>OX123189.2:65734214-66934214 GCA_944739405.2 Euclidia mi
GTTCCTAGGCGATTTGGGAAAAAAATGGACTGTATCTAAAGGATGGCGAGCTCTGGTCGCCTAGGATTGGAGAGGGAGAGAAAGTATGGTGTAGAAAGGAACCACTCGCGAGCGGTTTTGTTGAGTTTTAGTATAAGCGGTAATAATTATAGCGGTGCGGTACGGTATGGCGGACACGTTCTCCGTCTCGAATCTTCTGCGTCGCCGTTGAGCAAGGCGGCCAATAGCGAGGTGTTTCGGGAGGGGATTTATGAAAAGGATCGCTCGGATTGGCCGAGCAGCGACGAACCATTGACGTTGACGTGATTAGTTCTCGATGGAAAGGTAGATGGCGCTACCATATCCCCCCGGCCCTAAAGGGTTGCCTTTAAAAAATAAATAAAATTGAACTTAGCTATGTTGGGTGTACTACCGCATAACCCATCAATAGGCTAAGACAGCGATATGATAATAAAATTAATCTAAATTAACTTTAGCGAAAACTACAAACGCAATAACAGCGAAATCCAACTTCAGGCTAGATCTCACTGAGTTGGAAGCGGACAGAGACGTACAACAGGGCGCACGTAGCTCCCCTTAGCGGTTTTCACGGTAACAACGCGGGTTGTACCGTCCTTGGAAGTATGCAATTTCTCTACGATGGCTAACGGCCATGAAAGCGGCGGAGCATTATCATGACTGTATTATGACGACCAACGTACCCTCCTGTATAGGGGATGCAGGACTATTCCACTTGGATCTAGCCTGAAGCTGGTGTAGATATTCCGCACGCCAGCGCCGCCAGAACGACTGCACGAGTTTATCCAGCAGAGTATGTCTCTGGAGCAAGCTTGAAGAGTCTGCTTCAGGAGCCGGAAATGACGATAATGGCACTGTGTTCAGAAAATGTGCAGGGCTTAACGCGGATGGTTCTGCAGGGTCACTACTCAATGCCGTGAGTGGACGCGAGTTGATCAGTGCCTCGACTTGTGCAAGGACAGTTAAAAGCTCTTCGTAAGAGAGGATCTGTTGACCTATAACTTTGAAGAGATGCGTTTTAATTACTTTGACCATGCTTTCCCAACATCCACCGAAATGTGGTAATACTGGTGGAATAAACTTCCAGTCAATATGATTTATGGAAAGTTCTTCCTGAAGACTAGAACGATATTCTTCCCTGAGAAACTTATAAAGGTCGCGTAAATAAGAGCTTGCGCCCACGAAACAAGTGCCGTTATCCGTGTACAAAAACTGTATAGGGCCGCGCCGTGAGAAAAATCGTTTAAAGGCTGCAAGGAACGACACCGTGCTTAAATTTGTCGCAACTTCAATATGCGTAGCGCGCGTCGTTAAGCATGTAAAAATACATAGCCAGGCTTTACGGCTTTTAACACCTCGACCACGCACTGGCGTATACTGCAGTGGTCCTGCGTAATCACAACCGGCGTGTGTAAACGCTTTAGCAACCTGGTTGACGCGCTGGCTAGGGAGATCGGCCATAGGAGGGAAAGTCGGACGCGGACGAAATTTGAAACAGACGTTACATTTATGTATTCTGTGACGAATTATTCGTCGAGCGGCTAAGTAAGGACATAAGCAACTCTGGACCGGCATGGAGGTGCTTCTTGTGATAAAAATCAACAAGAAGGTCGACAACATGATCATGTCGCGGCAGAATGCAAGGATGTTTGTAGTTATAAGGTTCATCCGAATTTGACAGACGACCCCCAACGCGTATGACGCCGTGTTCATCGAGAAACGGCTTGAGTCTTAGGATAGCGGGAGAACAAGGTAAATTCAAGGTAAGGTCTTTCAAATTTTGAATGTCGTTACTAAAATGAACAGCCTGTACAGCTCGTAGTAACTTACATTCTGCGAATTTGATATCAGTACTTGATACAAAAGTCTTATTAGGTAGGTGCCTAAGAAACCTATAGACATAAACGATGGCGCGGAGTAACTTAGACCACGATGACATGCGTAGTGCGAGTGCATAGATGGGAGACTCCGCAACCTCAGCAATCACGGGATAAGAAACAGACTTCCGTTCGGGTACATCTTCGTCTTCTGCACCGTGGTCAAAGGGTTGCATGGACCATTCTGACGGATCATGGGAAATCCAAGAAGTTCCACGATGCCACAATGGATGATGCAGAAGATTAAGTGGAGTGACACCACGAGACAAGCAATCTGCGGGGTTCTCAATACCCGCGACGTGATTGAAACAAGCAGCGGGAACAAGTTCAATCAATTTACTAACGCGGTTGGCGACAAAAGTCTGCCAGCGATGAGGAGAAGAATGAATCCAAGCGAGCACTACTTTGGAGTCGGAAAATGCGTATATTTTATTAATAGGGTAGTGGGGCAAAACTGTGTCTAGAACCTTGCCGCGGGCCGCGCACAACTCCAGTCTCGCAACCGAAATGGTTTTAACAGGCGAGACCTTAGACTTGGCACAAACTAACTGCAACGAGTAGTTAGAACCAATGCGGACTTGCAGATATACGACTCCGCCGTAAGCACGCTCGCTGGCGTCAGCGAAACCTATTAAGTTGATGGTACATCCATCTATCAACCCAAGATGACGCGGAATAGTAATTTGATTGAGCGCGGTAAGCTCAATACAAAACTGGCCCCAAGCGGCGACAATATGGTCAGGGGGTGTTTCATCCCACTCTCACTTTGATAGCCAAAGCTCTTTGATCAAGAGCTTGGCGTAAAAAATTGTGGGAGCCACAAAACCCATTATGTCCCATAGTCGAGCCACTGTGGACAGCATAGTGCGTTTGGTGCACTTATCATCCGGCGGTGAGACGTCAAACCGAAAACTATCGCAGGATTTGTCCCAGCGTAAACCGAGAACCTTATGCGGTACAGACTTCTCAAACTCAATGTCTGGAGAAGCTTTATGAGAATCTGGTATGCGCGCGATAACCTCCTTAGAGTTGCTTGTCCATTTGACAAGATCAAACTGGCCTCGCTTGAAAAGCTGGATTAGCTCTTCACAAAGCTAAATTGCTAGCGGAGCGGATATGACACTACAGGCAATGTCATCCATATACAAAGCGGAAGTAGCAACAGCCGCTGCGGCGGGAAAGTGATCGCCTTCATCAGCGATCAACTGGCGAACAACTCGTAACGCGTGATATGGGCTAGACTTGAGTCCAAAACAAACACGATTGAACTGATACACAGATAAAGGTTCTTTCTTGTCAAAACGATAAAAGATCCGTTAAAATCTACGGCCAGATTCGCGAACGCCGATATTGAGAAACATTTGGCGGCAATCAGCTGACAGAGCGATTTGGAAAAGACGAAACTTTATTATGATGTTAAATAAATCACCCTGTAGATTGGGGCCGGCATGCAAGATGTCATTAATCGACTGACCCGATGTAGTCTTACAACTAGCATCTAAAACCACGCGAAGTTTAGTAGAGGTTTTATCTTCGCGAACTACGCCGTGATGCGGGATATAATATGAGGGTAGAGAGTTGCCCTCGTTGTTTACAACTACACTCAAAAAACCTTTATCTATGTAGTCACGAATGATGTCATTATAGGCGCTGCGTAACTTAAGTGATGCATCAAGTTTACGTTCCAAACAATGGAAACGTCTGAGCTCAGCAGCGTACGAGTCGCCTAACGAATAAGGGTCACCACAGAATGGCAACGCCACAACGTATCTGCCACTGTCGTCACGAACAGTGGTCGCGCGGAAATGTTCTTCACACTCGAGATCTTTACGGCTCATCGAGGGCGGTGCGGTAACCTCTTCAAGCTCCCAAAATCGCTTGAGAAGAGAATCAATATTATTTTCTTGAAGAACAGAACAACAGCAAGACGTAACGTATTGAGAAGTATGTAATGTAGGTACGGTACCCATAATCACATACCCAAATACCGTCTCAATAGCGGGCGGTAAGTTATGTTGCTCACTACGTACCACTTTAGTTAGTAGCAAGTGCGGGAATAATGCAGCTCCGATCAAAACATCAATGTCTGCCGGATTCGCAAACTCCGAGTCTGCCAGCGGCAATGACTCGAGGTGTGTGAGTAGCGATACGTCCACATTAGCGTTTGGCAATGTGTCCGTAATACGCACCACGATAAGCGAAGAAATGTTAAAATTAATGTCCCTATCAAAACGCGAATGTATTTTAATATCTACGGAACCCTTGCAATGTTTTTCTGAACCGCCGATCCCTTTGCATATTGAGTTAGTATTTTTAAAGTTATTCCACAATCCGAGGCATTTGAACAACTCAAATGTTATTAAATTGGTCTGAGACGCGCTATCGAGTAGACAACGTACCATGTGCGGCGACCCATTAACATCATAAACGATAACTTGCGCTGTCGCTAAGATAACAGTCTTAGACGTCATACACCGCGGCTTAGCACTGCTCTGATCACTACAAGCGCGCGAAGGCCGTCCGCGCGTGCACGCCGCCCGCGCAATGGATGTCGTACACAACGATATTTCATTGTGGATCGTGGGAGGCGCAGTTATCGTAGCCTGCACCTGCGACGTAAGTGTGTCAAGCTTAGCGGCTTGGTTTGACAACGGGCTACCTTTATCGAAATGTAACAGTGAATGGTGTCGTTGATTACATGAGCGGCATCTCGTTCTACTAGAACAATCACTCGTTTTATGCTTTATACTTAAGCAATGAATGCATGCTTTGTTATCTTTTACGCACTTGAAACGAGCGGTCGGATTTAAATTATTAAAAGCGGGACATTTATAGATATGGTCGTGCACTATATTACTGCACAGAAACCTCTGTGAATTAATTTTATTAGATTCCGAGTATGTTACGTAAGATTGTGGATTAGGGACCGAGTTATTGTTATCGCTTTAAAAAAGTTTGACACTGAAACAATTCTTGCTTTCGAGATGACGGGACGCAATAATAAAATACCTACACTAGTTAGTTTTATTTCGTTCATCAAAGATCAGTGTCGAATATTTCATAATATACAGTCTAGTTCAGGTGAACTAGACTGGAGTTTTGGTTAGTGTTAGACGGGCTAGGTAGCCCGTCTAACACTAACAGCAGCAAACAAAGGTCGAATAAAGCGCGAAATAATAGTAGTTACTTAATATTAGTGTTTGTTCGCCTTCATGGAACTGTTATGGTGCGAACCGTAACCTTAATGTATGTGGGAGCTGCATAACTCCTCCCTCCATAAGATCAAAATCATCATTTGAAGAAGGTTGATTTTGTTCAAAATTACGTAGTAATTTTGATCTATATTTATACACAAATACAAGAAATACAATTATTAAAATTACGTAAATTATTAGAGTTCCTACACTCATGCTATGCATATTCACTATGTTCATAGACTTTTCACTGTTTAACACTTCACTTTCACTTTTCAGGACGTGTGACAGCAACTGAAGATTTTCCATGTCGATTTCATCGAGGCTGATAGATTTTCTTTGCAGGAAATCCGCTGGCGTTGTTATACTGGGTAGATGTATACACGGTGTGCTTCTGAAGACAATTTGTGTTGTTTGTAGCCGACGTCTTTTCAACTTGAATGTTCCAATCTTCACAGTGCATGTATCGTTAGGCGTGACGATATATGTTCCTATGATATCTTTTTGGGTGATATCATTTTCACAATGTTCTGTTAAGAATATGTGTGCGCCGGTGTATACAATCCATGAGTCTGACTGTATGGATTTTATCTTGACATCGGAGGTTTCGACGGATAATGGAAGGCACGATGTGATCTGGTAGATCTGGTAGATTAGCTCAGCAGATCTGCTATGCATTTGTCTTCCTGACCGGATGACACGCTGGTTTCATGACAAAGGTACTTTCCTTCGTCTATTTCTTTCCAGGGCTGTGACAGTGGTAATACTTTCGACCCTTTCGCAAGGATGTAGGAATATTAAGGGGTCAAAAGGAACGTTCTATTGAGTTTAGGGTTGTACATAGGAAAGGGATGTAATCTATAGTAGTTATAGACATCTAATTGGACTATCGGTACTGATAGTATAAAAGTTATTTGTTTGCCCTTTACATAAGCTTTAATGTCTAGAGAATGTTCTAAGTTAATAAGATTATCTAATGTTACAGGAAAAATCAATTTATCGACTGTCTCTATGTCTTTAAAAATAGAAAATATTTCATTTGTGTCTAATATCGACTGGTGTAAGACGTTTACCCTACTGAAAGCTACTGCGGTTTCCACTTCATCTAATTGTGTTAATATTATTTGAAAATTATGATTACATACATACATATATAGACTCACGCCTGTTTCCCGGAGGGGTAGGCAGAGACTACGGAACGCCATTTGCAACGATCCTGACATACCTCACTTGCTTCACTCACTCCCATCAAGTTTCTCATGCATGCTCTTCTGTTAAGGGTACTTCTGACTTGTCCTTTTTTCAGGATGTCTCCAATCTGGTCGGAGAACGTCCGCCTAGGTCTTCCCCTTTGTCCTGTTCCATTCACACTTGCCTTATATATCTTCTTTGTCAGTCTATCGTCATCCATCCTCTCCATGTGCCCAAACCATCTTAACATGCCTTTCTCAATGCTTGTCACTACATCTTCTTTTACCCCACACCACTCTCGTATCACACAATTCTTTACTCTGTCGGTCAAAGACACACCACACATACTTCTCAGTGCTCTCATTTCTACAGCATTTATTTTACTTTCAAATCTCTTCTGCCATACCCAACTTTCACTACCATACATAAGGGTAGGCACTAATACGCCTCTATGTACAGCCAAACGTGCCTTTTTGGACACGTTTTGACTGTTCATAAACGCTTTCAGAGCTCCATTCACACTATTACCGCATTAACTCTCCTTTCAATATCTTCTTCATTCTTACCATCTCTTGTAAACAACGTACCTAAGTAAACAAACTCATTCACTTGTTCCACTCGCTGTCCATCGATCAAAACATTACAAGCCGTAACGCATTCCTCCTTTTCAAAAACCATAACTTTCGTTTTACTTACATTCACTTTCATTCCTTTCCTCTCTAACGCACCATGCATGATTGCTACCATCTCCTGCAACTCCTCCGCTGAAGATGCAAGTATTACCTGATCATCAGCATAAAGGAGGCATTTGACGAGTAACCCATTCATCCTTAATCCGCAGTCACATTGTTTTAAATCTTGCAAACAACTGTCCATGAAGAGGTTAAACAGCCACGGCGACGCTACACATCCCTGTCTAACACCTTTCTCGATGGTAAACCAGTCAGTGTATGCCCCGTTTATCATCACACAAGCTCTAGAATCCTCATAAAGGGATTTCAGAGCTCGAATGAGGCTGCTGTCCACCCCATTCATTGACAGCACCGACCACATTTCATTCCTCACCACTTTATCGTAAGCCTTTTCCAAATCCACGAATGCGCAATAGACCTTTTGACCTTTGGCCAAAAACTTTTCGGCTATGCTTCGCAAGGAAAAAACCTGATCCGTGCATCCCATACCCTTTCGGAATCCCGCTTGTACATCCCATATTTTCTTGTCGGTTACTTCCATAACTCTTTCAATAAGTACCTTTGCATACAATTTGCCAACAATGCTGAGAAGGCTAATGCCTCTATAGTTTTTGCAATCTTGTTGCGAGCCTTTTCCTTTATAAAGAGGCACAACTACAGCTGTGGCCCAGTCATTTTTATTTTAAATTATGATTAAGTAAATTAAAAGTATTTTATACTAAATTTTTACTCCTTTGGAATTGGGTTTGATTCATAAAGGCTTCTAACACAGATTTTTCTAACATAATAAAGTTATATCTTGAGTGATTAGTGTAATTAACAAATGAACCAATTTTTTCTGTCACTAATGTCATTTTATTTAAGAGTACATGTTGCTTTGATTGTATACTGTTAATTGCTTTATCATACTTTATTGCATTTTCATTATCCAAATTACCAGTTATCGCTTTTATCATTGATCCAATAGTGTTAACTAAATCTCTTTTTATTCTAATATTCGGAATTAACTGATAATACCTTTCTATTGTAGTGTTCATAATATATTGAGTCTGTAAGTCGGCATCTATTAAATTACCATCTAAAATATATATGTTTTCTAACCTATCATGCATGTAACTAATCATCATCATCATCAGCCCTTTATACTGTCCCACTACTGGGCACGGGCCTCTTCTCACTATGAGAAGGGTAAGGCCATAGTCCACCATGCTGGCCAAGTGCGGGTTGGCAGACTTCACATGTCTTTCGAGAACATTATGGAGAATGTAACTAATAATTTCCTTATATTTTCCTATGTTATACTCTAAAGATTTACTAACTAATTCTAAGTCTGATATTTTAACTATGTTCCAATTATAAAAACTAATACTAGCTTGACCTTCTTTCACTGGGAGAATCCCTGGGTTTTCAAGTCTTTGAAGTTGAAGGGCCCGGCGGGGGTCGTTAGTGTCACTACCACCAGGACGTACCTGTGAAGGACGCTTAATGTCTTTAAGTGGGACCTTTGATAGCCGATTTTGTTTCTGGACTGTGACTGTGCTTCTATTGGGGCTACTAGCTACTACAGCCTTTTGATAACGTGGCTTGTCCTTACTACGCCTAATGTTGACGCCTTTAATAAACACATTGTCGCCCGGCTTAATCTTAAACTGTTTTTCTCCGCCGCGCTTTTCTCTGATTTTCTCTTTAGATGCTAACATTCTTTCAGATAAGTAATCGTATAAGTATTTAGTGCGCTTAAGGTGAGGTTGCAGTACAGTGCGTAGCTCGACCTAACCCCCCGCAAAAAAGAAAACATGGCGGTGGCGTCAGCGAGTGAGTGGGGGGAGGGGCGGGGGGGAGGTTCGTGTGTGCGTGTGCCACAGCGCAGCGTAAAAAAAACCGTAGATGACTTATGCGAACTTCAAAAGTGGCACATTAAAAACAGGCTAAATGTCTCATTTGGCTTTAGTCACGTACGCGCTGCGGTCGGAAGCGCTCGCTCTTTTACTCGCGTGTGTGTACGGTGCGCCAAAGTTCACATAAATTTTCAATTCCGATAATTGGAAATCCGAAAATGTTCTTCCTAACATTTTTCATCCTAACAATCACAATTCCTAATTACTCTGTCTCTAATATTCATAACTCCGAAGCATTCCACTTCATAATGTCAGTAGCAATAAACATCTATTATACTTTTATTTTTTTCCTATATTTTCTCAACATAACCATCTTTTACACTATTATTCAAAGTCATATCTTTTTTGTTCAGATTTACTTTTATTCATAATAATCAGTATTATAGTATACATTAATTTTGCGTAACTGTATTTTCACATAACATGTATTACATAATAGTACCATGATACAAATACACAATAGTTCCAGTTCAAGTTCTAGAAACGAATCGGTCGTATTAATAATTATTGGTTTAGGTTAGGTTAGAACTGTGACCATAACGCACGAGCCGAGCGAGCGAAGCGAGCGTGCCACGGCAGCGGCCGGCGAAGTGCCAGAACCGAATCGGTCCTATAGTTACTGGTTTATGTTCGGTTAAAACTGTTGTATAAACTCCGAGGCAATAAACATCGCCGGTTGCACTACAAATAGTATGAATGAAAAGTTTAGGATGAAAAATTTTAGGAAGAGTGATCATTCGGATTACAAATCGTTAGGAAGAACAATTTCGGGTTAAGAACTTTAGGTGAGCCAATATGGACCCGTGTGTGTACGTTACATTTGAAAATGCCGTCATGTGTAATGAGATTCTGCACAAACTATAGTAGGAAAATGACTAAAAGTTATGAAATCATTTCTCATTCATGAGTATTACAATATTACAACGTTTTATTTACAATTCATAATAAATTCAGTATCACAAATAATAGAGTGAATAAAAAAAAATGCATTTAGCGAGTGTAAAAGAGAAGCAGTATTGTGTGTGTTCAAAGACTAAAAAACAAAGTATCCAGATGGGACATTCGTAATAATAAAATACTGATGTGTGTTTTTGTCAAGTAATAAAAGTGATTTGAGGCTGAATCAACACAATATATTATTATAGAAATACAAAATCATACGTAAGCTACAAACATTGACGGATGATCAAAGTCCATTCACTTGTTCTTGTTTTTCTCCTTTTAGTATTAAACAACTAAGTAAATTGTACTGCACAGTTTTCGCTGCCGACCCACCGTACCCCTGGCAGTACCCCTGGGGGTATGGTGAGTCTTTCAAAGCTTAACCGTACTCCCAGATAATATTGTTGTGTAATTAGTTTATTAATTGCAGTTCGTTAATTTCAAGTTCTACTATTTTGTGGGATCATTCCCAGTAGTCCTATTGAACAGTTCTATGATAGAACTGTCCTAATTCTATTAGCACAACTTGATGAGGAGAATAGAACTAATGGAATAAGTAATAGGAAATGTCCCAGTCTAGTTTTATGTATGTTTTTACAAGGGTATTCAATAGAACTACTGGGAATGATCCGTAGTGTCACGACATCGCGCTCATATATCCGAATGAATATGTTTTGTAGACGTTCATTAGTTTAATGTGTAAAACAAATGAACGTCTACAAAACAAATGAACGCCTACAAAACAAAATGACTTACAGAAAGTGATCAGCTATCGATAGTGATTGCAGAAAACAGGTGAATGCGATTTTCAACCTGATTGACATTAGTCAGAATTTATAATTTTATTACCGTAATATTACCAGAAAGCGAAAAAAAAACAAATAAAAAGTTTGTCATGAATTGTCAATAAGGTCGAAAATTGCATGCACCTGTTTTTTGCAATAACTAACGATAGCTGATCACTTTTTGGTAGTCATTTGTTTTGTAGACGTTAATTTGTTTTGTAGACGTTCATTTGTTTTGTAGACGTTCAATTGTTTTGTAGACGACGACGACACCATAGCGATCACACGTTATTATATTATTTTACAAACCTATTGTAGAACATGGATTGTACTACCTTTTTATCATACAGTCCACTCTTTTATTTATCTGGGCCTATCTATGGTCCTTCGAGCCGGATTTCAACAAAAGGTACTCTGTGGATTTCAACCAGCCGCCTCATGATGCTGCAGCCGGGCTGGCCTTTCTATGGTGGCCCGGGAATATGTAAACGCACACAGCGTTAACACTTCTAACAACATGACACACACATCTGCGCGAGGCACAACGACGGGCTCAACGACTCGCGCGCCGCCATTACGACAACGACACCATAGCGATCACACGTTATTATATTATTATACAAACCTATTGTAGAACCTGGATTATACTACCTTTTTATCATACAGTCCACTCTTTTATTTATCTGGGCCTATCTACCATTACTTCTATTCTTCTCATCAAGTGGTGCTAATAGAACTAGTGGGAAAAAAAGTATCACTAGTTCTATCATAGAACTGTTCAATACGAGTAGAACTAGTGGGAATGATCCGACAGCGCTAGGATGATGATGATGGCGGGTCTTCAACAGTACCACAGATTATACCTATAATATACTCAGCATTATAACCATTAGCAGTAATACCTAAACGTTTTATTCTCTAATTTATCTCCTTGTTGCACTATATCATCGTACTAGCGCTTGTCTTCGCTTTTCTTTATTCTTTGTTTTCTTTATGGTAATAGGCGGCAAACGAGCAGACGGATTGCCTGATAGTAAGCAATGACCGCCGCCCATGGACACAAGCAACACCACACGAGTCACAAGTGCGTTGCCACCCCGTTGGGTTGGGAAAAGTGATAGGATGAGGAGTGGGATGAGGGAGAAGGAATATGGGATAGGGCCTCCGGCACTCTCACTCACCGAACGAAACGCAACAGTTAAGGTACTGTTACTTTACGTCGATTTTCTGTGAGAGGGTAGTACTTCCCCGGTCGAGCCGGCCCATTCATGCTGAAATCAGCAAGGCTCTACTACCTGCTCGCTTGTCTAAAAATACAAAAACGTAAGAAGTAAGTCATTAGGTGGGTCCACACAGAGCGAGCAGCCTCGCGAGGCATTTGCCGCGCGAGGAAACGGTCCCCGAACGAGCGAGGCCATAGAATAAGGCTGCGTTCACATTTATATGACGTGATCTCTCGTGACGGTCTCTGTCGTAATTACTTATCGTTCACATTTGTCTGTCGCCGTCTGTCGCGATCTGACGCAATTTTAAATCAGTTCTGTCTTGACTCTCGTGGAGTTCAATGTTTTTGATGAATTATCCGATTCGGATTAAGTAGATATCCAATCATATCCATAAATTATTTACATAGGATTATATTAGTTCGTATTCAATTAGCTCCTCTATAGGTACTGTATAAGAATAATATTATAAAAAGGAAGTCAATTAATTCGTCGTCCATTGCGCACAATTGCATACGCGCGTCTGACGCTTTACGACAGACAGTGGCGCGTCCACATTAGTCTGACGAGTTGTGACGCGCGAGTTAACTGTACGGAACCCAACAATGTTAGCTTCGTCAGCACATCTCTCCCCACCAAATTATCTAGATAATCTTATTGTCATCTTAGCATTAATTTATTATAAATACCTTTGTAGTTCTAACATTAGCGATTATTATTTTATATTTTAAATATACTGTTAAGCTGTTATAATTAAATAAAGTATTTTTTTTTACAATTAATCTGAGTCCAATCTCTTTATTTGCGCTGTACCGTCCCCCCCCCCTCCCACTCTGTCGTAGACCGGGATATTATCTGTCGCGACACGACAGACGCCGTCACGACAGATTACATCAGATAAATGTGAACGCGGCCTAGAGCACGGCAGCCTCGGCACCGTAGGAAAAAAACAAAATTGTAGTTGTCATAAAGTTTGAATTCAGAACATGAAAATATAGTTGAAAATCTATTATGTATTACTGCGCATGTATCAAATTGTCGACTTGTGAATTAGAGTGAAATACTTAGTACATTTGCCATCTATCGGTCTACGTATCAATGTGAGATTGTAGGTCTCTCCTCTCTCTTATTTTTAAATTTTGTTTATAAATATAGTACTTGGAAATGGTCATAGTGCAATAGGGTTCTGGCATGTGTTTTTACTAGCCGGCTGCCTGACTGACGCCAATTGCTGTAGGTACCTACTTTGGGTACTAGACAATGGTAATAATGGGCCATAATATACATATTTACTTATACTTACTTTTTTTGTAAATATACACATAGAAACACTCAGACCAAGACAAACATTCATGTTCATGCACACAAATGTTTGACATGAGCGGGAAACGAACCCGCGACCTTCGGCGTTGTAGTCGCTTACACTCCCGCTTTGCCAACCGGTCGTCGATTATTGTTATACCTAAAGGATGGAATAGGTAGACATGGAAATAAATATAGAATGAATTATAGAAAATGAATGTCTGTAGGCAAAGATACTGTAACCGAAGCACAGACTGAAGGATTATTATTCGTACAATAAATAGCGTCAAAGATGAGAATGTTATGATGAATGTATCCTCCGTCATTCAGTGACCAGTGGATAGGGTATGCGACTGCTGAGCGGAGGTCCCGGGTTCGATTCCCGGGTCGGGCAAAAGTGTTACTGGGTTTTCCCAAATTCTCAGAAGCGCGCAGCCTCGCGAGGAATTGGCGCGCGAGGCTGCGCGCTCTGTGTGGACGTGCCCCGGCCGAGACAAGCGCGTGTGCCGCCGCGGGCGAGCGATCGAGCGGCCGAGCCATCGAGTTTGGTTTTTTGTTTTGCCGCGGTCTGTACGCTGTTTCGTGCCTCGCTCGAACATAATAATCCCTACTAATAATATAAATTCGCAAGTGTGTTTGTATGTTGGACATTTTTTTTATAGACTCACGTCTGTATCCGCGTAAGTATAGGCAGAGTTGTAATATTATTACATCCACATTTCACCATGAAATGTTTAGGTCCCACGTAATAGGGGACGAGCCTATTGCCGTTAACGGGCACATCAGCAGACTCCGTGCTGCTTCTGAGAATTTGGGAAAACCCAGTAACACTTTTGCCCGACCCGGGAATCGAACCCGGGACCTCCGCTCAGCAGTCGCATACCCTATCCACTGGTCACTGAATGACGGAGGATACATTCATCATAACATTCTCATCTTTGACGCTATTTATTGTACGAATAATAATCCTTCAGTCTGTGCTTCGGTTACAGTATCTTTGCCTACAGACATTCATTTTCTATAATTCATTCTATATTTATTTCCATGTCTACCTATTCCATCCTTTAGGTATAACAATAATCGACGACCGGTTGGCAAAGCGGGAGTGTAAGCGACTACAACGCCGAAGGTCGCGGGTTCGTTTCCCGCTCATGTCAAACATTTGTGTGCATGAACATGAATGTTTGTCTTGGTCTGAGTGTTTCTATGTGTATATTTACAAAAAAAGTAAGTATAAGTAAATATGTATATTATGGCCCATTATTACCATTGTCTAGTACCCAAAGTAGGTACCTACAGCAATTGGCGTCAGTCAGGCAGCCGGCTAGTAAAAACACATGCCAGAACCCTATTGCACTATGACCATTTCCAAGTACTATATTTATAAACAAAATTTAAAAATAAGAGAGAGGAGAGACCTACAATCTCACATTGATACGTAGACCGATAGATGGCAAATGTACTAAGTATTTCACTCTAATTCACAAGTCGACAATTTGATACATGCGCAGTAATACATAATAGATTTTCAACTATATTTTCATGTTCTGAATTCAAACTTTATGACAACTACAATTTTGTTTTTTTCCTACGGTGCCGAGGCTGCCGTGCTCTAGGCCGCGTTCACATTTATCTGATGTAATCTGTCGTGACGGCGTCTGTCGTGTCGCGACAGATAATATCCCGGTCTACGACAGAGTGGGAGGGGGGGGGGACGGTACAGCGCGAATAAAGAGATTGGACTCAGATTAATTGTAAAAAAAAATACTTTATTTAATTATAACAGCTTAACAGTATATTTAAAATATAAAATAATAATCGCTAATGTTAGAACTACAAAGGTATTTATAATAAATTAATGCTAAGATGACAATAAGATTATCTAGATAATTTGGTGGGGAGAGATGTGCTGACGAAGCTAACATTGTTGGGTTCCGTACAGTTAACTCGCGCGTCACAACTCGTCAGACTAATGTGGACGCGCCACTGTCTGTCGTAAAGCGTCAGACGCGCGTATGCAATTGTGCGCAATGGACGACGAATTAATTGACTTCCTTTTTATAATATTATTCTTATACAGTACCTATAGAGGAGCTAATTGAATACGAACTAATATAATCCTATGTAAATAATTTATGGATATGATTGGATATCTACTTAATCCGAATCGGATAATTCATCAAAAACATTGAACTCCACGAGAGTCAAGACAGAACTGATTTAAAATTGCGTCAGATCGCGACAGACGGCGACAGACAAATGTGAACGATAAGTAATTACGACAGAGACCGTCACGAGAGATCACGTCATATAAATGTGAACGCAGCCTTATTCTATGGCCTCGCTCGTTCGGGGACCGTTTCCTCGCGCGGCAAATGCCTCGCGAGGCTGCTCGCTCTGTGTGGACCCACCTAATGACTTACTACTTACGTTTTTGTATTTTTAGACAAGCGAGCAGGTAGTAGAGCCTTGCTGATTTCAGCATGAATGGGCCGGCTCGACCGGGGAAGTACTACCCTCTCACAGAAAATCGACGTAAAGTAACAGTACCTTAACTGTTGCGTTTCGTTCGGTGAGTGAGAGTGCCGGAGGCCCTATCCCATATTCCTTCTCCCTCATCCCACTCCTCATCCTATCACTTTTCCCAACCCAACGGGGTGGCAACGCACTTGTGACTCGTGTGGTGTTGCTTGTGTCCATGGGCGGCGGTCATTGCTTACTATCAGGCAATCCGTCTGCTCGTTTGCCGCCTATTACCATAAAGAAAACAAAGAATAAAGAAAAGCGAAGACAAGCGCTAGTACGATGATATAGTGCAACAAGGAGATAAATTAGAGAATAAAACGTTTAGGTATTACTGCTAATGGTTATAATGCTGAGTATATTATAGGTATAATCTGTGGTACTGTTGAAGACCCGCCATCATCATCATCCTAGCGCTGTCGGATCATTCCCACTAGTTCTACTCGTATTGAACAGTTCTATGATAGAACTAGTGATACTTTTTTTCCCACTAGTTCTATTAGCACCACTTGATGAGAAGAATAGAAGTAATGGTAGATAGGCCCAGATAAATAAAAGAGTGGACTGTATGATAAAAAGGTAGTATAATCCAGGTTCTACAATAGGTTTGTATAATAATATAATAACGTGTGATCGCTATGGTGTCGTTGTCGTAATGGCGGCGCGCGAGTCGTTGAGCCCGTCGTTGTGCCTCGCGCAGATGTGTGTGTCATATTGTTAGAAGTGTTAACGCTGTGTGCGTTTACATATTCCCGGGCCACCATAGAAAGGCCAGCCCGGCTGCAGCATCATGAGGCGGCTGGTTGAAATCCACAGAGTACCTTTTGTTGAAATCCGGCTCGAAGGACCATAGATAGGCCCAGATAAATAAAAGAGTGGACTGTATGATAAAAAGGTAGTACAATCCATGTTCTACAATAGGTTTGTAAAATAATATAATAACGTGTGATCGCTAGTAACCGAAGCACAGACTGAAGGATTATTATTCGTACAATAAATAGCGTCAAAGATGAGAATGTTATGATGAATGTATCCTCCGTCATTCAGTGACCAGTGGATAGGGTATGCGACTGCTGAGCGGAGGTCCCGGGTTCGATTCCCGGGTCGGGCAAAAGTGTTACTGGGTTTTCCCAAATTCTCAGAAGCAGCACGGAGTCTGCTGATGTGCCCGTTAACGGCAATAGGCTCGTCCCCTATTACGTGGGACCTAAACATTTCATGGTGAAATGTGGATGTAATAATATTACAACTCTGCCTATACTTACGCGGATACAGACGTGAGTCTATAAAAAAAATGTCCAACATACAAACACACTTGCGAATTTATATTATTAGTAGGGATTATTATGTTCGAGCGAGGCACGAAACAGCGTACAGACCGCGGCAAAACAAAAAACCAAACTCGATGGCTCGGCCGCTCGATCGCTCGCCCGCGGCGGCACACGCGCTTGCCTCGGCCGGGGCACGTCCACACAGAGCGCGCAGCCTCGCGCGCCAATTCCTCGCGAGGCTGCGCGCTCTGTGTGGACGTGTCTAATTCGGTAGCTCGGGCGCACGGTAAGCTCGGCCGCGGCGGCACATGCGTTTTCCTCGACCGAGCCACGTCCACACAGACCGAGCAGCCTCGCGAAGCATTTTCCGCGCGAGGCTGCTCGGTCTGTGTGGACCCGCCTATTATCATACGATAGATAACACTGTTCAGTTTAATGTCCACGTAGCACGTTGGTACAACACTACGAGCATTTCAGCCAGGAGTACAGTTAAGCTTTAAAAGACCCACCATACCCCCAGGGGTTTTGCCAGGGCTACGGTGGGTCCGCAGCGCACAGTTTTTGTATTAACGTACTGTTTTAGGTTTCCATTGAATGAAATGAGAAGAATAAAATGTACTTTTTTTAATAAATGTTATAAATAAATCACATCGACTTTTATTTCCCTACCTTAAACGAATTAATCAAATTTACTTTGAGGCGAATTGAATTTACTCGAGACAGACGAAGTGATCATGTCGCATCTGAGTCAACTTATTGTTAGTGAAACGGTCAGCATGATGTCACAATGCGCGTCGGTACAGAGAGTATATGTTTATCTCTTTTTCGCGCTTGCGATTAGATATGCTATCTCACTTACACTTCTTATCTAATTCTTAGTGTGTCTTGTCAGTAACCTGTCTACGGTTTCTTACTAGTATGTCTATGGTTTGAACGATTGAGTTTGGAATACGAATTACTTTGTACTTTTGCGAAAACGTAAATGCGGGGGTGGAGGGGGATTTTGCGGAGCAACGACGTACGTCGCGATACGCGATATAATGCCAACATTTTGACTATTTCTTTTCTTGGAGAAAAATGATAACGAAATTACGAAATCTGTTTTTACCATTTATTTTAAAATAAAGAGCTGTTTCTATTGATAATACTTTCATATAAACCTATGCCATTATGGAATCTCTAAGCAGAACACGTTTAAAATTGTGATTTAGTGCCATGTTTGACATTTTTTTTTAGCGAGCCAATCATTCCAAATCGTGTTTCTAACTCTACGATTTACTAGAAGATATGTTCAACTATTATACTTTAATTTTTATTCATTAAAAATATCATAGTTCATGGGACTTTCAGACGTTCAAAAATCTTAAAAAGTACTGCAACCTCGCCTTAACATGTTCTCTAACTAATTGCTGTGTGTATTGTTTGTTATAATCGACATCAAAAACATTTGACGAATCTGTATGACCGAATACCACTTCGAAGGGTGTAAGGCCCGTTGTACTATGAATCGATTGATTGTAAGACATAACTGCGTATGTCATCACGGATGCCGCGTCTGTGATCTTTCTTTCGTACTTAGCTAGCCTGTAAATTTCTAATATTGTAGAATGAAAACGCTCTACTAAACCCATAGAGTTAGGGTTGTGAGGAGTACCTATGTGTAAATCAATCTTGTAAAAACTAAGCATTTCCTTTAACAAACTATTATTGAATTCAGAACCTGGGTCCGAACTAATTTTCCTTGGTACACCGTATAGTGAAAAATAATTAACGTTCGCATAGTATAGTACCATAAATTATGTCTAGAGTTACCGTAGCCAGGTAGAATTATTCCAATAAAATGTTCTCTTAAGATGTGCAATAGTTTCCTTAATGCCGCGGTGGCATATTTTTCCTACGTGATATTTTAAAACAATTTCCTTTTGCTCGTTTTCATCTTCCACATACACAACTCTTTTAGTACACTCATATAACTGAATAAAATCCTTTTTAAAGAGATTCGTGATTACATTACTAAATTGTTCTCGGTGACGTGTATCCTCGAAGTATAAATAGTACTTAATCTTAGGTCGTATATATTCCTTTAAAAACTGCCTTATTAAATCTAAGTTGTCTATTGGCATATGTACTTCTAAAACCTTTTGTCGATCCCTAGAAAGGTTTTTGACACTAGTTTCATTTTTATGCCATGTAAATACTAAAATTTGGTTTGGTGTGCTATCAATCGCCTCATGGAGTATTGGTGTATCAAATGAGTCGGTATTTTCCTCCGAAAGTACGGTGGCTATTGTAGACTCAGGCTTTTCTGAAGCTGTAGCTGTCCTACTTCTAATGACATTATCGAATATGGGGAATGCGGTCTATCTGGGTTCACAGAGGGTATACTTTGAGTATCCTCATCTGACGAGATTACTATAGGACTTGGGGATTTCTTATCTACGTTAACTATCATCGATTCGTTGTCGTCGTTTAAAATATTAAGTTTTATACGGGAAAGTGCGTCCGCGTTGCAATTCTGTTTACCTGGTTTATGCTTGATTTCATAATCAAACTACGCTAATCTTAAACGCCATCTAGTCAACATACTACCGGGTTCTTTTAGCGAATGTAACCACGCGAGTGGTATATGATCGGTGACTATGGTAAACTTATTACCTTATAAGTATGGCCTGAAATGTTTACAAGCCCATACAACAGCTAATAACTCCTTTTCTATTGTACTATATTATTTAATTTCCGCACCATTTAATGTCCTTGTATATGCTATAGGTCGGTCGCTGCCTACAGGACCCTGCGATAATACTGCACCAAGAAGCGCAAAGAAACGTCTGTGGTCAGTAGAAAAGGCTTGGAAAAATCTCTTAAGGCTTAATAAATGAAATAATAGCTTCTTTGTCAGTTATGTTTTGTAAAACCGTTTAATTCGATAAGTACATCTAACTAAAGCATTTGGCATAAATTAACCTAACTTAATAATTTTATTTTAATATTAGAATGTGTTCTAATACAAAATAATATAAATAGACAATTTTGTATGTCCTAACTTAGTTTGCGATTTTGGGCAAAACTAAATAGTTTTCATTACTTTGAACATTTATAGAGTATTAAAGTAATCTAAACTAAACTATCTAAAATTCTTTTCTCTACTGATATAGTTGAATATTAATTACATAAATAAATATTGATCCCTAATTTGAAACTAAGAGTGATCTCGATTTTTGTAGATTCACACTTCGTTTCCCTAACGTTTTTATAACGATGCGATTTCTAATATAGGATAAATGTGTCCTCAATTCTTGTAGAACTACCTAAGTACTTATTTTCTATGAAATACTTGCTAAATATTATTCGATCCCTACGTTAAAATATAAGTGAGTTCTCGATTTTTGTAGAACAACATTTTAGATATTTACTTACACATAATAATTCGTTCCCTAACTTCTTAATATATTATACCTTAGTGTGTTCAAAATCTTTGTAGAACTACAATACCTACTTATTTTTCTATAAAAATACTTGCTAAGCATAATGCGTTCCCTACCAAGAATATATAAGTGAGTTCTCGATTTTTGTAGAACTGCACTTTAGATATTTACATAAACATAATAATTCGTTCCCTAACTTCTTAATATACTGTACCTATTTATTAAATATTTTTGTACGACATTAATCGAATTTAAAATAATTATTACTTAATCATATTTTTTAGTGATTAATGGCTCAGTAAACTCTTTTCGATTGTGATATGCCGAGTATTTGGCATCATTTAAACTTAACTAAAATAAAATTGTAAAATGTACTAATATTCAAATGTTTAATAATATTTGGCTATATTGTAATTATTTTCGATTCAACTGTTACTTAAAATATTTTAAAACTATATTCCACTAATAAGGCTAAACTATCCTATTCCATTTCTAATAGGAGGAATCCCTACATTTACTTTAATGTTTTGAAGTTGGAGCCCGTAAGTTTTTATCATTACGTTTAAATTCTTTCTTATAAACATATTCTTAATTCTAATTTCTAATCTAACGATAATCTTTGCTTGCGAACTATAAAGGGATTTTCTTATTCTAGAAAACATTTTGATACCTTTACACATAGATATTTCTTATGAACCATTTTCTTAATTATTTTATTATTATTCATTTTACTTTAAATAAAAATACATATAATATATAATGTTTATTCTGTTTAAATAAATAACTAATCTTTACCAAAATTATCTAATTGGCATGATTAATTTTAACAATTTATAAATTCACAATTAAGGCAAATAAATAACTTGTTTGTCAAATATTACGCGAAACTTAATTCAGTAACGAGTGTACCGGCGATGATTGTCCAGTAACACCGTTCTAAACCTAAATAACGAGTATACCGGCGATGCTTGTCCAGTAATACCGTTCTAAACCTAAATAACGAGTAAACCGGCGATGCTTGTCCAGTAATACCGTTCTAAACCTAAATAACGAGTATTCCGGCGATGCTTGTCCAGTAATACCGTTCTAAACCTAAATAACGAGTATTCCGGCGATGCTTGTCCAGTAATACCGTTCTAAACCTAAACTTAACTAACTATACGTGTTTTAGCGATTTTTGTCTAATAACACGATAAAATGCGTTAACCAGCGATGTTCAGTCCAATTAAACGCTAAGGATAGACACGGAAAAGGACCGTGCGAATAAAGGGTCTACTCACATTAAACTGCCCGTTGCCATGCCGATTCTCGAAGTGCTGCTGTTGCTCGCCGTAGTTGACAAATTTGTAAGTTCTTTTCGGATCCGCTGGTAAACGACGACGCCCGTAATTACCGAGATAGATTTAGATTAGGGTACGGAGAACTCATTCATTGAAGTTTCTAAGAATTTAACAACCATTTAAAATTATAAAAAATAGGGGATCTTAAAACACATGTCAAACTATGAAGTTGTTAACGAAAATATTTTTTTGTTCGAAATCTATATCGATAACATATTATGTTTTGTTTATTATAATTATAAAGTACATTAATCAATCTTTTAATTAAGTATTTAATATGTATACGCCATCCTACAAAAAGGGCTTAAAATTAATGTTGAAATAGAGCACTAATTCCTCATACACCACTTAGAGCGGTTTCAGATTAGCGTTTTATACGCGCGTATAAGCTCGTTTTTGGAAGCGCATGTAGGCGCGTATAGGCGCGCCTTTTGGCACACGCACAACTCGTACGAGCGTTGACGCGCTTCTAAGCTCGTATAACCACGAGCCGTCAGAATCCATGTTGACACTGACAAGACGTCACTACCGTTTCGAGCGAACACGCCCGTTTACGTGAGTCTGGATTTTTGAAGCGCGTAATGTAGCGCGCGTATAAGCGCGTATGCTAAAACGACCGTATACGCGCAGAAAAATACGCTAATCTGAAACCGCCCTTACCGCTACTAGGTAATGCGAAATGTTTATGCCTATTTTAAGAAAAACTTTGAACCTGTAGACCAGAAATATATTTTTTTATAAAATCCTGGACTTAGACCCACAGAAGTAGGCTGCATAACGAAGTATAACCAAGAAATATTGATATTGATTGATTGAAATGGAACGTAGTCCCCTTGGTAGCCACAGTTACCAGAGGCACTACAAGCGAAATCACTTTGGTAGCCCCAGCTACCTAAAGCACATGACTGGTTAGTGTTTGTTCGCCTTCATGGAACTGTTATGGTGCGAACCGTGCAAACGGTATGTGGGAGCTGCATAACTAGGTATAAAACATTGGCGTTTCTTATTAAACATATAAATGTTGATGTCAGAAAATGCCCCTCTCATAGTTTAATGAAGTGTTAGACATGCTAGTGACCAACTGAATGGTTTCACGCCTATATCCCCGAAGGCGTAGGCAGAGGTGTAATATTAGGTACACCCACATATCGCCATGTTATGAATTTGTAGGTCCCACGTAATAAGGGGCGATATAGTGCCGATGCCGGCCTTTTGCCAGTTGCCGTACTACTTCTAAAAAACCCGAATTCGAAAAAACTCAACTCCACTTTTGCCCGACCCGGCAATCCAATCCGAGACCTCCTGATTAGCAGACGCATACGCTTTTCATTGGACCACGGAGGCAGTAGTAGCTCGAAATGAGATATTATCTACCTGCATATTAACTGTTTACCATCATCTAAGGTATTAAGTCAGAACCAGGGTCCGTAGGCGTATTAAAATGTTTTATTGTAATAAACAGTGACTGTTAAAATAAGTTTCGTAGAATTAAATTGCACCTTAACAATAATTGATGTAATATAACGTAGTGCTCGCATCAACCATCCTAAATTATGTAACTATTTACATGAAGGAAGAAAAGTGTATGTAAATATTATAATAAATATTTGTTTATGATATTTTACCGCAAGTTCTATATTTTAAGCAGTTCGCCCTTATCTCAAACTTTATACACCTATCTATTACAAAATAAATAAAATACCAAAAACATAAAAAAATGGTATTGTTGGTTTCTAGAGACAGAAAAACACTGCATGCTGGTGGCACACAAAGAGTGAGAAATGAAGCCCGAGCTGAAAATAGCGTTGCAGCGCAGGAGATTTATTGTCGCCTACCGCGGATTTCTAAAATCAAGGAGTAATAAAAGTGAGCATTCAATTGAAGTTCGCGCAGGGACAGGGCGGCTTAGTGTAGAGCATGCCTTAATCTGATGATACAAGTTCATCATTTAAAAAAGCATATTTACTGTCAAATACATAGAAATACCTTATACAGTCTAACTACCGACGTGATCATGGCTGTGGGAAATAATACTGTATATGTACCCCAGGGGGGTACCGGTGGAGCCGGAGAATCCCCTCCTCGCCCTGTATCTACAGGACGAGGCTGCTCCTCGTATTCTGGGGGGAGCAACCGTACAGCTGCAGGCGGCGACGATATTCGCCATACGTCACGCCGAAATCACCAAAACCATAAGCGAAATTGCTCACGTCGGGGCGGAAAGTGGACATCGGAATGTTGATTTGCGACGTTGAATGTAAGAGGAGGAATAGATGAGAAACTGGATGATGTCTACGAGTTAATGAATGACAGAAATTTAGATGTATTGTGTGTGAATGAGACTAAACGCAAGGGGAAAGAAATGCTGACGCGCGGCCCGTTCACTGAAATATGGTCAGGGGTTACCAAAGAAGAACATGGTAGTAAAGGCATCGGTATAATTCTTTCAGAGCGAATGGCTGAATGCATGCGAGGGTATGAGTGTGTAAGTCCGCGCCTTATGTGGGTCCGGATGAAAGTAGGTCTGACGCGTCTATTTGTGATAGGTGTATACGCACCGGACTCTTCCCACAATAAGGCGGTAAGAGAGGAAATTTGGGAACAAATGAGAGAGGTTGTGTTATTGCGTAAGTGGAACGAACGTATTGTCATGCTTGGAGATTTTAATGCAAAGGTTGGAGTGAAGCGCGATGGATATGAAAATGTACTTGGGACGTTCGGAGATACAAGCGTGAATGACAACGGCGTATACTTGTTAGATGTATGTGTGGAGATGAGTTTGTCTGTGATGAATACGTGGTTTCAGCACAAGCTGATACATATGTACACATGGCGAAAGAAAGAAGGACATGGCATGTTAAGGAGCATGATAGATTTTGTTATAGTTGATGAAAGAATGAGAAAGAAAGTAATGGACACTAGGGCATATCGTGGACCAGATATTGGCACAGATCACTTTTTGGTAATAACAAGAGTTGGTGGTATGTTTAATTTCTGGCGGCACAGACCTAAAGAGCCTGCTACCGAATTAGAACGTATAAAAGTGGAAAGATTGAAAGATCAGCGCGTGAATGAGATGTACCAACAGCAATTGAGTGAACGGCTAGATAAAATCTGGAGTGATGTAAACGAGGAAAGTGTGAGTGATGTATGGTCGGTATAGGTAGTGAAATGTGCTGAAGAGGTATGCGGTTTGAGTAAAAGAAGAAGTAAGAAATGTGAGATAGCTGACTGGTGGGATGATGAAACTCGAAGTATTGTTGAGAAAAAGTAAAAGGCATGGCTGGATATCCCAGCAATAGAAGCAACCAAAAGAGCTAGTGGTGGTATGAATAAATATAGTATTAAAGAAATGAAGGACAAATATAGGTGTGTGAAAGCTAAGGTTAAGGAATGTATAGAGAGGAAGAAGATCGAGAAAAAGAAGAAATGTGAGGAACAATTCGGCTTAAGTTTCCAAGACAATATAAAATTGTTTTGGAAACTCGTGAAAGAAGCGCGGGGTAAAACCATGAATGCTTCAATGATAGTAATTAGGAACGAAAGAGGTGAAGTCATGAATGAAAAAAGTATGATACTAAAGTGCTGGAAGGATTATTTTGAGAGCTTATTCGAGAAAGATGTGAGTGAAATAAAGGCAGAAGAGACGATTAATATGCCTGTGGATCTGAGTGATGAAATTGGAGTGGATGGAATAATAAAAACACTAGAAGGCATGAGGTCAGGAAAGTCTGCTGGGTGTGATAAGGTGACGGCTGAAATGTTGAAGGCTGGCGATGGACTAATAGTAAACCTGCTGCATCACCTTTTTAATCTATGTTACATTCAGGGCCAGGTGCCAGATGACTGGACGAAGGCAGTGCTCGTCCCAATTTATAAAAGCAAAGGTTCGCGGCAGGAATGTCATAATTATCGCGGGATCAGCCTTCTCAGTGTGGTAGGGAAAATGTATGCCAGAATATTGATTGACAGAGTAATGAATGTGACTAATGACAAGATATGGGATGTGCAAGCGGGATTTCGGAAGGGAATGGAATGTACGGTTCAAGTCTTTTCCTTGCGCTGCGTAACCAAAAAATGTCTGGAAAAAAAACAGAAGGTATATTGCGCGTACATAGACTTGGAAAAGGCTTATGATAGGGTGGATAGAAAGGAATTATGGAAGGTGCTATCTATGTATGGGGTGGACAATCTTATAGTAAGAGCTCTGAAGTCTCTGTATAGGGGTTTTAGAGCCTGCGTAAGGATTAACGGTGCCTATACAGAATGGTTTGATATCTCCAAAGGTGTCAGACAGGGCTGTGCAGCCTCGCCCTGGTTGTTCAATCTATTCATGGATAGCTGCATGAATGATATAAGAGAAAGTGAATGCGGGATCGATATGGTAGGATTGCGTGCTAAGTGCCTCTTGTACGCCGATGATCAAGTCATTCTTGCGTCCTCGGAGAATGAGCTGCAGCAAATGATGGACTGTATGAACGAGAGCTTTAAAGCGAAGGGTATGAAATTAAATGCAAGAAAGACAAGAAGTGATGGTGTTTGAGAAGGATGAAAGTGTGACTGAGTGTAATATTGCAATTGAAGAGGAGCATGTTGAACAAGTTGAAGAATTTGTATATTTGGGTAGCATGTTAACAAGAGATGGAAGATGTGAAGGAGATATTGAAAGGAGAGTGACTGCGGGAAACTGTGTGAATGGAGCGCTACACGCCTTTATGAACGGTCAGACGGTGCCGAAAGAGGCGCGACTGGCGGTTCATAATGGTGTGCTTGTGCCCACGCTGATGTATGGCAGTAAGTGTTGGGTATGGCAGAAAAAGCATGAAAGCAGAATTAACGCAGTTGAGATGCGATCACTGCGTAGTATGTGTGGGGTGAGACTGATTGATAGAATTCCGAATGCAGTTATAAGTGAGCGATGTGGTCTGAAAGAAGATGTTGTGACAAGAATTGAGAAAGGAATGCTGAGATGGTTTGGACACGTGGAGCGAATAAGTGAAGAAAGAATGACGCACCAAATATATGAGGGAAACGTGTATGGGCAACCCGGTCGCGGCCGACCTCGTAGGACATTCGTTGCCAAATTGATGACGTTCTGAAAAACGGCAAGGTCCGAAGCACCTGGAACCGGCGAGTATGTATGAATGAAAGTAATGAATGTAGAGGAAGCGCGTGAGGTTTGTAAGGATAGAAGCAAGTGGTGTTCCGTTGTCTCTACCTACCCCGACGGGAAAAAGGCGTGAGTATATGTATGTATGTATTTATTTCTACAACTTTGTGCAAACTTTTATACTCCGCTCATAAACTTTGAATTCAGTGCAGAAGATTTTTTGTCAGCTAGACACGTGCGTATTTGCGTCTGCATGAAATACGTAGTAGATGAAGTTTTTTTGTAACAAATAGCTTTACGGCAGATCATATTTTAGCAAGTTCTTAAAGCCCAACGCAACTGCCCTAACATTATTTCCTACGAGAACTTCTTACAAAAGGAGATTACTAAGAATGTCTTATTCTAAGCACTGACATTCTCTACTTGTAAAAAAAATAATTCACTTGAATGTTTTCTTTCAGAGCTTGATGATAAATAAGTAGGTGTATGGCGTAGTACTCCTACGCAATATCATAACGACGACGTCGTAAAAGCTGTTTTAACGAACGTCTTTGCATCGGGCCGGTTGTTTCAAAGTGAACGACTTGCAAGCAACAAAGCACAAAGAGACGTTTACGTTGGTTTTACTGATTTTTAGGGCTCCGTACCTCGAAAAGAAAAACGGAACCCTTATAGGATCACTTTGTTGTCCGTCCGTCTGTCAAGACCCTTTTTCTCAGAAACGCGTGGAGGTATCAAACTGAAATTTATATCAAATAGTCAAATCTACTGTCCCTTGAAGCTGTGCAAAAAACAAACTTCTAAGCCAACGCAATTAAAAGATACAGCCGTTTATGCTGCAAATTTCTGCAAATATTCGAAACTCAAAACCTACATGGTACTACCCGTGAACTCAGAATCTTGAAATTTGGTACGAAGACATGTCTTATAGCATGCGTAAAGGAAAAATTGCGAAAACCGTAAATTTTTAGTTACATCATATCATAAAAATATTTTTAATAATTTTAAACCTATGACCACTTTCTCATGAACGCGTAAAGGTTTTAAATTGAACTTCGTATCAAATACTCAAGTCTATAATACCTTGAAGCTGTAACAAAATCAAACTTTTCTGTCAACGAAATAAAAATAAACAGTAATTTAAGTCGCATATTTTCTCGCAATTACTCGTAAGGGAATCAAAACCTACAGGGTACTTCCCTTGAACTCAGAATCTTGAAATTTGGCGAAGCAACGTATTATAGCACAGACAAAGGAAAAAATCCAAAAAACCGTACGTAATTTACGGTTTTTTGGAATTTTTCCTTTGTCTGTGCTTTAATACATTGCTTCGTTGCTTGCGCTTTCAATACAAGTTTGCTTCGAGGTTATAGTGATGATTGTATTGAGCTGTCAAAAGTGTCGTACCCGGACAACTTTCAAATTCACCGCTAGAGTCACTAGTTAGAATCTTAGCATCGCCAATAACTCTACGCGTTCATGAGGAACGAGCAAATAAATTAAAAAAAATTAAAAATGTTTTTATTATAGGTATGATGTAACTAAAAAATTTCATTTTTGGAATTGTTTCCTTAATCTGTGCTATAAGAGTTTGCTACGTGCCAAATTTCAAGATTCTACTGTATGGTGGTACTGCAGTCTGCAGAACCAGTACCATAATACCATTATACCATGTGAAATGCATGCGCAAATCTGTACCATGTTCAGCCGTGCAGAGGAAGAAAGGTTTGTCTGACACAGCGTAACCAGTTTACTAGAGTCGGGTTTGGTAACTGGGTTTGGGTGAGCCTTCGTTCATGATTTGTTTTCTCCGAATTTTCTCTCTTGTCCTCAGTGGTATAGTAGACTCGTAGATTCGTATCACTATAATGTAGGAGACGCAGCTTCGCAAGACACTGCTTTATCAAATCTTCGCACTAAATTTAATCTTCGTTAGGTTGTTTGTTGAATAGAACTGAATGGAGTGAAGCTGTCACTATATGACCAATAGGGTTTTTTTACCAAATGGTATATTGTAAAATTACATTGGTAAAGCTAAGCGTAACATTGCGCTCTATCTATCATCAGGACTCAAAAATGCATAACATTTGTTGATAGATAGAGCGCAATTTTACATTTGTTTTACTTTTATACCCTCCTGCAGTCCACTGCTGGGCTTGGGCCTCTCCTTAATTGCGTCTCAATAGCATAGTGAGTCAACAGGAGGTTTAGGCATACTATCCAACGCAGACCAGACACATTGGTATAATGTTTGATTTCGAGTTCTCTGTCTCCTTGCAAAGATTTTATTTGCTTTGCGTATTTTGTTTAGACGCCTCTTACGACACTCACATAATGAGATGCGGTGGTGACATTTTGTATTTTTAATCATCACTACATGGATACACAATTGTTTAGTACCGACTGATATGCACAGTGTTGAGCATTTGAAACTTTTGAAATCAAGCTTTTTGATTGCTAAACTCTATATGGAATTTATGTAGCCAGTGAGATAAAAGTAAAACTTGCCTTTGTATTATAAAGATGTCTTCGGCAATACTATGTGTTGGATAAATTTTGTTTCGACGATAAGCAAACCAGTGATATCCGCTGATGTCGTCCGTGACTTTTTACCACGATGCGCCGTATCTCAGTTCATCACGTAGATAGTATAAAATATATATATATTTCTGTCTGGCAGAAAATATACAATCTTTAGCTACCAGTCTAGTTGCACAAGATGAGTTAACCTAGTCTTCATCCGCTTTAATTAAGTAGATTTGTAGTTGCTTGCTATTGTCTACCCAAATTAGCGAAAAAGTTAAAATTAAGTCCTTCAATCAGCAGTTTTCTGAATTGCGTTACTTTTAAACTATAATTAACAAAGTCAAATTCCCGTTGTTCGTCTGAGCTAAGAATATACCCACAAACCCCTTGGGCGCTGCAAGGGCGACTCTGCGTCTGCATAATTAATTCTCACAAACCACCAACATGCATTATATTATACGGTTAGAGATATTTATTCTTCTCAAAAAGATTACAATAATCACTTACAGAGAAAAATACAATAATAACAAACAGAATATAATAACCAAATAGCGTAAGTAAGGTGGGTAGTTATTTAGAAGTTTATGTTACAATTTTGTATCAGGTAGTTAAGCATAAAGTTGCTAAAAAGTGTCCGCGTACACTGTACCGCGTAGAAAAATATTTAGACCTATGACTTAGTGACATGTTTGTTACAATATTTTGATGTCGAACTATTTGCTTAGGTAAATTACACAGATGAATATTTATAATTGCGTTATAAATGTAATATTTTAGTTATCACTATATTTATGATCATAAATACCTAGTTTATTATAATAATTCTATGAGTATGAACTATATAATCATAATTATTATGATGCGTAATATATATTTATTTGGGTGAAAATGTATAATCACTTATATATTATATGTAGACATATCATATCAAGCAGTTTTGTAGATACCAGTATAATAATATAATAGTTGTATATTAGTATATTTGAGACCTGTTTACTAATGAAAAATCCTTTAAAACATGGTATTTCAATATTTTTTTAAAAGTTACTAAGGTTTTAGCTTCTTTTATGTCTTTGGGTAACTTATTATACATTTGGGCCCCTTTATGTAGGATGCTCTTTTTACCATAATTCGTTCTTGGCAATCTCAAGCATATATTGTTGGCTTGTCTAGTAAAACGTTTAAGGCAGTCTATCTTTTTTGTGAGTCAGTTGTGAATGAATGTCTTTAGTTAGAATTTTCCTAATTAAAATGCAAGTATTGTATTTATAGGTTTGAGCTAAGTTCATTAATCCCGTTTCTTTGTAGATTTTTATAGTTGGTGTAATGTAATCATAGCGGAACAGTATTTTGAGAGTTTGTTTTGTGAAGTTTGTAATTGTGTCAAATTGCTCTTAGCTGCTGAACCCCAGACTTCAATAAGATAATCGATTTTAGATTTTATTAAGGAATTGTAAATAGTATATTTTACGGTTTTAGGTAGGCATCGTGCTATAGGCCGTAGAGCACCTGTTAATTATGATAATTTATTGCGAAGTTTATCAATATTCGGCTTCCATGTAAGTCTCTGATCCAATACCAAGCCCAGATACTCCTCTTCATTAACTTTACTAATTCTTTCACCGTTAATTACTAAAGGACTATAATTACCAATTTGTTTATTTTTTGGAGAAAATATGACGTAATGAGTTATGGAGGCATTAATAGTAAGCAAATTTGATTGTAACCAGGTATTTAATATGTTCAGATCTTGTTGTGCTTGGTTTATTACCATATCTGCCGAATGCCCAGAGTAAAATAGACTGGTATCAGCGTATAACGTTATGTCTCCCTTTAGCCCAATCTCATGTATACTATTTATGTAAATTAAAAAGAGTAAAGGCCCTAAAATTGACCCTTGAGAGACGCCGCAGCTAATCAATCTTGGTTCGCTTTGTTGGTTATCAATCTTAACAACTTGAGTCCGGCCAGTGAGATAAGATTTGAAAATATCGTAACCAGCTTCCATTAAACCTAGGTCTTTTAGTTTTGTTAAAAGAATGTTATGGCTCACGGTATCGAACGCCTTTTTCAAATCAATAAATACACCTAAAGTTACTTTACCTTGATCAATATTAAGTGTAATATTTGTTACTAAATCTATAGTCGCGGATATAGTATTGGACTTTGGTCTGAAGCCATATTGTTATTATTGATTCATACTGTACTCGCTTCGCACGTTCTTGTTTGGGCCTGTTTATCTCAAAATATATTTGTTTGTGGTCCGAAAGTGAGGAATCTATAAGAGTCATTTGAAAGGTATTGTCTTGTAAATTTGTAACCACGTGATCTAAAATAGTTCTCGTTGTAGCTGTTTTACGCGTGCAAAATTTCAAGTCAATTTTGTTCAGTATTTTGATACTGTTTTCTCGAAGCATTACTTTGTATTCCTTTATAGAACTGTCACTGCCGAGTAAATCATAGTTAAGGTCACCAAATATGATAGTCCGTTTTCTTTTAGCAAGATGTTAATTATAATGGTCCAGAAATTTGGTCTTATTTGACGCTGGTCGCTTATATATGGCTCCTATATCCAGAGAGAGAGTGTCCAAGTGTACCCATAAGAAATGGTTTCCGTCATCACATTGTTCATCCAAAAGGTAATTTTTTAGGTGTTGGTTTATAAATATAGACACTCCACCACCACGCGAGTCTTTTCTGTAATTAAAGTAATGTACTTCTTCACTTTTAATCCATGTCTCTGTTAACACTATCACATGTACGGGCGTTGGAATGGATTCTATGACACATCTTATCTCCTCTATTTTTCCTGGCTTAACAAGACTTCGCACATTAGCGTACAGAAATTTCAGCGATTTGTTAGTAACTGTTAAATTAGTATACTTATTGCTGACTTTATAGGTTATCAGATTGTTTCTTGTTTTAGTATTTACGGTATTTTCTTCTGCATCTAGTTTTTTGAAAGCTGTGTAATTATTTTGGGTACTCCTTTCTGAAACTTTATAGTCAGGTTCTTTTCACCATTTTCTGTACGTTGACGCAGCTCCTCTCGTAATTTTAACATTGCTTGTTTCTGCTTAGGTGTCCGATCAGAGTAGATTCTAATAGTTTTATCGATGATATTGGATCGTCTTTTTAGTATGTTCAGAGCCATTTCTTGTGACGTGAAACAGACTTTGACGGTTCGTGCTTTTTTCTCGTCATACTTTCCCAAGCATATAATTTTTTCAGGTTCAGGACAGGTTGGATATATAGCTGATATAATCTTAATAACCTCATTTTTGTCTGTATCTCTCCTTTGGCCTACGTCGTCCGACCGTGGTTCAGTAATGCCCGTTATTATTATATTTTTGCTGCGTCCTGTGCGTTCTTGAACCTCAGCCATTATCTCTTCACAAGTATTTATTGGCGTGGGGTTTGGCGACGATGCCGAAGAGAGAGTAACATTAGATTGCAAGTTATGGACATCACTCTCCAAGCATTAAATTTTTTGTTGGGTGTCGTTGACAGCAGTTGTTAAATTTGCCATTTTAGTATTGAAAATAGCATTCTCAACAATCAGTTTCTCCATTGTGATTTTAAAGTCATTCAACTGTGCCTTTATAGCAGATAAATCTTGTTTTATAGTAGTGAAACTTTCAGTCTGAAACGCTCTGAATTCATTGAACATACCAAGAATTTCACTTTTAAATTAGTTAAATTGATGTGAAATATCGTCATCTGCTTCCCTCTTTTTTTCTGTCTTTCGTTTTCGTAATGAAACTTTTTTTGAATCTAGTTCAGTAATCCCGACTGGTGGTTGGTCAGGTTGAATCCTAGTGGTTCCAGAGGTATTAGTAGGTGACCGTAAGAGACTCATGGTAGCCTCGTACTATGATATCAGGATGTAATGAAATTGTATTACCCGCGCCGCTCGTCGCTTCGCTTACACTTCGCACACTGCTAGTGAACCGGCCGGCTGCCGCACTCACACTTATTAGCCACTCACTATTACTCGGAACTAAGCTGTATGTCTAATGTCGTTAAGTTTATTGTTTAATGACACTATTAATTATATTATTTAAATAATCGTAAACACGTCCGTTCTACGCTAGATGGTGTCGAAGTGAATATATGCACATATATATCTTAACATGCGAACAGAGATTATTTACTACGAAAATAATTTAAGCAAACTCAGTTTGAGGAATTACGTTTCAGAAATCTGAATTGTTGGTTGATTAACATTCAAATCTTCTACTTTTCCTTTGTTTCGCTGAAACCAGAATAAAGTACGAAACAAATCCGGTGAACAATAGATCATTAATTTGTAGGAGCACGGGACCTTTGACTTCGTTATGTTTGCTTCAATAGACAGTTTCATTATAATCAGGCATTACAAGCGTATTGAGTAACATGTTAAACAGGGTATTGGTTGATATTTTCGTACCGGGTAATATCTTTATATGAACGATCACAGAGCGAGATTATGTATAAAATATCACGTAATAACATTTGTATAACCAGAGGACTGTGGCCAAAAATAGGATATTTATTGACTTATCCTGATAGTCAATAACGAAAACACACAGCAATATGTACCGAGAGTATACAGCGACAAGTTAGTTGGATCCGCTCCTTCGGGACGAACATACCCCGACTATCATATTTGTACGTTGAGTACGCGACCAATAATATGATTACAATGCTTGTTTGTTTTGGGTAGTTGTTCTAAAGGTAGTTTTATTTTAGTTTCTAACTAGCAATAATGCGGATTAGTGTAAAGTGTGTGACAAATTATTGATTTATTGTTGAGATTAAATTCAACCGCACTACCAGCACCTTACCCAGTCCACTGCTGGAGTTGCTTCACTGTAGCAATGCAAGTTGATAGGAGGATTTGGTCTACTATACCACGCTGGCCAGATGAGATGAGATTAAATTCAACCGCGCTACCAGCACCTTGCTACAGCCTTTCATAGTCCACTGCTGGAGTTGCTTCACTGTAGCAATGCAAGTCGATAGGAGGATTTGGCTGCTTTTGGAGGCATGTGGGTATACGACGTCGGCTAGATGGGGTGGTACAGGATTTGATGTCGATACCTACTGCCATTTTTCTTTTAGTCACACTGTCGTTTGTTTTTGTTTTGTTAATTCATACTTTAAGGCAACGATGTTACAAGTGAAAAAAGTAGATACGTTATAGGCGTACCAAAAGCAGGACGCTAAACATAAGCCAGTTGGCAAGTCTGACATATGTATGTATGACGTTGCGAGCCGGCGTCATAGTGAAACTGACACATCTTGTCAACCGAAATTTAAATAAAATATGGAGTTATCGATGTGTGCGTTAGTGTACCGTTTCTACGGATTGATTTATGTAGTAATCAATCCGTAGAAACGGTAACGTATCTATGACTTTTCTAATATCATTGTTTTGAGGTATCTATGTAGAAATAAATTCGAAAGTAATTATACCCTTGTTGTTTTTAGTATCAGTATGCTCGGTAGATACCTAGCATCACCGTCGATATTATCCCGTTTGCATCCATGGCTCTCCGCCTTGGAAACCTGGGTCGACGCTAGTCTAGTCAGATTTCACAAAACATTAGATTTTTCGTCCTCAATCCAAAGGGATAGTGATATTCAATAGTTAGAATTGGTAGGTACTATTGCCTTAAAATTCATAATCGGATCTCCCTTGTTTGACCGAAAGGAATTTGACAAATTTTCACTTCCCAAAAATTTTTTCGCATAATTTCATTTGCCAAATTATTACTTAGCAAAAAATCTATTCAAAAAAAATTGTAGTGCAAACCTAATGTTTGGGAAATGAACGTTTAAACTATAACTTGTTTACCAACTTGTAATTTTAACATTTTTTATTTAGTCAAATATTTCAGTTGGAATAACAGTTTTTACGCAAAATCAATAATTATCCTTATCTAAATAGTTCAGTTCTGGCTAGCCTACTAAAAACAATCTCTTTTTTCTATTAATGCAAGTCTTTTCTGGCACTCGCCGGCCGCTCCCGCGGCACCACTCGATACGCTCGCTCGGCTCGTGCGTAGGAGGTCACAGTTCTAACCTAACCAAACCATTTTTCTTTATAATTAACCTACTCTAACTACTTCCATAAATAAACTAATATCACCAAACGTTTATTGTCTGAAGATTGTTTGCTGTAATAAATCATTTGATTAAAGACCAAATGCCATAATGACATTATACTTGGTAAAATTTTACAAAGTTAAAATTTGACCAAAAAAAAAATATGCATACTAAAAGCATTCGAAATATTGCAATGGTATAAAAAAGGTTGCAAAAATTTGTTTGGGTACTGAAATTTTGTCAAAATATTTTCGGCAAAACGGCAGGATCCCTTCATAATCATGAATATTCCGTAACTATGCCATTTTGATGTCTTATTTAAATTCTACAGAATGAAGATATCATGTCGGTGATCCATTATTTCTTACTTCTTTGGTACAACACGAAATATAAATCAAACTTTCACACATATTTGCAACACGATATCCAAAATCTGGTGGATGTAGGTTAAACTAATAATTACTTTGGACTTTTCATCTGTGCGATATTGGATAAATATTATAGGAGCCATTTTTTTAAAAGCTAGCTGACTGTAAGTCAATGTTTATGTTTCTATTTCGTTATAAACAAGGATAGGTTAGTTTAGAAATATCGCGAATATGAGCGATGATTAGATGAAAGTTTGCAAATCGAATTTGTTTGACATACAGTCAAAAATTAAATGTTCCATCCCGCTTTAGTCTTTGCTTCTAAATTCTAGAGCTTTAAAGAAATTGAAAGAGCTAAAGATATACATCAATGTGAAATATAGTGCGACTAAGTTTCGATTCGCATCCATTCTATCTAAACTTAAATATACATCCAAATAACTAACAGTGCTTAAGATAGGAAGGCAATGTAAAACGGACTGTAACAACATAGTCAATAAGCTTCGACATGTTGCTCATGTGCAGAACAGACATAACATCAAAAAGCTGCCAATACATAACGTGCCCGTCTTTCCCCGGTCTTCTACGATCGACTATACACATATTTTGCCCTGCATGGATTTTGATATCTGAGATTCGTGTTTGACATATTTTGTATGGAGCTTATGTCAAAAACTAATCTAAAATCTACAGATCTATCTATAGATTGAATATTGAATTTCATAGATAATACAAACAGCAAACAGATACAACACAAATGCAACGCATACAAAACAAATTTACATCAACTTTAATACAGACAACAAACACCAAAACGTAATTAAATAATTTATCCTTAAATAGATGTACAAGCGCATAAACAGCTTAAGTGCTCTCTAATTGAAACGTCTTCAGCCTAAAACAGATTTTGATTGCGGGCGTTGTACGGAAATCTGACAGCCCGCTACAACCGGGCGCTTGGCGGATGCTTTGCAAGTCAATTTCACTTCTGACAACACTCGTGTCCATCCAGCATTTTTGTTTTTCAATAAAACTGCCTCAAAACATTTCAGCGAGCTTTCAATTCCAAAGAGAATGTGCATATTCAATAAATTTTAAACTAAAAGACAATTTCACATGTGGCTGGACTTGTAGAACACTAGTGTAGACGAGTTGGCTTATTCACAGAGTAATGTTTAATTGTGTGGAAACTAAACAGAAACATAACGACATTTTAAGAGTCAACTAGGAGGAAATGTATATCAGTAAACAGTGCTGCTTCAGACCCGTTTTTGCTTTGTGTTTATTAATTTTATGTAACGATTTGTGTGCTTTGTTTGCTAGAGCATTTCAGAAGGATACGTAACATTAAAAAAAGCAAGTGGAGAAAATGATTTCCTGCGTAACTGTGTTTTGCAGGTGTCTTATAATTAAAAATAGTGTTGTTTCCAACTAGTCAAATCAGACACTTAGAATTAATATTCAAAATCAATCCCATTTTACGGATTTGTTTGAAATACTAGAGGACGACAGCAATTTTTTAAATTTACCCGTTTTGGGCGATCCCGTGGGAATTTCGGGAAATCCCTTCTTAGTGCATCCCTACGGTACCCAAGGAACATACATGCCAAATTTCAGCTTCCTGCGCCCAATAGTTTCGGCTATAGCGTGTCTGTCAGTCAGTCAGTAACGCAAGGATTTTATATATTAAGATGACAAAGTGACGTCATCATTTTTTGCAGTCAAGTAGAGTACTTATTATCAATAAATTTGAAATAAAAAATGAAAAATAGAGCTTTAACATTAATTGATTAATGAAACTACCATTATTTTGGCATGTTTTACTAGATAAATATACTTATATAATTTGTTTCAATTGCAGGAAACATCCCTATTGAGTATTATTGAATCTGAAGTTCATTGGTGTTACAGTTTAAACTTTGCAATAAGTAAAAGGTCATAAAGTTTGCACACTTGAATTTAATTTTATTTGCGTCATAATACATACTTAGTTGCTGATCACTACGGAAAAGTTCTTACATTATAGAAAGATTAACACGGCGCTATTTTCGCCATAAAGTATCGTTCTTATTTTAGATATCAATGAATGTAACAGTACTTACAAACATCCCTTTCCAAATATACTGCAAGCACAAACAAATGTATTGTCCATAACTCGACTTGTTTCCATCAATACTCTCTAACACCCTGAAGTCGTATCCATCCAATTGAAAACGCATGGTGACGTCATTTCATCGTTACTCATGTACTATGGGAGCAAATGTTTCACGTTACAGTCGTATCGGTTTACGTAAGTGCAGGTGGTGTGGCAGTTTAAAATGTGTTGACTGTGTTGTTCAGTGCTAAGGGTATCTTTAGCCACAGAGGTTGTCGCAACATTGCGTATGAGCGTTTGTGAACATTATTAATATTAGAGTTATTAATTTGTTTGTAAGCAGTGATAGATGTGTGGGAGACTGGCTTAGGGCGCTTTCCTAAGTCTAACACAAATATAAAAGATTTTCATATGCGATTTTTTTAAGTGATTGTATTGTACACATCAATATATTTTATATTCGGTGAGCTGATAGCTCTTTTAACGCATTACTTAAAAGTTCAAACCACCATAACTAAATAAAATTTAAGTCATTTATTTTATCACGCGCAGGTCTGTAGGAGTTTGGATGCAAATTAAGCCTATAATCACAAATACGATTGGTCTACGATGACGTTTTGACGTAAGTTGTTTAGTGTGTAGATCAGAAAATGTAAGTGGAAATAAAAAGAATGCACACACTAATTTTATATATCTTTGCTTTAATTTGTTCTAGGTTTCGTAGTGTGTACTTAAATAAATAAAAACAAGCTCTTAACATGGCAGACAAAACGCAGATAAAAGCTCTAATATGCGGGCGTGCTCAGTTCACTTAAGAAGGACTTATAAATAATGCTTACAATTATATTTTCGGGTCATTGCGGGTATGTGCCTTTTTACCAGTCATGATTAGTTAAACTATTTTACACAGTGTCCAAGATTATCGCTGTCTAATAGTTTCCTATTTATGAAGTGAGAAATATGTTTCCGAAAGTTTGATTTAAATTATAAAGACACATATTTATTTCGAACATCGATGCTTCATGTGACTCAAAATTCATAAAATATGGTGATTACAATGCCATTATAGTTTTTATATTCAGTGGTAAAGTCATGCTGGTTATAGCATGAACGGTAGTTTAAAGTGTACCTTCACTTCGCACGTGCCATTCTTCATCTGCATCTACATCTAGTTTTCTTAATGACTTAAAATTCAGGTGTCAGTACTTTTTCCTAGCGTAGCGTTTTTTTTTGGCCTGCCTTTTCCATTTTATGTTCCTTTATCCAGATATAGATATATTATCCAGATATGAAATGTAATCATTACACATGGATCGTAAAAGATTTTTTAAGTCCTTTTTTATAACTTAGTGTAAAGTATAAGGACGACATGGGTCATGTGTTGTGTGGTTAACTTATCAAGTTATCACTGTTGTAGCACAGATGTTTGCCCCAAATAACGTAAACTTGCGTGCAAACTATACCCATCTCTTTTCGTGGTATTTTTATACAGAAAATATACTTCATTATTTCTAAGCTTTCTTTTTACAGCCGACGGCATACTTATGACTTTTCAGTGAATTGTGAGTTGTGTGTGATGAACCATACAATACCTTGCTACCTCCGTTAAGAGTAGAATCCATAACTCTTCGCAATCGTGTTAATAACATACTTAGAAATTTATTTTTTATTTATTTATAGACTCACGCCTGTAACCCCGAAGGGGTTGGCAGGTGTAAATATTACACCCACATTTCGCAATTAATTTTTAGGTCCCACGTAATAGGGGGCGAGCCTTTTGCCATTACTGGGCACATCACCAGAATCCGTGCTGCTACTGAGAATTCGGAAATACCCGGTAAGACCTTTACCCGGCCCGGGAATCGAACCCGGGACCTCCGACCAGCAGTCACATACGCTATCCACTGGACCACGGAGGCAGTCTCAGAAATATTATGCAGATATCCACAAAATAAATACTGGAAGTAGTAAACTAGCACAACAATGTTTCCCTTTAAATCATAATTCTCCCGCTTATTTTGTAGTTTTAGCACATGACGTAAGCCTGAAAGTCCTCGGTCAAACATGGAGCTCTTAGGACCCTGTAATGAACGATCCTGGATTATATTTACTGCCACTATGTCTGTTGCTGCCTTCGAGGCGGATTAGAGATCGCAGTGGGTATAGCATTATGAGGGCACAAGTGGCGGCCTTTGTCCGTGCTTCGGTGTAATCCCGTAATGGAAAGTTCCGTGTAATGCGCGACTGACGCGAGACTTGCTTTTATTTTTTATTATTTTACTTGGTGGTTGGAGCTATGAATATCAAATATTTTTATAAACCTTTTCTTCGTTCTTCTTTTTTGTATACTTGCTTCATACAGCTGTTAAGCTACAGCATCTGTTACGTATTTTTTACTTTAGATACAGAAAGTAACGACACTCATACATTACATTATGGTGCGGTGAAAGCATATCTAAACCGGTTCAATTAATTAATGTACAATGGCATTTTTCTAAATAATATGTTATAATTATAACTCGGTATATACACATGGGTTGTGAAAGATTGCTGTTAATTCATGCCTCAGGGACCGCATGCGAAAACAGATTTCATTAATAGAGTGCAGGTGCATGGTGTTGAAGGTAATTTAAAACTTGCCAGTTGCTAGTACTAGGTGAGCAGGAACATCTTATGTCTATTATTATGCGGAGTATACAACTATATCGTAATTATCTTTTAGAAACCCATAAATGTGATTTGAGACAATCGGCTACGGCTTAGTTTAAACGTCCACACTTCTTTCAATATCATCATTATACAGCCTTTGCAGTCCACTGTTGGACGTCATCATCATCATCATCATCAGCCTTTAACAGTCCACTGCTGGACTAGGCCTCTCCTTTGAAAGGAGGAATTGGCCTACTATACCACGCTGGCCAAACGGGTTGGTATAGGGTTTGTATCAAGTTTTCCTTCTCTTACAGTGCTGTTCTCTGCATAATATGCTCCCTCTGCCGGCTCTTACGACACCCATGGGATGATATGGGGTGGCGACACACCGTATTCTTAATCCGTCACCACGCGGACAAAATTGTTGGACGTAGGCCTTGCCTAATTGAGTTACAATAAGATCGTGCATTGGTGGTAGCAGCTGGCCTACAAAGCCACGCTGGCGGTATAGGATTTGATCTTCAGTTTTCCATCTCCTCACGAATATAGTATTATTTATTTTGGAAGATACCACCAAATAGGAGCACATCATTTACTCCGATTGTTTAGCTAGAGCAACAATACAGTTGGCTTGATATATAGTTCATTACAAGTTCAGTTCCAGCGAGTCCAGGATTGTGTGCAATTTGCGAAGACAAAGAACGTTGGTTAAATATTTAATCTGCGCACCTTTGTCGCTACACGTGGCCTGTCACGTAACTTTATATGAAAGAACCTGAATAAGAACCTAAAATGTTGGCTTGATATATAGTTCATTACAAGTTCAGTTCCAGCGAGTCCAGGATTGTGTGCAATTTGCGAAAACAAAGAACGTTGGTTAAATATTTAATCTGCGCACCTTTGTCGCTACACGTGGCCTGTCACGTAACTTTATATGAAAGAACCTGAATACTTTGCGTCACTAATAGTACATATGTAGATGATAAAATAAGTGAATTATTGACCAATGTGACTCGACTAACATATTTTCCAGGATTTTAAAATCGATTTCTCATGTATCCCCTGAGCCTTGATCCTGTTCACTAATTATCACTTAGAAGTATAGTGAAAGTAACAATTAAGCTTCTATTATCCACTAAGCCAGCTAAGTGCGGGTTGCTGGAATTTTGCTGGACAATTTTTTCAAGAAAAGAATGGAGAGCTCTCGTCTAATGCAGGCGATAATTAACAATTTAATACGCAGATTGTTTTGAAACATCAATCGTGCACGCTATTGAATCGAACCCGGGGCTCTCTGCGTAGCAGTCTGTCAGTCTCTCCACTACGTTACACAATTATACTGTACCTGGTCCAAATAAGCGAATAATAACCAGAATGACCCGGCAGACGGACAAGGAGGATAACAAGATATTATCCGTGTAATTCTGCTATCCGTATGTTGGCTATTCAATTCAACAATGGCATGTAACTAGTGAAGGCGGCTGTCACAGCTAGCTTGTGTATATCTCTACGTATTTGATCCCGCATCGGATTCTCTCGTACCTAATGACGTCATAAGTAAATATGCTACCTACACATACGCTACTCATAGAAAATATTTTTCTTGTATTTTGCTGCTGCTCACGCAGAAAAATACAACCTATTTTTATTTTTCTGCTTGATTTTGTTTGTGGGTGTAACATTTACACCTATGCCTTCGGTGATACAGGCGTGAGACTATAAATATAAAAAAAGTGTTTGACATTTTTGTGTAATAAACTTAACTAGAGATAACAATTTTACATTGTTTGGACAATTAAAAACTATATCCGAATTAGGCACAAAAATAGCTTTCAATCGACAAACGGCAACACTAAGACCAATATACTTACCTATTATTTTTTAATTGTACATAGTATGCTTCCATTTCCCATATCGAAAAGAAAATAAAGCTACAAATAAATAACTATCTATTTTGAGATGGTTGACGCCGCGGCTTCGGCTGCAGGTGTCACACCATCCCCCAGGGACGGGATTTCAGCGCTAGCTAGTACTAGTACATGTCCCGTCCTTACAATCGCCAGCTCGTTTGAAATCAAGCGGGAAGACGACTCCTCCTTCGTGGGATGGCAAGTGGTGAGTCACCAGAAGGGCAAGGGCAAGTGGCAGCAGCGGGTCCACTCAGTTGTATGGTGGGTGGGCGTTGGACAGGATTGGTGGAATCCTGTCCAACGCCCACCCACCACACAACTGAGTGGACCCGCTGCTGCCAGCTCTGCAAAGAAGAAGAGGTCAAACCGAAACAAAAGATAGCGCATGGCAGCTAAGCGGAAGGCTTCACAAACCTCTGCCGCTGTCGCAGGTCCCAGCAAGGTGACCAGCGCGCAGCCTACGCTCAGCACTGTCGGGGTGCACGAATGCCGGAGGTAGTACGGGAAGGTCGCCTGCCGCCAAGCGACGGGCAGGTCACCCTGGCCGGCATCCAGCTGCAGCACCACCGAAGAACACGGCAGGTAAAACTGGCGAACAGAAGGAAAGAGGTGAAGCCAAACGTGCTCTCAACGAGACCAGCTCGCCTCGAGGGGAGCACAAGAAGCCCCGCCTCGACTCCTCCAGGACGACAGTAGGTAAGTCCTACGCACAGGCCTCCAAGGCATCCCTGTGTGTTGTAGTAACATGCAAACGCACAGGGAACACGAAGGAGTTGGTGGACCAGGTACTCAGGGAGCTCCAGAGGAAGATCCTGTTTGGTGCCTGGTCGACCAAAACCCCCAAACGGCCCACTCCAGCGTTTACCCGTACGTCATCATTGGTCATTGGTGCACGCCGTGGATTCGAACCCGATACCCTCGGTATGGCAGTCTGTTGGTATCTCCACTCGGCTATCGCTGCCTAGAAAGACATACTCTCTAGTAATCATACAAATTTAGTTAACGTCTTCCAATCGTGTTAACTAACATACCTATATTTATAGTATAAATACTTCTCTTTCCGACCTGACTTTTTTGTCGTGGTTGCGGGCAAAGTGAGCCTACCTTCGATTACTACTTTTATAACCTGGTCGAAACGTCGTCGTGGATAAAACAGGTATTTATATCTTAAATATGTTAATCACTTGTAGGAATACAAATAGCGAAACTTTAACCTAAAGTAACTAACACTAGAAATAAATGAAGCCATTTTTCAAATCGCCTCATCTGAAATAAACATAAACCGGTCACTTCTTGAACATATACGTACCTACGTACCGTCCGGCGTCCGATAGCGATCGCGTTGTGTGCAATATCGCACAACACGATTACCACTGGCACATGTCTACTTGTCATGATATACTGGTGCAACGCACACAGCCTCCCACCCAACGTTACGGGAATTGGCACCCGGTTTAATATCTATGTCCACTCCGCAAGGTATGACGCGATTTATTTTTGTAGTAGGAAAGGGTTGTAATAAGTTTATGGTATATTACTGCTGTAGTTGGCACTTCTGCTAGTAACGACAATATAAAGATAAGTCAAAGGGTCATGAATAAGGTCAATTTTAGCTTGAATAGCAGATTTGCGATGCCAAGGAAATATATCAATGTGTGACCAAACCAAAAGATGAATAAGAAGAAATTTGCCTGAAACGTAAGGGCGACTCTCTGTTTTCCGAATTTATATCGATCTATTTGATGAGTGTTGAGTGCGAGTCCCCTATATAGTTAAATAAATGATCCGTATTTATCGATTTTATAACATATCTAGCTGTTTCCCGCGGTTTCACCCTCGTCCTGATGGAACTTCTTCGCGTACCCGGTTAATTTCTAGCCTAAGTTACTCCTTGATACATCAGCTATCCGCCAGTGAAAATCCCGTCAAAATCGGTCCAACCGTTCCAGAAATTAGCGAGAACAAACAGACAGACAGACCGACAGACAGACAAAAATTGTAAAAAGTCATTTCGGTATATGTACCGTGTATACATCCATATTTATTAAGTAAAAATTGATTATTTTAATATTACAAACAGACACGCCAATTTTATTTATGTGTATATAGACAAGATCATCATCTCCAAATGCACTACTTGACATTAGGTTAATAACAATGCAAAATTAAATACATATGTAACTGGTATTTAAATAAGACTAAATTGCGAACATATTTTCAAAAATAAACTGTAATTATCAAGGATAAAGAGTAAATAACTGCGAAGTAAATAAATCATCCCAATTTAACTATATTTATTATATGAATGATGTACGCATACAAATGGTAGCTAATTTCGTGAAATCCCTTAATTCTTATAAAATTATTATTATTCTACCTATACGAAGCTCGGCGCTATTTTCGAAATTTAATAGTTTTGTACACATATTAATAAAATGGATGTAATTAAATTATGCAAAATACGTAATTTGGCCAGCCATTACAGCGTAGTGGGCGGTAAAGCGGAGGTTCTTATTGGAGAATTCTCAAAAGCTTTTTTAAAATATCGTCCATCCCATGGAATTGGCTCATTTGTTACTCGGACAATCTGCTAACCCAGTAACCCGCTGGCTCTGGGTTAAGGGTATTCTATTTTCATTGCTTTGCTAAATAAGGCAAAACAAGTAAGGTTTAAACGTACGGCTTTATCACTAAAATATTGTACAATATATTGCAAACGAAACAAACATTTGTTTTATCTTTTCGATGGTGATGTGTATAATTGAAAATGATTCCTTGGCCAGTTTGACGATAGTAAAAGGTTATTGAGCATTGAAGGTTATTGACCTTGGTCAACTCCAAAGGATTTATACGCGTAATTTAAAAGCCTTCTTCAACCGTAATAGACAAGTAAACAAAGCCATAAATAGATGTAGCGAGCGCAATTAGTTTTTAAAAGGACGTAAAGTTACCAAGTAATCCGTGACTTACAAACTGTCATCTCATTCAAACCAAACTTTAAGAAGATTTAATACCAACTGTTTGAAATAGAATTAGTTTTTATTATAAGTCAAATCGATTATATCGATTAAGTAACATTTTGTTTAGTCTATTGAAAATTTCTGGTCACACTGAACTGTCATTCACTTCCTGTTCTGAAAAAGTTGCTTGGAAGACACGAATTTCTTGCGCCCACGCAGTATTGTAAATTTGTATTTTTGCGTGTTGGAATAAATTAATCGCCCTTTTGAAAGCACATAAACCAGCTTCGCGAATTTGTTTTGTGAATTCTTACCCTGCCGCCTTTGGTTTGCCCGGCAAAAGTTGAGTTGAACATTGACATTTGCAAAACTGTAATTGTGAATTGTGAATCCTGTGAACTTGCATCGTGCATTGAAGACGCTGCGTTGGAGTCTGGTAAAGTAAAGATAATTCACTTGCTAATATTGGCCAATTTTAGTCTTGTGTGTATCTAGCTTGCCTCCAGGACTCCACTCAAGAACATCACCAGGAGATATAAGGTAAAATTTTCATGTACCTACTTAGTACTTGTATTCGCTGTGCAACGCAGTGCATTGTGTCTGGATCCTTGTCTATCGTGGTCAGGTAGATGTATTACATCTTCCACTGCGCACCCTGAAAATACCTGCCTGCCTGCGGTAATTCCAGACATAATCTTTGGTAGCAGAGCGTAGTTGTATTTAGCCGCTGTTGCATTATTGAGTACAAACCTCAGATTGGTATAAGCTTGTATCTTATCACCTTGTAAACAGTATTGTAATGTTTGTCAGGTCAGTTATTGTCTAAAATACATAATATTAATTGTATAAGTTGACCTACATAACTTGAAACACATTGTCATACATAACCTCAATCAGTAATTGTTTGATTTAAATTGTTGAAATCTAGCATAGATTTGTTGCTGTTACTATTAATAAGTCAGTTTGTTTGGATACATAACAGCTGTATGTATCAATAAATTTAGTAAATTTAGTTTATCTCATAATTATATTAAGTTTGAATCATTACTTATAACAACCACAATTTTGATAAACCCTTGTTTGTTATAATATATAGATAATATTGCTAGGTAACACATATTCTGTGCTTACTTACTATTGTATATCTATAGTCGCGGGGGACTTTACAAACATACATCTAACGAGGAAAATTAACACCCAGACTCGAAACAACAATTTATGGATCACACAAAGTGTTGTCTCGTGTGGGAATCGAACCCACAACACTCGGCGCAGTGTCAAGTGGCGAGGCGGCCGCTTAAACCACTACGCCAACCACGCAGGCATTAATTAATTTGAAGTTTCAACTTTTAATTTGTTATAAGTTACAACTTTGATAACTTTTGTGTTTGTTTCAATATATTGAAACTATTAATTTTGTTGGGCAGTAAATACCTGTCACTTGCTTGTACCAGCAGTAAACAGGCTAATACTTTGATGGTTTCAAAGAATTAAGAAAAATTAAGATTTGATTGTTAATTTTATTTAACGCTTGTCCGAGCTCTTTTGAATTTTGATTATGTCAGCTATCAAGGACTTGCGTGCGGCTGCTGGTGCTATTGCATCAGATTTGCGCTGGTTTGCCTCGGCCAGTGCTTTAGTGAACCGGCCTGAGCTCCAGCAGGCCTTACTTCAAAGGTACGAGCGGATTGACGATCGCCTGCCAAGTGTGGAACAGCAATTCCGCACTTTCAGCGCTTGCTGTCTCGAAGTGTCAGTCAACGATTTCACCGCTGACCAGCGAACTAAGGTCAGCGAAGACTATGCCCAGGTCTTAGACCTGTATGATGCTGTCTCCAATAGTGCGAGACAACTAGTTGCCGATAGGGAAGGGCAACCCGGCCTGAAGCAAGAGCTTCCTAGGTCAGCACCGGGGCTGGTGAGTAGGCTCCCTACTTTGGACCTCCCCCATTTTGATGGCTGCCTAGGAAGCTACCTGGGCTTCGTTAATTTGTTCGACAGCCTGGTCAATGATAGGGCTGACCTTCGGCCAGCACAAAAATTGGCATATTTAATGTCGGTTCTGGATGGGGAGGCTAAGGGCCTCATCCAGCATCTGCCCGTGTCTGACGAGGCGTACCAGACGGCTCGGGACCTAATTACCCGTAGGTACCATAATAAGCGTGGCCTCGCCGACACGCACATCGAGCAGATTTTGGGTTGCGCACCCAACTTTTGAACCCGCTCTTGGTGGCCATCAACGCACTTAAGTGCCTTGACCTGCCCGTGGACCAATGGTCCTATCTATTGGTGCACATTGTGCTGAAAAAGCTGCCTGCCGACCTGAGGTCGCGTTTTGAACAGCGCTTTGGTGGGGATAGCGCGACCCATCTGCCCCCCTTTGCTGACCTGGAGAGGTTTTCTGGAGGATGAGTGCCGGGTCTTGGACAACTCCGGTGGTGACACGCCGGCTAAGTCGCAGCCGCCCAAGGTCAAGGAGCAGGCTCGTGTTCACACCCGAGCCAATGTTGACCGGTGCCCTCCTCGCTTTGCGGTCACGCAGAGCCCAGCGGAGTGCTCCTACTGCAAGGTCACGGGGCACAGAACGGCCAGTTGTAGGGCATTCTTGGACCTGCATGTCGCCTCTCGTAGGCGCATCGCGAATGCCCGGCGCCTTTGCTTCTCTTGTTTGGGGTCCCACTACCAGCGAGACTGCCCAAACTCTCGCCCCTGTCCTCACTGTGGAGGACAGCATTTGGACATTCTCTGCATGAATGCCAGAGAGGTTGGCCGCTTGTCCAACCAGCCGACGCCGCGCACGGGCGGGTGTTTTGAAGGTATCAGCCGAGGCTCACCGGCGCTTAGCCGAGAGTCGCCTCGCTCAATTAATCGCCACTCGCCCCGCTTGGAGAACCGTAGCGTGCGCACGCCTCCTCTCTCTCGCGCACCTGAATGTGCTGTTCAGCGTCACCAGCACCATGACTGCTGCCCCAGGTATTCACCTCCTTTGGCGGAGCGTCCCCGCCTTGACTCGCGCCCACCTCGTTTTGGGCGGGTGCGTCATTATGACCCCCCACAGGTGGCGCGCGGATCAAGTCATCGCGCCTTTGAGGACTTCAAGCCGCACCCTCGTTTTGACTTGCCTGATCCTGGCCAACGGTCGCCGCCCAGGCAACAATAGGTCATTAACCCCTGCCCTATAACTCCAAGCTCCCCCATTGAGACCGTTATCCTACCAACGGTTGCTGTTAGGGTCTGGGGACCCACGGGGACCTCTGTTGTTGTCCGTGCTATATTGGACACAGGTTCACAAGGTTGCATTGTTTCCATTTATTTGGTAGGGCAGGTTAAATTAAATATGGGTTTATTTCCAAATTGTATACGGGGCATAGGGGACGTAGCCTCTAATGTTGAAGGGCAAGTTAAGGTTTTGTTTGGCCCTGTTGAATCTTCACACCCGAGGATTAGAACCTCGGCTATTGTGCTGAAGAATATTTTCGGTATGCATCCACAGAAGCAGCTACCTGCTGCTGTGGTGAATTTGACATCGGGATTGGAACTGGCGGACCCCAAATTTGACACACCGGGACAAATCGACTTGTTGATTGGCTCTGATGTCCTCGGTTGAATTTTGATTGGTGGGAAACGGGTCTTGGTGCCAAATGGTTTGACTGCCATTCCGACCATTTTTGGATTTGCTTTGATGGGACCTGTACTTAGGGACCCCCCTCCACCTGAACTTGATAATTTGTTGGCTGTAGGCTCTGCTCTCTCTGATGCGGTTCAGAGGTTTTGGGAAGTAGAGGAGCCCCCTCAAGTTGCCCGTTTGAATCCAGAACATGAGGAGTGCGAGCTGTTCTTCCAGAACAACACTGGCCGACTCCGTTCTGGTCGGATTATTACGAGGCTACCCTTCCTGTCTGTTCGGCCTCCGCTTGGTGAGTCACGACCTTTAGCCGAAAAGAGATTGTTGGCTATGGAGCGTCGCATGGGTCGTGATCCGGAGCTCAGACAGAAGTACATTGAGTTCATGAGAGAATATGAACAATTGGGACACATGTCTGTGTCAAATTTGGATTGGCGTTCGGTGGAGCACTACTTTCTCCCGCATCATGCGGTATTGAAGCCATCGACTGGCAAGCTGCGCACAGTGTTTGATCGTTCTGCGCAGACTTCAACAGGCGTATCCTTGAACCAGTGCTTGCATTCTGGTCCCAAGTTGGTCAAGGACCTTTGTGACGTCATCACCAGCTTCCGACGACATCAGGTTGTCTTTGTGGCCGACATAAAAATGATGTTCAGGCAGACTATTATCCACCCTGATGACCGTCGCTTCCAGCTGATCCTTTGGAGAGAGTCTCCTCGCGATCCCATGGTCGTCTACGAGCTCAATACTAATACGTACGGGTTAAGGTCAAGCCCCTACTTGGCAATACGTTCTCTTTGGGAGCTCGCAGACCGCGAAGGCTTACGTTTCCCACGATCCTCCGCCATTTTGAAAAACGATATTTACGTCGATGACATTTGTTCTGGCGCCTCCACAGCGGACGAGGCGATCCTCCTGCGGGACGAATTGATAGGTATTTTGGCCTCCGCTGGTTATGAGTTGCGCAAATGGATTTCCAACTCACCAGCGCTTTTGGAAGGCTTGCCAGAGGATCATCAGCAAGATCCACATTTGTTTGAGATTGTTGACAACCCCGCCATGATGGCTGTTCTCGGCGTTCAGTACAGACCAGTCCAAGACATCTTTACGTATAACGTAGACTTGAAATTGCCTTGTTCTTGGACTAAACGTCTCGTGTTGTCTACTGTCGCCAGAACCTTTGATCCGAACGGTTGGATTTGTCCTATCATATTTTGGGCAAAATGCTTCTTGCAAAAGCTTTGGACAGCAGGATTGACCTGGGACGAACCTCTACACGGTACTCTCGTTGAGGAATGGACCTCTTTTGTATCCTCACTTCCTGCCGTGAACGAGATCTCCTTGCCTCGTCCCATCCTTCCTCCCGGGAAGTACAAGGCCACCCTTCACGGGTTTTGTGATGCCTCGGAACGTGGTCACGCGACCGTGGTGTACTTGCGCACAGTCAGTGCCTCAGGTCAGGTGAGGGTTTCCCTGATCATGGCGAAGAGCAAGGTTGCACCCCTTCGGACATCTTTGACCATTCCGAAATTGGAGCTCTCGGGAGCAGCCCTACTTGTACGCTTATTGAACCACGTGTCCAGTACTTTGGGTAAAAGCATTTGTATTAATGGGACCTACGCCTGGACAGACAGCCAAATTGTTCTTTGTTGGTTAAAGGCGTCTGTCCACACTTTGGAAGTATTTGTCGCTAATCGCGTTTCCCAAATCCAGAAATCCGAAGTCAAACTTGTTTGGAGACACGTGCCAGGTGAGCTCAACCCCGCTGATTGTGCCTCGCGCGGATGCTTGACGCCTAGTTTGATAGGTCATTCGCTGTGGTGGGGTCCGGAATGGTTGAGTCGACCAGAAATTGATTGGCCTCGAACGCCAGTTTTGAATACTTCTAATTTGCCGGGTTTACGAACACTCGCTCTTGAGAAGGTAGAATGCGCCTTCGACCCCGATTTTTTGTTGAATCGTTACAGCTCCCTCGACAAGTTGTTAGGTGTCACTGCTTGGATAAAGCGTTTTGTTTTTAATTTTAGGCACCCAAAACAGAAACGACTGACACCGTTTCTCTCACCACAGGAACGACAGGAGTCCCTCACCTTATGGGTTCGTTCTGTGCAATTGGCGCACCTTGATAAGGAGATTGCTATACTCAAGTCAGGGAAATTGAAATTATCGGGCGCTGTATCTAAATTGAACCCCTTTTTGGACGATACGGGTCTCTTGCGCGTTGGAGGGCGTCTCAAGAACGCCAACCTCCCTTACGGAGCACGTCACCCCCTGTTGTTACCCAAGGACGGTCATTTGGTACGCTTGTTGGTAACTGACCGTCACCTCAAGAACTCGCATGCTGGTTGTAATGCTTTGTTGGCTATTTTGCAACGCGAATTTTGGATTTTGTCTGCCCGAAGAATTATTCGGAGTCTAGTCTTTCGCTGCATCCCTTGCTATAAGCTCAAGGCTTCTACCATGCAGCCCTTGATGAGAGACTTACCGGCAGATCGCGTAACTGAGAGCAGGACGTTTGACGGTGTTGGCACGGACTTCGCTGGTCCCTTTTTGGTGAAAACGTCGACACTTCGAAACAGCAAGACTGTTAAGGCCTACTTGTGTGTTTTTGTTTGCCTCTCCACAAAGGCCGTTCATTTGGAACTGGTCTCCTCGCTTACGACCGAGGCGTTTGTAGCCACATTTGACAGATTTGTATCCCGCAGAGGGCTGCCTTCCTTGATCCGTTCTGACTGCGGCACTAACTTCAAGGGCATGTATAATTATTTGAATGATGTTGTTAATTTTCTTGAAACCAACAAGGCTGATATAGGTGATAGGCTTGCCCGACGTGGGATAAATTGGTTGTTTTCCCCACCAAATTGTCCACACTGGGGTGGTATATTTGAGGCCACCGTAAAATCGGCCAAAACACACTTGCGCAGGACAATCGGTGAGTCTGTCCTTACATTTGAGGAACTCGCAACTGTTTTTGTAAGATTGAGGCCGTTTTGAACTCTCGGCCATTGTGCCCGATTTCCTCAGATCCGAATGATTTGGAGGCCCTTACGCCGGGCCATTTTTTGATTGGTCGCCCACTTGTCGCCTTGCCTGAGTACCCCTATATTGATACGAGACCTGGTCGTCTCTCGCGTTTTGAATTGGTACGCCAGATTACTCAGAGCTTTTGGAAACAGCGACAACTTTTGTGCGAGGGACAGAAGAACTGTCCCTCGCACCCGCCTCTTTGGAGGCATCCTGCGCAGGCCTCCGTCAAGCCTACGCGGAGCGTCCCCTCCTGGATCCCTCTTAGCTTCACCGCGGGTGACCAATCCACGGTTACTAAGCTCCCCCACCACGACAAGGTGGAGATCCCCCGGGGGGGGGAGAAAGAGGGGGACAGCGCGTACGCAGTCCCCACTACCAAAAATTACGCATCCGAGTTATCCACATTAGGGATAATCGCAGGGGTCAACCCAACCGCAGTGCAATGGAGGGGTCTCGCCCTGGAGGAACCGCCTTTTTGATCACGGTGTCCCCTATGCCAGGTAAGTATTAGTTTGGCAAGCCTGCAGGTTCAAGTCGGCGTAATCGTTTACAGTTCTGGTAGGAAAATAATATAAAACATAAAGAAAGATAAATAATTATTTTTTAAACTAATTCATGGTTGAGAACTGCAGAGTTTATGTTACCGGTTGGTTAGAGACTCCACAGAAAGAAAGTCTTCAAAAATGTTACTGTCTTCTTGCATTAAATATTGAAGTTGATAAAGGTAGGCCATATAAATAATCACTAGCAAGGTACAATTAATAAAAAATATATCGCCTATAATTTTATTGTGCTTAGCGATAGAGCGAAGATAATTAAACGACTGTCAATCATGGCCCGTGGCATATATCGCCGCGTGTCCGTGTCCGTTATAGGAACTATTTAGGGTTATCAATGGTGCTTCATCGTCCTTCAGATATGATATTATGTGTGTGAGATCTATACGGCTATTAATCATTCGTATTAATTGATGTGCGCATAAACAATAATTTATACACTAAATAATTAGTATAAATGGTAAAGTCTATTAACTTTTTACCGACGTAGCACGCGTTCGAAGCCACGGACAAAAGCTAGTAAACAAATATGTGAGACATTCTTATTGGTATTCTTAATGGCATGCTTTAAGTGGAACAGTAGACGCCTTAATACAACAATATAATTCTATATATATTCCTAGTTATATCGCATAAAGATGGGACATTAAGCTTTTTAATATTAATAAAAGTAAAGTTTGATATAGGGCATGTATTGTGAATGCAATCTCATATATCGGGTAATATCAATGGAGTTATGGCAAGCGTGACTGTTGTTCGGGAACTACGGTTTGTATTGGACGGACACCGGGCCAAGTTTAGTGTAATAAAAATGGATGTCTTAAGGGAAATATGCATGATGTTCTATAAGACGTGATTTTACATATTGTCGCTTTACCCAGCCGTTATGTTTTAGATGGTTATGGTTTTGAATAGAAAAGGCAGCCATTAAAGTTATCGGCAACTGGATAGTTTTGGCACAAGTTTAGTTTTCTAGCGTTTGGCAAAAGATTTTTAGTAAATTGCACGATATGTTCAGTTTGATTTCAGGAATGGATCTATGCATGTTAAGATGCTCGAAAGCATTAGGTATGATTTATTGAATTGATGTTATAAAATGCATGGTTGGATTGATAATATAGAAGAGTGTAATTCATCAGTACAAACCGAATGCTTCTTTTTGACAGAGTGCCGGGCTGGAGAGATATTTTACAAATGAAAGAAACGCTCAATTCCTTCCAATCCCGGTAAACGAATACCTTTAAAACTTATACATAATACAGAAAGTATATCTAAAATTGCAGCCAACGTTAAAAAGAAAAAAACAAACACCTCCATTATAACGAGTACTGTAACATTTTCCATTTTAAATTAAAATACGAGTGTCATTCAGGCATCGTAATGAACATCGCTGCGGTGAGCAAACGTGCGTATGGGCTTCTATTCTAATATTTCATAAGTGTCATTTTTTCTCGTGTGGGTTCCAGACAGCAGCGCTAGTTTCTAACTTACTTCTATCATATACAAACAAATCGGTTTCTAGCACACCTAAACTACTATCATATATTATTAGGGTGGCCACCCTTGCTACGAGTAGTTATTGGTTCTAGTCCATCGAATGTCGTAACGTCCACCAAACGTTTTCTACGGCACATAACAAACATTAGACGAAACCACCATCATCACATACAGTTGTTGGAATGCAAATATTTTAAAAATACCAATCAATTGAGAACATCCTGAGCTTTGGCATGGTACGTGCAGACATTTGTTTATAATATTTGCACAAAATAACCATACTACTCCCGAATACAGGTCATTTCGATATTAAAAATGCGTTAGAAAACGGTAATTTCAAGCAGTAAATAAAAGTTTATGACAACTGACCAAAGAAATATAACCTAAGGCATAGAAGTAACACTAAATAACAACAGCGGTTGCTATGATTGATATCTTCTTTCTAATGGCACATGCAGTATGATAGAAAGAGCTATCGATAGGTTTAGCAGCACGCTCTTATAGCAGCCGCGTGGTAGGCAAACAGTAGACAAAACATAGAGTTAGGAAACCGAGTGTTGTTCGTAACAGTGATGATTTATCGATAAATATTTTTGGTCAAATGTCTAACTTTAGTATGTGTCGATATTATTTAAGCCGTAGAAGTAAACAACTAAAATATTGAAATTGTAGTTTTTGCTGTCGACGCAGGACAGTGCTTTGCAAAGACTTGCCAGACAGACAGTACTAAAATAATTCACGTGTTTAATTGTTCGTTTTAGCCATAAAATCTATTGACAAAAAGTATTCATAAACTAATGAGCGATGCGTGGCCATGAGATGCTAAGAAACTGTCACTTAGATTATGTATTGTATGAATTATACCAGATTGACTAATGCGGCACGGTAGGCTTTGGCAATTTGTTTGCGTCGCATCATATCACATTGCTTGCTATCGCTAACGTTGGACACTGCTCGATTTTTTTAGAGTTGTAGGTAATCCGACTGCCACGCCGAAGCTTGCGGGTTTGATTCCCGCTCAAGTCAAACATTTGTGTGCATGAATATGGATGTTTGTCTTGGTCTGGATGGTACTATGTATAATATGTAATATATTTACAGAAGTGTATATTCATGTTTATCGATTGTCTTGTACTCGCAGTACAAGATATGCTTAGTTTGGGACCAGATAATGTTGTGTGAATGTGAAAGAATATTATATTTTATGGTAGAATATTATGTAGCGGACTACAAGGCAAGACGTCTTTGATCAGTCAGGATAGCACTAATATGATAAATAATATAGAAGTAGGTATATTAATTAAAATCGTTGTAATTATTATATTTTATTAATATGTTCAAACTAAAATTACACACTTTTTGTTTAGCTTTGGATAAATAATTCTACCGGGTGTGCAATGTCCGGGCATAAATGTAATGTAGGCAGAGCTTTCGGTTTTAAACGACGCCGGGTGCTTTCTGTCTTTAAAAACAGTCTTTCTCAAAATGACGTGAACAAATACGGTGGTACTTCTGATAAATCAAACTAGGCCGTCCAACGGCATTTATCCAACGTTTTCTTGTGACGTCATTAATAGGCAACCTGTAATATAAAACACCTTCTTAATAATAAAAAATGCTACTCACATCCCTAACCCATCTACTATTTTATAGATGCAAAAATGTAAGCCTACACACGCGCGTACACTGGAACACTTGGCTTTAGGTTAATAGACGTTACTTTTAAGGTAGGTATCTAAGTAAATTATGTACATTAAACTGCGCTTACTATCAAACGCGCGATAGAAAATTAGACCGCTGGACGTCTTTGTTTATTGCCAACTTAGCAACCGCGGCTACCCGCTGTCGCTTCCAGCGACAGTTTTACATTAATGTCCGATAGTTAGTTTCCGTATTTATTCCTCAATGAAAAAACATCGATATCTCCTTTCACTGTCAAATCCCATCACTAAGGCTATTAAATCAATAAATGTACAAAATAACAATTTGTGAGTTAAATTCATAACACATACGTATGCAAGCTGTTCCTTTGATTTGCAACACAATGATATTGTGTAAACTTAACACTCATTATAGCATTAATACGAGAAAAGTAAATAAATTTGTTGGAAAAATTCCAACTCACTGCTAGAAGATAAAGTTTCTCCTGTTATTTCCGTTCCGAGAATAGCGGCATCCACATCCCGATATCACATACTCGATGTGTATTAATTAATGAGTACACTATTTAATTATTATAAGCTTACTTACTATTTAAATGCAAAAAAGTTATTAAAAATGTAAACACAAACGCCCAACAAATTTTACACTGATGACAGATCACAGCACGGCTATTTAGAGAATGTAGTCAAAGATATGAGTATGTAAAGAGTCTATGCCTCTTCAAATGAGACGCGTAATTTGACGTTATGATTAACCAACTAAGACCAACTGACATTACATGTTGCACGTTCGGTATAAGGAAATTTATAGGGCATGTTCTCTCTAGTCTAAACGTCCAAACTCTTTGCAACTGACCTATTTCATAGACAAGACAGAACAAAGTCTAATGATGTACCAACCACTTATGACTAATGACCGAACTATAATGTAAAATTGGTGTTGCCGTTTAAACTTTGGCTGACATTCTCTCCACATTCACTAAATTTTTATATACATCGACATAAGATATCTGCTGACTTTCTAAATAATATTGATTGGACATATATGATAAACATTATATTGACTGAACATCACATAATATATTAATTGACTCTCGTCAATTAATATGACGGCGCGCTGATTATTTAAGAATGATTTTTATGTTTGATTTAACCATAAAAGTTGCCTTTAGAAATTGTTAATTAATTTACCGATTGTTGTAATCGATTACTCGATTAGTAGTAAAATAAAATTAAGAGCGGGTAACCCCGAATAGAGTAGTAGGTGGCGCCAAACGCGGTGACAGTCTTCCATTACCAGTATATTCTAATCTATGTCCATTACTCTGACAGCTGTTGCACCGGGCGGACACGTGCTAAACTATTGGCTCACAAATTCATAATCGTGTTTCATCCTGCATATTTTATTGTATTTCGTGCCAAATTGTTATAAATTCGAGCAATACAGCATGTACAAGTAAAGTGGTGTTTTTATTTTGAATCTCTTGCCACCATTGCGCCCACGATGGAGAAAACCTACGAAGACTGCTCCGAGAGCCCTCCTGACGCTTCCACATCAGAATTGGGATGGGACCACAACGACCCACGTGTTGAAAATGAAGACGCTAGTAACGAAAAATTGCTGGGCCTGTTGGAACTACCGAATCGCAATTTTCTAACTCTGATTCAAGCCATGAAAATACCTACTACATCGTCACATGGCCTTTATTTACCGGACATCGATCCTGAGCAACAAGATATGGATGCACGTGCTTGGATGACGACTGCAGACATGTGATTGAAGATCAAGCCCCGCATTGCGCCTCGCTTGTGATCGCACTAATGCGGGCCTTGAAGAGAGGAGCTTCGACCTGGTTATCTGCCGTATCGTTTCCTGGGATGATACTGTGCAATGCAGTGTGCACAAAAGGCGCGAGCGAAGGCGACTACTAACGCTGCTATGTTGGTGAATCAGCTGGGCCGTCAACTACAACCGTGGTGAGCGTATTTTGTCTTGATTTTTTTTTATTGGCACTGCCAATTTTGTTTAGTGGCGGTAGTAGTAAAACATTACGCGTTTAACCTTGGAAATGTCATAATCATTGTGGTGCTATCGCCATCACATCGTGCCGAGTGTTGTAGGTTCGATTCCTACACGAGACTGAGTTGTGGAACCGTTTGACTTTTACGGTGTCGTGGTTCCTACGGCATGATCTCATGAATAATCTTCTTTTTAATAGCTAAAGAAGAAAGACAAAAAAAATGTGGGTAGTAACAATTTAATTTTGACCTTTGTCGTATTTTAAGTTAGCGTATGTTTGTCTGACTACCACAGAGATCTAGCTATAGCGTAGATAGCGAACGGAGGTTTTGAGTTTGATACGCCAGTTAAAAAGAAAGCGATTATTTTTATTTCTTCATGCGAAGGTGGCTCGCACCCACGAACCTTGTGATCATATTATGCTTGCAAATAGATTAATCTTGTCTCGGTCTTACTTAACGGACTGTAATAGTAGCGAAAGTGAGCGTACAGGCCGACTTGCATTATTCCAAGCAAGTGCGTTTGAGTGTAACGTGCTAGTTATTGTTGTAGTGCAGTTGTAATATTGGTTTTAGAACCAACACGCAGCTTCGGTTAGTTTTCTGCTAAATCTAGAACAATAACTCCGGTCTAGACTGTCCTTCGCAGGGCAACGGCGCTTAAGTTGGTAAACTAATCGAATCGTACATACTGAGTTCATAGTGTAAGACTGTGCGGAGCTATTTCTTGTGACTGTGCTGATTTTGTGTAGAACAGCTTGTAGCTTGTATTTCTTAAATAGACGTGCTGTCTAGACGAGTACGGTTGGTTGGTTAGGGTAACCTGACCAAAGTCAAAAGATATTACTAGCGCCATTATTTTATCGAGTCGGGGTGTTCATAATACGTAACGGTTTTCATTTAAACGTGATCAGTGCCCCTAGCACGAACATTTTGTACTATCGTATAGTTTCCGTAATAGAATAGTTATAGTAAAAAAATGTATGGAAATTTGTACAGCGGCGCCCCGTGGCCGTTTTAGGAACCAAAATTTGCGAGCATAAGCGTCTAGAGTTGCGCGTCATATAGTCATAGTATAGTCATCGTGTAGTCAAGGCTGTAGTTAGATAAACAAATGTATGAAAAGTGGGAGCAAGAACATTGTTTTGACATATAGTATCGCCAATTTACTATAGTAAGCTATCGAGAATCACGAAAGTCTACTCACCGGCATTTTTACAGTGAGAAGACTATTGAAAAAAAGTTTGGCTGGTTTTTCGTTGTATTAAAATATTCAATTATTAACAAAATGTTTTTATTGGCACCATATAGAACGCATTCTGTGGTATTTTACTATTATTCGTGGATGATGGGTCAAAATGCAAGAAGAGAAATGCGGGAACCAAGGTCCTTAATATTAATTTATTTTGTGTTGTACTATGTACACTAAGTTTTTTATGTCTTCTTTATATTATTATAATAATACTATGTAATTGGCTAGTAAAGCAAACAATTTGTTATTAATTCTTATATAATACATTTTGATGTAAATGATTCTAAGCTAGTAGTGTGATTTAGTAGGTGTAAGTTTTTATACAAAATAAAATGCTCTTTTTAAAAATAATACCTAAATGTTTTATTATTATTGGATAAATCATAATCATATCAATTTTTTTAAGTTATTTATGAAACCACAAAAATAACAAAAATAAAACAATGTATATACAGATTAACTAATTATTAGTTAACAGGCGTGAGTCTATTCACGCTTACTACTTCGTGAATCTTCCATCGTCCAATCTTTCCACATGTTCAAACCACCTTAGTTCATACACACCACCTTTGGTAATCATTGTCATTATATCTTCTTTCTAACAACAACACTCTCGTATATCACTGTTTCGCACTCTATCTTTTAAAGATAAACCACACATACTTCTTAGTGCTCTAACTTACATACTGTATGTATGTAAGTTAGAGCACTAAGTACACTTCATACTTACATTCATAAATTACAAAATTTTAATGATTGTTAAATATTTAAATGAGAAAATGTTAATCATTTTTTCTCATTTAAATATTTATCTAGCATTTTAAATCCCTCTCTTACTAGTTCCAACCACTGAGCTTGCAACAGAAAGTGTTTGTCCCTCTGTTGAAGCTCAATCTCTCTCAAACGAAGCCTCTCTCGTTCTAATTCTATGAAGTTCATCTCTCTCTCTATTATCCTCTCTATTCCTCATCTCACATCCTATCAAATATTCCTCGATATTGTCTATGCTCCGCTTCTTCCTTCGTCTCTCTTGCTGAGGTGGTGGTGTTGGTGGAGGCAGAGCAATGCTAGGCCTTGGAGGGATTTCGGGTGACTTAGGAGGGGTTGTACATTGTGGAGGTGTTGCCCTTGGAGGTGTTACTGCCCTTGGTGGTGTTACTGCGCTTGGTGGTGAGTTGGCTGGTTGTGTGGGTGGCAAGGGTGTTATACCATGGCTACAGCCAGGCATATTCCAATCCTCATCACCTGAATAAATAGAAAATCATTTGTTTTTAAGTTATTTTAAGATATTATAATAAGTATTACTAGTTAGTTGTTTCAATTTACAATAGTAGTTAAATACATATAGAAACAACAAAACCATAGAAACTTAGTTGATTACATATTATCATATTCAATTTTAAATATGTGCAGCCTAGAAACTTACCAATATGTTTCATCGTAACAACTTCCTCCATAATGTTTTTGTCCGGTTTGGTTTGAACTTCATACTCTTCGACCTAAAATGTTTGATATTATTAGTTTAAGATTGGCTTTTAATGAAATTTATTAATTAGTTTATACATTATTATAAAATATTAAGACCATTACAATTAAAATTACCAGTTATTAATTATTTCATTGTTAATTGTATGAATATAAATTCTTAACTATTACAATAATTAATTTTGACTACCTACAGTATAACGTAAATAATGTCCACTCATAATGTGGCTTTTAATTAATGGGTTTATAATTATGATCATAACTATCATTGTAACCTACTTTAAACTATAATCCTAAAATGTATTTATTTAAAAATATACATTTAATAAGTTTTAATGTGGTAATTGTGTATAATAATTACAATATTGAACACAATTTCCAACATTCAACTGAAACAATTATATCATTTATAATAATACAAAAACAAAGGTAGATTTAATGTATGTATATGTGTAAGTATTTAAATGTTATTGTTTTTAATTATTTAATAATAAATGGTAATATAAACAGCATTGTTATTGATAAAACAGTATACAAAATCAATATAATAATACAAATATACATATATGCTTATGCACATATTTCCTTTATAACAACAGTGGTAAAACAGACTCTGGTTCTTACCAGAGTCTGTTTTACCACTGTTGTTACACTGTTGTTACAACACTCAAAATATATTTTGAGTGTTATAGTCTTCCACAAAACTCAAAATATATTTTTAAAAGCAATAGAAATATATTTTTGGTAAACTGTTGATAATAAATCTCCACATATTACTGGATATTGAACATCACTGACTTCACACACTGTTATAAGTTCTTATGAGAATAAAGTATCTGTAAATCGCTTAACTAATGTATGGCTTTAAAAATACACATACCGTGATGAACCCAATTTCAGGTATCGGCATACCCACCGCTGCTTGGACACCGATTATGGCCATCACCCGGATATAGAGAATATATCACTCAGATTCATTTTGAGTGCTGGCCCGCAACCTGTACCATGGACCGACCTATTCATTTTCGCCCATTTTCTCTTCGTGTTATTTTTTAAATCGCTCCACACCTATAACAGCAAAGCAATAATATTGTAAAAATATTTATTATAAAATGGTAAATAAGTCATGCAGTGAACCATGCGATAATATGTGTTATTCTGTACGACTGTAAGCATTTCAAATTAAATAAAGCAACAGCTATACTTACTTTACGCCACTTTTCCTCGCTACGACACTCACCGAGCCCTTCGCTATTAAGTAACTCGGCGAGTTCTTTCCATTTTGTCAAGCACCACTGACGCCCATTTGGCAGATGCTGTGGCTTCGATAAATCTCCGTGCCTTGAAAATAAATTATTACCACGATTAGTAGGTAAAACTACGACAATTGTATGATATTTACCAATAATAACTATTATTAACATAATGAAGTACTTAGCGACTTACTTTTCCATGAAATCCACCATAATTGAAAATTGCGCGTAGCTTGTTCTTGCTGACACTTTTCTTTAAAGTTAAATATTATAATTATTAAAACTTTAGAAGTATGTACCTAAATAAAATGTTTATTTTAAAATGAGGCGCCAAAACTGACAAGTAACACAAAAGGTACGTTTAGAAATCGCAAAGGGAGTCGGAATATGGTTATAATTGTTACTTTTTAAGTTTATAATTTATATGTATAACATTAATTGTTTATATAATTGATTATAAACCACTTTAAATAATTTAACGAATGCTATCGTAACAGTTTTTGAACGTATCATTCATTTACATTCATTCTTTGTCATTGTACCTAATCTTCGTTCTAGATAACTATAGTTAACTATTCGTATAGAGGTCACGAAAGTAAGATTTAGGCTTCCGTGCTGCCGTTCGCCCGTAGTAATAGTTTCGTATCTGTAATCGAATAGTTGTCTCTCTACTATTCTATGACGAAATTGTTAAATGTTCGTGCTAAGGGTACAGAGCCTAAGTAAAAAGTGACACTGTTACTCGTTGTAAGTCTGAGTTATACAGACGATCTCAGTGTTGCAATTACACCTGCTTCTTCGTGTGCATAAATTTTTAAAATGGCACATTAAAATGTTTCTTACTCTGATTATTAGATGGCACCACTAGTAAAATTAAATTCAATTTTAAGATTTTACCCGTGAAAATTATCTACTGTTTATTTTTATAATTCATGTGATACGCTGGGAATTTTTATCAAGTGCCCTGAGTTCTCTGGCTAATTCCAAGTTATGCTTAGGACGTTGTTTAAGTGTGATAGTGTTTCTAGTAGAAGCTCGATTATCAGACGTAGAATAAAATGATCGAGTTATCATCGTAGTGCGTTACGATAATCAGTTTCAGAGTTTTAAATTTTCATTGTTGGTAGAACTAGGTTAGTGATCGTTAGTGATGATTGTATGCTTAACCTTATTCTCATTAAATGGGTATTTTGTTAGTCGTCGTTGTGATAATTTTGTGGTACCCATGTTACCGTCAGTGTAGATTTGCATAAACTGGATAAGCCGTTTGTGCGGCTACATGTTTAGCCATGCATTGCCATTGGTTGTACCGGTAAAGTGCCTTTCTGGTTAGCCTAGTTTACCCTTGAGCTTTTGTGTTAGTCATAGTCTCCGTCAGTGCCTAAACAACACAGCCGTTAGTGCATTGTCGTAGTATCACAAACGTTGTCGATCGTCTTGAACGCGAAAGGTCCGTTGATGTATCGCTAATGATTAGGTAAGGATAAGCTTCGTATTTAGACTATCCATGACAAAATTATAACGCTATAAAGACTGGTTGGATACTTGGTAGTAAACTTAACATCTAGATTATCAGCCTAGTAAGATTTTCTTATAGTCTGCTATGTGATAAGGAAAACCAAAACAACATGTTGAACAAACCTAGTTTAAGATTATTTTGTTACGCTAGAAATGATTATCCAGGTGGTGTTGTGTAACCGGATGGAGGTTGCATAGCGTGATGCTCAAGACCCGATGGATGTCAGAGTATGAGCAATGCAATATTTTAATGAGTTTCCTATTATTTTAACGAGTATGCGTGTTATTCAACATGTCAGATTTGAGAGAAAGAGTAAGTTGTGATTTTCATTAAAACCTGTAATGGTTTTGATCAGAGTAGCTTCATTCCCCACCGACTTGGGTCAGGAATAGCCGAACGACTAGCATGAGTGTTTTATTTTATTTTATTATTTATTTATTTTATTATATTTGGAAAACAAACAGTTTACTAGTCTTATAATACAACAACAGTATAAATCTTGATACCATTTACATGTTTTCACATAAACGTAACTAAATACGCTGTTTATTCTAGTCTAAACATAACTTAAAAATAACAAAGGAAAACTAGTTTCTAATACCAGTAGTTATTAATATTAAAAGTATTTTACAAGTAAAAGGATCCAGGAACTTTGTAACAGAAGGTTTATGCACAAGGTGAAGTTATACACATGTTATTTATGTATATAAGTAAATAGATATGCTTTAACCCAAAGTTAGAGAACCGAGTCGAACCATTGTTTAGAAAGAACACGCTTAGTGGTAGCTATACTTGTATTAAATAAATCAAAATCCAGCTCAGGATAGTCGGTCAGTCTATTGACACAGTTTGCTGCTCTTGGAAAGAAAGAATTTTGCCTATTTTTTGTCGCACTATAGGATGCATGCAGAGGGTGATAACGCCGCACTGATCGTGTAGGGACCTGAAGGTTTATCTTAGACAGTAAGTAGGGGGAGTCAACTTTTGATTGCGCTATTTTTGATAATAGTGCGATATCAGCAATTTTTCTTCTTTCCTTTAATGGGAGCATATGGTGTCTTTTACATCTAGCCGCGTAACAGTCATCAAAAATGTTGCACTTGTGTTGAACGAATCTCATAAATTTGCGCTGTATAACTTCTAATCTATTTATATGCACCTCATATTGTGGATTCCAAACTTGACAAGAATACTCTAAGATACTGCGAACAAATGTACAATACAGAATTTTTAATATTTTTACACTTTTAAAATGCGAACATGTTCTCTTTACAAAGCCTAAAGCTTTATTAGCCTTTTTGGCAATGGTGTCAATATGTGACTCATATGTTAGTTTGGCGTCGTGAATAACACCGAGATCTCGGACCTCGTCTACCCGTTTTAACTTGGCTCCTTTTAGTTTATAGTCGAATATGATTATATTATAACTCTGTTTCCTCGTAAAACTGATACAGTGACATTTAGGGACATTAAGATCTAAGTGATTAATTCTGCAATAGTTCTCAAACTTATCCAAATCATGTTGCAGATCTATACAGTCATTTAATGTATTAATTTGAGTAAAAATCTTCATGTCATCTGCATAAAGTAATATATTTGCTTTGGAGAAACAATCGATGACGTCATTAATAAATAAATTAAATAATAATGGTCGGAGTAACGAGCCCTGGGGAATTCCCGAGGGAACAGTATTCCATTTCGACACGTAACCATTCAATGCTACAGCTTGGGAACGATTGTCAACATAAGAAGTAAACCACCGGAACAGGTTACCATGGATTCCAGCCGCCAAAAGTTTCTTCATCAGTATCTTGTGATCTATGCGGTCGAAACATTTACTGTAATCAGTAAATACTGCATCTACTTGACCACCTGCATCTGTTCTTGCTGTTGTATAATCGATAAATGTCACCAAGTTACTGGTCGTGGAGCGGCCTTTAAGAAATCCGTGTTGGACAGGAATTAAAGTACTGGATAGCGTAGAATATACCTGATTGTAAACAATGCGTTCAAATATTTTTGCAAAAATACAGAGTTTGGAGATAGGTCTATAATTTTGAGCATCATTCCTGTTGCCAGTTTTATACACGGGAGTGATAAATGCACTCTTCCAAACTTTCGGCACGATACCTTCCTTAATTGAGCGCTGAAATAAAATAGTTAAGGGGTAGGTTAGGGCATTAGCACAATTTATAATAAATTTCGGTACTATACGATCTGGACCAGCGCCTTTATTAAGGTCTACCGAAAGAAGTAATTTATTTACCGCCGCTGGACAGATCTCGATATCGCCTATTACATGAGAGTGGCTTGAATTGCTTATTTCAAAGCCGCCCGTTACGCTAGGGCACTGGCTTGGAGATACAGAGAGAAATGTGGAATGGAAATATGTTGCGAAAAGATTACAAATACTTGGCCCAGTACTAGCAGATTGGCCTTCAAAATCTATATTACAAGGCACATAATTACTACCCTTTTTGTTTGACTTTACAAAAGACCAGAATAATTTTGGATTTTGGATAATTGAATCCTCCATTTTTAGGATGTATGAGCGGTAACATTCCTCTTCGACCTTTTTTGCTCGTTTACGTAACATAGTGAATGTAATGTAATCGTTTGTGTTTCCATAATTACGATATTTTTTTAAATACTTTTGTTTTTCTTTTAGGACTTTTTTCAAGCTGGCGGTATACCATGGCGGGAATGTTGTCGCAGAAACATATTTCTTAGGGATGAATTCCTCTATTAAATCATGCAGTACTTTATAGAAATAATCAGTGGCGCTTTCAAGTGATATAGTGCTCGAACTGAGGTGATCCTGCCACTGTTGTTCCGTTAAAGCGGCATTAATTTTATCGTATTCACCTAAGTTATACATATATTTATGTCGTGGCTTAACGCCTAGGGCTTCAATATCTGAGAAGTCCAAATCAATAACGAGGGATTTGTGATGCAAATCCTCCGGTACTAATGGGTCATCGCACATTTTCACAACCGAGACTAAGTTACTATTACAGAATACTAAATCTAACAGTCTATTATTTACGTTACAACATGTATTTAATTGGTTTAAGCTGCATTCTAAAAGTGTATCAAAAAAGTGTATCTGAGTCTGCCCAGAAATGCCTTGCGGCTGCAAAGTGGTACCGTCACTAACCCAATCAATATTTGACAAGTTATAGTCTCCCATTATTACAAAATGATCATCTGGATGTGAGTTTATAATGTCTGATAATTTTTCCGTAAAATTTTGCAGTTGGGAGTTAAACGAGTAACCGCATCTTTCCGAGCAAAGGTAAATAGTACAAAAGTGGACGTCACTTTTGCGGTTGTTTATTTCATGTCTAATGGTAACCCATAGGTCTTCGGCAGTTGAATTCCATTCGGGCCGGGGGATAGATGTCAGTTCGCGGCGCGTGGCGAGAAGCACTCCGCCTCCGTATCTTTGTTGTGTATTTGTATAGTTTCTATCACGACGCCAAACCACATATCTATCGTCAAAAAGTTCGCTATCACTAATACCATCCAGTAACCATGTCTCCGTAAGCGATATTACATCGTAGAAATTCATCAGTACATTACGTTTAAATAAATTAGTTTTAGTTCGCAGCCCACGAGTATTTTGATAGTATACACTATGAGGATACACTATAAACGTCAAGGCAACGACTAAAGTTAAACGATAAAATTGAGATATTGTGTGCAGTATGTGATTTTAAATAACAAGTAAGTGCCCTCAACAAGTTAAAAATGTGCACAGTGTTATAATGCAATGCATTTCCAAAACAAAAAACATGATCAAATCGTAAGTCAATCACATTATGGTTTTTATGGCTCAGTAAAAGTGAAGAATACGTGCAACTAAAAAGTGTGTAATTCCTTTGTGTTTCTTTCGCAATTGACATGTGTACCACATTGATAATCACAACTAAAACAACATCTGCAAACCATAACCGTTTTAAATTAAAAGTATCTAATATTTCACAAATGTAATTATAAAGTATGGAAAATATTGCAAAATAAAAATCATTATGCGGTAGAAGTAGAATTACCATGATATTAGAATTTAAGCATTGTGTACATTGAGTGGCGCAAGCAATTAATCTCTTAGTAGTGTCAAGTGCGCGTACGCATAGGGGCGATAACTGGGTGTATGTAAGTGGACTTACCCGGACAGACTGGCCTACAGATACGATGCGATTATGACGGCGAAAATAGAGGGTTATTTTAAAAAGTGATTGTGTGACTAATGCGGTTCTCAAACTTTGGAATATATGTGAGTATGAATAATTATACACTACTGTGTTATTTTTTGCAAGTCTTTTTCGCATTTTATAAAAAACACTGGTGATGTATCAGATTTCCGTGCCATGATTTTACAATGTTTCACCCATATGTATTGAAAGTTCTTTTCTTTTGCGAGTGCTCTTGCTTTGCCTAGTAGAATCTTATTTGCTGTGGTGAGATGATCGTTGACGTAGAAATTCGATGTTGTTGAGAAACCCAGGTGTGACAGATTAAGCTGCTTGCAGTTACGGGATGCTGCAATGAACTCTTCCTTCCTGTTAAAACAAATGACGATTGGTTTATCAGTGTTGTGTGATAATTTTCTTTTATTCCTAGAGCGAAGTACATTAAAGTGTGGTCGTTGATCGCAATCACAGATACTCTGCTACTCAAGTAGCTCTCATTTGATTTTTGATCGCTAAAATTATCTACCACTGGTTTCTTTGTCGTATAGTAAAAGCGTGTTGCGAGAATCTGAAAGTACTCATAGTCTGTCGATTGGTTATCTCAGAACTGTAGTCGTTGCGTCTATGACTAGCCAAAGGAAATCAGTTTGTCTGAAAGTAGCTTATTAGTTCTCGCCATGTTCGCATTTGGTTTAAGTTTTTGTCAGTGCTCAAATCCAGTGTTGACATAGCTCATTGAGAGTATGGACGGGAGTTACGTTCTGTGCAGTTCTGAAGTTGTAAATGAATTTTGATAATCGCTTAAAATTGACGAAGTGCGGACGTTGAGTTAGTCTGAAAGAACGGATACTCTATTTAGTGGGTATACAATGAGACGAATCTTTGAAATACTAATTGTAGATTTATTTCCCTTTTGGGTAATCCTGGTGGCTAGCGCGGCCTAATGGCCGGCGCGGCCTGGTAGCTGGCGCGGCATGGTGACTGGCGCGGCATGGTGGCTGGCGCGGCCTGGAGGCCGGCGCGGCCTGGTGACCGGCGCGGCTTGGTGACCGGCGCGGCTTGGTGGTCGGCGCGGACTGGTGGCCGGCGCGGCCTGGTGGCGAGTGTGGCATGGTGACCAGGATAGCCTGTGTGGCGCGCGGCCCGTGTGTGGCGCGCGGCCTGTGTGTAGCGCGCGGCCCGTGTGTGGCGCGGGGCCTGTGTGAGGCCTGTAGTTTGTGACTTTGAGGAACCTGGTAACTGGTATAGCTAAAGCATATCCGGCCGAAACTGGCAATGAAAGTAAAGGTAGTTTATTAAATTAGTTTATTAAATGAATTGTCTGTGTGGTGACGGATTAAGAATATGGAATGTCACCACCCCATATCATCCCATGGGTGTCGTAAGAGCCGACAGAGGGAGCATATTATGCAGAGAACAGCACTGTAAGAGAAGGAAAACTTGATACAAACCCTATACCAACCCGTTTGGCCAGCGTGGTATAGTAGGCCAATTCCTTCTTTCAACGAAGAGGCCTAGTCCAGCAGTAGACTGTTAAAGGCTGATGATGATGATGATGATTAAAGGAATTTGGTTAGAAGATATAGAGTAGTAGATAGAGAGTAAGGATCCCTATAAGATAGTTGAGCTTTTGGATGGTGATAGGTACCTGCTTAAGGCTCTTAACTCTAGTAGAACTTATTAGTATGCACATGATCCTGTTCATAATATGCCCGAATGTTACGTTCCATTAGAGTTAATTAGCGCACTAGAACCAGAAGTAGAATGTGCCGATGACGGCGCACGTGAGTAATTTCATTTCTATTTTGTGTAAGTGTAAACAATAAGCAGCTAATAATTTTACTGACGTGACTTCACCGACAAGCCGCTGTGGCACCGACAAGCCTGTGTGGCACCGACAAGCCTGTGTGGCAATGACCGGCCTGTGTGGCAATGACCGGCCTGTGTGGCAATGACCGGCCTGTGTGGCAATGACCGGCCTGTGTGGCAATGACCGGCCTGTGTGGCAATGACCGGCCTGTGTGACAATGACCGGCCTGTGTGGCAATGACCGGCCTGTGTGGCAATGACCGGCCTGTGTGGCAATGACCGGCCTGTGTGGCAATGACCGGCCTGTGTGGCAATGACCGGCCTGTGTGGCATTAACCGGCCTGTGTGGCATTGACTGGCCTGTGTGGCACTTACAAGTCTGTGTGACATCGCTTGGGTGGTAGACGTTAACCGACGTAAATGATTTACTTGATTTTGTCCCTTCAGTGTGTGTGTGTATTGTTTGATAATACATTCAACGAATTTAAATTTGACATGTAAAATGTATTCCGGATGAAACGAATAGTTAATCATAATCAATTAATTGGTCAGGAAGGCCAAGACGAGTGTGGAGTAAATCACTGTATCTGTTGTTCACATGCGAGAACGTTACACACGAGGACGTGTGAAAACTCAGAACGGCCGTGACGGCGCGCTGATTACTTAAGAATGATTTTATGTTTGATTTAACCATAAAAGTTGCCTTTAGAAATTGTTAATTAATTTACCAATTGTTGTAATCGATTACTCAATTAGTAGTAAAATAAAATTAAGAGCTTGTAACCACGAATAGAGTAGTAGGTGGCGCCAAACGCGGTGACAGTCGTCCATTACTCTGACAGCTGCTGCACCAGGCGGACACGTGCTAAACTATTGGCTCACAAATTCATAATCGTGTTTCATCCTGCATATTTTATTGAATTTCGTGCCAAATTGTTATAAATTCAAGCAATACAGCGTGTACAAGTAAAGTGGTGCTTTTATTTTGAATCTCTTGCCACCATTGCGCCCACGATGGAGAAAACATACGAAGACGCTTCCACAAATATATTATGTGATGATACTCAAACGAAAAATGAAGAACTTATGAGGAAAAACGAGCTATTCAAAACAATAACACATTCAGTCAGTTGCAGAAAGCTTCAAATTAATTCTTTATTACTTAAAGAGAGATTATGGCTAATGTGTGTCATAATTTAATGACGTTGCACAAACAAATTTTACGCTTGGTTAAACATCATTTAACTAATGCCGACTAGTGAACGAAAAGAGTGAACATTTCCGTTTAGTTATATGCACAATAATCTATGAAAATGTACTATGAGTAAAAATGTCAATAAACTAAACGTAATGATTACATATATGAAGGAGGTATAATTCAAAATATACATATATAGTAAATCTGTGGTCAAGACTAACAAAACGTTTGTCAAAAATTGACATGCTTATGTTTTTGTTGTATTGAATCATTATTACGATTTTAATTAAAATTGTTACGTTTTAAGCTGAAAATTCGAGACAATTCATACAAAGAGGGAGCCTGGCGCTAATTATAATGATTGACCATATAATGCAGTTAATACCATTCATGAATGATGATTTTCTATAACTTGACTACATACGCCATCGCTACTATTGTATTTGTAGGTATTAATATAAAATCAAATATGAAAATGCCCAGTTATTTTATTTATGTGGAAGTCACAAAATGAGAGAAGAGAGAAGGAAATAGGTATTCTGTTACACTATTCAAGACATATTGGTTAAATTGCATACGATCAAGAAATATTTTTATATCTTTTGTTTGTAATGTGTTTTGTTGTCATAATTCAATTAGATACAATAAAGACAATTATTTTTACACTAATGGAGAAGTATATTTTCTTGCACTGGTATAGCTTGCATGAGGACCTCCTCTGCTAATAATAATGTTAACATGAGTAGGTACAATCCAAAGCGCCTACGACATGTGGAAATCCCTCAATTTCATAGAAGCTAGCTGCAACTTGACGTAGATCTTAAATGTAGACGTAGAACTTTCCTGTTTGGCAATTTAATAAATTTTGAGCTTAATTTTGCATGGCAAGAACTCATTGCACTAATCTAGATACTGGATTTTTGTTTATTTGATAATCACCCAAGACCTGTTCAGTTGATAAGCTCCAGTGGCAAAAACCCTCAAACAAATTAAAAACTGTTTCAGACCATCAACATATTTATTTCTTTGAGACACGGGTTCTTTATCTACAAAGTTTCGTATTTGGTCATCTGTTTCTGTGGATATTCTGTAGGTATGTAATACGTGATTCTCCGCCGTCGTGCCTTGAAAATAAATTCGCCTTGCCGGAATTTGACCGCGAGAAAAATCTTCTTCGGGATCGGACAAAGATGAAAGACTTGTTAAGATATAACTTTGGTATTCATTGTAAACCACTTCAATACCGTAAAACACTACAATGCATTGAAATATATTATTTAATAGAGCTATATTTAACAACAAACACTTCAATGTACAATAAAATATTATGGAACTGAGATAAATTCAACAACAATAGAGCTTTAATCACAGAACACCATATACCCTGGCTTTAATACCTCACTGAGCTCCAATTAGATTTTAAAATTCACATCTGTCATATTTAAAATTCTCACGTGTCAATTCACGCTAATGGCTGTTTGTGCAACGTAAAACGCGGTTTAATGTAGGCTTTGACTCTTCTTAAATTAAACTTAATAAAGGATTAAATTTTACAAGAATTTGGCTTCGTGCAACGACTTAATAAAAGATTAGGGTTTAATCTCGTTTTAAAATTTTAAATATCGTTTCTGCAACCGGCTGTTAGTCCAGCAAAGTTAGGCACACCAAACAAAACAAACAACACAAAGATTCGTACACCTAGAAAGCAAAAAACATGTCCATCAGCTAATGACACAGCGATCACTCCATACATCGTAAAACACGCCGAAACATCACTTTTATCAACACCACCAAATATTAACACATCTGGTAACATACCGACACCAAAAAATATACTATGCATCCTGAGCACAAACCATGAGAACAACATTTTGAGAATCACTGAAGATACTTTCGGTAGCGAGTTGGAATTCTGCCACTACAATATGACTAACGCAAACATACCACAGCTAATTATAAATTCCCATGACAAAATTACTCAGTTTACGAAACAGGACTTCTGTGTAATTATTTTAGGAGAAGACGACTTCAGAAAAACCTGTAACTATTATGACACCATTATAAATATAAGACAGACCATGTTACACACTACACACAAATGTTATTATGTGTGTACCAACGTATAAATGCAAAAATTATCATAACATATATAATTGGCGAGTAGAAACTTTTATAAACATGCTATATCTTGATGTTATCACTCACGAACGTGTATATCTTTTGGACAGTAACTTAAACTTAAAATACGATTATAGTATGTTTAATAGACGTACAGGCTCAGTAAATAATTCTGGAATGCACACAATATTTTTAGACTTATTAGAATTAATTAATTGTATTCAGTTATCCTATTACACTAATGATTCACCAGCGTCATCAAATGAAGATTGTTTTCGAAAATAATACAAATATAATAACATAACAATTACACTTCTTCACCAAAATATTGCAGTGTTACTTTCGAAACGAGATCAATTAGAGATAGCTATTACAGAGCTTTGTAGTAACAGTGGTCCCATAGATATTATATGTCTTAGCGAGACATTCCTCAAGTATGGCAATGAACGTAACTTCAGTTTAAAAAACTACAAAATAGCGGCATGTCATATTAACCATAGGCATAGTCAACCGAAAGATGGCGGTCAAACCATCCGAACCTGGCGGAAGAAAATCCTAGATGCTAGATGGGCAGCAGCGTCCAGCACTAAAGACTGCCGCCACTGCGATCGCCAATACGCCTGCCAAGCGTGGCGATTACGGAAAATTCCCCATCATAAACCACACCTATAAAAACCGGCCCCTAGTCCCCGGCGGCCCCGCTAGTCCTGGGTATGGTAGCGGCCATGGTAATGGCGGGGCAAGGGGTGCGAAGAATCTCCGGAAGAGATCGGGCTACCATCACCAACAACAATTGGCCCTGGCAACACTGAACACGCGCACACTGCGGACCGACGAGAAGATTGTCGAGCTGGAAGAAGAATTGAGCAAGTTGCGATGGGATATAATAGGCCTATCCGAAGTCCGAAGACAGGGGGAGGACTCAATAGTTCTCAATTCCGGTAACTTACTCTTCTACCGGGAGGGCGACCAACAGTCCCAAGGTGGTGTCGGGTTCATCGTCCACAAATCTCTCGTGACCAACGTGGTAAATATCGGGAGTGTGTCGAGCAGGGTAGCGTACCTTATACTCAGAATATCCAAGCGGTATTCGCTGAAGGTCATACAGGTATACGCTCCGACCTCGTCGCACCCCGATGAGGAGGTGGAAGCCATGTACGAGGACATATCTCAGGCTATACATGGCTACAAAACCCATTACACCGTGGTCATGGGAGATTTTAACGCGAAACTGGGCAAACGCGACGGTGATGAGCTGAGAGTGGGGCAATTTGGTTATGGGCATCGGAATTCCCGGGGTCACTTGCTGGCTAGCTTTATGGAGAAGGAAGGACTCTATATGATGAACTCCTTCTTCAAGAAGCGAGAATGCCGCAAGTGGACCTGGGTAAGTCCAGACGGTGCAACCAAAAATGAGATCGACTTTATCATGTCGACGAAGAGGCAGATATTCAATGATGTCTCCGTGATCAATTCACTTAAAGTGGGGAACGATCACCGAATGGTAAGAGGCACATTGAATATCTGTAAAAGCCTCGAACAGTCGAGGTTGATAAAATCCACGCTCCGACCGGCCCCGGTTCATATCCAAAACCCAGAGAGCTTTCAGTTCGAACTCAAGAACCGTTTCGAATGCCTGGGCGAATGCGTAGATGTGGACGAGTACAGTAACGGATTCGTGGATGCTGTCCATAAAACAGGGGCTAAATTTTTTAAGCCCCAGAAAAGCAAGAGAACCAGCAAGATCTCGGATCCGACCCTCGAGCTGTTAGAGGAAAGGCGCAAGATGGTTCTGCTATCCTCCGACGACATGCCGAAATATCGGCACCTCAACAGACAGATCTCTAAGTCTCTGACTCGCAATCTCCGCCAATACAACACAAAACGTGTTCGTGAGGCGATCGAGCTGAATAAGGGTTCCAAAGTGTTCCAGAGGGATCTGTCTGTTGGGCAGAGTCAGCTGACAAAGCTGACGACGGAAGATGGCAGAATCGTATCGTCCAAGCCTGAGCTCTTGGAGGAGATCGAAAGGTTCTATGGACAGCTATACACGACAGCGCAACAACCCGTAAGCACTCCAGCGTCAGACCCTAGAGCTGGATTGACCCGACACTATACCGAAGATATCCCGGACGTCAGCATGCACGAGATAGTGTGGCTCTCAAACAGCTCAAAAACAACAAGGCGCCGGGTGATGACGGAATTACGAGTGAGCTTCTGAAGGCCGGCGGTGAACCCGCTAGAGAAGCCATCCGGAAGCTATTTAATTCCGTCATTGTCGAGGGTAAAACGCCACAAGCATGGCACACAGGTGTGGTGGTGCTTTTCTTTAAGAAGGGGGATAAAACCCTCTTAAAGAACTACAGACCCATCACACTTCTGAGCCACGTCTACAAGCTGTTTTCGAGGGTCATCACGAATCGTCTCGAGAGCAAGCTAGACGACTTCCAGCCTCCCGAACAAGCCGGTTTCCGTAAAGGCTATAGTACCATAGACCACATACATACGCTGCGGCAGGTTATACAGAAGTCCGAGGAGTATAACCAGCCCCTATGCTTGGCGTTTGTGGACTATGAGAAAGCCTTCGATTCGATCGAAACCTGGGCGGTGCTACAGTCTCTCCAACAGTGCCGGATTGACTACCGATATATCGAAGTGCTAAAGTGTTTGTATGAAAACGCCACTATGTCAGTCCGCCTCCAGGACCAGAGTTCGAAACCTATTCAACTCCAGCGAGGGGTGAGACAGGGGGATGTCATATCCCCGAAACTGTTTACCACTGCGCTGGAGGATGTTTTCAAGCTTCTGGACTGGAATGGGCTCGGCATCAACATCAACGGCGAGTACATCACCCACCTTCGATTCGCAGACGATATCCTAGTCATGGCTGAGACCATGGAAGACCTAGGCACAATGCTCGATGGCCTCTGTAGAGTCTCTCAACAAGTAGGTCTTAAGATGAACATGGACAAGACGAAAATCATGTCGAACGTCCATGTTGTACCTGCTCCTATTCAGGTTGGGAACTCTAACTGTTGTTAGCTCGAAACTGAAACTGGTTGGGAGCTCGAAGTTGTCGACAAGTATACCTACCTGGGACAAGTAGTCCAATTAGGTAGGTCCAACTTCGAGAAGGAGGTCAATCGTCGAAGCCAACTCGGTTGGGCAGCGTTCGGGAAGCTACGACATATCTTCTCGTCCGATATCCCGCAGTGTCTCAAGACGAAAGTCTTTGACCAGTGTGTGTTGCCAGTGATGACTTACGGATCAGAGACGTGGTCGCTCACTATGGGCCTTATCAGAAGGCTCAAGGTCACTCAGAGGGCGATGGAGAGAGCTATGCTTGGAGTTCCCCTGCGAGATCGAATCAGAAATGAGGAGATCCGCAGTAGAACCAAAGTCGCCGACATAGCTCTCCGGATAGCCAAGCTGAAGTGGCAGTGGGCAGGGCACATAGCTCGAAGAACCGATGGCCGTTGGGGCAGAAAGGTTCTGGAGTGGCGGCCACGTACCGGACGACGCAGCAGAGGTAGGCCCCCCGCAAGGTGGACCGACGACCTCGTCAAGATCGCGGGAGGCGGTTGGATGCGGGCGGCTCAAGACCGGTCAGTGTGGAGAACCTTGGGGGAGGCCTATGTCCAGCAGTGGACGTCGTTTGGCTGATATGATGATGATGATGATGATATCAATGGTACAACATTCGAAACTATGTGGTATTGAGGGCTCCAAGTCGAGGTTTTTATACTGCAAGTGGTTTCTGAGTAATATGCATGTTCCACCTCTATTTTGATTTTTACGAGAAAAACATGCCGCTTTTTGTAGTTTTTTAAACTGAAGTTACGTTCATTGCCATACTTGAGGAATGTCTCGCTAAGACATATAATATCTATGGGACCACTGTTTCTACAAAGCTCTGTAATAGCTATCTCTAATTGATCTCGTTTCGAAAGTAACACTGCAATATTTTGATGAAGAAGTGTAATTGTTATGTTATTATATTTGTTATTTGTATTATTTTCGAAAACAATCTTCATTTGATGACGCTGGTTAATCATTAGTGTAATAGGATAACTGAATATAATTAATTAATCCTAATAAGTCTAAAAATAATGTGTGCATTCCAAAATTATTTACTGAGCCTGTACGTCTATTAAACATACTATAATCGTATTTTAAGTTTAAGTTACTGTCCAGAAGATATACATGTTCGTGTGTGATAACATCAAGTTATAGCATGTTTATAAAAGTTTCTACTCGCCAATTATATAAGTTATGATAATTTTTGCATTTATACGTCGGTACACATATAATAACATTTGTGTGTAGTGTGTAACATGGTCTGTCTTATATTTATAATGGTGTCATAATAGTTACAGGTTTTTCTGAAGTCGTCTTTTCCTAAAATAATTACACAGAAGTCCTGTTTCGTAAACTGAGTAATTTTGTCATGGGAATTTATAATTAGCTGTGGTATGTTTGCGTTAGTCATTTTGTAGTGGCAGAATTCCAACTCACTACCGAAAGTATCTTCAGTGATTCTCAAAATGTTGTTCTCATGGTTTGTGCTCAGGATGCATAGTTTATTCTTTGGTGTCGGTATGTTACCAGATGTGTTAATATTTGGTGATGTTGATAAAAGTGATGTTTCGGCGTGTTTTACGATGTATGGAGTGATCGCTTTGTCATTAGCTGATGGACATGTTTTTTGCTTTCTAGGTGTACGAATCTTTGTTTTGTTTGTTTTGTTTGGTGTGCCTAACTTTGCTGGACTAACAGCCGGTTGCAGAAACGATATTTAAAATTTTAAAACGAGATTAAACCCTAATCTTTTATTAAGTCGTTGCACGAAGCCAAATTCTTGTAAAATTTAATCCTTTATTAAGTTTAATTTAAGAAGAGTCAAAGCCTACATTAAACCGCGTTTTACGTTGCACAAACAGCCATTAGCGTGAATTGACACGTGAGAATTTTAAATATGACAGATGTGAATTTTAAAATCTAATTGGAGCTCAGTGAGGTATTAAAGCCAGGGTATATGGTGTTCTGTGATTAAAGCTCTATTGTTGTTGAATTTATCTCAGTTCCATAATATTTTATTGTACATTGAAGTGTTTGTTGTTAAATATAGCTCTATTAAATAATATATTTCAATGCATTGTAGTGTTTTACGGTATTGAAGTGGTTTACAATGAATACCAAAGTTATATCTTAACAAGTCTTTCATCTTTGTCCGATCCCGAAGAAGATTTTTCTCGCGGTCAAATTCCGGCAAGGCGAATTTATTTTCAAGGCACGACGGCGGAGAATCACGTATTACATACCTACAGAATATCCACAGAAGCAGATGACCAAATACGAAACTTTGTAGATAAAGAACCCGTGTCTCAAAGAAATAAATATGTTGATGGTCTGAAACAGTTTTTAATTTGTTTGAGGGTTTTTGCCACTGGAGCTTATCAACTGAACAGGTCTTGGGTGATTATCAAATAAACAAAAATCCAGTATCTAGATTAGTGCAATGAGTTCTTGCCATGCAAAATTAAGCTCAAAATTTATTAAATTGCCAAACAGGAAAGTTCTACGTCTACATTTAAGATCTACGTCAAGTTGCAGCTAGCTTCTATGAAATTGAGGGATTTCCACATGTCGTAGGCGCTTTGGATTGTACCTACTCATGTTAACATTATTATTAGCAGAGGAGGTCCTCATGCAATGTATACCAGTGCAAGAAAATATACTTCTCCATTAGTGTAAAAATAATTGTCTTTATTGTATCTAATTGAATTATGACAACAAAACACATTACAAACAAAAGATATAAAAATATTTCTTGATCGTATGCAATTTAACCAATATGTCTTGAATAGTGTAACAGAATACCTATTTCCTTCTCTCTTCTCTCATTTTGTGACTTCCACATAAATAAAATAACTGGGCATTTTCATATTTGATTTTATATTAATACCTACAAATACAATAGTAGCGATGGCGTATGTAGTCAAGTTATAGAAAATCATCATTCATGAATGGTATTAACTGCATTATATGGTCAATCATTATAATTAGCGCCAGGCTCCCTCTTTGTATGAATTGTCTCGAATTTTCAGCTCAAAACGTAACAATTTTAATTAAAATCGTAATAATGATTCAATACAACAAAAACATAAGCATGCCAATTTTTGACAAACGTTTTGATAGTCTTGACCACAGATTTACTATATATGTATATTTTGAATTATACCTCCTTCATATATGTAATCATTACGTTTAGTTTATTGAAATTTTTACTCATAGTACATTTCATAGATTATCGTGCATATAATTAAACGGAAATGTTCACTCTTTTCGTTCACTAGTCGGCATTAGTTAAATGATGTTTAACCAAGCGTAAAATTTGTTTGTGCAACGTCATTAAATTATGACACACATTAGCCATAATCTCCCTTTAAGTAATAAAGAATTAATTTGAAGCTTTCTGCAACTGACTGAATGTGTTATTGTTTTGAATAGCTCGTTTTTCCTCATAAGTTCTTCATTTTACGTTTGAGTATCATCACATAATATATTTGTGAAAGCGTCTTCGTATGTTTTCTCCATCGTGGGCGCAATGGTGGCAAGAGATTCAAAATAAAAGCACCACTTTACTTGTACACGCTGTATTGCTCGAATTTATAACAATTTGGCACGAAATACAATAAAATATGCAGGATGAAACACGATTATGAATTTGTGAGCCAATAGTTTAGCACGTGTCCGCCTGGTGCAACAGCTGTCAGAGTAATGGACGACTGTCACCGCGTTTGGCGCCACCTACTACTCTATTCGGGGTTACCCGCTCTTAATTTTATTTTACTACTAATTGAGTAATCGATTACAACAATTGGTAAATTAATTAACAATTTCTAAAGGCAACTTTTATGGTTAAATCAAACATAAAATCATTCATAAATAATCAGCGCGCCGTCACGGCCGTTCTGAGTTTTCACACGTCCTCGTGTGTAACGTTCTCGCCTGTGAACAACAGATACAGTAATTTACTCCACACTCGTCTTGGCCTTCCTGACCAATTAATTGATTATGATTAACTATTCGTTTCACCCGGAATACATTTTACATGTCAAATTTAAATTCGTTGAATGTATTATCAAACAATACACACACACACACTGAAGGGACAAAATCAAGTAAATCATTTACGTCGGTTAACGTCTACCACCCAGGCGATATCACACAGACTTGTAAGTGCCACACAGGCCAGTCAATGCCACACAGGCCAGTCAATGCCACACAGGCCGGTCAATGCCACACAGGCCGGTCATTGCCACACAGCCCGGTCATTGCCACACAGCCCGGTCATTGCCACACAGGCCAGTCATTGCCACACAGGCCGGTCATTGCCACACAGGCCGGTCATTGCCACACAGGCCGGTCATTGCCACACAGGCCGGTCATTGCCACACAGGCCGGTCATTGCCACACAGGCCGGTCATTGCCACACAGGCCAGTCATTGCCACACAGGCCGGTCATTGCCACACATGCCAGTCATTGCCACACAGGCTTGTCGGTGCCACACAGGTTTGTCGGTGCCACACCGGCTTGTCGGTGAAGTCACGTCAGTAATTTTTTTTTTTTTTTTTAAAAAGACAACTCCCGCATTAGGACTAAATCCTGTGTCACGGGGGACTTTACAAACATACAACTAACGGACACAATGAACACCCAGACTCGAAACAACAATTTATGGATCACACAAAGTGTTGCCTCGTGTGGGAATCGAACCCACAACACTTTGCGCAGTGTCAAGCGGCGAGGCGGCCGCTTAAACCACTACGCCAACCGTGCAGTCATTGTTAGCTGCTTATTGTTTACACTTACACAAAATAGAAATGAAATTACTCACGTGCGCCGTCATCGGCACATTCTACTTCTGGTTCTAGTGCGCTAATTAACTCTAATGGAACGTAACATTCGGGCATATTATGAACAGGATCATGTGCATACTATTAAGTTCTACTAGAGTTAAGAGCCTTAAGCAGGTACCTATCACCATCCAAAAGCTCAACTATCTTATAGGGATCCTTACTCTCTATCTACTACTCTATATCTTTCGCTTTACCATGTAGACATAAGATTTGTGCTTTAATGTAAGGTGAAGACACTGGCTCCAGTAATACAGTTGATACTAGCACTGGAGTCAGGGTTCATATTTATTGTGTAACCTTATTATGTCAATAAATGTTATTATTATTATTATTATTATTATTATTATCTTCTAACCAAATTCCTTTAATCATCATCATCATCATCAGCCTTTAACAGTCTACTGCTGGACTAGGCCTCTTCGTTGAAAGAAGGAATTGGCCTACTATACCACGCTGGCCAAACGGGTTGGTATAGGGTTTGTATCAAGTTTTCCTTCTCTTACAGTGCTGTTATCTGCCTAATATGCTCCCTCTGTCGGCTCTTACGACACCCATGGGATGATATGGGGTGGTGACATTCCGTATTCTTAATCCGTCACCACACAGACAATTCCTTTAATAAACTAATTTAATAAACTACCTTTACTTTCATTGCCAGTTTCGGCCGGATATGCTGTAGCTATACCAGTTACCAGGTTCCTCAAAGTCACAAACTACAGGCCCCGCGCCACACACGGGCCGCGCGCTACACACGGGCCGCGCGCCACACACGGGCCGCGCGCCACACAGGCTATCCTGGTCACCATGCCACACTCGCCACCAGGCCGCGTCGGCCACCAGTCCGCGCCGACCACCAAGCCGCGCCGGTCACCAGGCCGCGCCGGCCTCCAGGCCGCGCCAGCCACCATGCCGCGCCAGTCACCATGCCGCGCCAGCTACCAGGCCGCGCCGGCCATTAGGCCGCGCTAGCCACCAGGATTACCCAAAAGGGAAATAAATCTACTATTAGTATTTCAAAGATTCGTCTCATTGTATACCCACTAAATAGAGTATCCGTCCTTTCAGACTAACTCAACGTCCACACTTCGTCAATTTTAAGCGATTATCAAAATTCATTTACAACTTCAGAACTGCACAGAACGTAAGTGACCTGGTTAAATAAACCTGTGTGATGACGGATTAAGAATACAACGAGTCACTAATCCATCCAACTCCGAGTACTCAGAGTTTATGACACCCATCCAGAGGCCATTAAGGAAAATAGTGTCCGTCAGAATGAACGGTCACTAGGCGTATTTAACGTTGAATTTATGCCTAACAATTGCTTCCCTATTGCTTCTATTTGCTTCCTATTCTCAAACAATTGCTTCCATCGCATTGTAGAAGAAAAAAACATTTTAAGAGTGACCGTTCATTCTGATGTCAGGACGGCCGGTCACCGAGTCGTAGTGTCCTTGTTAAATAGAAATATTGAAATTCACGGTGGCCATTAATTACTTCTAGTTTGCTTCTCTCTATGTTTTACAACGATAATACTGTTACTATCGCGGCAATAAAGATATCGACAAAAGTGTTGTATAACAATATTTTAAGTGCCTGACAAAAAATAAAGGCAATACTGTTTTTGAACATTGCAGTTACGCTTGATTAGGCGATAAATCTATGGTATTGTAACGGTGGCATACAGCTAAGTATTATGTTGTTAAGAATAAAAAGAAGTGCCTATCGTATTTAGTGACAAAAATTCATACAAATATAAAAAACACATTTAAAGATAATATTTCAATTCTTAACTTCCTAGGTAGTGTTCTTATAGGCGCTAGGCACTGTTTGCTAACCCCCAAGTATTAAAATCTTACACTGCTATAATATTGAATTCGTTACGAATAATCTCAATAATAAAAGTATTAATGTTTTATTGAAAAAGAATAACAAGAACAGACTTTAAAAAAATTAATACTAACATAAACTTATTTATTCACTAAAACAATACAGTGTAATAAACTGTTTTTGCAAAATACAAAAACCAACTTTGGCCTATCCCGGATTTGAACCTACATCCATACATCCCACAATCTTTTAGGGGTAAGGACTTAGTGGAGCCCTGTGTATCTTATTCATTTATTAATAACCGAGGAGCATGTACCTAATACCTATTACTTTCGTTATTCTCTATTTTATCATTGATAGTTTCTGTTTATTGGGGGGGGGAATGTTATGATGATTTAAGTAAGAGAGTTGTAAGGAGTAATAAAAAGGTTTGCATTATGTACATTAAAAAAAAATTAATAAACTGTCGTCACTGTTTCTTTTTTCTACTCCTTATTGTTGCAAGACACTCCACACACACTTGAATTGAAATATTTTAAGGTGTTATTATTATTTGTATGAATATTTGTCACTAAATACGATAGGCACTTGTTTTTATTTTTAATAACATAAAACTTTGCTGTAGGCCCCCTGTACAATACCATAGATTTATCGCCTAATCATGCGTAACTGCAATGTTCAAAAAGAGTTTTGCCTTTATTTTTTGTCAGGCACTTAAAATATTGTTATACAACACTTTTGTCGATATCTTTATTGCCGCAATAGTAACAGTATTATCGCTGTAAAACATAGAGAGAAGCAAACTGGAAGTAATTAATGGCCACCGTAAATTTCAATATTTCTATTTAACAAGGACACTACGACTCGGTGACCGGCCGTCCTGACATCAGAATGAACGGTCACTCTTAAAATGTTTTTTTCTTCTACAATACGATGGAAGCAATTGTTTGAGAATAGGAAGCAAATAGAAGCAATAGGGAAGCAATTGTTAGGCATAAATTCAACGTTAAATACGCCTAGTGACCGTTCATTCTGACGGACACAGGAAAATACATTAAAGAAATTGTATCTTTGGGAAGAGGCAGAAAACTGGATGTAAAACCCTATGCCAACTCGTCTGGTCAGCGCAGTACGGCGGTACAATATTCCCGATGACTCACAAGCCACATGCTATTGTAACGTATTTTAGAACAGACACTGCGATTAATTGGGAAATAAATATAATAACTATCATTTAAAGGCCCCAGTTTATTATAAACAGTAACTAAGTCGTAATTCAGAAGTTTAACAACTCATACAAAAGCGTGAACGTTGATTATGGACTGGTAAAATGTGAGAGTTAACATTTTATTTGTTTATCTATGATCTACTTTTACTTGTGAGACAGTAAGATTTTACTGCCTCGGTCTTAGCCATAAACTGAAGTACTCACATACTCAACGAATACGAAAATGCGTCTATGTAGTACATTGTATCTTCTCTTGTTTTGTATCTCAAGTTAGAATATACTTTTAGGATCAGAAGATGGATTTTATTAAAAAAAAACAAACGAGCGACACTAACTAATTATAATCATGTATTTTAACCTTTTCATTTTAAACAGATTTTGACGGTAACAAATAATCAACACAAGATTAATAATCTTAACAGAAAAACAGCCATTAATTACACACGATTAAATAATAATCAAAAAGTAGGTAGCCACTATAAAAATGACTCACCGCAAATAGCGCCGACACCTCACGACAACCTTTCCGTACGAAAGCCAACTAGCAAATGACCTGACAGGCGAACGATCCCCACTTTTATAGGATTCGTGAGATGACGTCACTAAATGCATGAAACGAAATTTAATTATCCTAATACGGCCTCTCCTGACTGTGCACCGTCCGCGGGCACGTTCTCAGCGACATCCTCTACAACGTCTTCAGCAATATCTTCGGTGGCAGGCGAAGGGTCTGTAGGCGCCGCAGAGGGTCCTGCAATCTCATCGTCATCATTTCCGTCATCTGTGTCTAAAAAACATAAGTTAGTTTTATAATTTGTTAACTCCACAAGTATGGCCTATTCTTTCATACTTCACGCTACCAAGGCCCTCTGTCAAAGGATCATACGAGTTAATAAGAATCGTCAGTCGCTTTTTCACAACCATCCAACACAAGCATCTCCATTTTCGTCACATACTCGCATTCTCATACATCACATACAACCTACACATATCACATGATATGTCTGCCGGACCGAAGTCCACACGTGTAACAACGTGTCTGCCGGGACAAAGCCCACACACATATAGTGTGTCTGCCGGGACTACGCCCACACACATAGTGTGTCTGCCGGGACTACGCCCACACACATAGTGTGTCTGCCGGGACTACGCCCACACACATATAGTGTGTCTGCCGGGACAACGCCCACACACATATAGTGTGTCTGCCGGGACTACGCCCACACACACATAGTGTGTCTGCTGGGGCAACGCCCACACGTTACTTATATATCAGCCAGGACTGCCACCAGATCCTCTCCCCGAGTGCTCTGACCTTTCATAACCAGGCAAGTCCTCGTACGTTCCGTACATTCACACGTTTTGGAACGTACCTGAAAGCTGTAACATAAGACACTTATTATGCACACGATAAATAGCAGCAGGTGCTCACTTTCAAAGCAAGCCGCACAACTCTCGGAACACCACTCATTCTAGCCGTTCGGTCATTCCTGGCCCAAGTCGGTGTGAAATTAAAGGTACTCTGATCAAAATCATTACAGGTTTTCATGAAAATCAAAACTAACTTTTTCCCTCAAAGCTGACATGTTGAACCACACCCATGCTCATTTGAAATAATAGGTAACTCATTAAAATATTGCAGTGCTCATACTCTGACACCCATTTGGTCTTCATCACGATATGTTACCTACATTCGGTTACACAACGCAAGAGGCAACCTCCATCCGGTCACCTACACACGTTACCTCTATCCGGTTACACAACGCAAAAGGCAACCTCCATCCGGTCACCTACACACGTTACCTCTATCTGGTTACACAACACCAGAGGCAACCTACATACGGTCACATCCACACGTAACCGCCATCTGGTTACACAACACCAGAGGCAACCTCCATCCGGTCACCTCCACTCGTACCTCCATCTGGTTACACAATACTGCCCAGATAATCTTTTCGAGTCCTTATCAAAGTAATCTGAAACAGACTAAGAAAATCTCATTAGCTGATATTCTAGGTCGTAAGTTTACTAACAAGCAACCAGTCTTTTCAGCGTTATGATTTTTTGTCATGTCTAGTCTTAATACAAAGTACTTATCCCAACCCAATCATTAGCGATCAGCAATCGATTTTTCCTGTTCAAAGCAATGGACAATGTTTTCGATACTATGCACTGGTGCAGTGTGCACCAACGTATTGTTTATCGTCATCATAATCATCACTATCAGCCCCATTGACTGTCCCACTGCTGGGCACGGGCCTCTCACTATGGGAAAGGTTAGGCCATAGTCCACCACGCTGGCCAAGTGTGGGTTGGCGGACTTCACATGTCTTTCGAGAACATTATGGAGGACTCTCAGATATGCAGGTTTCCTCATGTTTTCCTTCACCGATGCGCAAGCGATAATTAACAATTTAATACGCACCTAACTTTGAAAAGTCCTTGGTGGGTGCCGTGGATTCGAACCCAAGACCTGCGTAGCAGTCTTACGGTCTCTCCACTCGGCTAACCGAAGCTATGCCTAACACAGAAGCACCAGCGTAAACTAGGCTAACCATAAAAGCATGTTGGCGGTTCAACCAACAGCAACGCATGGTTTTAAACATGCAGCCGCATTATCGGCTTGATACGTTTCTGAAAACCTGCACCAACGGAAACGAGGGTACTACAAGACCATCACAATATCAACTAACAAAGTTCCTATGTCAATAGAAATAAAGATAAGCAGACAATCATCACTAACCTGGTTCTACCTACAATGAAAACGAAAATCGCTTAAACTGATTATCATAATGAACCACAATGATAACTCAATTACTTGCTTCTACATCTGATAATCGAGTTCAACAGCTTCTACTACAAACCTAGTAGCGAAGGTATTTTTTGTTTACTGTATCACTCTTAAACGACCTAAACATAACTGGGAACTAGCCAAAGAAATCAGGGGCACTTAAAACGTACCTAGCGTATCACATGAATTTTAAAAACACACAGTAGGTAATTTTACGCGTAAAATCATAAAATTTACTTTAATTTTACTAATGGTGCCATCTATTAAGCACAGTAAGGTAACACACCAAACATTTTTATTAGTGCCATCTATTAACATGTAAAAAACATGTGTAGGAGCGACATCTATTTGCACGCAATAAAAAGCAGATTTAATGATTCTACTTGAAATAACGGTTCCAAAAATATCGAGATTCGTCTGTACAAAACAGAACTATAACGAGTTAAAGTGCTACATTTTCTTAAGCTGTAATCACGTTCAAACGAAAACGGCAAGGTATTTTAAACACCTCGAGTCGTTAAAATAATGGCGCTAGTAATATCACAGTCTATACTGTGGTAATATAAAACTAATTTCGAATACGGTGATCTATACGGTGGTTACACTAACCAACCAACTGCACACATCAAAACAGCACTGAAGTCACACGTCTAAGAAATAAAAGCAATAGAATGTGCCACAAAAATCAGCACGGATACCTGCGATAGCTCAGCACAGTCTTACACCATGAAACTAGTATGTACGATTCGATTAGTCTAACAAATTTAGACGCGAATCTGCTATTTAGCGCCGCTGCCCTGCAAAGGACAATCTGAACCGGAGTTATTGTTCTAGGTTTAGCAGAAAACCAACTCAACTGTACTAGAACAATAACTAGCATATTTCACCCTAACGCACTTGCTTGGAATAGTAGCTCACTATTACATACCATGTCCATAAAAGGCTGCACGCGAGACCAGATGATACATTTGCCCTTATAGACAGGCAAACATAATTATGATCATAACGTTCGTACTTGGAGTCACTCTCACATAATAACACGGTTGCAATTGAAAACTCAGCTGTTTCACCAACATAGCAGCGTTAGCAGTCGCCTCTCTCCCGCCTTGTCTCAAAGTCACGAATCGCGGATCGACATTTGACACGTAATAGTTGTGGTTTTACTTTAGTTTATCACGGCGTTGAGGGCGTCCGCTAACGTATCGGCCGCGGAGGGTACATCACTACTACAGTGAGGACTGGTATTATGTTCGACCTGTAGAGGCGTTCGTAATGCAGTAGCCGTGCTACCCTCTATAGCGTCTAATCGCGTCATTATGGCTGCTAGTGCCTGGCCAACCGTGCCATCGCGGCTGCGGGAGCGCGTGTGTCGCGACCAGTAATCACGTCGGGAACGTGACAGAGAACTCGATCGTGAATGTGAAACGGAGTCGCGGCGGGAAAGCGAACGAGAATCGCGACGGTGCCGGCGCGATTTGCTACGCTTACGCTTTGTTTTATAACTTGGTGACACATCAGAGTTATCACGAGATGAACGAAGCATTTGAACTACGAATTAACGGCTGTTTTTCAAAGCTAATCTAAAAATTTATTTTTTGTGGGTATGTAGGTGAATCCCAATTCTGATTTTAGGATCAGAAGATGGATTTTATTAAAAAAAAACAAACGAGCGACACTAACTAATTATAATCATGTATTTTAACCTTTTAATTTTAAACAGATTTTGACGGTAACAAATAATCAACACAAGATTAATAATCTTAACAGAAAAACAGCCATTAATTACACAGATTAAATAATAATCAAAAAGTAGGTAGCCACTATAAAAATGACTCACCGCAAATAGCGCCGACACCTCACGACAACCTTTCCGTACGAAAGCCAACTAGCAAATGACCTGACAGGCGAACGATCCCCACTTTTATAGGATTCGTGAGATGACGTCACTAAATGCATGAAACGAATTTTAATTATCCTAATAATACATATTTATAACTGATCAGCAAGTTTGGTCACATTTTCAGATTGCAGAATAATTTTGTCAGTCTAACAACTGCTGTAGTTGGTTTAATTGTGTCAATGTGGAAGTGGTTTTATCACAGTATTCTTGTTCAGTTTAGGTTCATCAGTTTACTTCTGATTAGGCTGTTCTACACCGAACAATCTGCTTTAGATCGGCGACCCCGCGATTTAGGATCACGGAACGTGGATTGTGTTAGTCTGATTCAGTTTTGAAAATTTGCGATCCTAAAAATACGCTCCAAGTGATCCTAAGGCGTTCCGACAGTCTAACTCTTGCACAATATGGAGTAACACGTACAGCTGCAGCGTCGAATTGCCATTGCAGCAGTAACCGTTGTTTTGCTTATATTTGTGCAAAAAATTACAGAAAACAAAGACGGTTCTGGGTGAGAACGATATACTAAAATCGCTTAGAATACGGGGCTCGGCTTTATACAGAGTTAATTGGCAATGAAGTTTTACTTTAAGTTTTTTATTGGTTTGTTTTCCATTTCGCGAGAAATCTGACGCCAACCATCGTCTCCTACATCCCTATTTTGGTATAATTAACATTTTTTTAGTCTCATAAACCACTTTTGGATCGCGCTCGGCAGGAGCGCGATCCAAAAGTGGTTTATGAGCGGGGTGCGCTGGATCGTCCGGTGTGGACCCAGCTATTAGGTACAATGCAATTTTATAATATGCGCTATGAGTTGTCCGCATTTTCTTATTGTGAGCTCAAAATCGAATGATTTTTAAGCAAACTTGTAAATGTGTATTTTAACCACCTTAGGATATGAAAAATTAACAATCCTTCCTTCGTCGGTGCCCACGGCATTAAATGAACTCATCTATCAGTTTGGTTTCTGCGATGAGAATATCTCTCTCTGGAGAATTATAATAATTCCTATCTGTATTTATAAAATTCTTGCGTTACTGACTGGCTGACAGACAAGGCACAGCCAAAACAGCTGGCCGAAAAAAGTGGGTTCCTTGGAGATTGTAGGGGATGAATTAAGAGAGACTTTTTGGCCATTCCTATCCTAAGCAGGTACGTTCCACGGGTCGGAGCCGTGGTCAAAGTCTAATATAATAATGAGGTCAAGTTTATTTTAAGTGAGGAATCGTTCCAACGCAGGGAACTGAACTGTTAACAGAATAAACTTCAAAATCTGGTTTATAAACGTACTTTTTGGGTATCTATTAAATAGCACAGCTAGCAAAATGCTGGCGAAAACCAATTGAGGTAGAGAGCTGGAGAATATAGGCGTGAACGTGTTACATTGTATCCAATATCACAGTCGCACGTTTTAAAAGAGAAAAATAACGGAACAAAAGTAATATGCATTGTACTGTTTATGAATGGAACAGGGTAGGAAATACGAGAGTCGGCCCGGCAATCAGAGCAAGCTGACAGTGGGTGATACCACATGTGTAGCGACTCATCACTAATACAATATATTGAACACGTCAAGCTAGGAAATAATATACGATACGGTGAAAGAATAACTCGGCATGATATCACATATTGAGGAACGCGACACTTAATCTAATAGATTTATTTAACATGTTTTGTGAGACGAAAGAGTGTGTCAGAGTGGTGAGGGCAACAACGCGAATATGATTTGATGGGAAATTATAAGTGTTACCTAAAGCAATTCGTATATGATTAGACGAGGAAATTATAGTGTTACCTAATTGAAGGACGCTGCTTGCAATATCTTTCGTTAACAATGATATATCCTATGGATCCTTGCTTAATGTTGAGGTTTTACTGTAATTTCCGTTAGTGCAAGAGTCTAGCGAGTGGTTTTTTGTTTAGTAGGTGTGCGGGACTTCTTCGGACACTTCCGCGAGGATATGGATTAACTAATGAGTATCTGTATGAGTCCAATATCTCTGCCTTTTGAGTTGGTAGCACATTAATTCATATTTTACGCACGGATGGTATGGTATAACATGCATTTTGCAATATTTTTGTAACGGGTCTATGTCGCGTAATTACTTGAAAATTTACGTAAAATACCTTATATTTCTCTCGAGTTCCGGCATGGATTACACCAGCCGTGGTCACCAGAAGACTGATGTACAATGGCCAAATTTGACGATAGTACACCATAAAGGCGAAAATCGCTCAGCAAGACATCGTCGCTTCCAGTACTACTTTATACACACATTGACCCTCGTATACTAAATTAGTTTTTAGTGTGCCCAGACTCTATAAGCGAGCCAAGGGTATTTTTTCAAACTGGTCCACCGCCTACTTGTTTGACTATACTGCAGCGCCTGCTACGTGAAGTGCGGGTTATGCATTTTGAAACCACCTCAGACATTTATTACTAGGAATATATAAAGATTGCTGGTCTATCTGATTTTATATATTTTTTTATACACATTTATTTACGCAACGCTATGTATAACCGTCTAAACTGTGGTTTTAGAGAATCGTATGACATCACATGTCCTTGAACGTAACATATTATTCGAGAACGTGTGTGACTAACTGACATCAGGCTCAGGGAAAATGAAATGAAATGAAATGAAATGAAATGAAATGAAATGAAATGAAATGAAATGAAATGAAATTGTTTTTTATTTGCAACTCCAATGCAGTAAATACAACAGTATAGTGTGAAATGGACTATAGAAAACAGTTTTTGGATCGCAAATAAGGTACCTACGTCAGTATTAGTTGCAGAATCGGGTGAGACTGCAACACTGATCTTAAAGAAAACAGTCTAGAGACTTACAATTACTCACTATGGTCCTTATATGCGAACATAGGTAAGTGTACGTCTACGATAGAAGTTGGAATATAATCCACAAGAAGTACAAATGTTGTAAGTGTTTAAAAGTAATAATAGGTTTACCGAACTCCGATCCGGTAAACAACAGCTGTTTCGGTACACGCACTTAGTAAGGTTTACTTTTTATTACCAGTATATAACCTAATACTCTTGGGATAAAAGAGTATGTCTGACTTCTCAATAGCTTTCGTTTTGTCCGTGTAGTTCTTGCGGGTGGCTCTATAATTGGGTCATGAGATTCTGGAAGTCTATTGGGGCGCGGTATGAGCACCACAGTCTGACATTTCATGGACAGACCGAGTCTGGTTGTAGAAATTGCCAGAAGTCAGATATCCTTTAAAGCAGTATGCTCTGGGATCTGGTGGACACCCTGGTATCCATGTACTGTTAGCACGAAGAAGCATTGTGGCAATAAGACAAATTTCAGGGAAGTGGCTGTAGAGGCGGTACGGAGTTTTCACATTCCAGATGAACCACATATGGACTGGTGTCGCGGCGACGGTTGGTTGCGCCGGTTCTTGTACCCAAATGATTAGTCGCGACGAAATGCTCAGCTGTTTTCAGTGTGGCCACTTTGTCGAAGACAAAGAAACCTGAAAAATTACGACTTTGGATAACGAGTATTTTATAGTTTTTTTAATGGTAGCTAGTTTTACTGCATCAAAATATATATTATAGCAAAAAAGCTTATCAGATATCATTTCCGCATAATATAAACATACAGGGCCATAGAAATGAGTAATATGGTAAGGGTAATCTATTACTCCTAAAAATTAATAAATCATATCCATTTTATTGGCCATCGTGATCGTTTCATAGCGATAGGAATGGCGCAGAGCCTATACACGTCCAGCTGTATTAATTGAAAACTGCGAGTAGGAGTTGACCCAATGGCACGGATGTCTTCTGTATATGTCTATAGCAGCTATAATAATCGTAAATTTGTAACAGAAATTAGTGGGAATGAAATGCTGAGCTCAAACAGGGAAGTTCAATAATTTTACTGAAAGTGGAGATCTGCTTTGGTATTTTAGACGGCGTTGCTGAATGGTACTAAAATAATAACTAGCAAACTGATAGGTCTAATCTAAAAAATAAAGGGTATGGAATTGCATATATTCCTATGTGATGTGGGCTGTCCATCTTCATAATAATGTTTACCATCCGTTTACCACGAATTCGTTTAAAAATATCAAGAGAGTATAAATTTTAAGTGTAACTTTTATCTACATCATTTCACTTCACGTGGTGTCGAATAAAACCGAGACATTTAGTTTATTACTCTAACAATTTTTAAACATCATGCGAATAATTTACCACAACGCATATGTGAAATTCAAGTAACGTTTGTATACTTCGACACCGAAGTTTGTTTAACAACTCGTAAAGGTATTTTTTAGTACTGGAGCGCAGAACGTTTGCATTTTATTCGTTGGGTGGTAATAACAAACACACATTTTGCTCTTTTAAAGCACTTAACAATCAGAGGCGAGTGAAAGGGTCAAGGGGCGGTGGTAGTGATAAAGAAAATAAATGGGCACGGAGCGAGCGCCGAAACGCTTATAATAGAGCACGTTTCTCACTCTGTATGCAATGAAGTCGTTTACCGTCGGCTATTTAAACGTGCAATTAAAACAACTAATGATTCAAAGCTAGTCCAATTTGACCTTAACGAGATATTGTGCTGGTGCAATACTAATCACATGATGCTTAACGCCAATAAGTGCTTCTACATTAAATATAGCCGCAAAAAAAACGAAACGCTTATAATAGAGCACGTTTCTCACTCTGTATGCAATAAAGTCGTTTACCGTCGACTACTTAAACACTGCAATTGAAAATGTCAATCGTTTTACTATAATTTTTGTAGGAAAATATTTTTTGAATGATTTTCAAGGAGCTCTAATGTTTTATTTGGTGTGTACCATATTTCAAAATTATATTGAACTGGTCAAACATTTTGTTCTTAAAAGTATCAATGAAATCAATCTTTGCTTATGTCCAGCAGTCGATCACATTAGGCTTAAGATGACGTGGGAACTCAGTTGCTTCTTAGTAGTCTGATATTTGAGAGTTGTATACACCATACTGAAACATACGTTGCACATGTATCTCACACATGAGGGAGGTTTAAAACGTCTCAAAGGAAGCGTATCGGTCTAACAAGCATTCGCTTGCAACGTCTTCGCATCGACTTAGTTCAGCTGTCTCTCGGGATATGGCCAACATGTGTTGCTGCCTTAGTTAACCTTTGGAAATGCCCTAAAACTCGTGTCTACAGCAACTGTCGATTCAAAGCACTTTGTCCATTGTCTTTCTGCCTCCTTTTAGCTTCAACAGAAATGGTCCTGATTTGAAATCATTTGCTCTCTGATTTCTCAGTTTTGTAACATTTTGTATAATCTAAGCCTACGTGTTATTGTTTAGTCTGTATTGCCCCTCACACGAATGGTTCCATGCCAGTCTAGAAGGTATATCACGACCTATTTATAAAAGAAACAATAGATGCGCTAAAACAAAAAGTATGTTGCTTTTTATTATTTTTGCCATGGTGATAAAAAACAAACAAAGTCTGTGAAAAAAATGCCTCTACCGATTACGATTCAAAAGCCTCATTCTGCTCGCTAAAAGACGAACGGACGAATGGACAGCGAACCTTTAGTAATAAGGTTCTATTTGGGTACGAAACCTAAAAACCTTGCACTTCAAGTTACTTAAAGTTTTATAAATAGCGCCTGCATTAAGAAACCTCACAAATTGTTTAAATGCCATCAAAATCCATTACCAGATATTATGAAGCTGTTCTGAAATCTTATATTGTTTTAGGTTAATGATTTTTAATTTGGGCATCAAAGAGTGTTTCGTTTGCGAAGAAAAATAATGAAAGTTGATGGAAAATTAATTGGCCTTTCGAACATTCATTTTGCTTTAGTTGCCAAGTAGACCAAAGTTCTGTTTAAGGAGGTGTATTTATATATATTATATTCTTAAATAGTCACATAATATTGAATTTTCACAGCAATACACTATTATTTATTTTTTATAGACTCACGCCTGTATCCCCGAAGGGGTAGGCAGAGGTGTAATATTACACCCACATTTCGCCATGAATTTTTAGGTCCCACGTAATAGGAGGCGAGCCTATTGCCATTACCGGGCACGTTACCAGACTCCGTGCTGCTACTGAGAATTTGGAAAAACCCAGTAACACTTTTGCCCGACCCGGGAATCGAACCCGGGACCTCCGATCAGCAGTTGCTTACGCTATCCACTGGACCACGAAGGCAGTCTAAATGAATAAGGTAATCTAATTAATCATGCAGAGAGCAACAAACTCTCTGTTCGATTTTTAATATTAAGGCGTTTTTAACAAAAAATCAACGAAAGCCTTGAAAAATGTGACAGTTTAAAAAGCTGGAGAATTCGAAGGCTGGAGATATTCCAACAACGCAGCAGTCTGACTTTTTCAGTCTACCTCATCAATCTTTGGTAAAATAACGTATCCACTACAATCATAATTAGAATTTTCATCTAAAAAATAAATCCGAGTAAACGCAAACGAAATTTGAGACGAAATTATAAAAGTTGTCGTTGTTGTGATGATTTAAGTTTTCTGGTTTGTTTGTTGGTAGTGAAATGTATTTGTTTGAAATGTTAGTCGTCTCTTATGATCATGACCATGACAAACCTTACGGGCACTGTGAGGATACCACTCAAACCTAGCGATCAACAAACACCATTATGTCGTACTAAACTTTAGCCGCGGCTCTATCCGCATGCGTTACACACCTAAACTTTCTTCAGAAATTACACTATGTACCTATTGGTGAAAACCTACAAAAATCCGTTACACCGTTTTTGTGTTTATCTCGTTCAAATAGACATTACGGCCGGGGACTTCATTTAATATGTATCTATATGTTTTATGTGTATTAATAATAGATAGACGTCTTCATGTTACATATGTTTATCTTATAACGTCAATGTGCCAACGGCAACTTGTTAGTGCGCTTGCCAACCCAACATCTTCGCGGCAGCGCGGTGGTACGGTGCCGGTACAGTGTACCATGACCTTTAGTCGTTCCGGCTAGACTGACTGTTGTGCCGAATAAGTAGGACACGAATCAGACTACATTCCTACCAAGTTATCCAATTACGAGGTAATGAAATCCAGGCTAATTACGTAAGATAGTAAATTGAGCCTCAGATCACTGTAGAACGCTGGCTTGGAGTATTACAGAATTTTGCTTAAAAGATATGCTGATGATCATCTAACATCTAAACTATATATTATATAATAAGGCTGAAGAGTTAGTTTGTTTGGAACAACTGGCTCGATATGAAAAATCTTTTTGTGCTGCTATATAGCTTTCCTAGATAAATTTACTAATTTATCTAGGAAAGCTATACCTATAGGCTATTATAAATTTATTGGTGTCAAGCAGTACCTAGTATTAAATAACGCGGGTATAACGTGGGCCCAGTTAGTAGAAGCTAAAAGGCTAAGAGAACCATGAAGTTACTCTACAATCAGTCTTGTTGTCTCCTTAAATACTCAGTATGCTATGCCCGACAGGGTCTATGATAAATACCTATATAAAATATTTACGAGGTAGTGCTTGCCTAATGAATACTAATAGACTGTCTTGCAAAGGATATTGAATACAAACCTACCCTTTTCTCTGTAATGATTTTGGCAGATAAATTGTATTTATGAAACATTTTTAAACGATTCAAGTGCTACAAACAGATTTATGGCCACATTAATTAGAAGTATAATTTCTATTTAAGAATATATCTATAAACAAATCAGTAAATAATTGATTATAGTTAAATATTTAATTTAAATTGTTATTACTCAATTAATCAAGCAATTTTGTAAATAGGTTGTGATGGACGTTTTTTGCTGCATTCCGATTGGCTGTCGCTTATGAAGTTGTCATTTCCGTTTAGAGTTGGAGAATATTTTAACTTGTCAGATAAAGTAGGCGGGAGGGCAATCGTTTTGGCACTTCTGAGGGCCTAGACAAAAAACATTTCTGTTAGCATTAACGCCAAACGATAACACCAAAATGTATGAAAATGACATTTACTGCAGAAAAGTTCCAAACGTCACGCTAAATTCGTAGACAAATTTTTACTTGTAACGTAACGCTAAAGCTAACGCGGGTAGCGTGGCGTCTTGACAAACAAAATAAAGGGTTTGGTAGACAAGTGGCACTTTTGACAAACGCTAGCGACAAGTTTGGCGTTGTTTGATCACGCTCCATTACGGACGCCGGAACCCTGCTGCTAACGTTAATTCTGAGAAGATTTTTGTGTTGTGTTAGAGAGTTTTTGTGTAAAAATAGTGCATAATGCATACTTTAAGAATGTTATGGGCGGCACATAATGAAGAAATGTGGATAAGGCGTCGCCAAAGAATAAATTGCCGTGGAGAGGAGGTTATTGCCGAAATGCCTGAGATGGAATTTATTCACCGATTTAGGCTGGATAAACGAACATTTCTAAGACTCTGCAATGACCTCAGAAATCTAACTTCTCTCAGAGGAACTATGGAAAATCCTGTAGAACTGAAGGTAAATATATTTTAGGGTACTTTTCGTAGACTTTTGTATAACAAGTTTATCCATCAAGCTATTATTATTTGCCTTTAAAAAAGTAAGTACGGATTCAAAGTTGCCTTTGCTATTATTTGAATTCATACCGATTCTGTTTGGATATTTTTAAATCATATTGTATTATAATTTAAATTTATCTTTGTTTAAGGTTCTTTGCACTCTTAGCTTCCTAGCAACGGGCTCTTATCAACGGATTGTTGGCCTGTCACAATATATGGTACAGAGAACAGCTAGTAGATGCATTGATGAAGTTGTGCAGGCCCTAAACCATCCAGCTGTTTTGGGGAAATGGATTGTATTTCCTCAAACACAACAAGAAAGGGCCCGTTTGAAACTTGAGTAAGTTTTGCAGTCATCATTAGGTATCCTCTTAAAACTACCACAGTAATTATTTATAGTAATTATGATTAACAATATTTCCTCATTTATTTCAGATTTCAAAGAAAATTTCTACTGCCGGGGATCATAGGATGTATAGACTGCAGCCACATAGCCATTGTTAAGCCTAGTGTTGATGAACATTTATTTTATAACAGGAAAGGCTATCACTCACTAAATGTTCAAATGGTAAGTGCATAATATTTGCAGATTTTAATTAACCTTATTATTTTACTCATAATTAGTTAAGATATTAAATAGTTGTCGCACGGGTGATCGATTTTCACGGGATAGCCGGGATCGATCACTCGCCGAGCAATAAAAAGAGATGCTTAGGTTGTCTTACGGGAAATAAATAAAAAAATATCACCAGGACAGATTAAACTCGCGTTATATTCCAGATTCACAATTTTGATTACATAAAAGAACTGACACTTGAGGTTAACCGGCTAGATAATTATCCAGGGCGTAGGTCGTAAGTTGACACTCCACAGGTCCACGGATGGATACTCAGCTTAGATGTGTCCCAGCAGAAGAAAAAGAAAGCCAACCACGTGTGTCGCTGGTATATATATCGTCGGCAAGCGGGTGAGGGTCCCCACTCCAGTGCGTCATCGTAGTGGGGCTCGCAAGCGCGGAGGCACGACGTCACACAGTGCCTATGTATCTTTGTTACAGGTTTGTGACATGGATTTAAAAATTACAAATTTAAATGCTAAATTTGGTGGAGCAACACATGATGCATTCATTTGGACATCAAGTAGAGTAGAATCTTGTTTGAGGGAGTTTCATCAGAACCATCAAGAACAAGTATGGTTATTAGGTAAGATAATCAATATTCTGTTCTATAATAAAATAAATAAAAAATGCTACATTAAGAGAGTTCTAGGTGCAAAATATTCTGGGAATTAAGGTTATAAATAATAAATATTTGATCTATTTAATAATAAACTAAAACATACCATGTTACAAACATGTACATTCATGTAAATTGGCAGTTACCATGTTAGCTTTTTATAACTTTCAGTTTCATAATCTTGACGGAATTTGGCAAGGAAGGAGTGTTTCTAATTTGAGAAATTGTATTTACTTTTTGAGTTAATTAATATTTAGCAGTAAATATGCATCTTTGTTTATAGTTATGAAGTGTCCTTATTAATTACATTCATTTGGTTATAGGTGACTCAGGATATCCTCTTCGGCCATGGTTGCTAACACCTATATTAGATGCGGCCCCTGGTTCTCCTGAAGAGACATACACACAGCGTCACATTCAGGCAAGAAATTGTATTGAACGCTGCTTTGGATTGCTCAAATCACGCTGGAGATGCTTATTAAGGCACCGGACATTGCATTATGATCCAGTTAAAGCTGCGAAAATTGTGCTTGCCTGTTCGGTACTGCATAATATGGCAGTAGATGCCAGGTTACCTCCTCCCTCAACTTTAGCAATAGAGGAAACAACAAATGAGGAACCTTCAAATGTAATTGGAGACATAGGCACTCAAAATGAATTGATGCAAGGGAGGGCTACACGTAATAATTTATTGTTACGTCTACAGTAAAAACAACATATGTGAATTATAAAAGTGGTATAATTTAAATTAAAACCTATATAATATCTCACATTTTTAAAATAAACAGTAGTAAGTAGAGCTGCTATTTACTGAGGATAATTATTACAGTTGGTAAAAGATTTCATATATTAGAAGCCTCTTTAGAGATAACTCTTCAATATGAAAATTATTGATACTAATTGATACTTAAAAAAATACTGAACACAGATAAATGATTTAATATATGTATTACAAGCCTCTGTAGAGATCTTTATTTCAGTATGAAACTTAATACTAATGGAAATACTTGAAACAGGTTAAACATAGGTAAATGATTCAATATATCTATTCTAGCTTTCAGTCTTTTCTGTTTCTTATCATTGAGACCTAGAGAATAATATAATCTCGTTAATTTATAGTTCTAATTTAAAGCAAAAACAATCTTTGGTAATTCAACAAAAAAATTAAAGAGGAATTCATAAATAAAAATACTTATAATTAATAACAAATGTAGAATTAATATTACAGGCAAATAAGACACGACCGGCGGCCTCTAGTCACGTGGTGCCATTTGTGACTGTAATATTAATTCCACTGTATCAGCAATTTTTTGGAAGATTGCATTCCGGCTTTCCTCCATTTCTATTCTGCGAGACTCCACTCGCAAACGCTCCATCTCCACCTCATGCTGCCTCAAAATGCGCGTTTCTTCCAGTCGTACCCTCGCCTCTTCTATTTGAACAAACTCACTGGTCACTCTTTCAAATGGCGTCTGATGGCGCAATCGTCTGCGTTGGCCGATTACACGACGACGACGTGGAGTTGAAGGGCACGCTGAAGGCGATCTTACTATAATATCAAGAAACAAAATTATACTTTGTAAAATCAATGAAATAATATGGACACAATAATCTTTGTTTACATAACATGGGTTTAAACTGAAATTATTATATTGTACCTGCTGTATTTTGTCTTCTATTATTGGGAGATACGGGCACAGTATGTGTTGGAGCTGTGTTTGCCACCTCTGCAACATCTGGATCTGGCATATACGCCAGCTCAAATTCTTGGCTAGTAGAAGGCTGTGGATGCCGTACCTCTGCTGGTAGAGGTATCGGCTGGGTATGTTGTGAAGACATTACAATAACCTCAGATTGAGGCTGTACCTGAAATATATTCAAGAAATTTAAGGAATTTGAAGATATATAACATATATACATAGTTTCACGCATATTAACCTGAATAGGTAGGCAAAGGAGTATTTCTACACCCACTTCGCTAGATTTATTTTAGTAACACGTAATAGGGGGCGAGCCTATTGCCGTACCGGGCACATTTCCAGACTCCATTCTGCTACTGAGAATTTCCTGACAGAAAAACCCAATAACACTGGCGGACCCGGGAATCGAACCCGGGACTTCCCGGTCCCACGTGCACATTTACGCCGAGAGACCAACGAGGGAGCCCATTCAAATATATAACAAGCATAAATTGTACAATATTAAAGTGAAGTATAACTTCAGCCAATTAAGATTTGTTACGAGTATTTGGTCGATGGAAAACACAAATTTTCTTTCCATAGTGTGATTTACATGAAATTGCAGAGATATGAGTGTGAATATGTAGTGTGAATTCACATTATGCCCACCCCACTGAGCTAGGAAGGACTGTGCTACTGAGAAAGTGAGATCTGGAAAAAGGCAGGAGATGATGATGTATGTAAGTAATACAGAGATAAAAATAATACTAACATCAAAACCTGCTTCTTGTATTTCTTGAGATCCTGTTATAGAACCAATACCAATGATCCTAAGAATCCTTTCTTCCATAGGATTCAATGGTTTGGCTCTACTAGACCCTCCACCTGTGCCATGTGTGTCTCTATTAATCTGGGAGGCTTTCTTTTTGGTTTTTGTCTTCCAGTCAGACCAAACCTAAAAGAGTAATTTCAGTGTCAATATTACAGTGGATCATAAAGGGATATAACATATTAATTTAATGACTGTCCCACTATTAAATTGATGTTCAATATTACCCTTTTCCATTTATCTGTCGGTTTTCGGACACCGCACCCCACGGAATTTAAGACGTCACTGAGCTCATTCCACAGCCGTTCTGCTCTTTGTCGGCCTTGAGCCCCTGGCTGTGGCTTTGAAAGATCACCATTTCTAAAAATAATAATATTGATCAGCATCATATAGGTAGGTACATTTTACTTTGTGATAAGTATAGTCTAAGCTCTAAGCGTTTTTACATTTGTTTATACTGCTAACATACCATACAAGAATGAGGTCAAGAAAGAGAACCCTGGTTTAATTGCTTTTATTGTTAAAGAGTTAAGGTTTCAAATGCAAAAAACTGTAACCCACTTAAAATTTTGGGCATTGTGTTGAGAGCTACACTTGAAACAAAAATGCCAATGAATGGTCCTTGTGTAAACAAATCATATTGACTTGTATTCATAATATTTTCGTGAATATATTGAATTAAGCGAGTTAATACTTACGTTTCCATAAAATCCAATATTATAGAAAATTGCTCCGGGCTCGCACGTAATCTGAATTCCATCTGGAATTGAAAAATACTTCAATTAACAGCTATATATTTTATTATTCAAATAATTTATAAAACTTGTTAGGATCTCACACATATTATTTAACACTCATTTTGTTTGAACCACAGTCGAGTTTGATATTAATAAATGATTCAATATTACATTTTACCTTTAAAAATGAACACAACACGACACCGAAACACTTCACAAGTTTTAAATTTATATAAAAATTTTAAATTTTTGCAATGACCGCCAAGTGCGCCTTGTTTAACGTTTTGACATTTGACGTTTAGCTTTTTTTCGCTTTTTTAATCGGTCCTCACGCTAACTTCCACAGACAAACTAGCGTGTTTCCTTCCGACGTTGCGGAATTGACGTTTAGCGTGTCATTGGTTATTTGGCTACCATTTTACTCACGCTAACGATAACTCGTTAGCGTGTGCGGAATAACGAGCCGATGTATTTTGTCTAGGCCCGCTGAGCAGTAAAGACGTCTAGCGCAAGTTATTTGGTGGTTGATAGTTGTAAATCAGTGCATACCTACAAAGTGTAAAAGAGAACAAATAAAAATTACCAAGTGATTTTACTGGAGGAGTTTAATTTCTTAATATTTCAGATGCGGCCCACTTGGCTTGGCACGCGTTCTAGGCCATCTAAATTCAGTGTTTATTGTGTGTGATTCGTGAAATTACATCTCAACAAGTGCCAACTTATCGTTCGATGCGTGGGATTGGACCACAACTACCCGCGTTTTCAAAATGAAGACGCTAGAAACGAAAAATTGCTGGGTCTGATGGAACTAGAGAACCGCAATTTTCTGTCGCTGACACAAGCCATGAAAATAACTACTACATCGTCACATGGCTTTCGTTTACCGGACTCCGATCCTGAGAAACGAGATGTGGATGCACGTGCTTGAGTGACGACTGTAGACATGTGATTCACCGGTCAAGACCCGCAATGCGCCCATAAGCGGGGCGGGTCACATTAAATAATCGCCTTGAAGGGAGGAGCTTCGATCTGGCTATCGACCGTGTAATTTACTGGAATGACATTGTGCAATGAAGTTTGCACACAAGGTGCGAGCGAAGGCAATTGCTAACGCTGCTATGTTGGTGAATCATCTGAGCTTTCAACCGTAACCGTGGTGAGCGTATTTTGTCTGATTTTTTATTTGTGTTGCAAATAATGACGGTAGTTGCAAAACATTCCTGGTTAGTAGAATACCGCTATACGCTTAGTAACCTTAGAAATATCATAATGGTTGTGGTGGCGATGTCGCCATCACATCATACTGAGGTTGTGGGTTCGATTCCTACACGCAACATGGAGTTCTGGTTAAAACAAGCTTCTACTGTGAAACTGTTTGACCTGTGCGTTTTTTACGTGACATGATCTCCTGAATAAGCTTCTTCTTAATAGCTTAAAGAAGAAAGAAATAAAGACAAACTTTGTGTGTAGTACTAACGACTTAATTACGACCATTGCTGTATTTTATGTTAACATACGGTTGGCTCGCTACCACTGCCTCCTAGCTATAGCGTAGATATCGAACGGAGGTTTCGGGTTTGATACTCGGGTTAAAAGAAAGCGAATGTTTTTATTTATTTCCTTAGTAAATCATGCGTAGGTGGCTTCCGATCACGAGCCTTGTGATCATATGCTTGCCTACAAATAGATCATCTTATCTCGGTCTTACCTTATGGACTGTAAAACTGAGCGTACGGGTCGACTTGCATTATTCTAAGCAAGTGCGTTGGAGTGAAACGTGGTAGTTATTGTTCTAGTACAGTTGTGATATTGGTTTTGGAACCAAAACCGAGCTTCAGTTGGTTTTTTGCTAAGCCTAGAACAATAACTCCGGTCTAGACTTGCCTTCGCAGGGCAGCGGTGCTAAATAGCAAACTCGCGTCTAAAGTTGTTAGACTAATCGAATCGTACATATTAAGTTCATAATGTAAGACTGTGCTTCAGCTATTGCGACTGACCGTGCTGATTTTATGTGGAACACATTGTACCGTTTATGACTTAAATAGACGTGTGACCTGCAGTGCTGTTTAGAACTTTAGACAAGTAGTTGGTTGGTTCGAGTGTAGTCGAAAGATATTACTAACGCCATTATTTTACCGACCCGTGGTGTTTTTTTTTTTAAAAACCCTAGCGGTTTTCATTTGAACGTGATTAAAAAAAAGCTTAAAAAAAAACGTAAGACTCTACTCTTTATAGTTCTGTTTTATCGAATCTCGATGTTTTTGGTATTTTCAACATGTTAATAGATCACTTGTAAAGTTAAGTTCAATTAAAAGTACCTACAGCGTGTTTCTAAATTCATGTGATGCTCTGGGTATGTTTATTAAATAACCCAATTTCTTTGGCCAGTTCCAAGTTATGTTTAGGATGTTTATAGGAGTGATACAGTAAACAGAAGAGTTTCTAGAAGAAGCTGTTGAACTCGATTATCAGTGTAGAAGCAAGTGATTGAGTTATCATTGTGGTGCGTTTTCATAATCAGTTTAAGCGATTTCCGTTTTCATTGTAGGTAGAACCAGGTTAGTGATGATTGTTTGCTTATCTTTATTTCCATTGAGATGGGAACATTGTTAGGTGATGTTGTGATGGTCTTGTAGGACCCTAGTTTCCGTTTACGCAGATTTGAAGAAACGGAATGAGCCGATAATGCGCCTGCATGTTTAAAACCATGCGCTGCTAATGGTTGGCCCAGCTACATGCTTTTATGGTTAGCCTAGTTAACGCTGGTGCTTTTGGTAAGGCATAGCTCCGGTTAGCCGAGTGGAGAGACCGTAAGACTGCTACGCAGAAGGTCTCTGGTTCGAATCCACGGCACGCACCAGTGACTTTTCGAGGTTGAGTGCGTGTTAAATTGTTAATTATCGCTTATTTATCGGTGAGGGAAAACATCACGAGGAAACCTGCATGTCTGAGAATTCTCCATAATGTTCTTGAAATACATGTGAAGTCTGCCAACCCGCACTTGGCCAGCGTGGTGGATAATGGCCTTACCCTTATCATAGTGAGAGGAGGCCCGTGCCCAGCAGTTGCACAGTAAATGGGGTTGATGATGATGATGATAGCTTCGGTTAGTACGCAAATAAGACAACGCGTTAGTGCCGTTTCATAAAATCAAAAACATTGTCCATTGTTTTGAACGGGAAAAGTCCAATGCTGATCGCTAATGATTGGGTTAGGATAAGTATTTCGTATGTAGACTAGCTATGACAAAAAAATTATAACGCTGAAAAGACTGGTTTAATACTTGTTAGTAAACTTAACACTATGAGTATCAGCCTAGTGAGATTTTCTTAGTCTGTTTCAGATTACTTTGATAAAGGCTCGAAAAGATTATCTGGGTGGTGTTGTGATCGTACCGGATCCTAGGTTACGTGTGGAGGTGTCTGGATTGAGGTTGCCTGTTGCCTTGTGTAACTGGATGGAGTGAGTATGGGTGTAGAGCGGCGATAGCCCAGTGGCGTACGCAACGAACTGTTGAGGCGATGGTCTCAGGTTCGATCCCCAGGTACCCCGGGCACACACCTCTGACTTTTCGAAATTGTGTGCATTACAAATGAATTATCGCTCGCTTAATGATGTGACCGGTAGATGTCAATAGGCTCACCCCCTCATACATTGGGACCGAAACATAACTGGCGAAGTATGGGTGTAATACACCTTTACCTACCCCTTCAGGGATAAAAAGCGTGAAGTTATGTATGGGTGTTGTTCAACATGTCAGCTTCGAAAGAGAGAGTTAGTTATGATTTTCATTAAAACCTGTAACTGTTTTGATCAGAGTACCTTTTATTTTCCACTGACTCGGGCCAGGAATGGTCGAACGGCTAGAATGAGTACTGTTCGAGAATTTTCTTTTACGCCTAGAGCAAGCTACAGTGGCTAACTTAAATCAGGCTATGTATGCCTAAGATTAGCCAGGTGTGCTGAAGGTGTTGGAAGGCCAGGTGCGCCTAGAGTTAGCTACCGTGGCTAACTTAAATCAGGCTATGTATGCCTAAGATTAGCCAGGTGTGCTATAGTTTTTGAAAGGCCAGGTGCGCCTAGAGTTACCTACCGTGGCTAACTTAAATCAGGCTATGTATGCCTAAGATTAGCCAGGTGAGCTATAGCTTTGAAAGGCCAGGTGCGCCTATAGTTAGCCAAGTGTGCTAAAGTTTATTGCCAAGGCCAGGTGTGCCCAGAGTTAGCCAAGTGTGCTAAAGATTTTACCAAGGCTATGTATGCCTAGTTGAAATGAAGCCAAGTGTGCTTAGGAGAAATTATTGGATCAAGTGTATTCAATACCGACGGAGCTATTCCTATACAGGTGCGTAAGTACAAGAATGCAATTCAAGTATATTTAATTATGAATTAGAATGCAGTAGACAGTACTATTTGCGAAATTATAATGTGACTTAGTACGTCACAAGATTCACAATAGCGTATGTATTGTCATAGAGCATAGATATTTAAATAGAGGGACATTTCTTATGGGCGCTCTGTAGACAAACTTTCTGTGACTAGTGAGACCCATATTGCCGCTTGGCGGCGTGGCAGTCGCGCTGTGACAGCTGACTCTACGAGTACAAGAGAGACGAAAGTTTCCTGTTTATCTTAACTACGAGAGCAAGAGAGACGGAGAACGACGCTTACGCCGCCAACGGCGCCAACTACGTACTACACTGACAACCGTCAACACGCCAGTTGGAATCGGCACACGAAATCCTTAAGAAATGCGCTTCATTTATGTAAATCTGTATTCATTGGTATTGTGGCCATGTGTGCCAGTAATATGTGATAAATAATCATTTGCAATAACAGACCTAAAGTTTTAGTAAATATATTATTTATTATAGCTGTCATTTGTCATAAAATACAGTATTTTACACTAAACTCCACAATAGATATCATCTGATATTTGTATATATGGAGCCAGAGGGTGCTAGAATTCCAGTAGAGGAATCTCTGCCGTCGAACAAACGATCAAACGCAAGCAGGAATGGTTCAACCTCCGGAAATGCAGACACTAGATCCAAGCGTTCAAAAGCACAATCAATGTGGAAGCGTAGAAGGTCTACATCAACCTCTTCATGTGCAAGCTCTCCATCAGGCATTTCTAGTAACTCCAGAAGGAAGAAACATAGGAAAACATCCGACTGGTCCACTAAAGAGGTACTCTATCTTTTCAATGTTATGCATAGAGAAAGCCAATATAAGTCTCGTAGCTTAAGTAACAATCATTTAAACAATGTTTTGCCGGAGTTCGATCCCTCCAGTAAATCTCAAAATGTTGATAGTTGAATTATAAAAGTCAATGAGTGCGCTAAAATATACGAGTGGAACGAGAAGCAGACCACACATTTTGCTCTTCAGAAACTCACTGGTCTCGCTAAAAAGTGGTTTGAAGCCCTTCCAAGCGTAGTCTTTAGTTGGTTAGAGTGGCAAACAAAGCTAAAGAAAGCGTTCGCGAATGAGCAAAAATATGGTCGACTTCTAGAAGAAATGTTGGCTCGTACAACAAAGAGTAATGAGAGTTTGCGTGAATATTTTTATAATAAGTTAATGCTGTTGAACAGAGGTGAAATTTGTGGTAAGAAAGCAGTTGATTGTATAATCCATGGCATATACGATAAGTCCGTTAGGAATGGTGCTCAAGCGTTAAACTGTAACGAGCCTGAAGACTTATTGAATTTTCATAGCTCTCAACGTTCTATATTGGAGAATTTTGCTACAAACAAAAAGCGAACAGATAACAATCGGTCTTCAACGAGTGATTCTAACTCTAACGACAACTCATACACTTGTTTTAATTGTCGCGAGAAAGCACATACTTTTTATAAATGTCCTAAGCCTGTTGTCGGGTGTCCTTAATGTAATAGAGTAGGCCATAGTAATGAAAATTGTAAATTAGAACCTCTAGTTTCGCGCTCAGAAGCTAAATAATTTAACGAAGCGATATTAAGATAATTATATTGTCAAAAACCAAAGGCTTTATAGGAAAGTTGGAGATGACATTCATCTAGTTATTCCAAGAGCTGCTGGGGCTGGATATCTAGATATTTCTAAAACAACTGAGTCAATTTAATCTGTCTTCTGGTTCCCAAAATAAGAAGGTACAGTAAAATAAAAAAAAAATTAACAAGTAGTCCTGTATTTAGCGTGTCTACTATAAAGGCGAATAATCCAGACAAAAGACTGGACTACCTTATTCCATAGAGCAGGTAATAAACTAATAATTATCATCGTTCCTCTAATGGTAGCAGTAGTTCCTCATCGGAAAGCAATATTAATAGTGTTACGGACGGGGTAACGGGATTGGAAGGAAACACCAAGTAGCACTGATGACACTTTATTCGACTTCACACACGACGCGCCGTTTAATTTCGACGCGGACAGCACCAACACTAGCGTCTTTTGCACTGCACTTTTCACTGCACTTCACTGCACTTTACTTTCACTTCACTTTATTTTACTACTTCTTCTTTCTTCCTTTTACTTCTTCCTTTTCTTCTTCACTTTACCACTTTTCAACTTAAACTGGCGCTTGGCGCGTCTACACCGCCTTATATACCCCTAAGAATGTTCTAGATCTACTAATTTCGATTGTCTTTTCGTTATTCAATTGCTTTTTCCATCTCCTGTCTCTTTTTAACCTTTCCATTCCTTCTTGAAGTTTCTAGAATTTTCTCATCTTTATTCGAAATATTTAAATTTGTTTCCATCTCCTGTCTCTTTTTAACCTTTCCATTCCTTCCTGAAGTTTCTAGAATTTTCTAATTTTTACTCGAAATATTTAAATAATCTTTTAAATATTTGCCAAATATTCATAAACATTTTCCAAATTTCATAAAAACCATAATCCACATAACAGTTATGACTGGGATTTGAACCCACGCCTTCAGAACGTGAACGGAATGTGTTATCCGCACGGCCATCGCCTTGTTGTCAACGGATGCTGAATTTGGCGAACACTTGACAAAATGTATACGTCATCGAATTAAAAACTCATTTCCAAATAATAAAATAGTCTTCCAACCTCTTTGCTAATTATTGTGTTTCGTGACGACGGTTTGACATGACATCGGCCGTCACACTACCCCCCTCTAAGACATGCGCGTCCCGCGCATCCTTAAACCCATAATACACCGCTCTCCTATTGACATGGACCAAATCATTAAACTTCGTAGCTATAGAAGCCAGTGATCTATGTGTAAGTTTGCTTTCTTTGAGGCACAAAACTTTCCCCATGCTACCACCTTTCATTGAAATTTCCACATCTCCACACTTAAGTATACCACCTTTAATGTCTAATCTGCACTGATGATCTCTAAAGAAATCCAGCCCAACTATACAATCGTCTACGATGTCTGCAATCACCGCTCGTTGCCAGTAAAGGTTGTCACCGATTTTTATAGCCACCATCTGTTCGCCTTTAACTGGGATGTACTGGCCGGTAGCCGTCGTCAGTCGGAGTGAAGTTGACGGCGTTAGAATCTTTCCGTTCTTTCTTGTCAGACGAGTTCCTATAACCGTTCGTGTCGCACCGGTGTCCAGGGTCAGCGAACATAGAACGCCATTGACTGCTCCATCGATAGTTAAACCATTTCCATCCGTGCGTTGTCGAATACGAACTTTCGGAGCTTTCCGTCTTCTGATCAGCGCTTGCATTGAAGTCTTGGCTGTAATTGCTTCCTGATCATCTTTCAACACTTGAACACTAGCGTCAATCTTACGCCTTTCTGCTACATGTTTTGGACAGCTATGCCTTAAATGTCCGGGCTCTCTACAGTTATAACACTTTAGGACAAAAGATCTGCGACCAGTTCTCTCTACTTCCGCTGCAATAACCCTGTCTCGATCACTCGTAATTTCTTGTCGAAAAGCCTCCACTTCTAGAGCATGTGCTAATGCGTCTTTAACATTGTTGTGGTGTTTCAGGCGCACGGCAGCTCTGACTTCATCGTCGTAAATTCCGTCGATGAACGCCTGGAGTCGCATGCTTTGAACTTGTTCCGCGGATGTCGACTGATAAGCTTTTCGCACCATCTTCGTCACTTCCATCGCCCACTGCTGCAAGGATTCGTTCGGATACTGACGGCAATTGCGTAACTTAGCTCGGAACACATATTTTAAGTGCTCGTCTCCAAACCTGAATTCTAGAGCCTCAAACAGCTGTGCGTAAGTAGTATCCTTTCCCACGGCCTCAAGCACCGATAATGCTTCTCCATGCAACGCCAGGATGAGTGCAAACTTGGCCTGGTCGACATCCCAACCATTGCTAATAGAAGCGACTTCGAACTGTATTCTGTAGGCCTCCCAGGAAGTGTTACCATCGAATAATGGTACTTTTAAATAACCACCAGAACTTGATGAGTTGATAGAGACCGAAGGGCTGTTGGACTTCATCTTCTTTAACTCCTCCTCCATCGTAGCTATACGGGTATATATCTCTTCTGATACTGACGCCATGCGGGACTGCACCTCTTCCGATACTACTGTCGCCATGCGGGTCTGCATCTCTTCCACTATAGTAACCACGCGAGATTGTACTTCACCGATACGCATCTCCATCTCGGCGGTCTTACGTTCGCTCTCGGATATATAATGGCGAATCTCATTCCGGCTCTCCATTATCTCGCCAAGCTGAGATTGTAGCTGCTGCGAGTTTTGCTCGAGTCGAGATTCAAGCTGCTGCGAGTTCTCCTGAAGTTGTGTTTGAAGATCGCCTTTAAGTTGCTGAGAGTTTTGCTGCAGTTTGGATTCGAGTTGCTGAGTGTTTTGCTGGAGCAACTGTTGGAATATTGCTGCGAGGTCTGCGAGGGATAGCTGGCTAGATGCGCTTCCGGACATAGGTACCCTTCCTTCGGGGCCGCTTTCTTGCGAAGGAATGGAAACTCTTTCGGTCGCAAGCTCCGGGTTGGAGTCGCCTTGCTCTTGGGCAGCAGCCCTTGCTCGTGTCGTGGGTCCTTCTCTTGGCATGACTGGCATCTTTGATCCTTCCAATCCCACTTCTGACACCAATTGTTACGGACGGGGTAACGGGATTGGAAGGAAACACCAAGTAGCACTGATGACACTTTATTCGACTTCACACACGACGCGCCGTTTAATTTCGACGCGGACAGCACCAACACTAGCGTCTTTTGCACTGCAATTTTCACTGCACTTCACTGCACTTCACTGCACTTTACTTTCACTTCACTTTATTTTACTACTTCTTCTTCTTCTGAATAAGCATTGCCATACAACGTGGCAATGCTGCCAGCCTTCTGGGCACGCTACCAGCCGACAGCGTTGCGGAGGAAGTTTTTGACGCCGCGTAGTTTCTATTTTGTTATTTTTATTTATTTAGTTTTATTGGTTTAGTTTAGGATAGTTTAGTTGCATAAGTAGTTTTATTCTGTTGTATATATGTTATTTGTTACTTCAATAAAGTCATTACAGTTCTTCTTCTTTCTTCCTTTTACTTCTTCCTCTTCTTCTTCACTTTACCACTTTTCAACTTAAACAGGCGCTTAGCGCGTCTACACCGCCTTATATACCCCTAAGAATGTTCTAGATCTACTAATTTCGATTGTCTTTTCGTTATTCAATTGTTTTTTCCATCTCCTGTCTCTTTTTAACCTTTCCATTCCTTCTTGAAGTTTCTAGAATTTTCTCATCTTTATTCGAAATATTTAAATTTGTTTCCATCTCCTGTCTCTTTTTAACCTTTCCATTCCTTCCTGAAGTTTCTAGAATTTTCTAATTTTTACTCGAAATATTTAAATAATCTTTTAAATATTTGCCAAATATTCATAAACATTTTCCAAATTTCATAAAAACCATAATCCACATAACAGTTATGACTGGGATTTGAACCCACGCCTTCAGAACGTGAACGGAATGTGTTATCCGCACGGCCATCGCCTTGTTGTCAACGGATGCTGAATTTGGCGAACACTTGACAAAATGTACACGTCATCGAATTAAAAACTCATTTCCAAATAATAAAATAGTCTTCAAACCTCTTTGCTAATTATTGTGTTTCGTGACGACGGTTTGACATGACATCGGCCGTCACAATAGTAACCGCAATATTTAATGTGATAAAAACAAATCTTAATCCGAGGGTCACTAATGGCCAAATGTAATGATTAATTAAGTAAATTTTATCGTTATTAATTTAGAATACGAATGTAATAAAGTATTTTTTATTGTAATTCATTTAGTATACATCCATGCATTATACTTTCTTCTTCTTCTTCTTCTCAGCCTTTTTCTACTGCATGGGTGTAGGCCTCCTTCAGTATATGCCTTCTACTTCTCACGGTCTTGGGCGACCTCAATCCACTTCAATCCACTCGCATTATACTTTATATACTGTAATTGATTGAGTAATAGTGTAAAGATGAATAGTGTTTGAAATAGAATTAGTTTTTATTATAAGTCAAATCGATTAGATCGATTGAGTAACATTTGTTTAGTCTATTGAAAATTTCTGACAATGGTCACACTGAACTGTCAAGCTTTTCGTTCATTGTCGTTTTCCCGCGGTCAGCGAAAAAATCTGCTCTGGATAGATTTCGTGTTGTGAGCGTTTTGATCTTGTATTTAGAACCCGTTTGATTGCCACTTCCTTGATCAATAACTGGCACCGGTTAATTGTGACAAAAATAGCATTTTAACGAACATTGTAAAACTTGAGTGAATCCGATGCACGTGGTTGGTGCCGGAAGAATTTGCTGATTGAAGACGCTGCGTGGAGTCTGGTAAAGTAAAGATAATTCACTTGCTAATATTGGCCAATTTTAGTCTCGTGTGTGTCTAACTTGCCTCCAGGACTCCACTCAAGAACATCACCAGGAGATATTTGGTAAGTTGTTTAATTCTTAGCGCCAAGAAACTTGGCCCATGTGTTAGATCCTTTGTCTTGGGCTAAGACTGGATGAATTAATCGCTTCCACTGATCTGTGTTAAAAAATACCCATTCTTAGCCCGAATTCTACACATAATTTTTGGTAGCAGAGCGTAGTTGAAATTTAGCCGCTGTTGCATTACTGAGTATAAACTCAGATTGGTATGAGCTTGTATCTTATCACCTTGTAGACAGTATTGTAGTGTTTGTCAGGTCAGTTATTGTCTAAAATACATAATATTTAATTGTATAAGTTGACCTAGATAATTTGAAACACATTGTCACATAACCTCAATCAGTAATTGTTGATTTGTATTGTTGGAAAATCTAACTTAAATTTGTTGTTGCATTAATAAGTCAGTTTGTTTGGATACATAACAGCTGTATGTATCAATAAATTTAGTAAATTTAGTTTATTGCATATATTCATAAACATTGTAATAATCAAACTTGACCTTGCCACTTGGGCGGGTCACATTAATAAACTTTGTTTGTTATAATATAGATAATATTGCTAGGTAACACATATTCTGTGCTTACTTCATATTGTATATCATAAATAACACAGTTAGTCTGTCTGTTGCAAATAATTAACTAATTAAGTTGAAGTTTCAACTTTATTAATTTGTTATAAGTTATAACTTTGATAACTTTTGTGTTTGTTTCAATATACTGAAACTTTTAATTTTGTTGGGCAGTAAATACCTGTCACTTGCCTGCACTTGCAATAAACAGGCTAATACCTTGTTGGTTTCAAAGAATTAAGAAAAATTAAGTTTGATTGTTAATATTGTTTAACGCTTGTCCGGGCTCTTTTGAAATTTTGATTATGTCAGCTATCAAGGACTTGCGTGCGGCTGCTGGTGCTATTGCATCAGATTTGCGCTGGTTTGCCTCAGCCAGTGCTTTAGTGAACCGGCCTGATCGCCAGCAGGCCCTACTTCAAAGGTACGAGCGGATTGACGATCGCCTGGCAAGTGTGGAACAGCAATTCCGCACTTTCAGCACTTGCTGTCTTGAAGTGTCAATCAATGATTTCACCGCTGACCAGCGAAATAAGGTCAGCGAAGACTATGCCCAGGTCTTAGACCTGTATGATGCTGTCTCCAATACTGCGAGACAACTAGTTGCCGATAGGGAAGGGCAACCCGGCCTGAAGCAGGAGCTTCCTAGGTCAGCACCGGGGCTGGTGAGTAGGCTCCCTACTTTGGACCTCCCCCATTTTGATGGCTGCCTAGGAAGCTACCTGGGCTTCATTAACTTGTTCGACAGCCTGGTGAATGATAGGGCTGACCTTCGGCCGGCACAAAAGTTGGCCTATCTAATGTCGGTACTGGATGGGGAGGCTAAGGGCCTCATCCAGCATCTGCCCGTGTCTGACGAGGCGTACCAGACGGCTCGGGACCTAATCACCCGTAGGTACCATAACAAGCGTGGCCTCGCCGACACGCATATTGAGCAGATTTTGGGCTTGCCGACGCTCACCCGGGTCTCTGGGTTGCGCACCCAACTGTTGAACCCGCTTTTGGTGGCCATCAACGCACTTAAGTGCCTTGACCTGCCCGTGGACCAATGGTCCTATCTATTGGTGCACATTGTGCTGAAGAAGCTGCCTGCCGACCTGAGGTCGCGTTTTGAACAGCGCTTTGGTGGGGATAGCGCGACCCATCTGCCCCCCTTTGCTGACCTGGAGAAGTTCCTGGAGGATGAGTGCCGGGTCTTGGACAACTCCGGTGGTGACACGCCGGCTAAGTCGCAGCCGCCCAAGGTCAAGGAGCAGGCTCGCGTTCACACCCGAGCCAGTGTTGACCGGCGCCCTCCTCGCTTTGCAGTCACGCAGAGCCCAGTGGAGTGCTCCTACTGCAAGGTCACGGGGCACAGAACGGCCAGTTGTAGGGCATTCTTGGGCCTGCATGTCGCCTCTCGTAGGCGCATCGCGAATGCCCGCCGCCTTTGCTTCTCTTGTTTGGGGTCCCACTACCAGCGAGACTGCCCAAATTCTCGCCCCTGTCCTCACTGTGGAGGACAGCATTTGGACATTCTTTGTATGAATGCCAGAGAGGTTGGCCGCTTGTCCAACCAGCCGACGCCGCGCACGGGCGGGTGTTTTGAAGGTGGCAGCCGAGGCTCACCGGCGCGTAGCCGAGAGTCGCCTCGCTCAGTTGATCGCCACTCGCCCCGCTTGGAGAACCGTAGCGTGCGCACGCCTCCTCTCTCTCGCGCACCTGAATGTGCGACCGCGCAACGTCACCAGCACCATGACTGCTGCCCCAGGTACTCCCCTCCTTTGGCGGAGCGTCCCCGCCTTGACTCGCGCCCACCTCGTTTTGGGCGGGTGCGTCACTATGACCCCCCACAGATGGCGCGCGGATCGAGTCATCGCGCCCTTGAGGACTTCAAGCCGCACCCCCATTTTGATTTGCCTGGTCCTGGCCAACGGTCGCCGCCCAGGCAACAATAGGTCATTGACCCCTGCCCTATAACGCCAACCTCCCCCATTGAGACCGTTATCCTACCAACGGTTGCTGTTAGGGTCTGGGGACCCACGGGGACCTCTGTTGTTGTCCGTGCTATATTGGACACAGGTTCACAAGGTTGCATTGTTTCCACTTATTTGGTAGGGCAGGTTAAATTAAATATGGGCTCTTTTCCAAATTGTATACGGGGCATAGGGGACGTAGCCTCTAATGTTGAAGGGCAAGTTAAGGTTTTGTTTGGCCCTGTTGAATCTTCACACCCGAGGATTAAAACCTCGGCTATTGTGTTGAAGAATATTTTGGGTATGCACCCACAGAAACAGCTTTCCGCTGCTGTGGTGAATTTGACATCGGGATTGGAACTGGCAGACCCCAAATTTGACACACCGGGACGGATCGACTTGTTGATTGGCTCTGATGTCCTCGGTGGAATTTTGATTGGTGGGAAACGGGTCTTGGTGCCAAATGGTTTGACTGCCATCCCGACCATATTTGGATTTGCTTTGATGGGACCTGTACCTAGGGACCCCCCTCCACCTGAACTTGACAATTTGTTGGCTGTAGGCTCCGCTCTCTCTGATGCGGTTCAGAGGTTTTGGGAGGTAGAGGAGCCCCCTCAAGCTGCCCGTTTGAATCCAGAACATGAGGAGTGCGAGCTGTTCTTCCAGAACAACACTGGTCGACTCCGTTCTGGTCGGATCATTACGAGGCTACCCTTCCTGTCTGTTCGGCCTCCGCTTGGTGAGTCACGACCTTTAGCCGAAAAGAGGTTGTTGGCCATGGAGCGCCGCATGGGTCGTGATCCGGAGCTCAGACAGAAGTACATTGAGTTCATGAGGGAATATGAACAGTTGGGACACATGTCTGTGTCAAATTTGGATTGGCGTTCGGTGGAGCACTACTTTCTCCCGCATCATGCGGTATTGAAGCCATCGACTGGCAAGCTGCGCACAGTGTTTGATGGTTCTGCGCAGACTTCAACAGGCGTATCCTTGAACCAGTGCTTGCATTCTGGTCCCAAGTTGGTCAAGGACCTTTGTGACGTCATCACCAGCTTCCGACGACATCAGGTTGTCTTTGTGGCCGACATAAAAATGATGTTCAGGCAGACGATTATCCACCCTGATGACCGTCGCTTCCAGCTGATCCTTTGGAGAGAGTCTCCTCGCGATCCCATGGTCGTCTACGAGCTCAATACAAATACGTACGGGTTAAGGTCAAGCCCCTACTTGGCAATACGTTCTCTTTGGGAGCTCGCAGACCGCGAAGGCCTACGTTTCCCAAGAGCCTCCGCCATCTTGAAGGACGATATTTACGTCGATGACATTTGCTCGGGCGCCTCCACAGCGGACGAGGCGATCCTCCTGCGGGACGAATTGATAGGTATTTTGGCCTCCGCTGGTTATGAGTTGCGTAAATGGATTTCCAACTCACCAGCGCTTTTGGAAGGCTTGCCAGAGGATCATCAGCAAGATCCACATCTATTTGAGATTGTTGACAACCCCGCCATGATGGCTGTTCTCGGCGTTCAGTACAGACCAGTCCAAGACATCTTTACATATAACGTAGACTTGAAATTGCCTTGCTCTTGGACTAAACGTCTCGTATTGTCTACTGTCGCCAGAACCTTTGATCCGAACGGTTGGATCTGTCCAATTATATTCTGGGCAAAATGCTTCTTGCAGAAGCTTTGGACAGCAGGATTGACCTGGGACGAACCTCTACACGGTACTCTTGTTGAGGAATGGACCTCTTTTGTATCCTCACTTCCTGCCGTCAACGAGATCTCCTTGCCTCGTCCCATCCTTCCTCCCGGGAAGTACAGGGCCACCCTTCACGGGTTTTGTGATGCCTCGGAACGTGGTCACGCGGCCGTGGTGTACTTGCGCACAGTCAGTGCCTCAGGTCAGGTGAAAGTTTCCCTGATCATGGCGAAGAGCAAGGTTGCACCCCTTCGGACATCTCTGACCATTCCAAAATTGGAGCTCTCGGGAGCAGCTCTACTTGTACGCTTATTGAACCACGTGTCCAGTACTTTGGGTAAAAGCATTTGCATTAATGGGACCTACGCCTGGACAGACAGCCAAATTGTTCTTTGTTGGTTGAAGGCTTCTGTCCACACTTTGGAGGTATTTGTCGCTAATCGCGTTTCCCAAATCCAGAAATCCGAAGTCAAGCTTGTTTGGAGACACGTGCCAGGTGAGCTCAACCCCGCTGATTGTGCCTCGCGCGGATGCTTGACGCCTAGTTTGATAGGTCATTCGCTGTGGTGGGGTCCGGAATGGTTGAGTCGACCAGAAATTGATTGGCCTCGAACGCCAGTTTTGAATACTTCTAATTTGCCGGGTCTACGAACACTCGCTCTTGAGAAGGTGGAATGCGCCTTCGACCCCGATTTTTTGTTAAATCGTTACAGCTCCCTCGACAAGTTGTTAGGTGTCACTGCTTGGATAAAGCGTTTTGTTTTTAATTTTAGGCACCCACAACAGAAACGACTGACACCGTTTCTCTCACCACAGGAACGACAGGAGTCCCTCACCTTTTGGGTTCGTTCTGTGCAATTGGCGCATTTTGAAAAGGAGATTGCTATCCTTAAATCAGGGAGATCGAAATTGTCGGGAGCTGTATCTAAATTGAACCCCTTTTTGGACGAAACGGGTCTCTTGCGCGTTGGAGGGCGTCTCAAGAACGCCAACCTCCCTTACGGAGCACGTCACCCCCTTTTGTTACCTAAGGACGGTCATTTGGTACGCTTGTTGGTAACTGACCGTCACCTTAAAAATTCGCATGCTGGTTGTAATGCCTTGTTGGCCATTTTGCAACGCGAATTTTGGATCTTGTCTGCCCGAAGAATTATTCGGAGTGTAGTCTTTCGCTGCATCCCTTGTTATAAGCTCAAGGCTTCCACCATGCAGCCGTTGATGGGGGACTTACCGGCAGATCGCGTAACTGAAAGCAGGACGTTTGACGGTGTTGGCACGGACTTCGCTGGTCCCTTCTTGGTGAAAACGTCGACACTTCGAAACAGCAAGACTGTTAAGGCCTACTTGTGTGTTTTTGTTTGTCTTTCCACAAAGGCCGTACATTTGGAACTGGTCTCCTCGCTTACGACCGAGGCGTTTGTAGCCACATTTGACAGATTTGTATCCCGCAGAGGGCTGCCTTCCTTGATCCGTTCTGACTGCGGCACTAACTTCAAGGGCACCTATAATTATTTGAATGATGTTGTTAATTTCCTTGAAACCAACAAAGCTGATATAGGTGATAGGCTTGCCCGACGTGGGATAAATTGGTTGTTTTCCCCACCAAATTGTCCACACTGGGGTGGTATATTTGAGGCCGCTGTAAAATCGGCCAAAACACACTTGCGCAGGACAATCGGTGAATCTGTCCTTACATTTGAGGAACTCGCAACTGTGTTTTGTAAGATTGAGGCCGTTTTGAACTCTCGGCCATTGTGCCCGATCTCCTCAGATCCGAATGATTTGGAGGCCCTTACGCCGGGCCATTTTTTGATTGGTCGCCCACTTGTCGCCTTGCCTGAGTACCCCTATATTGATACGAGAACTGGTCGCCCCTCGCGTTTTGAATTGGTACGCCAGATTACTCAGAGCTTTTGGAAACGCTGGAACTTGGAATATTTGCACATACTCCAGCAACGCGTTAAGTGGACCGACAAGACCGATCCACCCAAGATTGGTGACCTCGTTTTGATCAAGGAGGCTAACCTTCCGCCACTCAGATGGCGCAGGGGGCGCATCCTTCATTTGGTAACTGGGGCTGATGGAGTTCCCCGATTTGCTGAGGTCTTGGTGGACGGTTCGATTCTGAGGAGAGCGGTTGCAACATTGTCACGTCTACCAACCGATTAGCGGACCGGTAGGCCGGTCCGGGGCGGGTGGATGTTTGAAATAGAATTAGTTTTTATTATAAGTCAAATCGATTAGATCGATTGAGTAACATTTGTTTAGTCTATTGAAAATTTCTGACAATGGTCACACTGAACTGTCAAGCTTTTCGTTCATTGTCGTTTTCCCGCGGTCAGCGAAAAAATCTGCTCTGGATAGATTTCGTGTTGTGAGCGTTTTGATCTTGTATTTAGAACCCGTTTGATTGCCACTTCCTTGATCAATAACTGGCACCGGTTAATTGTGACAAAAATAGCATTTTAACGAACATTGTAAAACTTGAGTGAATCCGATGCACGTGGTTGGTGCCGGAAGAATTTGCTGATTGAAGACGCTGCGTGGAGTCTGGTAAAGTAAAGATAATTCACTTGCTAATATTGGCCAATTTTAGTCTCGTGTGTGTCTAACTTGCCTCCAGGACTCCACTCAAGAACATCACCAGGAGATATTTGGTAAGTTGTTTAATTCTTAGCGCCAAGAAACTTGGCCCATGTGTTAGATCCTTTGTCTTGGGCTAAGACTGGATGAATTAATCGCTTCCACTGATCTGTGTTAAAAAATACCCATTCTTAGCCCGAATTCTACACAAATAGAATACATATTTATAATTGTAACTCATTTAGTATGTATATTTACATTATACATTATATACGGTGAATGACTGTGTTAAAGTGTAACAGTTGAGTACATTTAATTGTAATTGTATTTCTTATGGATTACACTTTACATGTTTTGTATTATTTTGTATGTATTATTTTGTATGGAACTAATCACTAGATCTAATTATTTTGAATGATGTAAATAATCAATTATTTGTATGAATTGCCGTGCGTCAGGAGATTGCACGGTGCCGGATGGCTGAATGTATTTGTAATTTAAAAATGTTTCATAAATTGTATTTATGAAACATTTTTAAACGATTCGAGTGCTACAAACAGATTAATGGCCACATTAATTAAAAGTATAATTTCTATCTATTTTTATCTATAAACAAAACAGTAAATAATTGATTATAGTTAAATATTTAATTTAAATTGTTATTACTCAATTAATCAAGCAATTTTGTAAAAAGGTTGTGATGGACGTTGCTTGCTGCATTCCGATTGGCTGTTGCTTATGAAGTTGTAATTTCCGTTTAGAGTAGGAGAATAATTTAACTTGTCAGATAAAGTAGGCGGGAGGGCAATCGTTTTGGCACTTCTGAGCAGTAAAGACGTCTAGCGCAAGTTATTTGGTGGTTGATAGTTGTAAATCAGTGCATACCTACAAAGTGTAAAAGTGAACAAATAAAAGTTACCAAGTGATTTTACTGGAGGAGTTTAATTTCTTTATATATCTAAGTTATGTAGGTACGCATTAGATAGTTTATTATCGTTTGCCCCATGCTTGTCCCGGCCGTGATGAAGGTGCTGACGCATACTATTTAAAACAAGAAATCTAATACAAGTTAGTAGATAAAATACAACAGTTTACAATCAAAATAAAAAATTAAACACCACATTCAAATAAACGTGGCTTACTATTTTTAAACATTCAAGTGTTTAAGGGATATCCCTTTGTTGCGTCGTATTTTAGTCGGAATGGACGATTGTCAATAACGGCCCACACAGATACTGTTACCGACAGCATTAAATTGTGTATCTGGCTGAAATGTGCGAGGCTAAAGCGGTGTGCGAAGATGTCATCAGTTGAGCGAGGAAAATAAATAAATGGTTTGCGGCGGTGCTATCAGCTGAGCGAGGGAAAAAGTCATACTTTTGGTGAATGATTTCACATTTTATGAATTGTGCACTGTACAGGTACTAATAATAATTATGTAACGGGTGTCAAACGTGTCATTATTCGGCAGTAAAATTGAAATATCTTATGTTGCCATATTATATTCCTTATAATTAGGTATATTACCTCTGTTTTTTACGATTAGGTACCTACATAAAAGTGATCCATGAATGTTTAAGCATTTTTTTGGAGAAGTAAATACTCGCACATCTTTCATTTGCTTGCTCATCTCATCTGCAGCTTTGTAGGTACATTCGCAACGAAAATATAAAACGTGATTTCAGTATTGGCGGCCCATTACGTTTTTCTGTTGCCAATTGAATTGCTGTTTGCTTGTTATTGTTATTAGATTATTGATTTTTATATTACTGTTTTATTTATTTGAATTAATTAGATTTGTAGCATTTTTGTATTTACTTACGACTTGTTCATTTGTCAATTAAATTTATAACAAATACTTTGGATAATGCAATTAATTTTGAGCCATGTGGATCAGCAAAAGCATCATTTAGAATGGCAGCTCCTTAAATAATTAGAGGTATCTATGCTAGACTTCGCGCACGGCTCCACCCGCATGAATTTCACACCTAAAGCTTCCTCAGAATTCACACACAACATTTATTAGTATATATGACGGCCAGTTGGCGTAGCATGTGTAAGCGACTCCTACGTCGAATGTCGCGGGTTCGATTCCCGCTCAAGTCAAACATTTGTGTGCATGAACATTGATGTTTGTCTTGGTATGGGTGTTATGTATGTATTTACAAAAAAAAAGTATACACCACTATTTTTTAGAGTCTATTTTGCCCCGGAACACTTTACACGCCGTTATCATTTGCTCATATGCTCTTCTTGTTTCCAGGGAGTTGTAACCAAGGGATCCTACCAGAAACTTGGTAGGGTATAAATAGGGATAATATCCATTAACATGCTTATACAGAAATCTGAGAAAATATTTTTGTACTTTTTCAAGCATGAGCGTGTATTTTTCCTCATGTGGATTCCAGACAGCAGCGCTAGTTTCTAGCTTACTTTGGACTAAAACATTGAAATAAGTTTTATGCAGTTAACATTTTGGAATTCACGGGCGTTTCTAAGTACGAATCCCAATCTTTGCAAAGATTTCTTAGCCACAGCTAACACTCTATAATGCTCTCGATAGACATGGCTGTAAAGTCTGCCAAACCGCATTTGGCCTGCGCGACGCATCCTAGCATAATCCCAGTTGCATCCAAGAAATTTCGGCTTCTGTCTGTCTAACCAGATTTGACAGAATATTCTCTTTTCCACAGAGCAACCATTGTATGACGAGTGATATGCATCCTAGCGATATTCCATGGTTTGGACCAGTATCAGTTTATTACTCTAGGGTACTAACTCCCCTTAACCACTGTCAAAGATCTTCACCACAGCCGGAACCACAACCTAACGTGCGGTACAAGCAATAAAATTATACATTTTTAATACGCCCCTTACTTTGAAAAGTCAGTGGTGCGCGCCGTGATATTTAACTCGATAGGTACTTTCTGCAATCATGACAGTCGGTTGGTATTTCCACTAGGCTATCGCATCAAAAAAAATTTCCGATTATTTTACTATCACAACTATCAGCCAAAACAAATCGACATCGACGGTGTGTAAGTGCAAACGTGTCCGATGTGATTCAAATGAGAATACGTTATATGTGAAAGTTTTCCTTTGTGATTGTAGGTATTCATTTGCTTTTGTTGTTTTTAGTGTGGTGTTGGATGTCGTTAGGACCAAAAAGTCTCTCGTTGCAGGGTGCTTGTTGATTTGCATATTTAAGCAATTGTTGGTTGCAGGGTTTTTGGATTTTACTGTTTTTATGTATTTATTTGTCTGAGTTATGCATAGTTTACGTGCAAATTTTAAAAAATAATATCTATTTGGGGCGAAGATTGTAGATTTTGGTGATCTAATCTGGTGCCGATTGAAGTACGTGTATAGCTGGATGATTTAATATGCTCGCCTCATCGCTAAGTGTGGTTTCAGCCCCCTCGGAAAAATCATTTGTTTGGTCCAGACTATGTTCAGAGCACAGGTTTTGTTTGAATCTTATCGCATCGAAAAAGAAACGCAGATAGTTAAGACGATGTTGTTTTATAACTCAATATAACATGGTAAAACTTTGTTCAAGACCGATCCTAAACTTTCACTTTGCTCAGTTTGGCTGTTGCCAAAGTCAAAGAATTAAAAAGCAAAATTAGTATCGTAGTCGCATCGCCCTTACCAGTCTTCTAATATATATAATTTTGCACTAAGTTTAACTTGTTAAGTTAAACTAAGTTTAGTTTGTTTTAAGTTGCACTAAGTAACCAAAAAAAGTTTTTTAATTTCCAGAATAATAGGTATGACACTAAAACATGCATTTTGCGATACCCAAAAGCGTAGAATCATTAAACGGCCAAATGCAGCTGATTATATTATTGTCTTGCAAGAGGGAATAAAGCGAAACTTAATGTTTACGACAATAGGTATTAGGTTTACAACCTACATCATACTTTCTTTTATTATCGCCCATTACATATTATGTCATGATGAGCTTACGAGCTACTTTAACTGTTACTAGGGACTATCAAAAAGATGCGTATTACTCAGCGGAGGAAGTCAAGTCATGTCAACAATTTTATATCTGAATATAAACTTTTACTTACTGATGTTCGACATTTGGCTATCACGGTTACAGCCATTCTTAAATAGTCCAGTGATTCATTTATCATCTGTCTTCTGCTTGATTGGTAAGAGAAATTTTGGGGACATTGTCTCCTGTTGTCGGACAGAATGAAAGTAATTTTAAAATTGAAATCAAACTACTGATTTCATTGGGTAACGTTCGCGTTAACTTACGAAAATATTTTTTTTAGTATTGACATTTATTTGAGTAGTATTTACAACACGGAATGGCACGGTAGAACCCAACATAATAGATTTATAGAAGAGCTAATCACACACAAACCAAACAAGTTTAAATGCAATCTACAGACACAACAATAACATATTTGTCTCCTATGTAAATTTTATGTACTTACCTGTATGTATCTAGATAGTATTTGTATTAGCTTAACAACCAGCATGTCAAAAGGATGGTGTATAATAATCTATGTAATATAAATGGAAGATTAATTAAAGTTTATTTAGCATATTATAAACACACACGAAATAGAGAAAGGACGATAATGATGTCACCAAGTCTTCTATTTTGGCAGTACCGGCAAAAATATTTATTTAGCGTTCATTCAATTGTTACAAATGCTACCTCAGTAGCTTATGAAGAGAAATATAACCACTTTGTATTTACGTTCGACTGGTCAAGTATGTTTAAAAGATTCAACATCGTCGTCAAAAACAGAAAGATCCAATGTGAACTGATAATATGTAGATAACACTGCGAGAAGTAAAATAACCTTTGTCTGACAGCATACATATTCATAGAATTTATAAAAATATACTAGAATAGGTTAGGCTTTTTACCTAAAGCCACGAAAAACAACTGTAGCCAAATGTGCGGGTTGCGCAAGTGATAACATTTTCTTATTCAATTCATGCCTATTCTAAACGAAAAGGTAGTAGGTAATAATACACAAATTAGGTACGTATCTACATGGGCCAAAGAACTTCGTTCTTGTATATGGAGCAAGAACATTATTCATGGACCTTTTCGAGTTATTACCATAATAAAATCTGCCGAAATAAAAAGTGTAATTTGACTCTAACGTCTTGTGGCGTATCACTTAGCCACGCAATACAGACGCGATAAAATGGTCTTGTTTCTACTAACGCCAAGAAATGTTATTCAGATTTTAATGTAAGACAACGAGACAAGATGTTGTGGATCCATTTTACTGTGTATTCAATAGACATTATAATTGACGTTTGACGTCGATCGGTAGATAAAATGAACGGTAATGCGAACTGAACGCGTTTTATGTGATTCGAATCGCTCACATAAATAAGCATTAATTCAATGTCAACTGTCTAAATGAATCGCTTTGGTTCAAAATTGCTTGGTGTACGTATTTGTGGCGTAATTTGAAACAGATTTACGTCATGATAAGACGTGACGTGAAACCTAGTTTGTGCCGCTCAAATTTTTCGTTTAGGCAGGAACGGCGTAGTCTCAGAGATGTATAAAAACATGCTTAAACCAACGGACATTTAGAGCTGTATGAATGACAATGTTTTGACGTCATTAGCGAAGTCCGTCTTTAAGATTGCGTAGTTTGATGTGAAACGCTTTTCAATAAACTTGGGTAAAATTGCTCTAAATCGATGCAAATCAGCTCATAACATCATTGTTATCTTAGCGGCTTACTTGGCTGCGATCTTTCTATGATTTAGCTATTCCACAGAACGATTGCCATCTAACCTCCATTAGTCCACGGAACAGCAATATTCTATGGTATAAAGACTACTTATATACATATATACTACTGCAACACTTTTGAGGGCACTGTCTCTAGGTGACGCCCGTCATTAACCTTCATTAAAACGGAACCGTATTCCCTAGACCACGAAGCAAATGACAATAACAATTGAATTTGCACATTATTTTGAGCAATGGTGCGTGCCGTGGTTTTTTACCTTACCTTCTACTTATTATACTAGTCTGACCACTAGATAATTGCTGAGAATTACCTGATAACATATCCGATCAAAAAAGTCATAAACTTACATTACTGTGAAGAAATATAAGAAGATGTGCTACTTGTTAACTTTTACGTGTTAGGCCTCGCTACAGCCCTTTGCAATAATATCGCAATCTTTTTTAAGACGAGTTCGTTATAAATAAAGAACTCAGTAGTAAACCTGATTCTGTAAGCTGCTTCACTGCTTCGAATTTGCTGTGTATTCCGCGCAGCAAATTATGTTAATTGCTTATAGAGGGAAAAGTATCAATTATGGAATACATCTCCCATATGGAATACCATTATATTTTCAAGTCTAATTGCCCAAATATTCTGACATATTGGGATATAATAATATAAAAAATATTTTGGATGTAGGCCATAATTTGTACCTTTACTTTACTAAAACAAATTAAGGAATAGTGGCGGCACTTAGTCTTCGAAATATAATGTATTCCATATTAGGAACGTAGTCCATAATTGATACCTTTCCTCTAATTATAGAATAAAAATAGTGTACAGTGTTGCAATGTCGCGAGTTGTTACCTCACTTCTCACCTTTTACTTATGCTTTAAATTTTCCTGAAAGAAAAATAACTACTAAGCATAAATTTTAAAATTAATTAGGTATATTATTCCTAAATGCCAAAAAAATGCCAGTAGGTTATAGAATCTTTATAATTATGATCTGTCGCTTTGAAGTTTTATCTTTATAATTCATCCTAAAAAATGGATAGGAATTTCAAATGACAATTCAGCTCAATTATGTATGTATCTGGCCAATCCAAACTCCAAACCAGTGCAGTGCTCTGGACTACACACAAAAACATTACAACTCACGCATAGTTGGAAAAAGAGTAGAAAGCGTTTCGCATCATTCTTTACAAGCCCTGTAACAGATATTAATTCTTTTACGTTCTTGCTTGATATATTGGGTATAATTCCCTGGAGAGAAGATGTACGACCGAAAAGCGTCTGAAGTTTTCCTGGACAAAATATATTAAGCGATCTGCTCTATGAGTTGTTTTGGCTTTATATCCTTTGCAAATAAATAATACATATATCAATTGTTTGCAATCCCTACTTGGCGTGGTATTGCCAAAAACATGTCATCTAAACTGGGCACACACACCGCACTTAATATTCTCCTGGTTTCGAACCTAAGTGTTGATTTAACAATTTTATTTGTAAAAGGATGAGCGTCAATATTATTGACAAGTTTGAAGTTCTGTGGAAGTAATGCATAATATTTGTTCCTTGCTGATATTTCCTCTTATTAATGTTTGTTTCGATAATGCTTATTAATGTTGATTAGTGTAATGACACTAATCAACGGCATATATATAAAGGCATTATAATGGAACTATACAAACAAATCTTACTAAACCTGCGTCAAAATCATAGATTAGTATAATATTAGTGCTTGTGTATGGGTCTAAAAGCTGAGATATAAACATTCACATCTAGCTTTCGCTTTTATTTGTTGAGATAAAAATGGAATTTGTACAGTTTGTTTTGGTTTACAGCCAATAAATAATAAAATTTGAATAAAAGACCAATGCAGTTGATAAAATGCTATAGTTTGATCCAATCATCCATCATTGTATCGAAACGAATAAAAAACGAATGTATCGCGTTTCTGTCGCATTCCATCGCGAACGTAAAATAACTTAATGCAAATGGAAGAGCTCTAGCCAAGTTTGTGAAAGCACGATAAGATGAATCCTGAGAAATGAGCTTCGCCGAGCAGACCGCTCATGGACAAATTGCGCTATTCGTTACTTGCAGAATGATTCGCTGCCTCTATTTATGCAATGTTTTGTTAACTGTACCTACCTACTTGCTATAAAGCTCTTTTTCCAACTGCTACTTGGTCTGTTGTCAATGGATTTTAAATTTTGCAATGGCCTACAGAGTGACTAAACACCTTGATTTCATCATCATTTCACCTCAATTTTAAGATTTAACTCGTGAAAATTACCTACTTTGTTTTTAAAATTCATGCGATATGCTGGGAATTTTTATCAAGTGCTCCAAGTTCTCTGGCCAATTCCAAGTTAAGCTAAGGACATTTAGGAGTGATAGTGTTTCTAGTAGAAGCTGTTAAACTCAATTATCAGACGTTGTGTTATCATCGTAGTGCGTTACTATAATCAGTTTCAGAGATTTTAATTTTCATTGTAAGTAGAAATAGGTTAGTGATGATTGTATATATGGGCGCACTGGAGATGGTTTGTTTTATTGTAGATCTAAGCATAAACGTAGAGCAGAGCCATCTAGATGACTAAATGATAACTAAACCGGAAGTTAATATTATTTTAATGTAATTTTAACTAAATAACCAGTAAAATATTAATTACATTTGCTTGTAATTAATATTATATAAATTGTGTTACATTTCTGTTTTTACATATATTTCTTAACGCAGTATTGGTTGATATCGTCTTTAATAGTTTGGCTAGCTTTGTTGCCCGCCTACACATTTTTGTAATTTTATAACTAATTAAATTTATCAAGACGTATTTCGACGCTTTAGCTAAAGGAACTGTAATTCTATATTGTTTCTTAATTATAAAGATTAATTGAAAGCTCATACATACGATAATTTAAATATTATTTTGAATATGTTTTGATACTAAGTTATGTTGATAATGCGACGGCGGGCGGCCATGACACTTTTGGTTCGGACATTCGTATCGTGATTTCGTGAAGTTCAAGAAATATATTGCAGTTAACAGTGTATTTAACTAGTTTCATTTATGGTTCCTGGGGTATCCTGACGAGTGAGGGTGCCCAGGCGCCGAAAGCAGCGGTGGGATCAGCGCCCCCTAAGAGACATCGAGAAATACATTTGGCGCGAAAGTAATGGATCTCTTGGCTTGGCCGCCAATACCAATGATGACCTGAAGTCTGATGCGACAAGCACTTGGAAGCCGTGTTTGGCGCTTGTCAACCCTGTTCGGAGACCGCACGGTGTGTCGGAGTAATCGGAGTTATCGTACGAGCGAGAGCGACTACGCTGGTCACCGGGGTGTGCTGTGGCGCGAACGCTGTTCTGCTTTGAGCTCTACCAGAGGTTGTCGATGCAGGTTGTTGATGCACTGACAGAGGTATTTATCCAGAGCTGATTTGATTAGAGTTTTTGAGAAGCATCCTTTAACATTTTATAAATCATGGTGCTGTTTGTTTACATGGTTACCTATTGCCCCGTAAGGATTACCAGATAAACATACAGTAAAAATGAAGTAACTGTTGTTTATCCACGTTTGGTACATAACAGTGCTACTGTGCTTATAGTCACGTCGACCATGTCGGAAAGTTTCTGTAAAACTCGACATCAGAGATGGTCACACACTTATTACACAAGAAAGAGAAAATAACTTTGTTGTTAAGAGGTTCTACTAATGTAATTATTAGTAAAGAACAGTATAACTGCCTTTTTCAAGTTGAAGCTCTGATATAGATCCATTGTATAAATTACCTGATTAGCCTTAATGTTATACTTGGTAAATACAATTTATTTTAATTGTGAGTTCATTTGTAAAGTTAGTGGCATCTATATTCATGATGACAGTCAGTGATAAACCAATAAAATTTAGTGCCAATCTTATTGCTTAGCTTTTGTGGGATACAAGACAGTTAGGAACTTAGACTTTACTTTATGGTTAGGAATATGATTATTACCATAATGATAAGTGGGTTTAAAGAACATAATGTGCAAATCCATGTCTCTTTTCCCATTTAGCAGTATCTATTCTTAGCAAATAAAAGTAACTGTATGGACTTCTCATGCTTTATTTCCAAGTCAGTTATGATTAGAGTCAGTTTGAGTTTATTTATTCAGATAAACAATTATTAATTGTGTATGAATGAATAAGAATTACATTAACATCACATGTTAACAGTTTAAAATAAATATTAACATTATTTTGAAAAATCTCCTTAAATATCCTGTCAAATAGATATAAACTCACCACCATATTTACTAAACACATTAATAATAAAGCAATACATAAAATTAAAGTTGAATTACCTAATGAAAGAGTTAATGTGTAGAGAAATCATAAATGAAAACATTTATTTCAGAAAAGAAAGGTCTATTTATATAAATAAAATGTTGAATGAATTATAAAATACCAATATCTGAATGACTTTATTAACTTTTATAATTATTATGGTTTATTGTAGTAAACTACTGAACTGAGTGGAATCATTTAAAAAAAAAAAGAAAGCACTAATCTTGCTCTGAAATACCGGTAGCTTGTAAATTTCTCTTTTATGTTTCAATTGGCAAACAGTTCACCAATTTCACAGCTTGAACTATGCCTGAACATATTCAATATTGGATTCAACTGGTTATTACATGAGAGCAATAATTATAGCACTAGTATTTTCGAAATCCTTGAATCTGCAACATGGTTTGAAATCATTTCATATTTATGATCATCATCCACATTCTGACTGTTTACGGCTATAGGCCTCTCCTTGTTATCGCCATATTGTTTTCCTGTTTGATGTGGATAAAACTTCATCATCATCATCATCATCAGCCTTTAACAGTCCACTGCTGGACTAGGCCTCTCCTTTGAAAGGAGGAATTGGCCTACTATACCACGCTGGCCAAACGGGTTGGTATAGGGTTTGTATCAAGTTTTCCTTCTCTTACAGTGCTGTTATCTGCCTAATATGCTCCCTCTGTCGACTCTTACGACACCCATGGGATGATATGGGGTGGTGACAATCCGTATTCTTAATCCGTCACCACACGGACAAATACACACGGATAAAACTTATTTTGAATTTATTAATAATAATAATAATAATAATAATATTCTACCACATACACACATCACCATCTAGTCCCAAACTAAGCAGAGCTTGTACTATGGGTACTAGATAATGGATAAACATACTTATATACTTTTTTTTTTGTAAATACATACATATTATACATAGAAACACCCAGACCAAGACAAACATCCATGTTCATGCACACAAATGTTTGACTTGAGCGGGAATCGAACCCGCGACCTTCGGCGTAGCAGTCGCTTACACTCCCGCTGCGCCAACCGGTCGTCAAATTAACAAGTAATTAATTAATTAAGTTTTAACTGTTTTATCAAAACTACAAATGGATATCCTGATAACTTTAATATTTGATTATCTAAAATGGCACTGTCAGACAGAACCTGAGAAAATTCAGTGTCTTTAGTATTTTACCTTAGGTGTAAAATATGGGCTCCAACACTGTTGTAGCAAAGCTAACTTACAGACCAACGCACAGGTGGAACATGCCTGATATATAGATATAGCCTAAGAGGCCGCACCATTTTGCAAGAGTAGAAGTTTATTTCATCTACAGTTACAAAGGTTCATGGAACTAATATTTGGGTGGGAAATGTTGCCCACCACCTGCCTGTTGAGTGTTACAGGTTGAAGATGACATCCTGGCAGATGACCTGGACTTAGCGTGAAGAGAGAATGGACGAGCGGTCCTTTACTGATTAATTAATATGTATGGAGATGATGACGACCCCATATCATCCCATGGGTGTCGTAAGAGCCGACAGAGGGAACATATTATGCAGAGAACATCACTGTAAGAGAAGGAAAACTTGATACAAACCCTATACCAACCCGTTTGGCCAGCGTGGTATAGTAGGCCAATTCCTCCTTTCAAAGGAGAGGCCTAGTCCAGCAGTGGACTGTTAAAGGCTGATGATGATGATGATGATGGAGATGATGGTGGCCCACCCCTTTGACGTCGGTGGTTTCGTCTGTGGGCTACGAGCACACATGCCGCATGAGCGCTGTACTAAGCTGGACTCCAGCATTGTTTGCTAACCTTTGTTGCTGATAAACATCAACAACTGACTGAGCAGTCGAGTATGGGCGTATAATGACTAAACTGTATTTTTATGTAACTGTGTTTTATATAAGTTACTGAGTTTTATATAACTGTGCTCTATATAACCTTGTTTTCTATAACTGTGGTTTCTATAAATGTGTTTTATATAAATGTGTTTTATATAAATGTTTTTTATATAAATGTTTTATAGAACTGTGTTCTCCATAACTGTGTTTTTGGAACTGATTTTGTGACAGTGTTATTGTATTTGTGTTATTTTTCTGTGCTCTTTTAATTGTAATATTGTCATTTTGTTAAGGGCTATATCCCAGAATGGGTGATGCCTGTTGTTTGAAGGGCTAGATCCCGTGATGGGTGATGCCGTGTGTTGGCTAGATCCCGTGATGGGTGATGCCGTGTGTTGGCTAGATCCCGTGATGGGTGATGCCGTGTGTTGGCTAGATCCCGTGATGGGTGATGCCGTGTGTTGGCTAGAACCCGTGATGGGTGATGCCGTGTGTTGGCTATATCCCGTGATGGGTGATGCCGTGTGTTGGCTCGATCCCGTAATGGGTGATGCCGTTTGTGGGCTAGATCCCTATGTCGGTGATGCCACGAGTTGGCTTAGCCATGGGTGATGCCTTATGTTTGGGTGGCTGAACCCGGGATGGGTGATGCCTGTAGTTTGTAAGGCTAGATCCGAGGTGGATGATGCCTGTAGTTTGGAAGGCTAGACTCGAGATGCGCGATTGCCTGTTATTAATGTTGTATACTATTTTGTTTGAATAGTATGTTTATTAATGTGAGAATCTGTTTGAGAATTGAACTGTCCCTTGTGATTCAGTTGTTACCATCTCTGTTTGTTAATTTTATGCAAGCTATAATTTTTAACTTTCGTTATTATGTGTGTGTAAACATATAATTGCAACTGAGATAACTGTTTGATAATATTGTACTGTCTGCTGATGATAAAATTGTTTACATTTTGTTTATAAAGTACTTTGTTAAAGCTGCAATACTTTATTTGTTTATTGTGATCACTATATTAACTTGGAAGTTTACTGTTTAAATCTAGAGAACTATTGCCGATTTTGTATTGTTTACTGATACCACATTGGTAACTGCCAGTAACTGTCTGCTAATAACAGTTCACTGATAATAACTGTGTGTTGATGTCTAAACTGTTTACTTTTTCGTTTATTCTATACTTTTGTACAACCTGTAATTCATTTTTGTATTGTCATTGTATGAGGATGTTATTGTGATTGCTTGCTCTAGCATGATTTGACTGGATAAGATTATATTGTGATAGTAACTTGGTGCTTGCTCTAGCATGATGTGCAGTAATTTGTTAATTACCCACCTGAATGTAGAGTCATAAAAACTTTATAATTTGTAATTTTCAAGCGCAGGGAGCGCGCTTGTTGTCAGTATGGCCGTATGGGCGCACTGGAGATGGTTTGTTTCATTGTAGATCTAAGCATAAACGTAGAGCAGAGCCATCTAGATGACTAAATGATAACTAAACCGGAAGTTAATATTATTTTAATGTAATTTTAACTAAATAACCAGTAAAATATTAATTGCATTTGCTTGTAATTAATATTATATAAATTGTGTTACATTTCTGTTTTTACATATATTTCTTAACGCAGTATTGGTTATTTCGTCTTTAATAGTTTGGCTAGCTTTGTTGCCCGCCTACACATTTTTGTAATTTTATAACTAATTAAATTTATCAAGACGTATTTCGACGCTTTAGCTAAAGGAACTGTAATTCTATATTGTTTCTTAATTATAAAGATTAATTGAAAGCTCATACATACGATAATTTAAATATTATGTATTATTGAATATGTTTTGATACTAAGTTATGTTGACAATGCGACGGCGGGCGGCCATGACACTTTTGGTTCGGACATTCGTATCGTGATTTCGTGAAGTTCAAGAAATATATTGCAGTTAACAGTGAATTTAACTAGTTTCATTTATGGCTCCGCCGAAATATACTTAACCTTATCCTCATTAAATGGGTACTTTGTTAGTCGTTGTTGTGATAATCTTGTGGTACCCACGTTTCCGTTGATGTAGATTTGCATAAAGAGGTTAAGCCGTTTGTACGGCTGCATGTTTAGCTATGCGTTGCCGTTGGTTGGACCGGCAAAGTGCCTTTCTGGTTAGCCTAGTTTACCCTGAAGCTTTTGTGTTAGCTATAGTCTCCGTTGGTGCGCAAACAAGACACCCATTAGTGCATTTATCATAATAACACAAACGTTGTCCATCGTCTTGAACGCGAAATGTCCGTTGCTGTATCGCTAATGATTAGGTTAGGATAAGCTTCGTATTTAGACTATCCATGACAAAATTATAACGCTGAAAAGACTGGCTGGATACTTGGTTGTAAACTTAACTTCTAGAGTATAGTATAGTAAAATTTTCTTATAGTCTGCTATGTGATTAGGAAAACCAAAGCTACATGTTGTACAAACCTTTTTTTTTTGCGGGGGGAAATCCTCATGGACTACCTCCGCCTGGGGAAAGGCGGAGGGGCGTGCCGGACTTTTACTTGCGGCCATTGGTGGATAAAACAACATCTTATGTTAAAGACTCTCGACATTTTGTTGAGATCCTTCGTCAGAGTAACGTAAGTGAAAAAGAAGTGATGGTCAGTTTTGACGTAGAATCGCTTTTCACGAACGTGCCGATAGCAGACTGCATGGAGGTAATTCGACGTAGGATCAGCGAGGACCATATTGCTGTGGTATATGCCGACCTGGTGCATAATTGTCTGACCACAAAATACTTTTTATACAGAGGTGAGTCCTACCTACAAATTGATGGCGTAGCGATGGGCAGCCCGGTAGCTCCAGTGGTAGCCAACCTATGGATGGAACATTTTGAAAACCAAGCCATTGCTACTGCCCCATTAAATATAAAAATTTGGAAACGGTATGTGGACGACATTTTATGTGTTATGGAAGGTGATGAAGCAACTATTCAGCAATACTTGGCACATTTGAACAGCATCCACAGTAAAATGGATTTCACTTATGAAATAGAAAGGGATAGAAGAATGGCGTTCCTTGACGTTATGATTGCCGTACGAGATGACGGTTCCCTGAGACACTCCGTGTACAGGAAACCAACGCACACAGATCGCTATCTACACGCCGACTCACATCATTACCCACGTCAACTGAATTCTGTTATAACGTCGCTTACCGAATTGGGCATATAGCTTGTGTGACGAGGAACATTTAAATAAGGAACTTTCACATATAAGCGACGTTCTACACAAGAACGGGTACAGTAGGCGAATAAGACCACCCAGACATACTCAAAAACACCTGGACTTCAAGGTTGAACGACACCCAGCGCACTTACCGTACGTTAAAGGAGTGACAGATAAGGTCGCCAACATCCTTAAGAAGGTTTCAGTTAAATTTATAAGAACGCCGAAAGAAAGCCTTCCCTTAGAAAAGCCAGGTGTGTACAAAATTGACTAGAGCTGTGGGAGTTCCTATATAGGACAAACTAAACGCACCATCTCTTGCCGGATAAAGGAACACATCAGGGCAGTCAAAAATAATAAACCACACAAGTCGGCCATAGCTCAACACCTATTAGACTCGGGTACCGACCACTGGATTGAGTTTCATAACCCTCAGGTCACAGAAATAAATAGTAATAGAATGGTGACACGGGCGTGGCGCGCGTGCCAAACAATTGCACTATAGCGCATGTGTTTTCGAACGCATTCGCATTACGCATCGCGTCTCCCTTTCGCGTGCTCAGGAGGTAAAAAAACATTAAATTCGTTACAAATATGCCATATTGTGCAGTTTCCAATTGTAAAAATAAAAGTGATGCAAAAATATGGAAAAGGGAGGCATTTCATATCACCAGTAAGTATTTAAATTGAGTAAAAGTTAAGATTATTGAGATTCAAACCAAGTGGGCTATTTTTACCATGTTTGTCTAATAAGAATATCATCGTTCATTTCTTCGTTATGTTAAATTTCCATTGCTTGAATTATACGACACTTGTTGACATATTTATGAAATAAACACGCAATGTACGGCGAGATACGCGATATTCACAAGATGCCAAAAACAATAACAAATCAGGGGCCACGGGTCAAATAAAAAGCTGTGATTGGTCAGCGCGCGCTAGGGATTGACGTTCGGTTTATGGTTACGTTTTAAATTTATCGATAAATAAAAGGAATATTAATTCGAATTAATTATTATGTCTCTGGCTGTCTCTCTCTCTCTCTCTTATAGAAAGCAAGCATCATGTTCATGCTTTCTGATCATGAAAATGACATCTATTTGGGAATCCAAGATGGCGGACGAAACATTTTTAATAAAATTAATATGGGTACCATTTTCAGGGTTTTTATGGATTCTGGTCACGAAAATGACATCTATTTGGGAATCCAAGATGGCGGACGTGACATTTTTAATAAAATTAATATGGGTATCATTTTCGGGGTTTTTATGGATTCTGGTCACGAAAATGACATCTTTTTGGGAATCCAAGATGGCGGACGAAACATTTTTAATAAAATTAATATGGGTATCATTTTCGGGGTTTTTATGGATTCTGGTCACGAAAATGATATCTATTTGGGAATCCAAGATGACGGACGGGACATTTTTAATAAAATTAATATGGGTATAATTTTCGGGGTTTTTATGGATTCTGGTCACTAAAATGACATCTATTTGGGAATCCAAGATGGCGGACGGGACATTTTTAATAAAATTAATATCCAGGGTACCATTTTCGGGGTTTTTATGGATTCTGGTCACGAAAATGACATCTATTTGGGAATCCAAGATGGCGGACGTGACATTTTTAATAAAATTAATATGGGTATAATTTTCGGGGTTTTTATGGATTCTGGTCACGAAAATGACACAAGATGGCGGAAGAGACATCTCTGATCACGAAATAGATGGTGTTGTTGGATTCCCCATCCTTTTAAACATCGGAGACAATACCCATATTGATTTAAAAAAAAATCCCATCCACCATCTTTGATCACGAAATAGATGGTATTTTTGAATTTCCCATTCCTTAAAATATCGGAGACGATACCCATATCGACTTTAAAAAAATCCCGTCCGCCATCTTTAATTTCCTATCCACCACCTTGAATCACGAAACAGATGTTATATTTGAATTCTCCGTCCCTTTTAACATCGCAGACGATACGATTTTTTTTATTTTCCCATCCGCCAGCTTTGATTTCCCATCCGCCATCTTTGATCACGAAATAGATGTTGTATTTCGATTCTCCACCCCTTAAAATATCAAAGGCGATACCCATATTGTTTTTTAAAATTTTCTCATCCGCCATCTTTGATATTCCGTCCGCCATCTTGAATCACTAAATAAATTTCATATTATTTAATCAGCGTCCCGAAAATCTCAAAAACGATACCCATATAGATTGTATCCTATTCGTTAACCCTCCCCCTTCTTGTTTGACCAAATTTATTATTTTTGTCTGGCCCCTAATAGTTGTGGCGTAATTTTATATAGCCTATAGCCTTTCGGAATAATTGGGCTATCATAGGCAATATCAATTTTTAAAATTCGACTGCTTGTTCCTGAGATTAGCCAACATTATCTTTTAGCCTTTTTAGCCTTTTGCCCGGCCACAAAGGGTCGAAGCGTTATGTTATATAGACTATAGCCTTCTGGAATAACTAGGCTATCGTATACAAAAATAATTTTTCAGATCCGACCGGTAGTTCCTGAGATTAGCGCGTTCAAACAAACAAACTCTTCCGCTTTATTATATGAGTATAGATATTCTATAATATAGTCAAAAGTTTTATAAGATTTCAATACCTACAGATTTTTAACTAAATAAATACGTTATATTTTTATAACAGTATACTTTAACCAAGCTATTCATAATAAAACATTTTATATAAACAATAATATAATTTCATTTTCCACAGCTCGCACATCGATAATAATTCCTTAGTGTCCCCTCACTATCTATACGTCACTGTAGGCGGGAGTTACGTTGGTGTAAACACCACCGTCATCACTCATCGAGCATCACCTTACACTTTTTATTAGAATTGTTTAGATTACGCCCGACCAAACCTTGTACTTTCGTTTTAAAATAAAGTCAGTTCTGTTTCAACCTCTAAGCCGGACAGTAGTCCGAGAGTTTTATTTTTTAAAACTCCTTCGCCGGTATACGGTTCATATCTGGCGCAGTCGGTAGGATCGTGTCTGTTATACGGTTGCCGAAAATCTCTTTTCCGGTACATCCGCGACGCGATCACAAAGTTCCTACGTTCGACCGAAGAAAACCGGCGGAGAAGCGGCGAAGAAAACCGGCGAGGAAGCAGAACTCAGCCTAGCATCGGCATGCTCGTGGGGTAAGCATCAACCTCTGTTTCTCCCGAGATCTTTCCTATATTTTTATTTATTAACTGTGTATCAAACTCTACACCGTTAATTGATTTATGTGTACTGTATTTTGTGTGTGATTTCCACTTTTTACAGCTATTTTGTTGTATTTTTATACTTTTTGTGTGAATTTGTGTATTTTTCATTGTGCTAAAATGGCTCACGAACAAAAGAAGTTAGACATATCTGTAAAAGAAGAAAAAGTCGAAATCGACTATAAAACTTTATCCTTTTTCTTGCCCGCATACGACGGCAACAAGAAAACGCTAGCATTTTATATTAAAAGCGTAGATAATGCTTTAGAGCTGATAGAAAATAGGCAGCATCCAAGCATAGCATGCTTGATTAGGAATAAGCTAACAGGCAAAGCAGTAGAAGCATTATCAGAATGCACTGAATTTAATAGTTGGGAAGATATTAAAGCCATACTTACCCGTAGATTCGGCGAATTCCGAGACGAGGTACAGGTAGTTCAGGAGCTGATGAATATTAGAAAATTAAGTTTAGATATAGATAGTTTTGCAGATAAAATTAGAGAATTAACTTACATTTTGATTCACCTAGATCAAACCAAAAAGGATTATTATGAAAAAATGGCTATCAATGTATTTTTAGACCAGCTAGACCCAATCTTAGCACTAAGCGTAAAAGTCCAAAAGGCAGATTCCTTAGAGCAGGTTATCGTCCTAGCTAAACAGGAGGATCTTAAGTTAAAAAATAAAAGATCAGTAGATTTTAGGTCAAAGCCTAACGCACCTAGGCCTAACCCTAACCAGAATAATAATTACCGTTTTCAGCCACCTTCCGTTAACCCATATAGGTCTCAACAGATGGCACAACCTAGATTCGCTAACTTTAGTGCGCAACAGCCGCAAAGACTATTAAACCGTCAGGTACCTAACACGCAACCTATATACCAACCCGGTACGTATAAAAATGATAACAATAGCCGACCTATAAATAAACCCGTGCCCTATGCACCTGTAAACTTTCAAACCGAATTAGACGATTGTTTAGAAAAATGTCACGATTTAGAGTTCATTAATTTACATTATCGTAACCGCTTACCATATATTTACATTAGAGAATTAGGCGGTCGCTTTTTAATCGATACTGGCGCGACGCAATCACTCATCTCACCAACCGCAATCTTAGAAAACAATGCCCGCTTTGAGCGTGAAATCCACTTAATAAAGACGGCTCATAGTGTAACTAAGCACGATACCGTTGCTTACGTTAAACTTCCTTCGTTATTCAATTGCCATTATACTCATAAGTTTCTTTTGTTTGATTTTGACCCAGACTTTATCGGCCTCATAGGTGTTGACTTATTGACAGCTTTAGGATGTGTGATCGATATGGAAAATATGACGTTGATAACAGACTTTGTTTGTATTCCATTAAAGGGCGATATGAATTCGTATACAACAATAGAGCCACAGTGTGAACGGAAAGGTAACATAAATAATAAAATAAACGTCGACGCATTATCCCGTGTTGATATACTTTATACTAACGACGTAGAATATATGCCTAACGACGATCAACTGGTAGACATGATTTTAGACCGTGAAAATCAGACAAACTTATCGACAGAACCTCAACCCGGAACGTCGCGTGATACGTTTAGTGATCTTGACAGAATAGACATTGAAACACTTATTGACACCTTGACAATATCTGTTCCACCACAGTCAATAGACAACCGGATAGATACCCCGGAACCCACTCATTTAGACTTAGACAACCAATCAGATTATAAAATTCCCGAGGCATTAGATGCCATAGACAGGCAGATAAAACAGTTTCATATACGAAAATGCCCTGGCTTTGAGTACACAGTAGACAACAGAACCAAAGGCAAGATAGTAATTAAAGACGTTTTTATCCCCATTAACGACACTGAACAGCAAATTATAAAATTCCTAAAGGAACATACCATACCGGACCGCAAATTCCATTGTTATTTTTACAACGAAGAGTTATATCCCATATTTTGCAAGGTAGTTAAATCCATTTCTAGCAATAGAGGCCCAAAGCTAATACGTTGTACTACAAGGGTAACCTTAGTAGAAAATAACAACGAACAAACAGAATTAATAAGAAAACATCATGAAGGCAAAACCATCACAGAGGCATACAAGAAACATACAAACAGTTATATAAGAATTACCATTGGCCGAAATTCAAAAGTACATATAATAATCAATGCGAAAAATGTCTCAAGCCTAAATATAAACGTAAACCTTTAAAATTACCACAGGCCACCATCAAGTAGATATCAGAGTTAGATTAGATACGTATAAGATTCCATTTAGTTATATCCTATAACGTTAGTAAGATTCGCAACATATACATACATATGTAGATGTAAGTAGAGATTATTATACAATTAAGTTATATCAAAAGAATATATCCAATTATAAAGATAGTTTGGTTACTAGAAACCAATTAGAATACCTTATAGATAAGATAGAAAGTAAGTTAGTCTACTTAGGATCTACTGAACTCCGTTTAGGAAGACCACATATCCCTAGATTTATAAGAAAACCTTTTTTAATTAATGGACTAGGATCCGTAATAAAAGCTATCACTGGCAACCTAGACCAGGAAGATGCAATTAGCTTAGAAAACCAAGTTCAGGAAATAAGGAAATTAACAGTAAATAAGCAAAGCGAAACCTTAGGCATAATGTCCGATTTCATTAATGAGTATCATAGTAAATTAGAAAGTATTACTAAAAATCAGAAAGAGTTAACTAAAGCGATCGGAAAATTAGTAGAAGAAAATCAGGAAATAGAAAATAAAGTATATACCATGCAAATATATAATCAAATTGAAACATGCTTACAACAAGTATATGATAGATTAGTTAACTTAGAGAATGCCATAACATTCAGTCACCTAGGACGACTACATCCTAGTATAGTCGAACCTAGCTATCTTATTGCAGAGTTAGCGAGCATCCAAAAGGATATGAGCTTCAAAGATTTGCAGTTACCTTATGTACCAACAATGAAAAATATACATATAATAGAAAAATCTATTGTAGTCAAAGCATACAGTACAAATGAATCGATTAACTTTGTGTTAGAGATCCCCTTAGTAACTAATCATCCTTATAGTTTACTCCATTTATACCCGATCCCGAATGCAAACAATTCTATCCTAATACCTAAAAATCCTTACCTGATCTTGGGCAGCAACATGTTTGCGTAACCTCGCGAGCCATGCGCCTCCATCACCAACGAAACCGTCATCTGCCATCACCTGGAACTACAGGAACTCATTGCATCACAAGACTGCGTCGCACAATTACTACAACACAAGAAACCATACAACTGCACTTACGCCACAGTAGAATTCAACGAAAATATTATACACCAAATTAAAGAAAACAGCTGGATTGCCATCCTGAAACAAGAAGAAGTAATTAAGACAACCTGCGGAGAAGAAGTACACTACCAAAGATACAGCGGCGTCGTCCTGATATCAATCAATAACCAATGCACCATTGGCATAGAAAGAAGAACCCTACGTACACACAAGAAATTCCTCATCAACAGAGAAAGTGTTCCACTGCCTAGAACATAGTACAGCACAACGAATAAGCACTCACAATTGAATCTACAAATAGAAAATGTTCAGCTCAACGAACTAGACAAACTAGTAGAAAAGACTAAAAACTTACAAGAAAAGGAAGAAACAGTCATCATCGCTACTAAACCCAGTTGGCCCACCATATGCCTGTATGCGATCATGACACTAGCCGCCATAGGCTTCATCACCCACCGATGTCTTCACCAAAGGGGAAGACCAGCAACGACCGAAGCCAAGCAGCTCCAGCCACAAGAGCCCTTGCCACAGGACCAGCAGTCTTCGGCGTGCTTCTCACTTAAGGGGGGAGAAGTTACGTTGGTGTAAACACCACCGTCATCACTCATCGAGCATCACCTTACACTTTTTATTAGAATTGTTTAGATTACGCCCGACCAAACCTTGTACTTTCGTTTTAAAATAAAGTCAGTTCTGTTTCAACCTCTAAGCCGGACAGTAGTCCGAGAGTTTTATTTTTAAAAACTCCTTCGTCGGTCGACGGTTCATATCTCGGGGCTTGCTGAAATGTGGCACGCGCGAAATGTACGCGATGACGTGACATTCACCATTCTATTACTATTTATTTCTGTGCCTCAGGTGCTTTCGACAGAACGCCACTACATACCTCGAATGGTTAGGGAGGCTATTGAAATTAAAAAGTGCTAAAATTTCAATAGAGAGGATGGGTTTCAACTGTCGAGTATCTGGCATCCAGTAGTACTACGTCTATGTAAAACCTGTGAAAAGAACAAAGTCAAACCACGAGCTGACATAGTGAGTGTAGTATGTTGTGATCGGGTACAGTGCGATAGTGATAACAGTGTTAGTGGTGTTGAACGCAATAAACGAGTAAGAAAGCGGGTAGACCGTTATACTTGCTCGTAACATTCATCCACCCGCAAGACCCTCAGTACATCCGTGAACATGGCGCTTGCAACAGTGCCGAAATATCGGTTACTCAAAACAAAGGTACGTGGTATATATCCCGAAAGACAATTTAAAATAAACATTTACTTCAATCGGGCACCAATCACTGCATTTAATTTCATCGTCCCCAAGTCCTCTCCACGGAACGCCACTTTTACCCAAGAGTTGTGCGTGAAGCGATCGAAATCAGAAAACATAAAAATTTCAATCGGGAAGAGGGCTTCAAATTGTCATCGGCGTGGAATCCAGTGATTCGACTAACAACACCCCACTTTAATGCGCAGTCGGCGAATGTTCAATATACAGATACGGTTAGTGTGTTTTGCGCCGGTACTTCGAAAATCAACGACCCGGGGGTAGAAATAGACTCTTCTACCTTGCACTCGGAGACGTGACAACGCTACACCAGTCAGCTTGCGACCACGGGACGTGCAACCGTCTCGAAACGTCAAGCAAAATAAGGTATGTAAATACCTAATGCATGTTTGCGTTTATTCCCGTTTATATGTATATTGTTATGACACCCATGGGATGATATGAGGTGGTGACATTCCGTATTCTTTATCCGTCACCACACGGACATTTTAAGCTCAAGTAATGATGCGATATAGACCCATTACATAAATATAAGTAGGCATGTCAACAAATGATATACTAGCATATGAATTATTTCAACCGCTGGTCCATTTATGTCGTACAAACTCGTAAGATTGCTGTAAGTGTTAAATTAGATAACCTGACCAACAAGGGTTTAAGATAAAATGTTCCGCAACAAAAACAACACAATCAAAAGGCTTTAACCCAGAGAAATATATTTATCACGAGTATTTCTTTTTTGAACGTAACGATAGGGCAGCGATAGCCTAGTGGAGATACCAACGGACTGCCATACAGAGGGTATCGGGTTCGAATCCACGTCGCGCACCGCTGACTTTTCGGAGTTATGTGCGTATTGAATTGTTATACACGTTAAGCCGTCGGTCCCGGCTGTCATGAAGATCTTTGACAGTCGTTATAGGGAGTCAGTACCTCTAACATAAACTGACACTAGTCTAAACCATGGAATATCGCTATCCCTTGGGGTTGCGGAGGTCAGACAGGCAGTTGCTCCGTGGAAAAGCTAATATTCCGCCTAATCCGGTTAGACTAGAAAGCGGACCCCAGGTTGAGACTGGGATAACGCAAGGAGAATGATGATTTCTTTTTTGAACGTTTTCTGAAAGTATTCTTCTTAAATTGATAAATACATAAATGTTAAGATTAATAAATGTTTCTTTTGCATAGAGGTGGGCTGTTTGAAATAAGTTGGTCTTTGGGCTTAATAAAATATTTATGAAATCAAGGTGTTTAAAAGTATAGTCACTCTGTAGGCCATTGCAAAATTTAAAATCCATTGACAACAGGTGAAGTAGCAGTTTGAAAAATAGAGGCAGCGAATCATTTTGCAAGTAACGAATAGCGCAATTTTTCCATGAGCAGTCTGCTCGGCGAAGCTCATTTCTCAGGATTCTTCTTATCGTGCTTTCACAAACTTGGCGAGAGCTCTTCCATTTGCATTAAGTTATTTTACGTTCGCGATGGAATGTGACAGAAACGCGATACATTCGTTTCTTATTCGTTTCGGTACAATGATGGATGAGTGGATCAAACTATAGCATTTCATCAACTGCATTGGTCTTTTATTCAAATTTTCTTCAATTTCCATTACTTATTCGTCTGGAAAATTTTGCCCAGTTTCTGTAAAGACGTCATTACTAAGGCTTAAAAGTTAATTATTGGCTGTAAACCAAAATAAACTGTAAAATTTCGTTGATTTAAGAAGATCGAGTCCACTTTATATAACTGTGTTGAAAGAAAAGCATTCTTTCAACACAGTTATATAAAGTGGATTGAATCTTACATTGCAATTTTTACAATCAAGGTCCGTAGGTGTGTTAAAATGTTTTTACTGTTATAAACAGCGACTATTCAAATAGAATAGGTTCGTAGAATTAAATTACCACCTAAACAATAATATTGATTTAATATAAAGTAGAGTCAACCATCCTAAATTATGTAACTAATTACATGAAGGAAGAAAAGTTATATTATGTAAATATTATAATAAAGACTTGTTTCTGATATTTTACCCCTAATACTATGTTTTAAACAGTTCGCCCTTATCTCAACTTTATACACCTACCTATTAAAAATAAATAAAGCCCAGAAACATAAAAAAATGGTATTGTTGATTTTTAGAGACAGAAAAACACTGCGTGATGGTGGTACACAAAGAGAGAGAAATGAAGCCAGAGCTGAAAATAACGTTGTTCTAAAAGCAGTGCAGGAGATTTATCGTCGCCTACCGCAGATTTCTAAAATCAAGGAGTAGTAAAAGTGAGCATTCAATTGAAGCTCGCGCAGGGGCAGGGCGGCTTAGAGTAGAGCATGCCTTATTCTAATAATACAAGTTCATAAATCTAAGCGGACTTATTTCTACAACTTTGTGCAAACTTTTATGCTCCGCTCATAAACTTCGAATTCAGTGCAGAAGATTTTTTGGCACCTAGACACGTGCGAATTTGCGTCTGCATGGAATACGTAAGTAGATGAACAAGTTTTTTTGTAACAAATAGCTTTACGACAGATCATATTTTAGCAAGTTCTTAGAGCCCTACGAAACTGCTCTAACATAATTTTTCTACGAGCACTTATAACAAAAGAAGATTACTAAGAATGTTTTATTCTAAGCACAGTCATTCTCTACTTGTAAAGAAAATAATTCATTTGAATACTTTCTTTAAGAGCTTGATGATAAATTAGTAGGTATACGACGTAGTATTCCTACGCAATATCATAACGACGACGTCGTTAAAGCTATTTTAACGAACGTCTTCGCAATGGGCCGGTTGTTTCAAAGTGAACGACTTTCGAGCAATAAAGCAAAAAGAGATGTTTACGTTAGTTTTACTGATTTTTTTCTATGCCACATTTAAGCGACGCGACGTTACGACGATGCTGCCTCTCGCTGGATGGATTAAGCAGTCAATGTTGATTTAGCCGCACGTACAGAATGTTTCCGTTTGAATTGTCTGTTATTGTACATGATGGATATCCCTTAATCCTTGTTGATACCAATTTTTGTACGTAATAAGGACAGCATTGTGCTTAAATCCCGAGCGACGATCATTAAAGCTGTCGGATGGAGTGCGCGCGGTTATGAACCCCGCGATCGTGCCTGTTGTCTCTCTCAGCGCATATTGCTGCACACTTATTAAGGTTGAGACGCTGCAACAGTTGAAAAATACACTCGAAACACAAAGAGATGATTTGCACCGCTTTGACAAAGAATTGTTCGAACGATTGTTTTTGGGACGACACCAAAGGCTTAAGATTTATGTCTAGAGTTCGGGCTAAGAATGGGTATTTTTTACAGAGATCAGTGGAAGCGATTAATTCATCCAGCCTTAGCCCAAGGCAAAGGATCTAAACACAATGCACTGCGTTGCACAGCGATGAATTATAATCCTAACTACACCTAATATTAATAAAATGTCTTACCAACTCTTACTGATGCCAGGAGTGGAACTAAGTTAGGGAAAAACAAACAAAACTAAGGTGGCCACGATAGATTGAATGAATTATCCACTTAGCTGTTCCTTCCAACTTGATGTCCTCTCCGTCTTAGAACACGATGCACGTTCACAGGATTCACAATTACAGTTTTAGTCAAAAGCGGCAATTACGTATTAAGTTAATTACAAGTTGATTCAATTCGCGTTAATTCAAAAGGCGATCAATTTATATCAATTTATATCAATTGCAATCTCGCAAGTCGCGAGACAGAACAAGACCGGCGTGTTAATTTTTCAAGGCGGGAACGGAAGTGACAGTTCAGTGTGACCATTGTCAGAAATTTTCAATAGACTAAACAAAATGTTACTCAATCGATCTAATCGATTTTACTTATAATAAAAACTAATTCTATTTCAAACATCCACCCGCCCCGGACCGGCCTACCGGTCCGCTAATCAGTTGGTAGACGTGACAATGTTGCAACCGCTCTCCTCAGAATCGAACCGTCCACCAAGACCTCAGCAAATCGGGGAACTCCATCAGCCCCAGTTACCAAACGAAGGATGCGCCCCCTGCGCCATCTGAGTGGCGGAAGGTTAGCCTCCTTGATCAAAACGAGGTCACCAATCTTGGGTGGATCGGTCTTGTCGGTCCACTTAACGCGTTGCTGGAGTATGTGCAAATATTCCAAATTCCAGCGTTTCCAAAACCTCTGAGTAATCTGGCGTACCAATTCAAAACGCGAGAGACGACCAGATCTCGTATCAATATAGGGGTACTCAGGCAAGGCGACAAGTGGGCGGCCAATCAAAAAATGGCCCGGCGTAAGGGCCGCCAAATCATTCGGATCTGAGGAGATCGGGCACAATGGCCTAGAGTTCAAAACGGCCTCAATCTTACAAAACACAGTTGCGAGTTCCTCAAATGTAAGGACAGATTCACCGATTGTCCTGCGCAAGTGTGTTTTGGCCGATTTTACAGCGGCCTCAAAAATACCACCCCAGTGTGGACAATTTGGTGGGGAAAATTTATCCCACGTTGGGCAAGCCTACCACCTATATCAGCCTCGTTGGTTTCAAGGAAATTAACAACATCATTCAAATAATTATAGGTGCTCTTGAAGTTAGTGCCGCAGTCAGAGCGGATCAAGGAAGGCAGACCTCTGCGGGATACAAATCTGTCAAATTTTGCTACAAACGCCTCGGTCGTAAGCGAGGAGACCAGTTCTAAATGTACGGCCTTTGTGGAAAGACAAACAAAAACACACAAGTAGGCCTTAACAGTCTTGCTGTTTCGAAGTGTCAACGTTTTCACCAAGAATGGACCAGCGAAGTCCGTGCCAACACCGTCAAATGTCCTGCTCTCAGTTACGCGATCTGCCGGTAAGTCTCCCATCAACGGCTGCATGGTAGAAGCCTTGAGCTTATAGCAAGGGATGCAGCGAAAGACTATACTCCGAATAATTCTTCGGGCAGACAAGATCCTTTTTTCCTGTGTGGGTAGTCGTGGCCTTAACAGTAAAAATTTGTTAGTCCTCCTTTTTAATTTATTATAATTTATTTCTATTGATTATTCAGTTATTTTATGATTTAATTTGGTTTATTATATTACGCTACCTGCCAGTGAGTGTTATCTCCTTCTTAAATTCATTCAATCAAACAGTACACATATAATGCTATGGAGTCATTACAAAACACCATACAAAACCTAAATAGCATGTTCCATCAAAGGATGTCGCAGTTTGAGGACAAGCTGCAAAGCAACACCAATCCTCCGTCAAACATGGCTGGTCTGGCATCGGAATTTGCTTCATTCCGGGGTTTTGTCACCGAAGCATTAAAGGGCCTGCAGCAACAAGTCCAGCTGCTAATGCAGAGTGTGGACCACTTGGAAATGCGGGGTCGCCGTAAGATTCTTTTGTTTCACGGTGTAAAAGAAGATAAAAAGGAAGATCTTGCGCAGACTGTTGCTGATTTCAAGTTCCAGAGTGTCTTGGTCCGGGATAAGGTATGGTTCACAAAACCTAAACTTAAGGGCTCCGGTATTACAGCCTCGGAGTTCCTCACCAAGGCCCGACACGACGTCTTTGTAGCTGATCGGGAGAAATTTGGAGTCTCCAAGTGCTGGACTAAGGACGGGGTGGTTTATGTCCTCGGAGCAAAGGGTGAGCGACATCGCATCAATTCTTTGGTGGATTTTTAAAACCTTTGCCATCTATCTGCCGTAGATCAGCAGCAACAAGAGCCCCCTGCTTTGAGGAATGAGCCGGCTAAAACAAGAAGAGCTGCAGCAACAAAAAAATAGTGCAACATTTTTGTCGTCTTTCTATACTTTCAAACCCAGGTAGGTGTCTAAATATTTCTCCAACTATAATTCTCGTACTAGGACGGTATCTACACAACTTTTTATAAACTTCCATCACTTAATTACATATAATGTTCATTGTTTTTGTCTGATACCTTCTTGTATCCATTGATTTTTTCCATATTTCTATTTACATTACTAAGTGTCAAATATGACAGCTTCAGCCGTCACATTAATGTAATAAAGTTCGGAATTTCGGATACACTTCAAAATGTTTTAATTGTTTGGGCCATAGTTACACGCCCTAGTAATGTTTTTATATACTGTGTATATTTATAATGTTTTCGATTTCATCTTTTCTGCCTGGGTTTAATCTAATCTTATTCATTACTTGTATTTTTGTTTTAAAATATTTATTTAACGTGGTACTGAATGATAATGTAACTGGCAGGTGCACTTTGACGAATAGTGTTATTTAGTTGTGCTTTACGCATATCGGATAATTAGACCAATATATATATATATATTTTATTAGTTTTATATATTTTATTATTATTTATATTATTTTATATATATAAACTTGTATTTTATATGTCATTTAAGGATTTTGACAGTGACAGTGATGACTTTTTCTCAGCGAGTTCCGACAACGATAGTTTCGTTAGTGTCCCTTCTCTTGCAGATAATCTGCAATCTGCATTTTCTGATATTCCCAGTAATTTGAATGTTGTCCATATCAATGCACAGAGAATTCCGGCCCATTTACTTGATATGCTGGCTAACTTTGACTAAGAACATCCATGCTATTTTTATATCAGAATCATGGCTTAAGCCATGCCTTTCTTCTGCCTCCTATTCTTTACCTGGCTTTCAGCTAATTAGGAATGACCGAATTGGCAGTGGAGGCGGGGGTGTTGCTATTTATCTCCGCTCTTATATTGACTTTTCAGTGGTAAGCATGTCTGCACAACCGCCTCCACCCAATGCTGGTGAGCATCTTTTCTTAGAGGTTAAGCTGCACCACACCAAAATCCTTCTTGGTGTATACTACTCTCCTTCTTTACGTATTAACTTCTTTTCCTCCTTTGAAAATCTTTTACTTAACTTTTCTCCTTCTTACAGTCAAACTATAGTTATGGGTGACTTCAACACTTGTCTCCTTAAGAACGACTCACGCTCCTCATTTCTACATTCTATTTCAGTTTCCAGTAATTTACATATTCGTCCCCTCAACGCCACCCATAATTTTCCCAATTCTACTCCCTCACTTCTAGACCTCATCTTTGTCTCATCACTTGGTCATGTTGCTAAGCACGGCCAATTTGATGCAGATGTTTTTTCTTATCACGATCTCATTTTTCTCTCTTACAAAGTCCGTCCTCCCAAGGCTAAGTCTAGAATTCTCTTGCTTCGCAATTTTAGTAGAATGGATAGCGATCTCTTGCGTGAGGATGCCAAAACTATAAATTGGCAACCGTTACTTGATGCACAATCTTTGGATGATAAAGTTCAATTGTTTGAGAGGAACATTATAGACCTCTATGACGTTCATGCACCTATTCGAGCCGTAAAGCTAAAACATGCACCGTAGCCTTGGCTTACTACAGACATAAGCTTACTTATTCATAAAAAAGCGACTGCAAAATCTAAGTACAAGTCTAAACCCACGGAGCTTAATAAAGAAAAGTACATTAAGATAAGAAATCACTGCAATAGGGTGTGTAGGGATGCACAACGCCGGCATATCCATAATTTTGTTCAAAACGGAGATCCAGCGAAAGTATGGAAATTCCTTAGATCATTAGGGGTTGGAAAGCAAAGTCAGAATACAAAATCCTTCAATATTAATATCAATTTGCTTAACAAGCACTTCTCTGCTTCGTCCAATTTTGATAGGACAATAAAAACTGATACTTTAAATTATCTTTCGTCGCTCTCAACCCCTGATCACCCTCCTTTTGTCTTTAGTCAGTTTACTGCATGTGATGTTGAGAAGAGCATTTTATCCATAACTTCCAACGCAGTTGGTAGCGATGGTATCACTCGAAATATGATCCTCCCCATCCTTAATGAGATCCTTCCTGTTATTTCCCACATGCTTAATTACTCCATTTCTAGCGGCATCTTTCCAACTTCTTGGAAAAGTGCCCACGTAGTTCCTCTCCCTAAGAAAGCTAACCCTGTATCCTTCTCTGAATATCGACCTATATCCATCTTACCCTTTCTTTCCAAAGTACTCGAACGTCTTATCCATAACCAACTTAACTCTTTCCTTTCTCGATATAACATCCTCAATCCCTTCCAATCTGGTTTCCGTACGGGTCATAGTACCACTACTGCGCTAATTAATATAACAGATGATATCAGATCTGGTATGGAGAATGGCAAGTTTACTATTCTGTGTTTGCTAGATTTTAGCAATGCGTTTAATACCGTCGACTTTGATGTTCTCCTTGCCATTCTAAGCTCTCTTAACATATCTCCGTCAGTAATCGACTGGTCTCGTAGTTACCTGTTTGGCCGCCGGCAGCGTGTCCATCTGGATGAAACTTTTTCTTCCTGGTGCGATAATTCTGCGGGTGTACCACAGGGCGGCGTTTTATCTCCTTTGCTCTTCTCAATTTTTATTAATTCTATATCCTATAATATTTCTTCTTCCTACCATCTTTATGCTCATGATATGCAAATTTACTTTCAAGCAGACTATGAAAATTTGTCGTCGGCTATTTCCACAGTCAATAACAATCTGGCTAGTATATCAAATTGGACCAAAATTTACGGACTTATGATTAATCATACGAAGATCACAATTGTCGGCAGTTCTAGACTGATGTCTAAGGTGTCTTGGTCGTTGCTTCCCCAGGTATCTTTTGGTGTCGTCTCAATTCCTATTAGTAAAGAAGTGAAGAATCTGGGGATATACATTGACAAAACGTTATCTTGGACTGTCCAATTACAAAATATAAGTCGACGACTTTTTGCTGCCGCTGCATCACTGAGAAAGTTACGCAATTTCCTTCCCATACCTACTAAAATTGCACTTGTGCAATCTATTCTTCTTCCCATTCTGGACTATGCCGATGCCAGCTATCTAGATCTCAATGAGGACCAGCTAGATAAACTTGAGCACCTCCAAAACTTCTGCATAAGGTTCATATATGGTGTACGTAAATATGACCACATCACTGAATTTCGTAACAAGCTCAAGTGGCTGCCAATCCGTCTTCGACGGAATACTCACATCCTTTGCCTTCTATATAATATACTTTTTAATCCTTCATTCCCTCCTTATCTTAAACGACGATTCGAATATCTACATGACACTCATTCGAAGTGCTTGAGATCATCAGAGAATCTCAAATTGAAGGTCCCTACTCACTCCACAGTTTTCTTTCAAAAATCCTTCACAGTGCAAGCTGTACGTTTGTGGAATGGGTTACCCGAAACAATCAGACGGGCTCAATCTCTCCCTGTATTTAAAAAACTTGTAACAAATCATTATTTGTCACAATTATCATGACAGTTGTAGGTATATATTAATAACTAGAGGACGCCAGCAGCTCCGCCTGCATTTTTTTTAAATTTACCCGTTTTGGCCGATCCCGTGGGAATTTCGGAAAATCCCTTCTTAGTGCACCCCTACGATCCCCAAGGAACATACATGCCAAATTTCAGCTTCCTGTGTCTAATAGTTTCGGCTGTAGCGTGTCTGTCAGTCAGTCAGTAACGCAAGGATTTTATATATTAAGATTATATTAAGATATATATAATTATATATATTTGTATATATAGCTTATATTATATATATTAAAATGTTTAGTAGGTATATGTGTAGTTTATTTATCTACTGTATATAAGTATTGTTTTGCCATTCAGTAATTTATTATTAGTATTATTATATGTATTGTACGTACAATTTATACGTATAATATGTTTTTACTTATTTAACATTGTTTTGACATAATACCATGTTTTATTATTTTACCTATTATGACACTGTTCTTCATTGTCCACCTTAACCCACACTATTATACTTTTATTCATTGTATTCCAAACTAGGTTGTCTGGAAGAGATCGCATTTTGCGATAAGACCGCCCTATTGTGCTACTAGTTTTAAGTTATTTAAGTTAATATTGTATGTCCTCATGTTTACTGGTGTACAATAAAGTGTTAATCAATCAATCAATCAAGATCCAAAATTCGCGTTGCAAAATGGCCAACAAAGCATTACAACCAGCATGCAAATTTTTAAGGTGACGGTCAGTTACCAACAAGCGTACCAAATGACCGTCCTCAGGTAACAAAAGGGGGTGACGTGCTCCGTAAGGGAGGTTGGCGTTCTTGAGACGTCCTCCATCGCGCAAGAGACTCGTATCGTCCAAAAAGGGGTTCAATTTAAAGACAGCTCCCGATAATTTCGATCTCCCTGATTTAAGGATAGCAATCTCCTTTTCAAAATGCGCCAATTGCACAGAACGAACCCAAAAGGTGAGGGACTCCTGTCGTTCCTGTGGAGAGAGAAAGGGTGTCAGACGTTTCTGTTGAGGGTGCCTAAGGTTAAAAACAAAACGCTTTATCCAAGCAGTGGCACCTAACAACTTGTCGAGGGAGCTGTAACGATTCAACAAAAAATCGGGGTCGAAGGCGCATTCTACCTTCTCAAGAGCGAATGTTCGTAGACCCGGCAAATTAGAAGTATTCAAAACTGGCGTTCGAGGCCAATCGGTTTCTGGTCGACTCAACCATTCCGGACCCCACCACAGCGAATGACCTATCAAACTAGGCGTCAAGCATCCGCGCGAGGCACAATCAGCGGGGTTGAGCTCACCTGGCACGTGTCTCCAAACAAGCTTGACTTCGGATTTCTGGATTTGGGAAACGCGATTAGCAATACCTCCAAAGTGTGGACAGACGCCTTCAACCAACAAAGTACAATTTGGCTGTCTGTCCAGGCGTAAGTCCCATTAATACAAATGCTTTTACCCAAAGTGTTAGACACGTGGTTCAATAAGCGTACAAGTAGGGCTGCTCCCGAGAGCTCCAATTTCGGAATGGTCAAAGATGTCCGAAGGGGTGCAACCTTGCTCTTCGCCATGATCAGGGAAACCCTCACCTGACCTGAGGCACTAACTGTGCGCAAGTACACCACGGCCGCGTGCCCACGCTCCGAGGCATCACAAAACCCGTGAAGGGTGGCCTTGTACTTCCAGGGAGGAAGGATGGGACGAGGCAAGGAGATCTCGTTGACGGCAGGAAGTGAGGATACAAAAGAGGTCCATTCCTCATCAAGAGTGCCGTGTAGAGGTTCGTCCCAAGTCAATCCTGCTGTCCAAAGCTTCTGCAAGAAGCATTTTGCCCAAAATATGATAGGACAAATCCAACCGTTTGGGTCAAAGGTTCTGGCGACAGTAGACAACACGAGACGTTTAGTCCAAGAACAAGGCAATTTCAAGTCTACGTTATACGTAAAGATGTCTTGGACTGGTCTGTACTGAACGCCGAGAACAACCATCATGGCGGGGTTGTCAACAATCTCAAACAAATGTGGATCTTGCTGATGATCCTCTGGCAAGCCTTCCAAAAGCGCTGGTGAGTTGGAAATCCATTTGCGCAACTCATAACCAGCGGAGGCCAAAATACCTATCAATTCGTCCCGCAGGAGGATCGCCTCGTCCGCTGACGAGGCGCCCGAGCAAATGTCATCGACGTAAATATCGTCCTTCAAGATGGCGGAGGCTCGTGGGAAACGTAAGCCTTCGCGGTCTGCGAGCTCCCAAAGAGAACGTATTGCCAAGTAGGGGCTTGACCTTAACCCGTACGTATTAGTATTGAGCTCGTAGACGACCATGGGATCACGAGGAGACTCTCTCCAAAGGATCAGCTGGAAGCGACGGTCATCAGGGTGGATAATCGTCTGCCTGAACATCATTTTTATATCGGCTACAAAGACAACCTGATGTCGTCGGAAGCTGGTGATGACGTCACAAAGGTCCTTGACCAACTTGGGACCAGAATGCAAGCACTGGTTCAAGGATACGCCCGTAGAAGTCTGCGCAGAACCATCAAATACTGTGCGCAGCTTGCCAGTCGATGGCTTCAATACCGCATGATGCGGGAGAAAGTAGTGCTCCACCGAACGCCAATCCAAATTTGACACAGACATGTGTCCCAATTGTTCATATTCCCTCATGAACTCAATGTACTTCTGTCTGAGCTCCGGATCACGGCCCATGCGACGCTCCATAGCTAACAATCTTTTTTCGGCTAAAGGTCGTGACTCACCAAGCGGAGGCCGAACAGACAGGAAGGGTAGCCTCGTAATAATCCGACCAGAACGGAGTCGACCAGTGTTGTTCTGGAAGAACAGCTCGCACTCCTCATGTTCTGGATTCAAACGGGCAGCTTGAGGGGGCTCCTCTACCTCCCAAAACCTCTGAACCGCATCAGAGAGAGCAGAGCCTACAGCCAACAAATTATCAAGTTCGGGTGGCGGGGGGTCCCTAGGTACAGGTCCCAGCAAAGCAAATCCAAATATGGTCGGGATGGCAGTCAAACCATTTGGCACCAAGACCCGTTTTCCACCAATCAAAATTCCACCGAGGACATCAGAGCCAATCAACAAGTCGATTTGTCCCGGTGTGTCAAATTTGGGGTCTGCCAGTTCCAATCCCGATGTCAAATTCACCACAGAAGCGGGTAGCTGTTTCTGTGGGTGCATACCCAAAATATTCTTCAGTACAATAGTCGAGGTTCTAATCCTCGGGTGTGAAGATTCAACAGGGCCAAACAAAACCTTAACTTGCCCTTCAACATTAGAGGCTACGTCACCTATACCCCGTATACAATTCGGAAAAGAGCCCATATTTAATTTAACCTGCCCTACCAAATAAGTGGAAACAATGCAACCTTGTGAACCTGTGTCCAATATAGCACGGACAACAACAGAGGTCCCCGTGGGTCCCCAGACCCTAACAGCAACCGTTGGTAGGATAACGGTCTCAATGGGAGAGGTTGGCGTTATAGGGCAGGGGTCAATAACCTATTGTTGCCGGGGCGGCGACCGTTGGCCAGGACCAGGCAAGTCAAAATGGTGGTGCGGCTTGAAGTCCTCAAAGGCGCGATGACTCGATCCGCGCGCTATCTGTGGGGGGTCATAATGACGCACCCGCCCAAAACGAGGTGGGCGCGAGTCAAGGCGGGGACGCTCCGCCAAAGGAGGGAAATACCTGGGGCAGCAGTCATGGTGCTGGTGACGCTGAACAGCACATTCAGGTGCGCGAGAGAGAGGAGGTGTGCGCACGCTACGGTTCTCCAAGCGGGGCGAGTGGCGATCAATTGAGCGAGGCGACTCTCGGCTACGCGCCGGTGAGCCTCGGCTGCCACCTTCAAAACACCCGCTCGTGCGCGGCGTCGGCTGGTTGGACAAGCGGCCAACCTCTTTGGCATTCATACAGAGAATGTCCAAATGCTGTCCTCCACAGTGAGGACAGGGGCGAGAATTTGGGCAGTCTCGCTGGTAGTGGGACCCCAAACAAGAGAAGCAAAGGCGGCGGGCATTTGCGATGCGCCTACGAGAGGCGACATGCAGGTCCAAAAATGCCCTGCAACTGGCCGTTCTGTGCCCCGTGACCTTGCAGTAAGAGCACTCCACTGGGCTCTGCGTGACTGCAAAGCGAGGAGGGCGCCGGTCAATATTAGCTCGGGTGTGAACGCGAGCCTGCTCCTTGACCTTGGGGGGCTGCGACTTAGCCGGCGTGTCACCACCGGAGTTGTCCAAGACCCAGCACTCATCAAATTCAAATTCAAATTCAAATTCAAAATCCTTTATTCATTTGGGTCACAATGTGACGCTTATGAACGTCAAAATAATAAATTTATAAAATAATTACTTATACTCAAATTTAAAACATTATTACTGTATGCTTCTACATTTACATTTATTGCCACGTTCGCAAAGCAATAGGTAGAACCATGAGAAAGAACGGGCAATAAAACTCACGGTCACTCTTTTTCATCGCCAGGTTTTGCATAATACACAATTTACATTTTGTAAGGTGCTGCAACTGTTACACCTTCTATATCACTTGTATATATTTACTGTACATCATAATACTCAAGCATAATACTTTTGGTTAGCCTCCTCAGAATAGACATGGTGAAACAGGAGCATCCACTTACATTATATATACCTAATAATGCAGGCAATCCGCGAAAGTGATCAGAACTATGATGGAAATGATGCAGTTAAATATTAAAATCTAATACCAGCCCGCAAGACCGTCATCGACCAGTCATCGCAAGTAGCACCCGTTCACGAGTATGACGCATGTGCCAGCCATCATCCCTCTCGCCATATTAGAGGGACAGGGATGACCCGACACACGACGCCACCACAAGAAATGACATTTTAGTGAGCATGATGACAACGGTATACGAACCAGCAGTAAGAAACAATTTATTGGTATACTGACCATGACCGCCAATTACCTCCATTTTCCAGATCGTTATTATTAACATAAGTTAGTGGAACGCGTGAAGGAATGCAAATGTAGAAAGAATTTTGTGAAGGTGACAAGTGAACAATGATATGATCAGAGATAAATAATGTTATACTACTTTCAACAAATCATAAAAATATCCAAATCCTGCAAAAATCATGTGTCATCCTCAAGGAACTTCTCCAAGTCTGCAAAGGGGGGCAGATGGGTCGCGCTATCCCCACCAAAGCGCTGTTCAAAACGCGACCTCAGGTTGGCAGACAGCTTTTTAAGGACAATGTGCACCAATAGATAGGACCATTGGTCCACGGGCAGGTCAAGGCACTTAAGTGCGTTGATGGCCACCAAAAGCGGGTTCAAAAGTTGGGTGCGCAACTCAGAGACCCGGGTGAGCGTCTGCAAACCCAAAATCTGCTCGATGTGCGTGTCGGCGAGGCCACGCTTATTATGGTACCTACGGGTGATTAGGTCCCGAGCCGTCTGGTATGCCTCGTCAGACACGGGCAGATGCTGGATGAGGCCTCCCCATCCAGAACCGACATCAGATAGGCCAATTTTAGTGCCGGCCGAAGGTCAGCCCTATCATTGACCAGGCTGTCAAACAAATTAACGAAGCCCAGGTAGCTTCCTAGGCAGCCATCAAAATGGGGGAGGTCCAAAGTAGGGAGCCTACTCACCAGCCCCGGTGCTGACCTAGGAAGCTCCTGCTTCAGGCCGGGTTGCCCTTCCCTATCGGCAACTAGTTGTCTCGCAGTATTGGAGACAGCATCATACAGGTCTAAGACCTGGGCATAGTCTTCGCTAACCTTATTTCGCTGGTCAGCGGTGAAATCATTGACTGACACTTCGAGACAGCAAGCGCTGAAAGTGCGGAATTGCTGTTCCACACTTGCCAGGCGATCATCGATCCGCTCGTACCTTTGTAGTAAGGCCTGCTGGCGATCAGGCCGGTTCACTAAGGCACTGGCCGAGGCAAACCAGCGCAAATCTGATGCAATAGCACCAGCAGCCGCACGCAAGTCCTTGATAGCTGACATAATCAAAATTTCAAAAGAGCCCGGACAAGCGTTAAATAATATTAACAATCAAAACTTAATTTTTCTTAATTCTTTGAAACCAACAAAGTATTATCCTGTTTACTGCTGGTACAAGCAAGTGACAGGTATCTACTGTCCAACAAAATTAACAGTTTCAATATACATTGACACAAAACAAAGTCAAAGTTATCAAAAGTTGAAACTTCAAATAAGTTAATTAAAGTTATATATTCAAATAAATTAACTAATTACTTGCAACAGACAGACTGGCTGTGTTATTTGAGATATACAATAGGAAGTAAGCACAGAATATGTGTTACCTAACAATATTATCTTTATATTATAACAAGGTTTAGCAATGTAAGGTTCAAACTTAATATATCAATATATGCAATAAACTAAATCAATTGATACATATAACTGATATGTATCCAATCAAAGTGACTTATTAATAGTAACTAACAGCAACAAATCTATGCTAGATTTCAACAATTTAAATCAAACAATTACTGATTGAGGTTATGTGTGACAATGTGTTTCAAATTATCTAGGTCAACTTATACAATTAAATAATATGTATTTTAGACAATAACTGACCTGACAAACACTACAATACTGTCTATAAGGTGATAAGATACAAGCTCATACCAATCTGAGGTTTGTACTCAGTAATGCAACAGCGGCTAAATTTCAACTACATCTCTGCACCAAAATTTATGTCTAGAGTTCGGGCTAAGAATGGGTATTTTTAAAGAGATCAGTGGAAGCGATTAATTCATCCAGTCTTAGCCCAAGGCAAAGGATCTAAACACAACGCACTGCGTTCCACAGCGATGAATTATAATCCTAACTACACCTAATATTAATAAAATGTCTTACCAACTCTTACTGATGCCAGGAGTGGAACTAAATTAGGGAAAAACAAACAAAACTAAGGTGGCCACGATAGATTGAATGAATTATCCACTTAGCTGTTCCTTCCACCTTGATGTCCTCTCTGTCTTAGAACACGATGCACGTTCACAGGATTCACAATTACAGTTTTACAAAAGTTCAATATTTCACAAATTATCACAAACTTTGCCGGAAGTCAAAAGCGGCAATTACGTATTAAGTTAATTACAAGTTGATTCAATTCGCGTTAATTCAAAAGGCGATCAATTTATATCAATTTATATCAATTGCAATCTCGCGAGTCGCGAGACAGAACAAGACCGGCGTGTTAATTTTTCAAGGCGGGAACGGAAGTGACAGTTCAGTGTGACCATTGTCAGAAATTTTCAATAGACTAAACAAAATGTTACTCAATCGATCTAATGGATTTGACTTATAATAAAAACTAATTCTATTTCAAACAATTTAAATGATTTAGGTCCACAACAACTCAACATCCTACCCGCTGATACATTTAGAGGAAATAAAATCGTGTTAGACATTAAAATTGAGTGGAATCGAGGTCGAGTTAAGCCTACCAGTACGTGATCAGAATATTGCAAATATCGGGAGTATTCGTAAGCGCCGGCGCGCCGTAGGCCTCTCTCTCGTTTATTCTACGGAGGTGTTGCCCACATTTATCGGGACCTTTTTATATGCATTGAGTAGATTGTTTATTGTGTCAACCGTGTTTGTAAATTTCGTTTAACAGCTGTTGTGTTTTGGAATTGAATACTACAGAGGCGGAGGAATTGATGTGATATTCATAAAATATCACATGTATTTTTTGTGATGTTTGTGTTGGTAAATATTTGAGTACGAACAAAATATGTTGGCTTCGGTTGGCGTCGATAGTGGGAAGTAGAAATTGGCAATAAATTGTGTAGGCGGCTTGTATTGTTGTAACAAATTAGCGAGGCTGGCTGTCAAGCTGTGCCGAGCGCAACGAGTTCATTACTTTTTAATGAACGTTTGGCGGCGAAACGGCAATTATTGGGTCTCTTTATAGAAGAATACTATAACGTGATTTGTGCTTAAGTAACGAAATATGAAAATTCTTGTCGTTTTAAGCGTACTTACCGCAGCCCTTGTCTCATGCTTGATAGCGATAAAAAGGTCTGCCCAAGGCAAACCCACCCATCGTGTTTAAACATTATTGTAATATGAATCACTCCTCTTGTTTGATATATTTAAAAAGAGTTACGCAATTTGCTTTTACTTGAAGTTGCGAAGTGATTGCACGGCACAGATAGTATAATAATTCATAAAGTAATAAAGCCCTATTGTATTTTCTGGGGCAGTATTACGACGCATCGAATGTTGCTGTTCCTACGAACTGTAATTGTTTTCTTTTTTATTGAAAATGAGGTCACCTCTGTAAGCCTATGTCAAAGTCTTGGTCCGTAGAGACAGTCATGGCCTATGACTGTCCCCGCAAAGATTACAGGCATCAACTACCCGCTTGAAATAGAGGGTAACCTCTCACGAAGTATCGGCAAAGTAAAATAACAAGCACCTATGATGCTCTAGTTTCGTTCAAATGAGCGTCAGAGGTCCAACTATCTTCATTGTTTAGATAGTGATTTCCTTCTCCATATAATCCTCGGGGATACTAGTGTCCTAAGTAGTCCAAGACTTCAAAAATGCTGTGGCATTAGCCATGGTAGGCTTAGCGCCTGTACAGTCGAACACCGATAACATAAAAACATTAGATTGTACATTGTGGGCGTTTCTTTAATATTCTATTAAGGAAAAGCTTAATAGAATAGTAATGCAATTTTGGGTCCAGAAAGCTCTTCAAGTTTTTTGTTTGGTAAAGTAATTGTTTTGTTTTTCTTACGCATATTGTATGCATGCCTAAATCATATAGTTGTTGCGTGGAAACTGCAAGGGTCTGCAGAACCAGCACCATAATAAATTATATCACGTGAAATATATGCGCGAATCTGCACCATGTTCAGCCTTGCAGAGGAAGAAATGTTTGCCTGACACAGCATAACCACATTACTTGTAGAGTCGGGTTTGGGTGAACCTTCGTTCACGGTTTGTTTTCGCCGAATTTTCCCTCTTGTCCACTGTGTATACCTAGTAGATTCGTATCACTAAAGTGTAGGAGACGCAGCTTCACAAGACACCACTTAATCAAATCGCTATAAAAAGTCTTCGTTGGGTTGTATGTTGAATGAAGCTGAACAGGTTGAAGCTTAAAAATTGGTACTTTGTACGTTCTGCGTACCGCTATGCGTTTTTGAGTTCTGTTGATAGATACTACGCAATGTTACTCAGTCTCTAATTGTTTTAGTTTTATAGCCTTCTGCAGTCCACTGCTGGGCTTAGGTCTCTCCTTAATTGCGTCACGATATCATTGTGAGTCAACAGGAGTATCTGACATACTATAACATCGCAGACCAGACAGGTTGGTATAGATCTCTTCGTAAAGATCTTATTTGCTTTGTGTGTTTTCTTTAGTCGCCTCTTGCTACTCCCACAGAATGAGATGTGGTAGTGACACTTTGTATTCTTAATCGTCTCTACATGGATTCACAATTGTTTAGTATGTTCATATTGAGATTTAAGCGTAGGACATTTGAAAGCAAATATTTTGGTTTCTTAACTCTATAAGGTAGTGGTTCTCAAACTTCTTTAGAGACGGAACCCTTTTGGGTAAACAAATATTTGGCGGAGCCCTAAACTAAACCAAAGTCGAGTCCTACGTGCACTTTAAAACCATTTATTTAACTGACATACGTCTTCGTGGAGCCCTAGGGCTCCACGGAGCACACTTTTGCCTTAGTCTTAAAAAAGGGGTCTAGCGATACTATGGGGTAAATCATTTTTGATTATGGTGACAGTATGAGTTTTCCGAGGATCGACGATAAGCAAGTGATATTTTCAAAGCGAACCATTGGTAAATAGTGTCAATTATTCTGATAGTTATTGTGATTTAGTAGCTTAGGCAACTAGTTATTTGGCCAACATAAATGAGTTAGTGAACGATCAAGGATCGCGTATTAACGTCGCTAACAAAACTGCCATAATGGATTTTACGCAGCGTATAACAGGTATAGTATCCATACTAGCATTAAAATCGTCTAGTAACGAAACTAGGATGGCGCATTTGGAACGAGAGTTAGATAGCCAAAAAAACAATCAGCAAAAGCCGACGTACGCACAAAAACTTAGCCTTCGTCTACCAGCGAAGTCAGTGCCGGCGGCGGCCGCGGTGGAGTCTCACCGTGTCCAACGCCCTGCTATTGTAGCTTACCCGACTACAGAGCGTTCAGCTGAATACGGGTCGTCATCCGCTACGAAGCAGGCACTGATGAAGGCCATCAAACCTTGCGACGAAGGCTTTCAAATAGTAGGTGTCAAAAAAACAGCCAAGTCTGGGGTAGTACTACGTGTAGCCAACGAAAAACAACTCAAAAAGTTGGAATCCGTAAGTGCGATTAGGTCTGCCGGTCTACGTATAGAGAAGCCGAAAGGGCGTAAGCCACGCATTCTTGTCAAGGACGTACCCGGTGCTATGGAGGACAAAGCGTTCATCACGGCGTTATACCGTCAGAATATCAAAGATGAGGTAAGTGTAGATGAGGAAACGTTTATTAAAAATACCAAAATCACTCGTAGGCGTAAATTAGATAGTGGTCGTAAATGGATAGGCCTGGAAGTAGAACCAGACATTCGTAAACATCTTGTTAGCACAAAAGAAAAATTGTTTATAGATTGGGCAACATGTAGGTTTATAGACGACATAGAAATAGTGCGGTGTTCAAAATGTCAACAATTCGGTCACGTTCAAAAGTTTTGTACGTATAAAACAGCTGCTTGTGCTCACTGTGCTGGGGAACACGAAACAAAAACATGCTCAAATAAAGATCTTCCTGATTTTAAACCTTCATGCGTAGCATGTAAACGCCTTAAGAAACCGCATGACCATCGTTGCGGATCTCAGGAATGTCCCACATATAAGTTAAAATTAGAACAACTAATTCTTAATACTAACTACTGAATTAATAGTTTAGGGAACCTCATACTTAGGTAGGTACATCATGGATAATATCGTTATAGGACAATTAAACCTTCACAACGATAGGGTGGCGACATTAGAGTTAGAGCGCTTAGTTATAGAATATAAGTTAGACGTAATACTCGTACAAGAACAATATCAAAATACAAGCCAGAGTAATAAAATCATACAGCTGGACGGCAAAGCACGAGCTGGGATTTATGTCGCGAATTCAAACTTAACTGTAACATCTATTAGTAATCTCATGACGTCACACTGTGCGGTTGCGGAGGTATCTTCTGCGTCCTTTAGAGTTTATGTTGTCAGCTGCTACTTTCAGTATTCACATCCGGTTGCCCCTTACTTACACCATCTTCGCTTAGTTTTAAGGTCCCTTGTGGGCCATAAGGTCATAATTAGTGCCGATGTAAATGCATCATCTACGTTATGGTATGGCAAATATCGTTCTTCTGATAGGGATCGACGGTGCGCCGTCGAGGATTTCATTGCAGAAATGAATTTATCCATCCACAACACACCAGATGCACCACCTACTTTTTGCAGCCCCATGGGCGAGTCTTCTATTGACGTCACACTTTCTTGTGGGGACGTTCGTATAGATAGGTGGCGTGTCCTACCGGACGCGTCATGTAGTGACCACCGCCTAATCGTGTACGAATTCACGTCAAGGCTGCCACGGGACTCGTCATGTATCTCCTCTATTAATTTTAGATATAAAACAAAAGGAGCTAATTGGGATCTTTTTGGTTCACTATTCGCGTCACATGTCAAATACTTCACTTGCTGTAGTCTTTCTGTAGAGGAGAGTGCTGAAATTTTGTCTGACACCTTCATATATTGTGCGGATGTTGCCATTGGCCGTGGCTCTATCACCAACACTCGTAGGTGTGATTGGTGGAATAACAACTTAGCTGAACTTCGGCGAGCCTTTCGCAGAGCACGTAGAAAGTTAAATCTATTAAAAAGACGTCAAATAACAGGTGACGTTTATGATACTGCCTTCATTGCTCTTAGAGTTGCTAGATCTCATCATAGGTCTGCAGTTGAAAAATGCAAAAGAAATTTGTTACGTAAGATTGTTGATAGACTCGATAGGGAGGGTCCGTGGTCTCCTTTATATCACGAATTTAAAGCAAATAGATCTATCGACTTAGCTTATACCCAAAATATCAAAATTAATGGTAGACATTCCACTGGTATTGAGGAGACAACGGACTATCTCTTGAATTGTCTGATACCCAACGATCGGCTGGAGAATGACACAGACTACCACCGTCAGATCCGACAATGGGCTGCTTTGCAACCCGTTTCACCAGCGTCAGACCTACCATCCTATGACGAATTTATAAATGCTGTCGGATCTTTGCCGCCTAACAAAGCTTCAGGCGAAGACAAAATCTCCAACAAGATGATAAAGGAAGCTTGTAAAACATCTGGTGAGTCCATTTTGTTTGTGTTTAAACGTTGCATAGCAGAAGGTATTTTTCCTCGTATATGGCGCAGTGGTTACATTAGGATCATACCAAAAAGAGGAGACAAACCGTCCGACGACCCTAAGTCATATAGGCCAATAACATTGTTACCATCACTAGGAAAGCTTTTAGAACGTCTCGTAGTTCCCCGGCTTCTGCCGGGCGGTATTAGATTTAGCGATAGACAATTTGGCTTCACAGTAGGTAAATCGACAGTTGACGCAGTTATATCGGTTAGGAAGATAGTTTCGTCATCAACTCTACAATATGTGCTAGGTATATTCTTAGATATATCTGGCGCTTTCGACAACGCATGGTGGCCAATGCTTTTACTTAAATTAAAGTCTCGTGGATGCTTTAGTAACATATATTCCCTCATTTATACGTATTTCCTACATGGAACAGCAAAGTTAAAATTAGGCCACTATGCTGTGCCGAAGGCGCTGACCATGGGTTGTCCGCAGGGATCAGTGTTAGGCCCGTATTTATGGAATCTAGGTTTTGATGACTTTCTAAGCATACCACTACCACCAGGTTGCTCATTGACCGGATATGCAGATGACGGTCTTTTACTTATTCAATCTAATACTAGGGTAGGACTTGAAAGGTTAGCTAATCAATGTTTAGACTTAATCAACAATTGGGGTGAACGCAATCGCTTATATTTTTCTCCACAGAAAACATTTCAATTACTTTTGAAAGGGAACTTAAAAACACCGCCTCGAATCAAATTCAATAACATAACCATTAGAAACAAAGAAACAGTTTGTTATTTAGGGTTAGTTTTAGAGAGAAACTTTTCATTTGTCGAGCACATTAAAACAGTAGGTGAAAAATCTAAAAGAAGTTTTTACGCCTTGTCAAACATATCAACTGCGACATGGGGGCTTTCGTTCAAAACTTTGAAAGTAATTTATGGTGCAACATATCTGGGTTATATGTGTTATGGTGCGCCTGCATGGGCTGATAGAGCTACTATCGGTGCTGTACGACGTAAAATGCTACAAAGTCAACGTCTCGCGTTGATATTTTTGTGCAAGGCTTATAGGACAGTTAGTACTGAAGCTTTGCCAGTACTGGCAGGTGTATTTCCAGTCGATCTTGAGGCACAAAGACGAGCAGCAATGTATTACGTGACACGAGATAACATGGATCTAAATTTTCTAGCTCCGCGCGACAGACATAAGATCACTAGATTGTTGAACCATCAATCCACAGTCTATGACGATCTTCTTGATGAATGGCAATGTCGCTGGAACACATCAACTAAGGGCCGTCACCTCTACCAGTTCTTCCCATGCGTCCGAGAGCGACTGGCGAGGAACTGGTTGGAGGTGGATCACTGTGTAGCCCAATTTCTTACAGGTCATGGCAACTTTAAGAGCAAGTTGTATTCATTTAAGCTAGTTGATTCACCGTTATGTCAATGTTCAACATCTGGCAACAATTATGAACAATCTGCTCATCACATTTTATGGGAGTGTAGTCTTTGGCAAATTGAACGTAATATCATGCTTAACGAATTAGAGGTAACTTCTGGAGTAGTGTACTATACGGATCTTGTGGCAAGTAGGACGAATTTCCGTGCGTTTAGGCGTTTCTGCCATACATATTACTGGAAACAGGCATAGTTCACAATTTAGGCCCCCTTAATGCTCATGTCCGTGGTGCTTATCTTTTCTCATCACTATATCTCTTCGTTGCTTGTCTCCCGCTTTGTTAAGGAGGGAAGTGGATTATTCATTTTCCAACTCCTCCAATATACTTCTGATTAAGTTCGTTGCGGGTTCCAAGACAGTTTAACTTTCCCCGGGACTTCACGAGTGTCAAAACTCGTTGTCATCAATGGTCACTGCTGCTGAACCTGGCTACACAGGTGACACAGTAGTGGGAATGAGGGTGGGATTAGTCCCAAAAAATAAGCAAGTGATATCCGCTGATGTCCTCCGTGACATTTAACCACTATGCGCTGTATCTCAGTTCATCACGTAGATAGTATAAAATATATTTTTGTCTGGCAGCAAATATACAATCTTTAGCTACCAGTCTAGTTGCACAAGACGAGTTAACCTTGTCTAAACCACTTAAATAGTTGGATTTGTGGTTGCTTGCTATCGTCTAATCAAATTACCGAAAAAGTTAAAATGAAGTCCTTCAGTGAGCAGTTTTCTGAATTGCGTTAGTTTAAAACTATGATTAACAAAGTCAAATAGCCGTTGTTCGTCTGAGCTAAGAATATTCCCACAAACCCCTTGGGCGCTGCAAGGGTGACTCTGCGTCTGCATAATTAATTCTCACAAACCACCAACATGCATAATTTATGCACATATATGTATACATATGTATAGATATGTATTTAAACATAAGAACAGAGATTATTTAGTACGAGATAATTTAAGCAAGCTCGGGTTGAGGAATTACGTTTCGGGAATCTGAATTGTTGGTTGATTGACATTCAAACCTTCTACTTTTCCTTTGTTCAGCTGAAACCAGAATGAGGTACGAAGCAATGCCGGAGAAAAATAGATCATTACTTTGTAGGAGCACGGGACCTTCGACTTCGTTATGTCTGCTTCAATAGACAGTTTCATTATAATCAGGCCTTACAAGCGTATTGAGGAATATGATAAATATAGGGCATTGGTTGAAATTTTCGTACCGGGTAATCTCTCTACATGAACGATCAGAGAGCCACATTATGTATCAAATATCACGTAATAGCGTTTGTATAACAAGAGGACCGTGACCGACAATAGGATATTTATTGACTTATCCTGATAGTTGGACTGCCTCCGTGGTCCAGTGGATAGCGTATGCGACTGCTGGTCGGAGGTCCCGGTTCGATTCCCGGGCCGGGCAAAAGTGTTACCGGGTTTTTTCCGAATTCTCAGTAGCAGCACGGAGTCTGGTGATGTGCCCGGTAACGGCAAAAGGCTCGCCCCCTGTTACGTGGGACCTATAAATTCATGGCGAAATGTGGGTGTAATATTTACACCTTTGCCCACACCTTCGGGGATACAGGCGTGAGTCTATAAATAAAAATAAAAATCCTGATAGTCATAATGAAAACACACAGCAATATGTACCGAGAGTGTACAGCGACAAGATAGTTGGATCCGCTCCCTCGGGACGAACATACCCCGACTATCATATTTGTACGTTGAGTAAACCACCAATAATATGATTACATTGCCAGTTTGGTTTGGATAGTGGTTCTATAGCTTTATTTTAGTTTCTAACTAACAATAATACGGATTAGTGTAAATTGGACAGGCAAAGGATGATTTATTGTTGAGATTAAATTCAACCGCACTATCAGCACAGTTTATCACAGTCCGCTGCTGAAGTTGATTTACATTAGCAATGCGATTCAATAGGGGGATTTGGCCTATAAGACCACGCTGGCCACTGTCCAGACTGTTGGTACCTACATACAGGTGTAGATGTCGATTTTCCATTTCGTCTTTTAATCGCACTGCTGTATATTTTTGTTTTGTTATATAGACGTTGAGTTGTAGCTTTAGTAATTCTTAAAATTACTCTTATATTAAGGTACATATTAGTTTGTTACCATTTCTGTAGAGGTATAGGTATCGTTACAGAAATTAATTCGCAATGAATTAGAAACTTGCTTTTTTGATATCATTCCCTAATGACTCATGATCATGAATATTATGTGGCTTTGCCATTTTGATGTCTTATTTAAATTCTACAGAATGATCGTGTCAACGAGCCATTACTTCTTACTTCTTTGGTACAACTCAAAATATAAATCAAACTTTGACATCTATTTGCAACACGATATCCAAAATCTGGTGAATGTAGGTTAAACTAATAATTATTTTGGACTTTTCATCTGTGCGATATTGGATAAATATTATAGGAGCCATCTTTTTACGAGCTGTGAAATCCCTTTATGAAGATTCTAGAGCTTGTGTGAGGATAAATGGGTCGTACACGGATTGGTTTACCATCGAGACAGGTGTTAGACAGGGATGTGTAGCGTAGCCATAGCTGTTCAACCTTTTCATGGACAGTTGTTTGCAAGATTTGAAACATAGTGTGTGTGTGTGTGGATTAAGGATGAATGAGTTACTTGTCAAATGCCTCCTTTATGCTGATGATCAGGTTATACTTGCGTCTTTAGCGGAGGAGTTGCAGGAGATGGTAACAATCATGCATGGTGCGTTAGAGAGGAAAGGAATGAAAGTGAATGTAAGTAAAACGAAAGTTATGGTGTTGGAAAAGGAGGAATGCGTTACGGCTTCTAATGTTATGATCGATGGACAGTTTGTATATTTAGGTACGCTGTTTACAAGAGATGGTAAGAATGTAGAAGATATTGACAGAAGAGTTAATGCAGGTAATAAAGTGAATGGAGCTCTGAAGGCGTTTATGAATAGCCAAAACGTGTCCAAAAAGGCACGTTTGGCTGTGCATAGAGGGGTGTTAGTTTTTACTCTTACTCCTATGTATGGTAGTGATTGTAAATAGGAAACCTGCAAGTCTGGAAGTTCTCCATAATGTTCTCGAAAGACATGTGATGTCTGCCAACCCGCACTTGGCCAGCGTGGTGGACTATAGCCTTATCCTTCTCATAGTGAGAAGAGGCCCGTGCTCAGTGGGACAGTATTAAGGGCTGATGATGATTTGTAAATTATTTTACACAGTGTCCAAGGATATAGCTGTCTAATAGTTTCCTAGCTTTGAAGTGAGAAATATGTTTTCGAAAGTTTTACTTAAATTATAACGACACATATTTATTAGGAACATCGATGCTTTATGTGACTCAAAAATCATAAAATATGATAATTTCAATGCTATTATAGTTTTAATATTTAGTGCTAAAGTCCTGCTGGTTATAGCATCACCGGTAGTTTAAAGTGGTACTTACCTTTACTTAACACATTCATACTCGTAGTATACATACTGACATCTAGTTTTCTTAATGAATTAAAAGTCAGGTCTTGGTACTTTTTCCATTTTCTGCCTTTTCTATTTTCTGTTCCCTTTGAAATTGAAAAATAAACCAGATAGTCTGCCAATCTGGACTTGGTCAGCGTGATGGACCATGACCTGTCTCTTCTTAAAGGGCTCAGAAGCTTGTGCCCAGCAGTGGGACAGCTTATACAGGCCCCATGAGGAAAGGGCACTGCTGGTGGCACCAGTCGAAACCACATATAGAAAAAAATAAATCCGACTGCTTACCAAAAGTAGCCCATACTGAATTCCATGAATATTAATCTGAAACTGCTTTAGAATAAACATGGTTATTTCAAATTTTTAAATTAATATTGTTTATTTTCTGTTAATAAACTGTAATCATTACACATGCGTCGTAAAAGACTTTTCAAGTCCTTTTTTATAACTTAGCGTATAGAATAAGGACGATATGGGTCATGTGTTGCGTGGTTATCTCATTGTATCACAGATGTATGCCCCAAATAACGTGAAGTTTCTTACAAACTATACCTACACAACTGTTTTCGTGTTCTTTATGTACAGAAAAATACCCAACTATTTTTAAGCTTTCTTTTTAAATCCGGCTGCAGACAAATGACTTTTCAGAGAGTTGTCTATATAAATAAGTGACAAAAGACAACGATTCGTGAACCATACATAACCTTGCTACCGCCGCTCTAGGAGTAGCATTTATAACTCTCTGCGCAGTCTTGTCAATAAAAATGGTCACTCAGAAATACTATGCAGATATCCACTAAATAAATACTAGAAGTAGTAAACATATACAACAATGGATCCCTTAGCATAATTCTCCCGCTTATTTTGTAGTATAGCCGCTTGACCGCTAGCGCCAATTCGCCGAATTCACTTGACCGCTCACGTTCTAAACAAAATGTCGCGCCGCCGCTCGCCAGATGGGCGCGCTAACATAAACATTTATTGTTGATAAGTCCGTAACATGAGTAAGTTGAAATGATGTTTTTCTTCAACTTTATATATGACTCTTTCAAGTCGTATGAATTCTTTGTTGATATTTATTTTCTAATTTATTATACTTAGCAGCGAACATTGACTATCGTTGAAAAAAACACTTTGTGTATTTTAAACAGGATTATTTTAAAAAGTAAATCGATGACATACATATTTTATGAGTTTTAACTGTAGAGGGATTCTATCTACACCCAATTAAATAAGAAAAACATGTATCATAGTATAAAAATATTTAATTACACGCATACGATAAGCACGTAATTACTTAGCAGCGACCATTGACTATCGTTGAAAAAAACACTTTGTGTATTTTAAACAGGATTGTTTTAAAAAGTAAATCGATGACATACATATTTTATGAGTTTTAACTGTAGAGGGATTCTATCTACACCGAATTAAATAAAAAAAAACATGTATCATAGTATAAAAATATTTAATTACATGCATACGATAAGCACGTAATCACGGAGCGCGCGAAACAAAGAGTGGCATTAGACATTATTTTTTCGTTCTGGGTTAACGATTTTAAGACTCGCCCCGTATTTTTAGCATCAAGAAATGTTCAATGATTTGAATAGAACCGAGAAAAATAATTTTAAACATAACGTAATAGAAAGAAACAGTCAATTCAGACCGAGTATAGCGTTGTAACCAAAAAGGGAAAATAGTCACTTGTGCGCGGTCTACGGCATTTCGAAAAAGGGAGAATAGTAACTTGTGCGCGGTCAAGTGGATAGTCACGTGACGTAAGCCTTAAAGTCCTCGGTCGAACATGGGGTTCTTAGGACGCTGTAATGAACGATCCTGGATTATATTTACTGCCACTATGTCTGCTGCTGCCCACGAGGTGGATTAGAGATCGCAGTGGGTATAGCATTATGAGGGCACAAGTGGCGGCCTTTGTCTATGCTTCGGGGTAATTCCGTAGTGGAAATTTCTGTGTAATGCGCGACTGACACCCGAGACTTGCTTTTATTTTTGGCTTATTTTCATTGGTGGTTGGAGCTATGAATATTAGAATAGGTCTTAGCAGTGATGTCGCTTTTTATAAGCTACAGCATCTGTTACGTATTTCTTACTATAAATACTGAAAGTAGCGACACTCATACACAAAACTATGATGCGGTAAAAGCATTTCTAAACCGGGTCAATCAATTAATGTACAATAGCATCTTTCATAAAAATATGCTATTTATCTAGGAATGTAGCACACTCTTGAGTTGAGACAGATTGTTGTTAATTCATGCCATAGGGACCGCATGCGGAAACCGATTTCATTAGATAACTAGAGGACCCGTGCTGCTTCACAGCATATTTTAATATTATAAAAAAGCCACCCGTATTTTTTTAGCAGTAGGAGGACCACCCGCTGCAAAATCTCCAACAGGGCCGTCATTGACCAAGATTCTTTGTTCAAAGTTTCTCTGAGCATTTTCCAATTTCCTTCCAAGAACCATAATTATAATTAAAAACACAACTACTCAAAAAAATACGTTATTAAATTAGAAACTTAAGTAACTAACTAACGCTAACTTCACTTTTTTATTTTATCTGTCAATATTAAAAAAATATATTTAAACAATTTTTTTTGTATAAGTAAGAAAATACGTTTTATTTTTGTTATCCAGCCAGCCAGAAATATTTATGTGAGAAGCACGATTTATTTTGTTTTGTGTATGGGTGTGATTAATCCATCATAATTTAGAAATGTAATGGTAACTTTGGTAGAAATGGTACTTTTGATAGACGTGGTAGTTTTGGTAGAATTGGTAGGAATGGCACCTTTGATAGCAATCGGAAGTAATATTGCTACCAAAACTACCATATATGCCAGTAATACAATTTCTACCAAAACTACTATTCCTTGTGAAAATACTATTCGTATCAAAACTACTATTTGTACCAAAACTACGATTCGTACCAACACTATCATATCTACCATTTTTTTAATCCTACCATTTCTACCAAAAGCGCCGGTGCTGTCAAAAGTACCTTTTCTCTCAAAACTACTATTCTTACCAAAGCTACAATTTCTACCATAACTACCACTTGTAATATGATTATATGACAATAGTATAATAATGAACCGCTGTAATAAATGTTCTACATAAAAAACCGGCCAAGTGCGTGTCGGGCCACGCGCAATGTAGGGTTCCGTAGTTGCTCATAATGACTTGCTGCAAAGGGTATTAATGTACAACAAATCCGACTGTTTATTTTGCTGAAAAAATAATTTTAATAACACTATTATAAGAACCTAAGTTTTGTTTAGAAAAATACTAGGTATGTATCCAGTTATGTATTGTAAACATAAAATGTGGTTTCCAAGATATACTACTACTATACATACGTAGTACATTACATACCAAAGTACGTATATCTTTAAGATTAAGCCAGCGCGCCCAATGTAAACTCACAGAAATAGGTATTTATAAGTTAACCGACGATTACTCGTAAACTAGTGATATCTACTTAGCCGTGATAGTTTTCCTTTTAAATTCGTTATATGTACTACATTTGTGATTTTAATCACCTCTTCCAAATTAATAGTTTAGCCGGCAGAGGGTGGGGACACTTGAGTCTAACAGTTTTTTTCACTTCAAAGCTTGATATATGACAAACCAATCACTTGATCGAAAAATGATTTGAGCAAACTAATAATATTTTTTTAAAACCTATCCAATGATTGGGGGGGGGGACCCAAATGATGGGGTACTCAACCAAAAAAAAATTCAACCCCACTATATATGTAGGGGAGATACCCTTAAAAAAATATTTCCCTAAATTTTATTCAACAGTTTTGTTGCAATATCTTATGTCTATATTCATGTCAAATATCAGCTTTCTAGCACCAGGTGTCTTTGAGCTGGGCTGCGGACGGACAGACGGACGGACATGATGAAACTATAAGGGTTCCTTGTGGATTACGGAACCCTAAAAATTAAGATGACCGAAGAAAGTCCTTAATTTAAAAACACAAAAAATTTCCTAATATAAAACGTAATTTACCCGTCTGTAGGGTTGATTTTCCCAACATTAGTTTTTTCCTCGGGTCGCGGGTATACTGACGTCGTTACCGCGACATGAGGGTCGATAGAGGAACACCGCGGTGTTTAGTGGGTATGCCCCCGCCGAACATCTAGGGGGGAGAGCCGAGCCACACACCCCCCTCCACCTGCCCCAAACTCGGTACAGAGTTCGCGGAGGGGACCCTTTGAAGGACAGTCCGTAACTGGATTTAATCGCGATACAAAAAAAAGGGGAAACAACATCAGAGATCAGTTCACCCAACATTAAGGGTTAACTGGTAACATTCGGGAAATATTACCTGCCATCAGCGATAAAATCACTATAGTGATAATTTTACCAACATCGGGTATAATTTACACACCACCACACTCACACCCGTATAAAATTAAGGCAAGGTCACCTTAAGGAGGCTTAACGGTTTTTCCTGGCAGTTACCGCAAGGAACTTAATAGATGCCATAAACATATTTTTGAATTTAGAACCGTCCATGTAGAGAGAAAGCAATGGAATCTTAAGAAATTTATAGGAAAATATTGAAAAATAAGTTCAATGTCCACACCTATCTTCCTTCAAACTTCCCAATTTAAATGAGCATACCATCAAATGAAAGATCTCTTTTCAGCGGGTGTTCTAGGCCTATAACGAAACGCCTACCTCAATGAGAACCAGATATATAGAAGTAGAAAGACATTGACTACGGCTAAGAAAACGTAAAAAATGTATGGGAGAAAACTGTTTTTGCATATAACTTGTTGAATGTGCAAGTTAGGTAATTTCTAATGCTTGATGACAAATCTATGCAGCGAGAGCTTTCATTTAAAAAAAAATCATGCGTATTGGTTGTGTAGAACGGGCTGGCCGACTCGTATTATAAAACACAAATTCTTTTAATATATAGATGGAGTGCAGATGCGTGGTGTGGAAGGTTACTGAATACTAAAGACATATTTATTTCTGCATTTTGGTTGTTTACAACACTTATACATGTCAAAACCCTATTCTAGATGATGCCGGCTTTTCCTAGCTAAATGACTTCTTGAGAAGAAAGGCCGAAACAAACTCAGAGTCATTGTTTTTTTTGTCACTTCAATTTCTTTAGTCTTTTCTTCATCTTTTAAAGTCCAGACAAAAAAGGGTGTAGTATGCAAGTACAATGCAGGAAATCATCTGACGCTTTTGACTGACTCGGCCCACTGATGGCCCGCATTCAACAGCAATCGTACGGCCAGCACGATCTGTATCACTATGCCTCCACGCCATCAGAAGGTGTATGCATAAGCATGCCAGCCTAAGCCATCAGACAGGTTGCCACAACTATTTGTTTATATGTTTAATAATGTCCACATCATACTCACAACTTTACGTGCTAATACATAGTAAAATAGATACATGTTGCAAACAATATGTATAAATAATAAAATTTAAACAATAAAATGTCATATATTTAAAATGTCAGAAAATATTATTGAATGTCAATTTAGGAATAATAGTACTTAAGTAATTTTAAATGTCATAAGAAAATAATAAAATAACAATGTCAAATCAAACAATGTCAAAACAAAATAAATAGATTTACAAATGTCAAATTAAAAATGTCAAAATGTAAAAATATAAGTATTACAAATGTAAATAAAAATATCATGTCACTAATTTCAAAATGTCAAAATTCATAATTTTTAAACTCAATTCCATGCATTTTTGTCTGCTAAATAATCTTTAACTGTGTAATAAGCTTTTGAACACAAGCTCTGTTTAATAATTACTTTGAATTTATTAATACTTAGTTCCTGAATATAGCCTGGAATTTTGTTGTAAAAACGTATGCTTTGACACTTGTATGAGTTACTTATTTTTTGTAGTCTAGTTGAAGGTAGAACAAGTTTGTTTTTATTTCGTGTGTTTAATTTATGAATGTCGCTGAATTTGGAAAACATATTTATATTTTTTCTGACCTATAACAAGTTCTCATAAATGTATTGAGATGCGACAGTCACTATCTTAATTTCTTTAAATTTTTCCCTCAGTGAATGCCTTGAACCAAGACTGTAGATTGCACGAATAGCCCGCTTCTGCAGTACAAACACAGTTTGAATGTCAGCTGCGTTGCCCCATAATAAAATGCCATATGACATTATGCTGTGGAAATAACTAAAATACTAATCTGGCCGTATCTACATCAGTTAATTGACGAATTTTATAAACCGCGTACGCTTCAGAGCTAAGTCTATTCAACAACTGACCTATATGTGGGCCCCACTGTAGCTTAGAATCTAAGGTTATGCCTAAGAATACGGTGTTATCTATAAGATCCAACTCTTCTCCATTCAAAAATATGTTAGGTTTAACTTGTTTTACATTCGGTCTTGAAAATCGTATACATTTTGTTTTTTTTTTTCATTTAACAGTAAATTGTTAGCAGTAAACCATTGAATTACTTTAGAGAGAGCATTATTTACATCGTCATTATTTGATTGTTGTCGTCTAAGTTTAAAAATAAGTGATGTATCATCAGCAGATAACACTATCTCTTCATTATTTTGCATAATGTATGGCAAATCATTAATATATACAAGGAAAAGGAATGGACCAAGAATTGAACCTTGCGGCACTCCCATTGTAACCACTAAACCCATAGAAACTTTTCCATTTACCTCAACTCTCTGTATCCTATTACTCAAATATGATGTTAGGAGATCCAAAGCAGTGTTCTTAACTCCATAGTAATGTAATTTCCTGATCAATGTTTCATGAAAAACGCAATCAAAAGCCTTAGATAAGTCACAAAAGACTCCAAGAGCATCATGCGACTCCTCCCAGGCATCAAAAATACTATCTAAAAGCTCAACTCCAGCATCGGTAGCTGAGCGACCCCTAGTAAAACCAAATTGTTTTTCATGTAACAGCTTATTGTTATTAAAATGAATTTGAAGCTGACCTAGAATTAATTTTTCAAAAATTTTACTAAACGTGGGTAGCACAGATATTGGCCTATAATTTGTGGGGTCCGATGTGCTACCTGATTTAAATAACGGAATTACTTTACTACTTTTCATTTGATCAGGAAACACACCACAGTCAATGCATCTATTGAAAATCATTGCCAGTTCAGGTGCTACTGTGTTGATTATGGATTTCGTAATCACAACAGAATTGCCCCAAAGATCACTAGTCTTCTTCAAAATTAAGGGTATTAAAAGTTTTTACAATATCTCTGTCAGTGACATGACTAAAACTAAATTCAATGTTACACCTATTGACATTTTGTTTCAATAGAGATTCGGCGTCATTAGGGGACGAGTTGAGGGATTTAGTGGTTGAGACTGGAATGTCTGTGAAGAAATTTTCAAATGCCATGGCAACCTCAAAATATGACTTTAATATCTTTTTATTTAATTGAAGAGTGTAATCGTTACTTTTAATCTTGACCCTTCCAGTCTCATTGTTTATAATATCCCACGTTGCTTTTATTTTATTGTCACTGTTTTTAATTTTTGATTTTAAATAAAGTGTCTTAGCTTCACTCCACATCTTTTTAAATAACTTGGAATAATTTCTTACATATTGACAAAATTGTTCATCATTTTAATTAATTACTTTCTGTTCATATAATTCGTAAAGCTTATTTCTACTTTTATAAATTCCAGTGGTTGCCCATTCACTGAAGGATGTAGTACCAGCAACTGAGATCCTCTTAGGGACAAAGATAGAATTGAATACAGTACAGTACATGTCAAAGAAAGAATTGTACAAATTATTGGGATCGTTATTATAGCATAAGTATGGTAGTGTACTTGTGAGTTTATCCTTAAGTCCCTCCAGACGACGCAAAGTTTTTGGCACCACACTCAATTCCTTTCTACCTACTTTTTTAGACTGCATAGCAAATGTTATAGATTGTCCACAATGATCTGATGTTAATTTGTTAATTATTTGCTTTCTAACTGGTACAATATCTATAAATATATTGTCTATACAAGTAGATGTCGTGGAAGTTATCCTGGTAGGTTCCAAAAATAAGCATGCAAGATTATATGACTTGAACAAATTCTTAATTTTGTGGCAATTCAGGGAATCTTCTAGTAAATTAATATTAAAATCGCCACCTACTATTATAGATTTATTTTGTTGGCATAGCTTCCGTAACACATCATCCATGACACTTTCAAAGTTATCATAGAAGGATGATGGTGGCCTATACACACTCAAAACAAGAAGTTGGTCCAACTCCACACAGGCTATTTCAACTGTCCGTTCAATAGAGAAACTAACAATGTCACTACGATTCTTAAATTTAAGCAGCTTGTTAACTAAAATCAACGATCCACCATGTATTGCATTTTGTCTGCTGAACGAACTACCAACTAGATGGTTATTAAAATTGCACATGAACTAGTGATCATTAAGCCAATATCCTGTTATACACAAAATATCGACGCATTCACCGTTCATGAACAACTCCACTTCTAAATCTTTATTTGACATACCTTGTATATTTTGATGTACCAGTTTTAATACTTGCGAATTTCTGAATGTATTATTAGTTGAATTGGGCTTATTCGTACATACCAGCCCATTATTAATGAAAGTGACATTGCAAGAGGTATTCTTTATTGTCGAATTATTTAATTTAAATTATTAGAAATGTCAGACTGTGTAGCCAAAATATTGGCTGAATCATTATAAGGGTCATTTCGTTGCTGTATAGGGGCAACAAGTTTATTAGCCAAATTCTTGGCTGAAATGTCAATACAATATGCTAGCGACTCAGCTAGTTGTCTTTTATAATAATAATTCAGATAACAAGTATCTTGCGTCAAATGTAAAGCTTTACTAACATAATTGTTAGAGTCAAAAATATGAAATTGATCGTTATTGTATGACCAACTACACAAATTTATATTAAAACTATGTCTAATATTATTTTCTTTCTGTTACAACCCTTTACTGAAAGGTTATGATTATGCTCAAAGTGAGCATAATAATTTGATTTAAATTTAATTCACATAATTTACTGTAGTAATAGAATAAAAGTCTTTTATTTAAAGATCCTCTTTTATCAAGTAGAATCAATAAAGTTGTATACTGGTCAAAATTGAAGTTTATAATTTTATCTAAAATAGCAATTGAACTTAACCCAGGCAAACAGTAGTTCATCACTAACCCATCACTATATGTGTTTGCCAACAACTGACCCATACCTTTTCCAATCTCGTCACTAAATATTACCACTTTTTTATTTTGTTATATAGTTTAACTGTCTAGTTTGTTATTTTTTTATTTATTTACAGTGCGTTTAATATTTGAATTTGTATTGTTTAAAGAACTATTTGGCAAAACCGGGCCACATGTTGGCAATGAGCAAGCTGGCGAGTGTTGGAGGTTGAACGGGATGTCATTGTTCAATGGTATTGAGCATTTGTTACTATTTGATGCCACCAACTCATTCACTGCCAATATGTACTCTTCCATTTGTAGTTCAGAGCTTTTATATTTATTTGTCATTGATACTAATTTGTCACTAAGATTATTTAATTCTACCTGCAAATTATTTATTTCTAATTTATGTTTCAAATTATTTTGGTGATATTTCTGTGAGTAATTTTTTAATTTTTCAAGAGCAAGTAATCTTTCCCTATTTAGCTTGACGTTTTTTATGAATTTTTTTTGTCTGTGAACTAATTTTTGGGTCCTTTTTTTTAATTTGTTTATTTTGACATATTTCTTCATTCTATTCCTATTACCTCTAATCAATTTTATTGAATTATTTGATTCTTTGCACACTGAGAGACTATTTGGAAATGATGCTTTAGAATGATTTATATCAGTAATCATGCTTGGAGCATGAACCACCAGCTCATCGAACAGACTTTGATTTGCCGTCGTAGTTATTTGATCTTGGGTGAATTCTAGATTCTTCTACTTCGGACTTATTCTACTGTTGGCCTCGTGTAACTGTTTGTCTAAAAACTGTATACGGTCAAGTGCTTGTTCATACTGCAAGCTACACTCGGCAAACCCGTCCACAACGAGCTGGAGTCCATCCCGAGCACTCATGACATCAGAGAATTGAGTATGTAGCTGAGCCATTTCACATTTTAAGATCTTATTTTTTTCCAGTAAGTTCAACATTTCTTTCTCGTTATCTTCTCTTTCCTCTATCAGTTTGTTACACAACTCCTTAGAGGTCTTTAATTCAATGAAAGCCAGTTGGAGTTTAGACTCTTCCTGGCGAGCCAAAGCTTTACGAGTCATAATCATAGTGAAAAGAGAGAAATACAAGTTGTTCAAAGGAAGTTGTGTTCAAAAGAAAAGGAGACGATTGAAATACGTAGTAATAGTAGGGTTTAAAGCTAATTATTATTGTAAGAAAGAACAGCTGATCTCGTTCAAAGTTGTGTAACCAACTAACAAGGTTTAGGTTATGTTTATGTATTTTTACTATTTATAGGTTATTTAGGAACTTGATAGCACTTTTTATTCGGAAATATACTAATTAACGCTATTTTTTACGTATAAGTTGATTTTAGATAGTAGTTACAATGTTATATCTGTTTGTAAAATGACAATGCAAATTTAGCCGGTAGATTGGTTGTCAAAAAAGAAATCACAATAAACTCACCTTATTTTCACAAAAAACACTAATAATTTTATAGATTATTACAAATAACACATTTATTAAGTAATTAACTTGTAATAAGCTTTAATAATTCGATTATTTTAAATTTTTATTTGTAAAAAATATGGGACAAGGTCGGATCAGCTGTTAACCTCAGTGTTGCCACAGAGCGGAAAAAAAGAACTAATCGTCAGTACTAGGTGTGCAGGCATATCTTATATCTTAATAAGAAGTGAGTACCATATCATCAATCTTTATTTTCTTACACTCTTACCCATGAATGTGAATTGAGGCAATCGCTATGACTTAGTTTCAACATCGATAGTTTTTAAGTAGTAGACTTAGTTTCAGCAGTATTTTGCAATCCACCGCTGGATGTAGGCGTTTTCTTATTGAATTATAATAAGATTGTGCACTAATGGCAGGATTTGACCTACTAAACTACGGTGGCCAGAGGTTGGCATAGGGTATGATGTCGAGTTTTCATCCCCTCACAAAGATATTATTTGCATTGTGTATTTTACTTAGTCGCCTCTTACAACAGCCATGGAATGAATTGGGCTAGTGACACTTTGTATTCTTAATCCGCCTCCACACGGATTATTTTAAATATTCATACAATACATATGACTATTACAAGATACCACCCAACATTAACACATAATTTGCCTTGGTTGTTTAGCTAGAGCTACAATGGTAGGTACAGTTGGCTTGATATATATGTAGTTCATTACAAGTTCAGTTCCAGCGAGTCCAGGATTGTATGCAATTTGCGAATACAAAGAACGTCGGCTAAATATTTAATCTGCGCACCTTTGTCGCTACACGTGGCCTGACACGTAACTTTAAATGAAAAAACCTGAATAATTTACATTGTACAATTGTACATAGTGAGTGATATTGTTTTCCTAACGAGTTGGCGGCGTGTTTCATACTATGAAATCTGGATACGGAGGCTGGCGCTCAAGTTTCATAAAAATTCTGAATCGTTTTGTCCGAAGCGTGACATGTAGAAGTCTATTATGTAATGCTAGTTTTTATTCCGAGAGAAAGGAACTAGGCAACACACTTTCATTTATAATTGTTTAAGTTAGCAGTATATACTTTACTTTAGAGCAATGTCATAACCTACTGTATCTCTTTATACAAGGTTATATAGCGGGTCTTACTCGCGATAAATCTTATATTTAAGGCATAAATTATTTAAGGCATAAGGTATTTATGCCTTAAATATAAGATTTATCGCGAGTAAGACCCGCTATATAACCTTGTAATATTATGTATACTAATCGCGAAAGTTTAAAATCGTTTACTGTTTCTCTTGTTGGGGTGGTGCACCGAAATCAGTTTTAATGCCATTGGAGCTATATTAAAAGTGCACACAGAGCTATATTAAAAGTAGCTACATTTCGGCCTCTCATGTACCATACGAATTTACTGTACCAAAACTGCAATGGTCTTTTTATACGCCAACTTTTTATATTACACACAATCCTTTTGCAACACAAAATCACTCCGTACAAAAAAATTACAAAACGACGAAAAGATAAAATTTGCCTTATTCCTAAACCACGTATGTGTCCTTTACTAAGCGATTCTCTTATTGGGCTTACTTGGGCCCGCACCTATACAATAAAATTAACCTAACATGTCCAATAAATGGCTCGTCTTACTTTAAAAGTAAACACTTAATTCGATTTTTCGAATCGAACCCGGGGCTCTCTGCGTAGCAGTCTGTCAGTCTCTCTACTACGTTATACAATTATATTGGATCTGGTCCAAATAAGCGGTTATTATGAAATCTCGTGATTCAGAATGACCCGGAAGACGGACAAGGAGGATAACAAAATATTAACCGTGTAATTCTGCTATCCGTATGTCGGCTATTGAATACAACAATGGCATGTAACTAGTGAAGGCGGCTGTCACAACTAGCATCTGTATATCTCTACGTATCGGACCTCGCATTGGATTTTCTTGTAATGACTTCATAAGTAAATATGCTGCCTACACACGCGCTACCTATCCATAGGAATTATTTTTTTTTGTTTTCTGCTGCTGCCTACGCAGAAAAATATATTCATAGAAAAATACGACCTATTTTATTAATATTATTTCTGCTTGATTTGGTTTGACATATTTGTAAGTGCGTTGCTTAATATGTAATAGATTTAAATAGAGATACAATTAATGTAACATTATTTGAATGATCACACATAATTTAAGAGACTATTTCAGAAAGAGTCACTAAAAGTTAACACTTAGACTATTATACCTTGTATATAGTTTTGATTGTATATAGTATGCTTCTATTTACCACATCGAAAAGAAAAGAAAGCTGTATAAGAAAGCTGTTTAAGAACAGTTAAGCGCAAGGGTCGTAGATACAACCAGTGTTTGACACAAGGGTCATCGATACACCCTTTAAATAAACACAGAATAGAAAATGACCCATAAAGTTGCAACCACGAATCTTTTTGAATTGACCAATATCCGAATCATTTACGACTATTTATGAATTCCTGATTCACCAGGCCTTACGAAATAATAACACATCACTAGTGAGATGTCAACATAAAAATCTTTTATTAACAACATAAATTCAGGATACCATCGTGCATTCAACGATACAAAAAAGTATTACTGGTATTACAATTTCGCGCATATTCATTTCTTTTCCTTATTTATACTCAATTCGTATTGATTATCGATATCGATTTTAATTAGTTTTCGATAATACCTGCAATTCGAAAAATATTTAATGTTTTACAATCGTATAATAAAAAAACACACGGTAATACCATTAATAGTGGCCGCATCTCGTTTTATTTTTTACGTTTAATAACAGTAACAATTTCAATATTTATAAATTCGTCATTTATGCTGTAATGATGGCTTTGTTTGAAGATCAATATACTGATACTCGAAAGTCTTCCAGGTTCGAGCTCACGGCGCACAATGCTGTTATTTTTTAAAGGTAGGTACACAAGTATACATCGCATATGTATACTTGTGTACCTACCTTTAAAAAGTTTTTTTTGAATGGATAATTGGCGTTTGCCTTGAGCTTCGCGAGCACGTTCAATTGGTACCGGCTGTCATGAAAACTTTGGGCGTAGGAGTATCAGTTTGTTTAAGATACTGACTTCGCGTAGCGACTGTCAACAACTGTTCACGAGAGCCAAGAGTGATGGCTATTTAGTAATCTGTGGCGATGGTTTAACATGCTCGCCGAGGCACGAGGCGAGCGATAATTAACAATTAAATACCACATAACTTCGAAAAGTCAGTGGTGCGCGCCGTGGATTCGAACCCCTCTGCACGGCAGTCTGTTGGTATATTCACTAGGCTATCGCTGCCTGCTTTTTGGTTATTTAAGTTTTTTTAGTTAAATCATGATAGGGAAACTGTCTATATTAGATTTAATAACATACGGCAATGAATTGTCACAATAAAATTAGTACAATTAGAAGAAAATCATTTTCTTCAAACATCCTCAAATCAAGGTGGGCAAATACTTTTGAGCGGTAGTGTACGTACCTACCGTCAAGCCATAGTATAAAAAGAATAGTAGGATAGCTTCATACAAATCGGCCGCCGCCGGTTTGAGTGTACCCGTGAGTCGCCGGCGCCGTGTATGCACGCACTTTTCACGCACACAATCTCATAGACGAACGCGGCGAGCGCGGCTTCAGTACGGGATGCGCCGCGCGTCTGATCGCGCGCACTCATGTAGGTACTAGTGGTACTACACTGCTCGCCCGCTCGAATTGTTTATAAACATTCAGTTTTGTAATAAACGTTATTAATATTATACAATGTGTTAAACGACAGTAAATTAAACTTGTTACATTTTTCTCGTTATAAAGGGCATTTAGATAGTTATGTAACACTTAGGTAGTCAGTAGGTATTTGAAAAAAATATACATGCAAGCTTAAATTGTGAAGTATTCAGCGCGATCACTTAAAAAGCGGCGTAAAAGCGTGCGCGCCGACAAAGCCGGCGCCGCGGTGTAAACAAGTGACAACCCGTGCGTCAACGCAAGAGTAGGCAATTAACTCGCCGAGCGGCTTTAGGGCGGTTTCAGATTAGCGTATTTTCCTGCGCGTATACGGTCGTTTTAGCATACGCGCTTACACGCGCGCTACAATACGCGCTTCAAAAAACCAGACTCACGTAAACGGGCGTGTTCGCTCGAAACGGTAGTGACGTCTTGTCAGTGTCAATATGGATTTTGACGGCTCGTGGTTATACGAGCTTAGAAGCGCGTCAACGCTCGTACAAGTTGCGCGTGTGCCAAAAGGCGCGCCTATACGCGCCTACATGCGCTTCCAAAAACGAGCTTATACGCGCGTATAAAACGCTAATCTGAAACCGCACTTAGCTAACCTACTATTCTTATTTTACTAAGGTCAAGCGTCCGATAGCGATCGCGTTGTGTGCAATATCGCCCGATACGATAACCACTGGCACACGTCTACTTGTCATGATATACTGGTGCAACGCACGCAGCCTCCGAGCCAACGTCACGGAAATTGGCACCCGGTTTAATATCTATGTTGACTCCGCAAGCGATGACGCGATTTATTCTTATAGTAGGAAACGGTTGTAATAAGTTTATGGTATTTTACGGGTGCACTTTTGCTTGTAACGACAGTATAAATATAAGACAAGGGGTCATGAATAAGGTCATTCTTAGCTTCAATATACCTAAGATTTGCTATGCTACCTTAGGTATATTGAAGCTAAGAATGACATTATCCATGTCTTACCGAAAGGCTGAATAAGAAGAAAAATGCGGTATACGCAAGGTTCACTCTCTCAGTTTAGTCAGGTAAATCATTTCATCGGTATGAATGTTGAGTGCGAGTCCCCTTCAGTAAACTCATCATCATTGTCTTGCCCTGGTCCCAATTTATTTGGGGTCGGCGCAGTATATTCTTCGCTTTGATACTTCTTTGTCACCAGTCATCCGATCGTTTACCCCTTTCTCTTTCATATCCATCCTTACACAGTCCATCCATCTCTTCCTTGGCCGTCCTCTCCCTTTTCGTCCTTCTACATGCATATCCATTACCTACATACATCTCATCTCTCCGCATAACATGTCCATACCAGGCCAATCGACTCCCTTTCACCTTTTCAGCTATGGGCGCCACTTTCATACTATCTCTAACGTAATCATTCCTAATTCTGTCCATTCTTGTCACTCGACACATCCATCGTAACATTCTCATATCTGCCACATGCAATCGTTTCTCATCCATCTTCTTTGTAGCCCAACACTCAGCTCCATACAGTACGACAGGTCTTATAACCGATTTATACATACGGCCATTTAATTTCACAGGCATTTTGTGGTCGCATATTGTGCCTGAGACCTGTCGCCATTTTATTCATCCTGCGTTGATTCTTTGCCTAACATCCCGATCAATTTCGCCGTCATCTTGCAGGAGTGAACCTAGGTAGCGGAAATCGGAGCATACTGGTAGAGGTGTACCGCCGAGTGTAACCAGTATAGGACTGGAGAGACCGCCAAAGTCACAGAACATATATTCCGTTTTGGTTCTGCTTATTCTCAGGCCTACATTCTCCAATCTCGGCCGCCACTCCTCCAGCTTGCTCTGCACCTTCTGTCCACTCTCTGCTACCAGAACGATGTCCTCGGCAAACAACATGCACCAGGGTGCCTCTTCCTGTATGTCCGATGATATAGCATCCATAATTAACAGGAAGAGGTAGGGGCTAAGGGCCGACCCTTGGTGCAAGCCTACGGCCACATCGAATCTGGCTGTGATACCAGCTGCGGATCGGACCTGCGTTCGGCATTCAGCGTACATGGCTTGAATCAACGTCAGGTATTTCCCAGGCACTCCTTTCTTCTTCAGGGCCCACCACAAGACTTCACGGGGAACTCGGTCATATGCCTTTTAATGGTCAACGAACACCATGTGCAAGTTTTTATGTGCCTCCCTGTATTTTTCGCATATTTGGCGAAGAGCAAAAATGGCATCCACCGTACCTCGACCAGGCATAAAACCGAATTGGTTTCGTGAAATCTCACTCTCGTCACGCAGGCGTCGCTCAATTACTCTCTCTCATACTTTCATAGTATGAGGCATTAACCCTTAAGTCCCCTTCAGTAAACTATAGCTATAAAATCTGTATTTTAAATTATTCTATGAGATACTATAAAAGATCACCGTAATCAAATGCACTACTTGATGCTATGGCATGAACAATGTCGAAATAAATAGACAATTATATGTAACTGCCTGTCCTTTCCACGGACAACAAAAGATTTCAAAAAAGCTCAAACTGTGCTTTTTTTTTACTATGCCCTGGTAAGAAGTACCTTGGAATATGGTTCTCCGATCTGGTCACCATATTATAGAGAGCACATTAACGACATAGAGCGTGTTCAAAGGAAATGCCTTAAAATTATTTGTTACCGCCAAAAAGTTGGTCGTACGTACTTGAATTATGATTAGAGGCTGCAAAAATTCATTGTACAACCATTGGAAGGTCGTCGCAAATATTTTGATCTGGTTTATTTATATAAAATAATTCATTCAGTTATTGATTCACCTGAATTGCTTTCGCATATTTCTTTTAACATTAAATACAGTTTACGTAGATCGAACCGTGTTAATCTCTTTGCCTTGCAAATTATAAAAACAATATTTCTTATTACAATCCGCTGGTAAGAATGGCTAGACAATATAATGAATTAGTTACAACTAATTTACAGTTAGAAATTTTTCATCCTAAATTTTACACATCTATAAATATTCTAAAGGATATCCTCTATCCCAAATAGAAGTAAAATAGTTAAATATTTCTTAAGATATAGTATGGTTGTTGTTGTATTGCGAAATTAAACCTATATTTTCTTATATGTTTAATTTCGTAACACGTGTATGTTTGTACATCTCTTCTGTCTGTTAACTTGATGTTTAATTGTTTCAATGTTACATGCACATGTGTTGAGTTGCAATCTAGATCTAAACATAAGCTTTGATTGTTTTTAATTTATAATAAGATTGTAATTTGTTTTGTGCAATTAAAAAAAAACTGCCATTCAAATAAGCCTAAATTACGCACGTATTTTCACAGATAAACTGTAATTATCAAGCATAGAGTAAATAAATACAAACTAAATAAATCATCCCAATTTAATTATAATAATAAAATTATGAATGATGTAGGCATACAAACGGTAGCTAATTTCATAAAATCCCTTAATTCTTATAAAATTATTCAACCTATACGAAGCTGGGCCCGATTTTCGTAATTTAATAGTTTTGTACACACATAATAATAAAATGAATGTAATTAAATTATGCAAAATACGTAATTTGGCCAGCCATTACAGCGTAGTGGGCGGTAAATCGGAGGCTCTTGTTGGAGAATTCTCAAAAGCTTTTTTAAAATATCGTCCATCCCATGGAATTGGATCATATGTTACTCGAACAATCTGCTCACCCAGTAACCCGCTGGCTCTGGGTTAAGGGTATTCTATTTGCATTGCTTTGCTAAATAAGGCAAAAGAAGTAAGGTTTAAACATACGGCTTTATCACTAAAAAATATTGCAAACGAAACAAACATTTCGATCAGCTTAATAATACGCAAAAACTTTTTGTTTTTGCGATGGTGATGTGTATCATTGAAAATGATTGCTGAGGGGGTTTGACAATAGTAAAAGGTTATTGCGCATTGAAGGTTATTGACCTTGGTCAGCTCCCAAGGATTTATACGCGCAATTTAAAAGCCTACTTAGACCCTAATAGACAAGTAAACAAAGCCATAAATAGATGTAGCGTGCGCAATTACTTTTTAAAAGGACGTAAGGTCACCAAGAAATCCGTGACTTACAAACTGTCATCTCATTCAAACCAAACTTTAAAGAAGATTTAATACCAACTAAGGCTGTACTTAAGTATATAAAGATATTTAAAATAATTTTACCTATCGCTGCCTACTATTAAGATTTCGTAAAAGAAAAATTGTCAGTAATGTTTGTCAGGCAAGACCGTTTGATTAACGAGCGGACCTCGTGGCAGCGTTTTGTCACTGATATAGTAAGACAAATAGTTTTCACCGAAAAAACCGAGAAGCAAATCTTGGTCGGAGAATACGTGACAATGAGGTCACGTTGCGCGCATGTATTTAAGATGGCATGTGCTCATGTGTGTTAGTAAATTCTGATAATGGAATGACCTATAAGATGTGATGTAAAAGTAAAATGGGATTTTGATGAAGTATTCCCCTTGTAAGGTCACGTGTGTGTGAGAGGAACGACGCTTCCTTCTGTATAATGGCTCCAAAAGTATCGTTTGTTGGTTGTAGATGAGTCAAGTTAAAATGGACCGTGGCTCCAAAACAGGAAGTGTAATGCTTCATAAATAATTGCTTAAAAGCTTTTGCTTGTATTTGTAACGGTGACGCACACACGCAATCATTCTTGATAGAAGTGAACCATATACGAAATCTCTTTATTTGCAAATAATTGTAATGTTTAAACGCTATTAAAACTCGTACCTGAAGCGTGGAAATAAATGTTAAATAAAAATGAACTTTTATCTTATGATTTGAGAAGCGATAAAACCCAGCTGTGGTCTGTAATATGAAATTAAAATGCTCTAATATCGCCCTATTGTTGGAGTCGCAGCCATTTCCACATCGGCGATATAATATTCTTAACGGCTAGGTGATTTTGATAAGAAAAAGATTTATAAATATTTTTCTTCTAATTCTTTTAACGGTTGAGATTAATAAAATGGGACTTAAATGGAATTATTTTATTAGTGTATGTCTCTCTTTGGTTCCATTATATTATTTTAAATATCTGAGAAATGGCAGCGAACTTTTTCCTGTGTAGGAAAAAATTAGTTTTAAATTACATACAAAAGTACAAAACAGCCAAATATCGGCCTAAATATGTGTATTACTGTATTATATAATAAATACACAGTTTTATATATTCCAATTCTTGCAATAATCTCCATAGAAAAATAAAACAATCATCAAAGAAGTCTTCAACGTAAACCAAAATGGCAAGCAGTTTTTAATTATGTTCATGGCTGTAGAAATCTGTGAAAAATTTACAGGACCTGCCAATATATAATATTGAAAAATTAACCAGTTCTAAAATACTAAGTGGATGAAGTGATAGTTTATTGCGATATATGTGAAAGCTTGTGCTGGTGTTTTTGTTTGGTGATTTTGTACCTTTTTTATCTTTTTATAATAGACAATTTTATTTAGTAAGTAAGTTTCGTTTAAGAGACAGTGACGGGTGACGGGACGCCGGCACATAGGCGACGTCCTGTCTACAACATCATGTGTAAAATTGTAAATAATAACATTTTGTATAATTTTAAGATTAAAGTTACAAATACGTAATATTTATGCCAGCAACAGGCGAGGACATAAGTGATGCGGAGTTGAGTGCTAATCAATCTACCATATCGTCGCTGATTAATCTAGTGCGCTGCCCTGCATGTTCTCAAGCTCGTTATTTTAAAGGTGAGCGAGGCTTGAAAGTACATTTTGGCAAAGTACATAAAAACCAAAATGTGCTTCCGGGCCCCAGTTACATTTCACATTCTAATTCTACCCAAATTCCTTTTTGGCAGTACTTAGGTGCTTTAAAAATTCCATTCCGGTTCTGAAGCGAGTTCCACGCGGAGCGAGACCATTAGTAGCTCATAATTTAGCTCTCTGTATTGGTCTCGTTGTGCGTGAGAACTCCAAAACTGCTTGGGAACAGTTACTAACTTTCCCTTATAGGATTCTACACATTCAAAGCAACCGGACATCATCAAAATCTTTGACAGCCCAAATTAAAGATCTTTGTAACCATTCTGATAACAATTTTGACCCTAAATTTACTATAAATAGATTTAAGAAAACAATTTACCAATGTGTAGAGTCCAAATTGAGGGAAGGTGACATTCAGGGGGCGTCTAGGTTATTGTTTAGTAGCGATGTGGTGGCGCCTTACTCTGCAGACGCCCTAGCAGGTCTGAAGAGTAAGCACCCAGCGCCATCTAATGACCTCACCTTTCCCGACATGCCTGACGAAGATTTTGACTATCTGATTGTTTCAGCCAAGGACGTATTTGAAGCCGTCTGTTCCTTTCGAAGTGGATCCGCTGGCGGCCTCGGCGGCTTAACACCTCAGCATCTTAAAGACCTCACAAGTGCAAGTGCTGGAGAGGCTGGTGATGCACTTTTGAAGGCGCTGACGGCTTTAATTAACCTAATGCTCTCCGGCAATGTGGCCACAGATGGCACCGACTTATTGTACGGCCAACTTGTGCGCCCTACGCAAAAAAGATGGTGGCAATCGGCCCATGGCCGTGGGGTGTACCTACAGACGTATGGCAGCCAAACTGTGCTGTAAATACTACAGTGCCATTTTGGCAGATAAATTTCAGCCAGTCCAGCTTGGCTTTGTTTCAAAGGGAGGCTGTGAGGCTGCCATACATGCGCTGTCCACGTACCTTGACTGCGGTAAAGGTGAGGTAATTTTAAAGATTGATTTGAAGAATGCCTTCAACTCAGTGCACAGAGACACCTTGCTGACACAAGCGAAATTAGAAACGCCCAAAATGTTTAAATTCCTTTGGCAGTGCTATAGACATCCATCTAAATTGATATACAAAGACAATGTTTTGGAATCTGCTGTTGGTTGTCAACAAGGTGACCCTCTGGGGCCGGTCATTTTTAGTTTAGCTATTCACCCAATAATAAAACAAATAAATTCTAAATTTAACGTTTGGTATTTGGACGACGTAACCCTAGGCGGAGACCTTTACACAGTTTTACAAGATTTAGAACTAATAAAAAATAAATTTAAAGCAATTGGTTTTGAACTAAATTCAGATAAATGTGAAATTTTTATTAATGACAATTTGGATAACCTTTCGATTTTATCAAAATTAAATTTTTTGGCGCCAAATATTAAAATCATCAATAAACTCGAATCGAACAACTATCGAATCTCTATTCGCTTATTACGCGCGGCGATACACGGAGGAGCCGCAGAGACGGGGGCAGGGCTGCGGGGCGCTTGTGTAGCGCACTCAGCAGTCACAACATTTCGCGGCGACAAAACTGCTGACGCGAAACTTGCGACCGATGTGTCAGCGCATGCACCTCGGCGCGTGTTGATGTTACTACGCGCCGGTGACCCAGTTAAATCGACAACCTTATGTAGGTCATCCACCTCCGTGCGCAAGAGTGCAACGGTTTCTTCGGATGCCTGTAACTTCTTGTGTACATCCGCTAAACTTGCCTTCAGAAAAACGATGTCCTTCAAAACGCTTGTGACATCGACGTGGTCGAAAGTGACGGGAGGCAACTTGTTCAAGTCCCTCGCCACAAACGTCGGCACGTCGTCAGGATCGGTCTCCTTCAGCAGCGTGATAATGTCTTGCCTTTTCTTTGTCCCATCACGCCTACGGGACACCATCTAGTCACATTTGTTTAGCGACCTGTACACAAGCAGGTTGGCAACCGCTATGTCCTCCTCGCTGAAGTTGCTAGAACAGAACTGGATAGCCTACACTTTAAAGTTTCGTAGCCAAAAATGGCAAAATCGGAACCCTTACAGATGCGCTATGTCTGTCTGTAACGTCGTGAAGCGGTTCACAGAATACATCTACCTACCTATTTTCAAACTTGTAGACTCAATAGTTTCGGCATAAAGTGGTTGTGCCACCGTTTGTCATTACATAGTTTTGATGCATTAAGATTCGCATTAACAGGTGAAGGCAAACTTGATAATTGTAAAGAGTACAGAAACTCTTTAGGGTACGAAATAACTCGGTCCAGGCGTTTTCAAGAGACCGACCGGTACATTGACGCAAAGGATTCTTATTATCCATAATTGACCCAGTTTCTTCAAATTTTTTGATCAATCTTTGGCAAAATAACGTATCCACTACAAACATAATTAGTATTTCCATCTAAAAAAATCAATCCGAGTAAACGCAAACGAAATTTAAGACGAAATTGTAAGTTAAAAGTTGTCGTTCTTATGATGATATATGTTTTCTGGTTTGTTTGTTGGTAGTGAAATGTATTTGTTTGAAATGTTAGTCGTCTCTTATGGTCATGACACACTTTGCGGGCACTGTGAGGATACCGCTCAAACCCAGCGATCAACAAACACCGTTATGTCGTACTAGACCGCGGCTCTATCCGCGTGCATTACACACATAAACTTTCCTCAGAAATTACACTATGTACCTATTGGTGAAAACCTACAAAAATCCGTAACACCGTTTTTGTGTTCATCGCGTTCATATAGACATTACGGCCCGGGACTTCATTTAATATGTATCTATATTTTTTACGTGTATAATTATAGATAGACTTCTACATGTTATATATACGTCAATGTGCCAACGGTAAGTTGTCAGTGCGCTTGCCAACCCAACATCTTCGCCGCAACACCGTGCCGCAGCTGCGCTGGTACGGTGGAGGTACAGTGTATCATGACGTTTAGTCGTTTCGGTTACACTGATTGTTGTGCCGAATAAGTAGGACGCGAATCTGTCTACATTCCTACCAAGTTATCCAATTACGAGGCAATGTAATCCAGGCTAATTACATAAGATAGTATATTGAGCCTTAGATCACTGTAGAACGCTGGCTTGGAGTATTAAAGAATTATGTTTAAAATATATGCTGATGATCATCCAACATCTAAACTATATGTATAAAAAAACTGAAGATTTTGTTTGTTTGGAACAACTGGCACAATATGAAAAATCTTTTTGTGTTGGCAGTTCCATTTACCTAGGAAAGCTATACCTATAGGCTATAATAAAATCATTGGTGCTGAGTAGTATCTATTATTAAATAACGCGGGTACAACCGTGGGCCCAGTTAGTAGAAGCTAAAAGGACAAGAGAACCATGAATTTACTCTACAATAAGTCTTGTTGTCTCCTTTAATACTCAGTATGCTATGCCCAACAGGGTCTATGGTAAATACATACCTATATAAAATATTTACGAGGTAGTGATTGCCTAATTAATACCAGCAGACTGTCTTGCAGAGGATATCGAATACAAACCTACCCTTTTATCTAAGTTATGTACATATAAAATGGTTTATTATCGCTTGCCCCATGCTTCTGTGTACATGTTAAGCCGACGGTCCCGGCCTTGATGAAGGTGCCGACGCATACTATTTAAAACAAGAAATGTAATACAAGTTATTTGATAAAATACAACAGTTTACAATCAAAATGAAAAAATTACACCACTTTCAAATAAACGTGGCTTACTATTTTTAAACATTCAAGTGTTTAAGGGTCCCTTTGTTGCGTCGTAATGTAGTCGGAATGTACGATTGTCAATAACGGCCCACACAGATACTGTTACCGACAGCATTAAATTGTGTATCCGGAAGAAATGTGCGACGCTGAAGCGCTGAAATGAATGATTTGCGAGGATGCGGATGAAATCATCTGAGTGACGTAAATAGTCATATTTTGGTGAATGATTTCACATTTATATGAATTGTACAGGTACTACTAATATTTCTGTAGCGGGTCTCAAGCGTGTATTTAGTCGGGATTAAATTGGATAATTTTAAAGCGAAACTGGGCAAACGCGACGGTGATGAGCTGAGAGTGGGGCAATTTGGTTATGGGCATCGGAATTCCCGGGGTCACTTGCTGGCTAGCTTTATGGAGAAGGAAGGCCTCTATATGATGAATTCCTTCTTTAAGAAGCGAGAATGCAGCAAGTGGACCTGGATAAGTCCAGACGGTGCCACCAAAAATGAGATCGACTTTATCATGTCGACGAAGAGGCAGATATTCAATGATGTCTCCGTGATCAATTCGCTTAAAGTGGGGAGCAATCACCGAATGGTAAGAGGCACATTGAATATCTGTACAAGCCTCGAACGGTCGAGGTTGATAAAGTCCACGCTCCGACCGACACCGGTTCATATCCAAAACCCCGAGAGCTTTCAGCTCGAACTCAAGAACCATTTCGAATGCCTGGGCGAATGTGTAGATGTGGACGAGTACAGTAACGGGTTCGTGGATGCTGTCCATACAACAGGGGCTAAATTCTTTAAGCCCCAGAAAAGCAAGAGAACCAGCAAGATCTCGGGTCCAACCCTCAAGCTGTTAGAGGAAAGGCGCAAGATGGTTCTGCTATCCTCCGACGACATGCCGAAATATCGGCACCTCAGCAGACAGATCTCTAAGTCTCTGACTCGCGATCTCCGCCAATACAACACAAAATGTGTTCGTGAGGCGATCGAGCGGAATAAGGGAGCCAAAGTGTTCCAAAGGGATCTGTCTGTTGGGCAGAGTCAACTGACAAAGCTGAAGACGGAGGATGGCAGAATCGTATCGTCCAAGCCTGAGCTCTTGGAGGAGATCGAAAGGTTCTATGGACAGCTATACACGACAACGCAACAACCCGCAAGCACTCCAGCGTCAGACCCTAGAGCTGGATTGACCCGACACTATACCGAAGATATCCCGGACGTCAGCATGCACGAGATTAGTGTGGCTCTCAAACAGCTCAAAACCAACAAGGCGCCAGGTGATGACGGAATTACGAGCGAGCTTCTGATGGCTGGCGGTGCACCCGCTAGAGAAGCCCTTCGGAAGCTATTTAATTCCGTCATTCTTGAAGTTAAAATGCCACAGGCGTGGCACAGAGGTGTGGTGGTGCTTTTCTTTAAGAAAGGGGATAAAACCCTCTTAAAGAACTACAGACCCATCACACTTCTGAGCCACGTCTACAAGCTGTTTTCGAGGGTCATCACGAATCGTCTCGAGAGCAAGTGAGACGACTTCCAGCCTCCCGAAAAAGCCGGTTTCCGTAAAGGCTATAGTACCATAGACCACATACATACGCTGCGGCAGGTAATACAGAAGTCCGAGGAGTATAACCAGCCCCTATGCTTGGCGTTTGTGGACTATGGGAAAGCCTTCGAATCGATCGAAACCTGGGCGGTGCTACAGTCTCTCCAACGGTGCCGGATTGACTACCGATATATCGAAGTGCTGAAATGTTTGTATGAAAACGCCACTATGTCAGTCCACCTCCAGGACCAGAGTTCGAAACCTATTCAACTCCAGCGACGAGTGAGACACGGGGATGTCATATCCCCGAAACTGTTTACCACTGCGCTGGAGGATGTTTTCAAGCTTCTGGACTGGAATGGACTCGGCATCAGTATCAACGGCGAGTACATCACTCACCTCCGATTCGCAGACGATATTGTAGTCATGGCTGAGACCATGGAAGACCTAGGCACAATGCTCGATGGTCTCTGTAGAGTCTCCCAACAAGTAGGTCTTAAGATGAACATGGACAAGACGAAAATCATGTCGAACGTCCATGTTGTACCTGCTCCTATTCAGGTTGGGAACTCTACGCTCGAAATTGTCGACAAGTATATCTACCTGGGACAAGTAGTCAAATTAGGTAGGTCCAACTTCGAGAAGGAGGTCAATCGTCGAATCCAACTCGGTTGGGCAGCGTTCGGGAAGCTACGACATATCTTCTCGTCCGATATCCCGCAGTGTCTCAAGACGAAAGTCTTTGACCAGTGTGTGTTGCCAGTGATGACTTACGGATCAGAGACGTGGTCGCTCACTATGGGCCTTATCAGAAGGCTCAAGGTGACTCAGAGGGCGATGGAGAGAGCTATGCTTGGAGTTTCCCTGCGAGATCGAATCAGAAATGAGGAGATCCGCAGTAGAACCAAAGTCCCGACATAGCTCTCCGGATAGCCAAGCTGAAGTGGCAGTGCAGTGTGCAGGGCACATAGCTCGAAGAACCGATGGCCGTTGGGGCAGCAAGGTTCTGGAGTGGCGGCCACGTACCGGACGACGCAGCAGAAGTAGGCCTCCCGCAAGGTGGACCGACGATGTCAAGATCGCGGGAGGCGGTTGGACGCGGGCGGCTCAAGACCGGTCTGTGTGGAGAACCTTGGGGGAGGCCTATGTCCAGCAGTGGACGTCATTTGGCTGATATGATGATGAAATTGGATATATCTTGTCGTTATAATTTTTATAATTAGGCCTATGCCTATTCCATAGGCGACTATTCACCTAACCAAGGCTGTTGTAATACACGCAAATATCTATATGAATAGACCGTGTTTCACCTCTGTTTTTATAATTATGCGGTTGTTTGTATAAACGAGATCCATTAGGCAACTACATACATATTAGTACCTAAGCATATTTTCGGTGGATGAAACCCGCACATCTTTCATTTGCTTGCTCATCTCTTCTGCAGCTTTGTAGGTACACTCGCAACGAAAATATAAAACGTGATTTCAATATTGGCAGCCCACCACGTTTTTCTGTTGCCAATTAAATTGCTGTTTGCTTGTTATTAGATTTTTGATTTTCATATTACTGTTTTATTTATTTGAATTAATTACATTTGTAGCATTTTTGTATTTACTTACGACTTGTTTATTTGTCATTTAAATTTATAACAAAAACTTTGGATAGTGCAATTACCTAATTTTGAGCCATGTTGATCAGCAAAAGCATCATTTAGAAAGGCAGTTCCTTAATTTATTAGAGAAACCTGCATGTCTGAGAGTTCTCCATAATGTTCTCGAAAGACGTGAAGTCTGTCAACCCGCACTTGGCAAGCATATTGGACTATGGCCTTACCCTTCTCATAGTGAGAACTAGTGCCCAGCAGTGGGACAGTTTAAAGGGCTGATGATGATGATGATCTACGCTAGACTTCGCGCGCGGCTCCACCCGCGTGAATTTTGCACCTAAACCTTCCTCAGAATTCTCATATACCATTTATTTGTGAAAACCGCACGAAAATCCGTTCGGTAGTTTTAAAGTTTATCGCGCTCATACAGATAGACAGGACGCGGCGAGGACTTCTTTTTAAAATGATACTAAATAAATGGAGAAAATATCTAATCAAAACTTATATCTATATATATAAAAGAAAGTCGTGTTACTTACACTATTTATAACTCAAGAACGGCTAAACCAATTGGGCTGAAAATTGGTGGGGAGGTAGCTCAGAACCAGGAAATACACATAGGATACAATTAGTTGCAAAAATTATTCTGAGAGGGATTTAAGAGAGGGTTGAAGTTTGGAGGGACAAACCTACTACCTATTGACAGTAAGAACGCATGCGCTGTAATAATTGAGTGCTGCGCATATGCTATCGCATATTTGTCAGTACTGTCAAATTAAACATTGTCATATGGTGCACTGTCATTACTTCGTTCCCTTACTTATACGCAGCTATTTTTTTATTAGTACAAAAAATTTAACTCAGCACTAAGTATCTTTAACTGATCATATTTATGTAGTTAAAAAAATAAAAACACTAAGTCCCCAAACTGTCTCAAAACTGTCCACAAAAATACGTGATAATTGGTAAATGCAATACTAATACTATGACCGACCCGAGTACTACGAGTATCATAGTAAAATGAACCATTGATAAATTCCCCTCCCCCCCCCCCGCCCCTCTGCGCCTGCGCCACGCCCCGACGATGCGACAAACAGTACTAAATTGCTAGCAAAAGTGAGCGTATCTAATTTCGTTGCAAAAGTTAATTGTTTGTCTACGTTTACCCGACGCGATGGCCTATCATATCAGTTCATATCACGGGAGTATGTATTTATGCTTCGTGCGTACTTTTTGAGTGGAAAAATCGCGAGTGCAACTGTGTACCCATGGACATCTTATTGTGAGTGTACAAAACTGATCCGGTCAGTGTCAAACAATTAAAACAGTGCATAGTGGATGCTTTTGACAACGGTGGTGGACATTTCAAAGGACAATGGAAATACTTGTAAGTTTAGTAAATAATACGTACTTAAGTAAATAATAATTTGATGCAGGCGGCTCAAAATCGGTCTGTGTTCTCCACACACCTTGAGGAAGGCCTATGTCCAGCAGTGGACGTCTCTAGGCTGACATGATGATGATAAAATAATATTTGTAAATAGCAAATTTGTAAATAGCCAAATTTACTTTGTTCTTTTAGTCCAGAACACCTTCTTTTATTTTGATATTTGTTTGTTTTCTAATTACATACCTCCGTATTTAATTACTTGTTAAACGATAAATTTTACCGGTCCTAAGCCCGAATGAAGTATGAAGGAGAGGGTAGAATTAACAAAATTAAAAAATAACTACCTACATTTATTATTTTTCTTCATTTTATTTTCTATGGCTACCTACATCATAAGTGCGACAGAGAGAATGCGAATGAGCAGGATGGAATATTATCAATGAATTAGTGAATGGATTATAAAATATGACTATGATTTAAGTGAGATTTTCTACAATAAACAAATAATAATAACTTTGTTCTTTATTGATATTATGAAATTCTTACGTCACGTATATGATAATAATATTTTCGCTAATCTGTACTTAAAGTTTTTGTACTAATTAAAAAATTGCGGTGTTTAAAGTAATAATTATTGTAACAGCCGTGGCTAATCCCTACTAATATTAGGTCTTAATGCGAAAATGTGTATGTATGTATGTATGTACTGATTTCACGCTAAACCGGCTGAACAAATATTTTCTACTCATAAATGCGAAAGTGTGTTTAGAGATATATCGGACCATGGCTTTGACATTTTTCTGTATGCAAAGTGATGTTGTTGGGCACCTTTCGGTAGATAATGTCATGAATACTGACCAAGTTACTTCGTACCCTATAGAGTTTATGAACTCCTTACAATTATTAGGAGTACCTTCACGCAACTTGAGACTGAACGTTGATTTTTCAGTCCTGTTGTCCTTTGTAATGGCAAACGACTACAAGTAACACCAAGGACGAAACATTATAAAAGCTTTTCGCTATTGCGAGTCAGACTCGCTCATGAAGTAGTGGAGGTATCCACTTACCATAGCCATTATCTTCGACTAACTATAAATAGTATTTGTATAAACGACAAGGCTATATTTGCGGTTTTTAAGATGTGCTTTATTTAAAAACTGCTGATAACATATCGTTTAAACCAATTTTCTTTGGAAGTTTTTATAACGATCTACAGCATATTTTTTTATTTTTTACATTTTTTACTCTCTTACTTAAAAGGTTAGTTTGACACACACCCATTTTACTACTTTGGAACTGTATAACTTTCAAACGATTGACTTTGAGAAACACTGGTTTTAGGAACCTCAAAGTAATTTTTAACGACCCATTTTTCACATCAGTTCCATGTATGTTCCCTCTTAATATTAAATATTTTTTATTTTATATAACGTCGTAAAGCAGTTCACAGAATACATCTACCTACCAATTTATAAATGTGTAAACTGAATAGTTTCGGCATAAAGTGGCTGTGATATACGGATAGACTGACAGACATAGCGCGTCTATAAGGGTTTCGTGTTTAGCCATTTTTGACTACGGACCTCTAAAAATACTGTTTACAGAAATGTTTTAAATACTTGCGGTTATATTCTTATTAGTCCCTATGAACAGGACGTGAGCGAAGTCGCGGGCAAAAGCTAGTCTATAAATAAAGCTAAAACCAATAAAGTTCAAGAATAACTAAGCCCAAATTAATGCTAGGTACATAATAATTTTACTAGCAACATAGAGCTTAGCTTAGTGTATTTAAGTAGGTATTGATTTTATAGTTTTATCGCTGTCTATACACTAATAAAAATAATTACGATATGTACATTGAATAATATCAGCTTTCCATAAAACCAGGGCTATAAAACAAGTACAATACAGGGTGTTTGGCGAATGGATCGACACAATTTTTTGGGGGTTAGGGGAATCCTAATAATCCCAAATATCCTAGTTTTCACCCCAAGAAACCCAGGTCCTAAGTGTACCTGTACTCGAGATACTACTTTTTTTTCTTTTTTTTCTGAATTACCACATTTAAAACGATATAACTTTTTAGTTTGTAGTCATATTTGCACTAGATAACTTTTATTGGTGTATGTATTATTATTCTTAAAAAAACATAAATTGTTGGGAATAAATGCAAAAAAAGTAATTGTCGAGTTTCAAAACTCTTAAAAATGAAGTAATGAGTGCAAAATATGAAATTATAAATTAATTATAAAAAAAACTAAAAGCTCTTTTGCACTTCGATTACTTAAAAAAATCTGTACTTAATACCCTTTCTAACGATGTATGACATGGCCTAGAAAATCTTTCAATATGTAATCACAAAACAAAAAAGACTACCTAGCCAGTGTCAGGATAATGAAATAACAGTTTAGGTTTCAAAATGTTTTTATGGAATATGGTTACAAATTTTGTTCGAACTGACTTCCGCCGTTACAAATGCATGCACGACATCTTTTTCTGATTTCGAAAGTCGTCATCCTTAGCCGCATTTCTTCTTTCATTATTTGAAAAGCGCTATTTATTCTTTCTACTAAAATTTCCCTTGTAGGTACTTCGATTGCGTATACTATTTGTTTAGCGCGTCCCCACACCTAAAAATCCAGGGGTGTCAGGTCTGGTGACCGTGCAGGCCAAGGAATTGGGCCACATCTACCGATCCAAGCATTTGGAAAACAATTGTCCGATGTCAAATGTCAACAATTGTCAAATGCTTTAATCGGTAGAGGTGGCAGGGGGTCAGTTCGAACAAAATTTGTTTCGCCTCTGCACGAGGCATCCTCAGGAGCGATGGGCAACCATCGCTCTTGAGGATGCCTCGTGCAGAGGCGAAAAACGTGTTGAAGAATAGTCGGCGCATACAGCGCGATACTGCAAGTCATGTATCTTCCTGGAACCCATACCATTCCTATATTCCTTATCCTTTTAGAGGAGTTCGGTATTATCAACCTTTTTCTATTGCAATAGTTGGGGTGGTCAATCCGAGGGTGCGTGGTGGGTTCCTCTTTCTTTCCATTAGGTTACATTTTTTTTTTTAAGTAATCGAAGTTCAAAAGAGCTCTTAGTTTTTTTATATATATACATTTGGGCATCCAATAAAAGTTATCTAGTGCAAATATAACTACAAACTAAAAAGTTATGTCGTTTTAAATGTGATAATTCAGAAAAAATAGAATAATGAAAAAAAAATCGTATCTCGAGTATAGGTACACTTAGGACCAGGGTTTCTTAGGGTGAAAACTAGGATCCCCTAACCCCCAAAAAATTGTGTCGGTCCAATCGCCAAACACCCTGTATAAACACTTTGAAACTTTCGCGAAATTTATACATAGTAATATTTCTGTAACCTGTAACGAAACGTCGAGAGCTGTATAAGGTATTTTACCTATTTTTTCGATAATGCTTTAGATAGACATGGCTGTAAAGTCTGCCAAACCGCATTTGGCCTGCGCGACGCGTCCTAGCGTAATCCCAGCTGCATCCAAGAATTTTCGGCTTCTGTCTATCTACCTAAATTTGACGTACCTAATATTCTCTTTTCCACAGAGCAATCGGTTTATGACGATGATATAATTATGCATCCTGGCGATATTCCATGGTTTGGACCAGTATCAGTTTGTTCCTCGTGGGTACGTACTCCCCTTAACCACTGTCAAAGATCTTCACGACAGCCGGTACCGCAACGTAACGTGTTGACGCATGCAATAAAATTAAACTATTTATTACGCCCATTACTTCGAAAAGTCAGTGGTGCGCGCCGTGATTTTGAACTCGATACTTTCTGCAACCATGGCAGTAACTTGGTATTTCATCTAGACTGACTATCGCTCCAATATGGGAACACTTTCCCAATTGTATTGCTAACAAAACTCACAGCCAACACAAATCGAAATCGACGGCGTGTCCAATGTGATTCAAATGAGAATACGTCATATGTGAAAGTTTTATTTTGTGATTGAATTCATTTGCTTTTGTAGTTCTTAGTGTGGTGTGCGGGAGTTGGATGTCATTAGGACCAAAAAGTCTCTCGTTGCAGTCTGCTTGCTGATTTGCTTATTAAAGCAATGGTTGGTTTCAGGGTTTTCGGATTTTTATTGTTTCATGTAGGTACTTATTTGTCTGAGTTATGCATAGTTTACGTGCAAATTTTGAAAACGAAGTTTGATTTGGCACGAATATTGTATTTTTTGGCAATCTGATCTGGTGCCGATGGAAGTAGGTGTATCGCTGGCTGATTTAATATGCTCGCCTCACCGCTAAGTGCTATGGGTTAAGCCCCTCAGAACAAAGATTTGTTTGATCCAGACTATGTTCAGAGCACAGGTCTTATTTGAATCTTAGCGCATCGAAAAAAAACGCAGATAGTTAAGACGATGTTGTTTTATAACTTAAATAGACGATGCCCGCGGTTACACTCGCGTTATTTAAGGCTACTGCTCCGCTCCCGTCGCTCATAGCCTGATGTTTTAGGCTATAGGCTATAGCCTAATTTATCGAGGAAGGCTATAGGCTATAGCCTATAGCCTTCCTCGATAAATGAGCTATCTAACACTGAAAGGATTTTTTTAATCGGACCAGTAGTTCCTGAGATTAGCGCGTTCAACAAAACAAACAAACAAACAAACAAACTCTTCAGCTTTATATATAAGTATAAGATATAACATGTTAAAACTTTGTTCAAGACCGATTTTAAATTTTCAGTTTGTTCAGTTTAGCTATTGCCAAAGCCAAAGTATTAAAAAGCAAAATTAGTAGCCGCATCGTCCCTACTAGTCGTCGATAATACGTATTATGTATCTATAAATGCACTATAGCTACAACATTTATCTACATTTGATTTTAGAAAGTAAATTCTACGAATTATCACATAAAAAATTAATTCACAGCCATTATTCAATCTAGGCCATGGGTTATCAACTGTGCTAGTAAGAAATTTGGAAGCTTTATGGGAGAAATTTAATATCCCTGAGTTATTGATATTATACGTGTCATAATGGAAATAAAAATATAGGAATAATAAAAATCGTGGCATAATTTTATTTCGGTTTTATGCCTTATTGGTAAAGTGGAATGGGGGCCATCAAGAGGTCGATGTCGCATCATCTTGTGCAAATTTATTACTTATCTAGTTGATAATTTCCTAAAGCAAAAACATTGCCGACAGATCTTTGTGGAATGATGGGTTCAATAAAATAACACAATTTTAAATATTATGATGACCATACTATCTGTCTATCTTAATTCATATCTCATTTTCAATTCATTTACCATAAGGGCTTGGCAGTCTTCATTTGTCAGTCGCGTCGTCGGTTCCGTACCGTACGGTCTTCTAGTGACTTACACCTACTCAACTTGCCGGATATTCCACCGTTTCCTAAACTTTCCTCTTTCGCTTCGATCGCTGTCATGGAGTAATTTAAGTGTGGAGCATGTGATGAAGCCTTGTCTGATGGAGTACACTGCACACTATGCAATAAGGAACTACATTTCTACTGTGCCGGAATAACTGAAGCCGGATACCGTAAGCTTGGTGACAGGAAGCTCAGCTGGCGCTGTAGTAAATGCAAACTGACCGGTTCTATTCAGCCGCCATCGTCGCCAAGACCTGATTATGACTCATTATTAATTATTCTCAAAGAGATCAGAGAAATCAAAGATAAATTGGCACCACTGGAACATCTTAGAGAATAATTTGCCGTACTCAGATCCGAATTTACCGAAGTCAAGGCCTGAATCAAGGTCAAGGCATCTTTGAGTGAAACTAACCAAGAATTGAAACAATTTAACTCCAAAATCAAGGAAATGGAAAATCAATTAGTGGAGGTGGTGAAAATGCAGAAGCAGGTTAACAGCCTACAAATGAAAATAGACAACCTAGAAGAGGAATCACATGCTAAGGACCAATGGACTAGGTTGAACAATATTGAAATTAAGGGCCTCCCACAAACGGCGAATGAAAATCTTTTTGACATAGTTGATAGGATAGGTGCAAAAATCGCTTATCCTGTTAATAAAACTCAAATCAACTTTTTAACCAGAGTGAGAAGGACAAAACAAAGCCAATTATACTGTCTTTCTGTAATCGTTACGTAAAGGAGGATTTCATAGCTGCAGACAGACTTTGTTTCATGAAGAGCCCCCTGACGACTGGGCAGGTTGGTCTACCGGGGAATCAGCGAATTTACGTCAATGATCTTCTGACCGGACTAAATAAAGCATTATTATCGAAAACGAAGAAAGTGGCAGCCGAACTGGATTTCCGATATGTTTGGGTCAAACACTCAAAAATACATGTACGGAAAACCGACACGTCCTATGTAATTATATTGAAATCCGAAAAGGACCTCACAAAATTAAAATAGACTTAAATCTAATTCAATTTAAATGTCCAATTTTGTTACAAAATGGCATCAAAATCATTCTTTCATTCACACTTAGTTCAATGATAATATTCAAGCGTCGTAAAAAGGTTGAGAACCGTCCACTCGGGAGTGCTGTTAGTGTATTCCAACAGTTACTGTGCTATTTAATTGTTCTGTGCACACATTTTATAAAAATAAATTCGCATTTTATAAATTTTTGCCAAGCTGAATTGAGCCAAATAGCCCCTATATTTATGTTCCGTTTTCCATTGTATCGCGTTTGCTTTTATGACTAATCGTAAGCGCTCAGTTCCTTTTGTATCTATTCTTTACCTACCTGTGCCGATTTCGAAGTTGCGTGTCATTAGTCACTGTGCACTGCTGTGTTTCGGTTATTTAAATAAGTTTTTTAGTGATACCTACAAGATACATACACACATACATACATAGACTCACGCCTGTTTCCCCGAAGGGGTAGGCAGAGGCATAATAAACGCCCACTTTTCGCCAGTGTTTTGATCCCACGTAATAGGTGGCGAGCCTATTGCCGCTTATTGGGACATTTTGTTTGCCAGAGCCTCGTCCGTTGATCGGCAGGTGCACCACTTGCAGGTGAGGTTGGCTTGGGACCCTAAGTTCTTGGTGGGAACCCTATGCACCTACAAGATAACTTTTAATAATAGAACTTTCTCGTATTTTCCTAAATATATTCGCCAAAAAAAGAAACCATATAAGTTTTGTTTAACGGGTCTCAGTAAAATAGTTAGTGTAAACAAGACAAATGATTGATATATACTATCAAAACGTACGTGGTCTACGCACAAAAACAAATAACTTTTACCGTAACGTTTGCTTGAACTCGTACTCAATAATTATATTAATTGAAACTTGGTTGGTAAACAGTATCAGTGGCAGTGAGCTATTTGATGGTCGTTATTTCGTCTGGAGGCGCGACCGCGACTATTGTAGAACCTCGCAAACGCGTGGTGGTGGAGTGTTAATTGCAGTGAAAAACGATCTAACTGTGGTGGAAAGAAATGACTGGCGTTCGACTGCAGAGGATATATGGATAACTATCTCGTTGAAAAGATCCTCACCCGCTGTAAGTTATAATATACATATTTTTAGTCTTTATTTGTGCCGAGAAAATATGTGTTATTCATATACAACTCAGTTACATAATTACCATAATAAACTAAATGATTTGGTGACTAGCCATCCTTCGGACACATTTATTCTATGTGGGGACTTTAATTTTGGTAACGAAGTGGACTGGCAGTGCGTGGTTGGCCAGAATGACTTAGTGCCTACGGGATTATCTTCTGACGCGTTATTGGATTTCTTTGACACTATTAATATATGTAACCTGTCTCAATTTAATAGTGAGCGAAATATGAATGGTAGATTACTGGACTTACTAACTAGTAACTACGCTCCGACATCCGCTACTGAAATAGATTTTAAAATCGGTTTTTGAAATCGACTTCAAAATCGGATTTGTATCGGTTTGCGGAAAATCCGAAAACGCCCATGCCTACTTTACTCAGCAAAGAGATGCTATTTTAGCAATGAGCAGCATGGGTTCATTAGAAAACGGTCACTACTTCTAATTTAATATTGTCTAATGAAATTATAACTGACGGTATGGACCGTGGGTACCAAGTAGACGTAATATGTACAGACTACGCGAAATGTTTCGATCGTATAGATCATCGTGTACTTTTGTAGAAGCTGGCTGCAGGAGTGCACGGTGATCTGTATCGATGATTCTCGTCGTATATAGACAATCGAACGCAGGCAGTAGTACTTAGAGGGTACTCTTCAGCTTGGTTTTCAGTATCATCAGGGATACCCCAAGGCTTAATCTTGGGACCGTTACTTTTCACCTTATTTATCAATGACGTAAATAGTTGTTTCATCAACTCAAAGGTACTTCTTTATGCAGACGATATAAAAATACTAAAGCTAGTTAGTAGTCTATCTTGTACGGTGAACCCGTACACCATTATATGTATTACTTTTTAGCCCATTCAGCATTTATCACTAGTTCATCATTTACCTCATAAGTACATTTGTAAGCAAAAATAAATCAGTGATTTCACAGCACTCATCGCGGTTGGTTTCATTTTAGCATCACCGCATCTATCACGTATTTTATCATTTTCTCATAACAACAAGTGTAAGACCAAACAGTCTACATTTGTACCTTAAGTGTAAGACCTACAGTCTACATTTTTTGGTCGTTCGAAAATTTTTTGAAGTGACACCGGTCCTAACTATAATCTCTTATTGAGTGCTTCGCGATAATCCCGACGGATTATTTTCGAACTTACAATTAAACTCAGTGTACGATCAGAGACTCCGTGTTGCGAACCTCGAATAGCAGATACCAGCAGCAGCAGCTTGCAGTCAAGGTTATCAAGCATCAGTCCAAGTAAGAACGTTCCTTTATTTTATCATGATGGAAGCATCGAGCTCACGCCAGACTGAATTATTTGAAAGCATCAACAAAATTAAAGTAAATTTTGGCAATATATTTGGGAATATATTCAAAAGAGACTTGAGGCACTGGATAGCCTCTGGGGAGAGTTCGAGCAAAATCATATTAAACTTTCTGAACAGCCGGCAAAAGAGCCTACGTATTTTAGTTCTAACTATTACCAGCAGGCTAAGGAGTTATATCAGGCTACGCGTAATTTGCTATCGTCCTTCTTATCAAAGGAAAAATCAGCGCAATCCAACAGTGAGGCTATCGAGTTGTTAGCTTTACAGAGAACCAATTTTAGGGCTTTTAACAGGTTAGTAAAGAGCATTGACGTGAACGCTATTCCAGAAAAATGGGAACTTGAGGACGAGCTGAGAAGTATTCAGAGTAAGTGGGATATTATCGACGCGTTACACTTGCGTATAGATCATTTACTCCAAGGTGAGGATATTTCGTATGAGGAGGAACTCAATAGACACGAGACCATTTTCAAGAACATAAAACGTGCGTTAAACAAGAAGATCTCATCCATGGTTCACGTACATAAAGCAACGCCCAAGCTAGAGATTCCTACTTTCACCGGTAAATACACCCAGTGGCCAACATTCTATGATTTATTTACCGAAGCTATCCACGACAATAATTCTGTTACCAAGGCTCAGAAGATGCAGCACTTAAAAGGAAAGGTCAGAGGAGAACCTGAGCGTCTTATCCAGCATCTGCATATCACAGCTGATATTTATGACACCGCTTGGGAGATACTTACACATAGGTATAATAACACGCAAGTTTTATTCACCAATCAAATTGAGATTTTCCTGAATCAGCCAATTATACACAAGCAAACAGCTTATGAATTGAAACGGTTATATGACACTAGTACAGAGTGTATTCATGCTATTCACAACCTTGGCGTAGATACGAATACTTGGGATCCGTTATTAGTGCATCTTCTTTGTAAGAAATTAGATCAAGACACCTTCTGTGACTATAAGGAAGCTCGCAAGTCACCCAGAGAGCTACCATCTCTGGCGGAGTTTATGACGTTCTTAGAGAGCAAGTTTACAGCCCTAGAACCCATGCCGAAGAGGGATAAGGAGGCCACCAAGCCAACTGTCAATCGTGAGACAGTTCACTCTAATAATAAACCCGTAAATCGTTATCATAACAATCAGTACAAGGTTGCCTCTACTCAAGGCCCCAATTACTGTCCTATATGCAAAACTCGTCACTTTTTGTTTTCATGCAGAAAATTTATTAACATGTCACCTGAGAATCGTTTAGATACGGTGACAAAAGCAAAGTATTGCAAAAATTGTCTGTATAATCATTACGATAATGATTGTACCAATTCAAAGCGTTGTAAGAAGTGCGGTGAGGACCACAACACTTTACTGCATGACGCATTCCTACAACGTCCTCAGGTAGCTTCAGCGACGACCTCAGGCATATCTGCATTGCCGTTAAACCTTACAGCTCAGCATAAAGTAAATCACGTCGCCGCTGACAATGAAAAAGTTTTGTTGACCACTCTTAAACTGAATGTCTTAGCTAGAAATTGTACCTATGTTACTCTAAGAGCCCTTTTAGATCAAGGCTCGCAGATTTCCTTGATATCTGAGAACGCTACGCAATTGTTAGGCTTACAACGTCGTCAATATCATGCCTCTATCTCGGGCATAGGGCCAGTCGCTAAGCAAAGCAAAGGCATTGTATCGTTAGAATGCAAATCGATATATGGAAACTATGGCTTTACCACGCAGGCATTGGTTGTATCTAAGGTTATAAACGACTTGCCTAACTCTACATTTAGCAAGCAGTCATGGCCTCACTTGCAACACTTAAAGCTAGCTGATCCTGAGTACAATATTACTAGGCCTATCGACTTACTTTTGGACGCCAGTGTGTATTCAGAAATCATTTTAGGTGGTCTCATAAAGGGCCCGGCGCAGGCTCCCATAGCCCAAGAAACACACTTGGGTTGGATACTATCAGGCAATGTAAGGACATACCACTGTCACGTTGTCATCAGCAATGTGCGCGACGCAATATCCAAGTACTGGGAACTGGAAGACATAGATGACTCATCGCCATCGTCCAACTTGACTCCTGATGATCAGTTTTGCGAAGACTTTTACAAAAGAACAACGAGGCGTTTAGATAATGGTCCATACGAAGTTGGGTTGCCGATGAGAGCCGATTATAAACAAAAACTAGGCGCATCAAAATACAAGGCGATAGCTCAATTCAAACAGCTAGAACACAAGATGTACAAAAATAAATCGTTTGCGTCGCATTATAAACAGTTTATGGCCGAGTATCAAAACCTAGGCCATATGACTCCAGTTGCTGACAATAACACCGAAGATGGATACTTCATGCCGCACCACGGAGTCTGGAAACACGATTCGACTACAACTAAATTGAGAGTAGTTTTTAATGCGTCAGCAAAGTCCACTTCGGGTAACAGTCTGAACGACTTAATGTTTAGCGGACCAAATCTACAGCAAGATTTGTTGTCACTTATTATTAACTGGAGGCAGTACAAGTACGTTATCACTGCCGATATAGAAAAGATGTTTCGGCAGATATTGATAAGAGTTAGTGATCAACACCTGCAATCTATCATTTGGAGGGATACATTGAATAGCGAATTAAAGCAGTATCGTTTAACAACCGTAACATACGGCAGCCGGCCAGCCCCATATATAGCTATGCGTACCCTAAAACAACTGGCTCTGGATGACGCTGAAAAATATCCGTTAGCAGCTTCAGTGGTCCATAACTCGTTCTTCGTCGACGATTTGCTCACAGGCCATAATCTGAAAAAAACGACCAAGGAGCAACTCCTTGGTCGTTTTTTTATCAACTCATTGACATGTTACGTGGTGCCGGCATGAATCTTAGAAAGTGGTCCAGTAATGACACAGAGCTATTAGAACATCTGACATCTGAACAACTAAATAGCCCCTACGAATTTAAGTGCCTCGAATCTAGAAAAACTCTCGGTTTAAAGTGGAACCCATCATCCGATGCCTTCTTATTAGAAAGCCAAATAATATCTGAGAATCCACAATCAATAACAAAACGTCAATTACTTTCAGATATCTCTAAGTTATTCGATCCGCTTGGCTGGTTATCACCGCTTACGATTAGAGCGAAGCTATTGTTCCAAAAAACATGGTCAATAGGAGCATTATGGGATCATGAGTTACCTAGAGATATTCTCGAAACTTGGCTGAAATTAAAGGAAGAAATTAAAAATATAAATAAGTTCCGCATACCGAGATATATCGGTAACCTAGAAACAAATTGTCAATTACATGCATTCTGCGACGCATCGGATAAAGCATACGCTTGCACTATTTACTTGGTGACTAAAAACGATAAGGGCGAATACACATCAAGCCTTATTGCGGCAAAAACAAGGTTAGCTCCAGTGGCTAATAAATTGTCACTGCCGCGTCTAGAACTTTGTGGAGCCTTACTATTGTCGCAGTTATTGAAAAAGGTTGTTAGTTCCTTGCCAAATGAACACATGACAGTACACGCGTGGACCGATTCCATGATAGTCCTTGGCTGGTTACATGGGGACGCATCCAGATGGAAGTCATTTGTTGCTAATAGAGTGAAACAGATAACAGAAATCATCCCATCTAATCATTGGAATCATGTTTCTTCGGAAGAAAACGCCGCTGACTGTGCAACTAGAGGACTGACGACTCTTCAGCTGTTGGAGCATTCGTTGTGGTGGGAAGGACCCACATGGCTGAAACAATTTGACGTACAAAAACAAAGGAAGATTATATACGACGTGCCCAAGGTAGAAATAAGGTCGCCTAATGTGAACACAGCCTTAGCACAAAATAATACTTCGTTTATTATGGATATGCTGCATAATCATAGTACCTTGACATACATTGTGCGTGTTATTGGCTGGGTGTCACGTTTTATCAAAAGAATGCGAATTAGGCAAATTGCAAGCAATAAAAACTTTTTGTCGTCAGCTGAGATTCATGACGCATATAATTTAATAATTAAAGACGTGCAATCACGAGATTTTTCTCAAGAAATACGTGACATTAAACAGAATCGGGTTGTACATCCGAAAAGCAGTATTTGCAGTTTAAACCCATATTTGGACGAAGATGGAATATTAAGAGTTGGTGGAAGGCTGACGCACTCCAAACTAAGCGCGTCAACGAAACATCCTATCATCTTATCAAGCCATAGCAGTTTTACAAATCTTTTGATTGATCAGGCGCACATAACAACTCTGCACGGTGGACCCCGATTAACTTTATCATATATCAGAGACAAATACTGGATCATCAGTGGTATTAGGACTGTCAAACGGCAGTTGCGACTGTGTGTAAGGTGTCGCCGATATAATAACACAAATAATCAACAAATCATGGCTGACTTACCGCAAGCACACGTAACCCCGTCGAGACCGTTCACGCATACGGGCGTAGACTTTACAGGACATGTCGAGCTAAAGGCTAATAAAGGACGCGGTATCAAGACGGTCAAAGGATATATTTCAGTATTCGTATGCTTGGCGACGAAAGCGGTGCACTTGGAACTAGTTTCTGATTTAGGTACCCCGGCTTTCCTAGCTGCGTTCCGCCGATTTTGTTCCCGCCGCGGGTCACCAGCCCATATGTACAGCGACAATGGTACTAATTTTGTTGGCGCTAGCAGGATCATGAAGAAAGAGTACAAGGAAATCATCCAGTGCATCAACTTTAACTTCTTCAACAATATAGGCGAGATGAATATCCATTGGCACTTCAACGCACCGGCATGGCCTAACGCTGGTGGTCTTTGGGAAGCAGCGGTGAAAAGCCTTAAATATCATTTGAAGCGAGTTCTTGGTGAGCAGCGACTCACTTACGAAGAGTTTTCTACACTGCTGTGTCAAATCGAGGCTTGCTTAAATTCCAGACCATTAGGTCAGTTATCAGAAGGTACCGATTCGATCGACTGTTTAACGCCAGGGCGTTTCTTGGTCGGAGGACCCATAATGTCGAGACCTGCCACTGACCCGGAATCAACAACATTAACATCCCGATGGCAATTAGTTCAGGCCATGGTTAAGGACATCTGGAAAAGATGGTCGACAGAATATTTGCAGCAGTTACAAACAAGATCTAAGTGGCGGCAGCCCAAGACTAATGTCGAAGTTGACGAGCTAGTCCTCATCAAGGACGAGAACGTTGCTCCTGGTAAATGGCCGATGGGCAGGGTGCAAAAGGTTCACGCTGGTAAAGATGGTTATGTACGAGTCGTTACATTGAAAACGAAAAACAATATCATCCAGCGTCCGGTTAACAAACTTGTACGTTTGCCTATAAATGAAATCGAAGCATTATCTAAGCAGTCGAGCGCACAAGGTCATCCCGAAACAGAACAGACGGAAAATCAGAACCGTCCCGCGCGGTCACGCAGACCGACTACATGGAGGAGTTATGCTATCACAGCTCTATTTTTATTATTTACACTCATATCACCCACCGTACAACACAAAATTGCTGCATATAATGTTACCCCAATGACTACGAATCAAGTCTTTTATTTCGATAAGGTGTCAGATCTCCAAATTATTAAGGATGAATGGAAACTGGTTGTGTTTTACAATATGTCAACATACTATCGCGGTATATCGGACATAAAGAATTATGTAAAACATTTAAAGGAAACAGCTGATAATACGGGTCATCAGTACGAAAGTGTCGTCTTACAATTAGAGCAGCAAGTACAAGACATCGAACATTATGACTCACTATTGAAAAATCCATATCTCAGCAGACAAAAACGCGGCTTAATCAACGGAGTTGGCTACTTGGCGAATACATTATTTGGTGTATTAGATGAGAGATTCGCAGACCAATACAAGCAGGATATAGAGAGGATAGCTCGTAATGAAAACCATCTTCAACATTTGCTCAGGAATCAAACCCTTGTATTGGAGTCTGAATACAATGTCCTACGGCGCAATGAGGCAACTATGAACAATCAGTTCTCTATCATAAACGAATATCTACGAAATGTATCACTGCAGTTGCAAGGAGTTACTTGGGATAATAAAAACGGCCTATATCTGACATCGTCCGCATTAACAGCGAATATCATATTATCTAACCTTATGCGCATTCAGCACGTACTGATTAACACGATAACGGATATCAGTCACGGACGCGTCGATCCCTACTTACTCTCTCCGGAACAGTTAGCCCTTCAAGTCAACACTATATCTGGTCAATTACATAGCAACCTCGCTGTCCCAGTCGAACCATCAAATTTATCTGACCTGTATAGAATAATGAAGGCGTCTTCAAGATTACACGACAACTACTTAATAATTGAATTGAAAATTCCACTTGTAAGTAGCGATGTCTTTGAACTTGACAAAATTGTTTCTCTACCTCAGAAAAGTGGGTCAAATCATGTTCGTATATCCCCAACCGTGCCCTACATTTCCTACAACATCCAAAGGGATACAGCTCTATTCTTATCAAACCTAGACCTTCAAGCCTGCGTTCATGTCAAAAATAACAAGATGTTATGCTCTTTAGAAAACCCTGTATACAGTCTTAAAATCAAACAGTCGTTATGTGATGTACAAATAATGAGTAGCGACACCACTTGTAAACAAGAAATATCCACGTGCCGTAATTATTGGTTCAAGTTACATCATATGAATTCATGGTTGTACTCGTGTTGTGAAAAGTGTCACCTACGCATTTATTGCAGTTCTGACTCGCTAACAACTGTAATTCAAGACAGCGGTATTATTGACTTAGGTCAGGGCTGTACATTGAAATCGGACGAATATAGCATTTACGCACACAATAACTTCTTACGACATATGAATATACAACCGAATATCGAAGTCCCAGAGGTATCAGTTCTCAATACGCTTATCAATACTACCTTGCCTGACTATTTTGTTGTACCGGAGAATCAGACAGATAGCTTGAATCAGCTGCGAGATCAAATAAACACTCTTAAGGAACAATCTTCTACTAAGTTAAGCATACACGACGTTCATCATTACACTGCCGTATACTTGACCTTGACTCTGGTTATCATTTTTGGTGTCATCGGCATGATCTTTATCATGCGATCTAGATGTCACAAACTCTCTGGAGAGCAGGAGTCTGGCTTGGGGAAGGCGCTGCAGCAGCCTCCTTCGCCCGCGGGGGCGCGAGGGACCGTGGCAGCCGCCACGGCAAGCGTCAGTTATAGTATGCCAGTGTTGATCAGTGCGTTCCGTGATATTAGCAAATCGGTTACGAGTATTGATAAAGGGACCTCGCCTATGGTCGCCCATCGGTCGGTCGATCTTAGTTTTCTTGATAAGTGTGAACAGGACTAAATAGAGACAGTAGCAAAGAACAGTTTATTTTACAAGTTTAAGTTATATTTTATCATAATAATATTCAATTATTTTATCATCAATTTGAGCAATTTGTTATTTAAATTATCATAGTTCATTTATCTAGCATTTAGTATTAGAGAATCACGTCTACCTTATCAATAAAGGTTAAATAAAATTTGTCTATTTGTTTGAGTGGGCAGTATGTACGGTGAACCCGTACATCATTATATGTATTACTTTTTAGCCCATTCAGCATTTATCACTAGTTCATCATTTACCTCATAAGTACATTTGTAAGCAAAAATGAATCAGTGATTTCACAGCACTCATCGCGGTTGGTTTCATTTTAGCATCACCGCATCTATCACGTATTTTATCATTTTCTCATAACAACAAGTGTAAGACCAAACAGTCTACATTTGTACCTTAAGTGTAAGACCTACAGTCTACAATCTGATACTGAACACCTTCAATCAGACCTTGACAGATTTATCCGTTACTGTAATATTAATAACCTGCAACTGAACGTCGAAAAATGTTTCAAAATTACTTATTCTCGACAAAAATCCACCACAAAATTCTGTTAAATAACATCCGAGATCTAGGCGTGGCTCATGATAACAAGCTGCTGTTTAATGCACATATTGATACCATTATAAATAAGGCTTCTAAAGCCCTGGGTTTTATTATACGAACCTGTTCAGAGTTTAAATCTTTGAAACCTATCAAAGTTCACTTTTGTTCCTATGTGCGTAGCCACCTGGAGTATGCCTTACAGGTCTGGAATCCCCAATACGAAGTTTATAAAAATCGCATTGAAGTTATTCAGAGAAAATTCTTACGATATTTGGACTACAAAGCACAGCAATGCTCATATTATGACTTTGACCACCCTTGCAAACGATACCATTTCCTACCATTAAAAATTAGGCGTGAAACTAACGACATATGTTTCTTAGTTAATCTGGCAAATGGTAGTGTTGATTGTCCCGAACTACTAAGTAAACTGTATATACGTGCAAAACAATGTAATCTAAGAAAGCGTCCGCTGTTGGACGTACCTTTTGCTACAACAAATTATCGTCAGAATGCGTTTTGTATACGTAGCACTAAAATGGTTAGCAAAATGATCTCGAAATTTGATATCGATGTGTTCTGTACGAAAGCTCAAAAAATAAGGCTAACAATTACTCAAGATTATTTTAACACCACAGGCTAATAATATAATAAACGTAGACTTATGTATTATAACTGCATAGTGTCCCTTTCTGTTTCTCTGTTTTTATAATTGTTAATAATTTAGGTACTGTGGTGTTTTTGTATTTCATATGTTAAATATCTTTCTTTTCGGCAATTTTTGAGTTTTATATCCTAAGTTATTTATCCATAATTTACCTAAGAATAACCTTAACTGTGAGGGCTTGTTTATGTGTCTGTAAGCCTTCCTAAGATTAAATAAATAAAAAATAAAAAACATTGTATGTAATAATTCTAAACATAAACACGCGCAAGGGGCAAGCACGTCCATTAACTGGATAACACAGAGCAACATTACGCGATAATTTTGAATAATTGTTACAACGTGGTTTACCGCCGATAAGATTAATAAAAATAGACCTCGTTATTAAAAATATCTGTTTTCGGTATTTACATTCAAGTTTTAGAGATATTTTTGGTCGAAATACTTACTCGTATTTTTATGTTTTTCTACAAAGATGTATGGTTATGTGAATTCATGTCGTTTAAATAATGTGTTGCATTTGCTTTAAGTTTAAAGAGATAGCCTATTTATTTTAGTCTATCTAAATGACTTTATGTGTACTTATGTAGGATCAATTTTAAAACTAATTATTTTAGCAGGTGTATAATATACATTATAATAATATTATATCATTATTATAATAATGTAGAAGAGCTTGACGAGAAGTTATGCAAACAAAATTATATAGAACTAGTCGACGCCAGCGGTTTCGCACGCACATATTTTCGAATTTCCCGTTTTGCCCGATCCCGTGGGAATTTCTGGAAATCCCGTCTTAGTGCACACCTACGGTGCGCAAGGAACATACATGCTAAATTTCATCTTCTTACGACCAGTAGTTTCGGCTGTAGCGTGTCTGTCAGTCAGTCAGTAACGCAAGGATTTTATATATTAAGAAGATTACTCGTTTCAATCGATTCTTCATTTGTATTAAATGTTGCGTTCGGGTTTCATTCAGCTTCGTCAATTCTGTGTTTGAACTTCCAATTTATGGTGGTTTTACGTTTATTGTAATGTTTCACAGACACGTGTCATAAAAAGGAACAAAATTGGTGCAATGTAATGTGAATGTGACGAATACTTCAATTTATAGTTAGATTTTTTTAAAGCCTTTCTTGCTGGTCTGCCGTCACCTGGAAAGTGTTTGTCCATCACACTAAAATCACCACGGCATCATGAACTTCTCTTAGTGGGGACATCACGAGATTTCATCACAGTTTGCGGTATCTATAGGATGTGCGGTAAAATAAAAAAATCTAGTCTAAAGTCTACACAACGTACTTATAGACGAGTTTTAGAGCACAGAAATTTGAAAAGAAAAGCCATTATGGACTACCGATTTTTTATCTATTTTGACATCACTCAGAAACAATAGCCTCATTTGCATTTTGATTGGTTAACAAAGTCTTCTACGTGTTAGACAAGGCACTATTTGTTAAGGCATCTTTTTTAACCTATTTTCATTTTTGCTGTTATCATCTTGTTTTTGATAGGTTTTGGTAAAAGCCTGTGGACACAGTGTATGAAAACTGATACGGGAAATACTTTAGTTGAGTACACCAGAATATTATGAAAGTTTAACAGTTGCATTGTCATGCAGTTACATTTGTATAACACATGCTTATAATAAGTACGAATGGACCTCCATGTACATGTCTGTTTCACATGTCCAGAGTTGGCCACACACTTACATAAAAAACAAACAACAATTATGAAAGAAAACAACATGATCTTCAATTTTGAGCGACATGTCACCAACAATTGTGACGTTTATCTTTTTTTAGTACGTAATTAAGTTATGATCACGAATTCGTACATTGTTTGTTTTTTGTGTCAGTGTGTGGCCAACTCTGGTGTCGAAGTTCTTCAGACCGCCCAAAGGCCTCCGACATGGCTTAACGATCCCTATCCGTAGACAAGAACTGGGACCGACAGCTTAACGTGCCCACCGAAGCACGGTAGTGGTCAGATGTAAATGTCACACACGGTCACCTATCCAAGTGGTGACCTGTGCAAGCGTTGCCTTGCAAGCCAAGTCTCGCTTCGACCGCAAATTCGTACATTTATGTACCAAAATGTTACACTCTTTCGACCCCAATTCCTCGATTAAGTATAGCTTATTCTTCATAACATAAATCCCAACACATTGATTATAAATTCCGTCGAAAACAATACGTGTTGTTTCTTTGTTTGTGGTGAACATTCGTAGTTAACGGGCGTGTTCTGTTCGTTCTTTATTATACCAACGATAAGTACAGCAGTATAAATACCAAAAAGTAAATACGTAAATTTTTCATGAAAATTGTGGTTATTTATTTATGAACGTAAAAATATCTACGTTGTTTTTTTATATATTATTGGACTTTTCAATGTTATACGTTAAAGTAACATGAATCCTCGTTAACGTATTGGCAATATTTTACATTTTCTCTCTGAAGTTTATCAACGTTCGAACTCTTTAATAACGTCACGTCATCTTTGATTTAAATATAGTTATTTCGTCCTCGATAAAAGTATCGTGTTTGTATCCGAGTAGAGCACAAGCCTGCTTCGTGGCAATTTTATAACTGCAGCATATTTTTAATTCAAACTTCATGACTGAAACTTTTGTATAGCTTGGAACTTGTTCTTGAAAGTAAAAACATGTTCCTACACTCGTAGTTTTATTTTCAAACGCGGCGAATTCAGTGTCGACAAACACGGAATAAGGGCACTCGGGGCGTGCAATAACGACGTAGCCGGTGACGCGTAGGTCCACATCCCTCCTCGCGAGTCCATCCCTGGGAACCATTCATGTAAGTATGTCACTCTACATCGCTTCATCCAACCAATTCATTGCCTCCGCTGTTCACGCGATTATTCTCTCTGCATTTAGCGTTTGTCATTTTTATGAATCGAATAATTTGCTGGGCTGTGAAAAATATTCATGTATTTTTTCACGCAACGTTATATGATCCGGAAGCCATTTTTAATGTTGCCGCAATGAATCTTTAGACTTTGCGACGTTAACAGACAATAAACGTACGCATTTTAAAGTTAAACTTCGGTTATGCAATGAGCTTACGAAAGTGCAAAGTTTGTTGAGGAATCTAAAAGAACGGAGTAGGTAGCTAAACTTATTCGTCAGTATGTCGTTAAATTATAACGTAAGCAGAAGAATTTAATAGGACAAGTTAGACTTGCCTAGCTGTAGTAGAAATTATCTTCAAAATGTATTTTACACTTCGATCTGTGGTAGATATTATAAGACGCTTGCCAGTTGGCTGTGTTATTATAGCGGAATACTCGGAATGGCTAATAAATAACGTACCTACTATTTCATAGTTTTGTATAGTTGCTATTGTGTGCTGAACTGCTGATATATGTGTGTTGTAACATACATGTCTTTTATTAATAGACTAGAGGATGCCCGCGATTACACCCGCGTTATTTAAGGCTACTGCTCCGCTCCCGCGGCTCATAGCGCGATGTTATATAGCCTTCCTCGATAAATGGGCTATTTAACACAAAGAATTTTTCAAATCGGACCAGTAGTCCCTGAGATTAGAGCGTTCAACTAAACAAACAAACAAACTCTTCAGCTTTATATGTTAGTATAAGACCACGGGCAGTATCTTGAAACCCCAGTATAAAAACTAGAAATACCTTAATAATAAGGAGTATGTATTCCGTCATATTGAGTGTGCAAAAAATGTAAATGAGCGGAAAATTATTGGTAATTACAAATTGGAAGGCACTCCACTAGAGCGTGTTAACGCAATACGTGACCTAGGCGTCACTATAGATAGCAAGGTGACTTTTCACGATCACATCAAACAGACAACGAAAGACGCAAATAGATCTCTTGGATTCATAATTAGAACCACCCTGCAGTTTAAAAATGTCCAGGCTATCAAATTGCTTTATAACGCCTACGTACGTAGCAAGCTGGAGTATAATTCAATTGTGTGGAGTCCAAAATAACAACTGTATGTACTCATGGTACATAGACTGCACGGTTGGTGTAGTGGTTTAAGCGGCCGCCTCACCACTTGACACTGCGCCGAAGTGTTGTGGGTTCGATCCCCACACGAGACAACACTTTGTGTGATTCATAAATTGTTGTTTCGAGTCTGGGTGTTCATTGTGTCCGTTAGTTGTATGTCTGTAAAGTCCCCCGCGACACAGGATTTAGTCCTAATGCGGGAGTTGTCTTTTTTTTTTAAAAAAAAAAAAAAAAAAAAAGGTTAAAAAGTTCAGCGTAAATTTGCCCGCTGTATACAACCTGTAACAAATTTAAATGCACTTCCTGAAAGTAGTTCAGAATCGGCTACTGAATCCATTACTGTCATTTTTAATATTGTTTATTTTTTGTTCTAAAATAATAAAAATAACGTAAATTATTGTCACTCATTTATTTCAAAAGTTGAAATATACGAAAATAAACCTGAAGTCAAAGCAGAACGCCTTCTTTTAAAATGCATTTGTTTAATGGTTCGACGTTCGGTCACACGAACGCACACATTAGTACAACACAATAGCGGCAAAAGACAATACACACAATTTACCACGAAAATATCTATCATCTATCTTTCGCTTACGTACTAATCAACAGGCAAGAGCGAGACGTAATGTGTCGCCCGCGCTGACCAATGACAAGCGCTGGCGATGCGCTTTGACAAGTTATGACAAGTATCTAGGTAGTCATCCATCGGGAATCTGTCAGTGTCAGCGAGAGTTGCAAAAAAATATTGTAATTGTGTGAATAAAATTGTAATTATCAACATGACGGTGCTGGTGTGGAACGTTCTGCATCATCTTGATGTTAACTTGTCGCCCCCGGACTTTTTCACTGTGGGAAAATGTTAAATCACTAGTTTATTGTGAGGAGACAACAAGTGCCTAGGAGTTAAGTTGATACATATTAGCTGCTTTTAAAACAGTGAAAAGATGTGATGCGTGAGGGAACAGTGAAGACAGTGTTAAGTGGACTAAAATAATGTGATTTTATCCTGTAAGTTATTTGATTATTCTATTAATGTAAACAAGTGCCTAGGAGTTAAGTTGATACATATTAGCTGCTTTTAAAACAGTGAAAAGATGTGATGCGCGAGGGAACAGTGAAGACAGTGTTAAGTGGACTAAAATAATGTGATTTTATCCTGTAAGTTATTTGATTATTCTATTAATGTAAACAAGTGCCTAGGAGTTAAGTTGATACATATTAGCTGCTTTTAAAACAGTGAAAAGATGTGATGCGTGAGGGAACAGTGAAGACAGTGTTAAGTGGACTAAAATAATGTGATTTTATCCTGTAAGTTATTTGATTATTCTATTAATGTAACTATTAATTTACACACGTCGATCTTGCTTTATTCTCTCATTGATATTCTTTTACTTTATCTATCAATAATGCTAGGTAACTTAATAGTCATTTACAATATTATGAGACAATGGATCGTGTGCATGTTATTAACAAACAATAAATAATTTTATACAAAGTCGACTGTCCACTCCAAAGCCGAAAAGTGTGATGGAAAGAAATAGGTAGTCATATCTTTGGAAATATCAACAGTAGCTGACAAATTACTCAAACATAATTCTTGTAAACCCCACTCTATCAGAGTGTTGTATAAAGACTAAATTTGAAACATTTTGTTTATATCGTATCGTAGGTATTTCGTTCCTATCAGATCGCTGTCGTCTGTTTACCATAGCAACCGTTTCGTGTGTTTGTGTGCGTGCGCAAATTTATAGTGACCACGCTTTTTAGTTTTAATCGAGTTTATACTTTCTTCAAAAAACAATATTTACGCAAATAAAAAACTAAATTCAATGCATGCATTATGATTGTAACAAGTTATTCTAATTGGGGTGTCTGAGGATGTGCGTTATTTCATTTACACGTTGTATATAAACGTATTTACGGTTACTACCCATTTTTGTACCCGTCCTTGTTTGTCTCAGGTATGGTTGGACTCGATACTTACATTACAACTTAGGAGACAGTTTTAAAACCTAATGCATTATTACCAACTACTAATCAATAAGATTGACAATTCAGCATTAAGAGCGAGCATCTATTTTTATGTACCTGATAGATACTTGCGTACCCTTGGTCGGCGACAGCATCAACGGTTCGCCTACCCAACATCGAAGCGCTCTTCTCAAGCTCATAATAGTCCTACGGCTAGGGCAATAAAGCACATCAATAATTTCCTACAAAATAGTCCAGATACAGACATATTTTTTGATAAACCAACTGTAATTGCTACTAATATTATGCGACATATCAATAACCCATGACATTAGAATATAAGGCGTAGTGCAATTAATGAATAATGAAAGCATATTTAAAAGTATGTAATATCAATGTCCAAAATTAAATTTAAGTATTATCTATAAAATTGTAATAAATGTAAATAATGTTCATAATGTAAGCTTAATTGTTATATTTCTTGTTTAATTTTATTTGAAATGTTTAATGTTTTGATTAAATTTATTAATAGGTATAAATAATATATTTTTTGTAAACATATGCATGCAAACGATTTGGTGACAGCACTGTAAGTTTGTATTGCTTTATAAATGAATAAATGTCCAATTTTGAATAAATAAATTTTGAATGAAATATTCAATTAATCAATTAGTACAAGCTTAAGTCTATTATGTTATATGTTATATCATATAGACGAATACAATATTGGCTTAATTTATAGTCTACACTTTAGCTATCAAAATCTTGAATGGACAAATATTTGTAAAATCATAAAACACGATGCAATCGTAATAGATAGTTACTTCATTTTTACACGCTTCGTGTAAACGTAAAACAGTACTAGAGCACTGCTCTATACGATGTTTAGTAAGTTGTGACCTTTCATCTGCGCTGGGTCAATGCTCACCCGTTCAGGATACATCTGTGCCCCAGTTACCAACTGCCATTTGAACGTCACAATACCTACAGTACGTCATACACAATATCCGTGTATATAACATTCTTGCGTTACTGATTGACTGACAGACAACGCACGGCCAAAACTTGGTATGTTTGCCATGTATCCTTGAGGACCGTAGGGGCGCACTAAGAAGGGATTTCCTGAAAATCCCACGGGATCAGGCAGAAATAGAAAAATTTAAACAAAATTGCGGGCGTAGCTGCGAAAGAGGATGTAGTTAATTAATATATCTGGTGTGACACACTTTCGGGCATCAACGGTACTTCTGCCTCAATTGCTGCTGCCCAAAATGAGATTTTACTTAAGGCGCTGTCCTAAGCGACTGTTTTGGTAAATGAGGGGTTGAAGCAGGGGAGGTGAAGGGAGCTTAGCTCCGTCTACTGCGGGGCGCCCCCCTTCATTCTCGTCGCGTGGGGCCCTATTCTGGCGACATCCGTATTCCAATATTTCAAAATCGCAAGCAAAACGTTTTAGCATATTGAATTGAGATACTGATATTAAAATTTATATTACATACATCAATCTGTTTGTACAATATAGGTTTAGCGCAATTTTTGTTCTCAGTGCAGCCATGAGCAGAACTGGTTTACATTAGACGTTATAGGTATTAATAGTTGACGAAAGTAGGTAAATACCTACGTGCCGTAAGATGATAAAAATAATTAAGTCAGTTCCATGTTTGGAGAGGCCATTATTATGTTTGTTTTGTTTTTGTAAAAAAATAGTGAAGCAGTTCATAGAATACCTACATCTAATTCCATTCCTGCCAGTTTTCAAATCTGTTTTGCAATAAATTGGCTGTGACATACGGGCGGACAGACAGACAGATATTGCGAATCTATAAGGGTTCCGTTTTTACAATTTTTGGCTACGGTACCCTAAAAAACACAATACTGCTCTACTAAGCGCAAAAGCCGTATCTCAACTAAAGCGAGTTACGAGATAATTGAAGTTTAGTATAAGTTGATTTCTTTTATTTATTTATGGATGTTTATTGTTATTATAGGTATAATTATTATAGTAAAGGTTTCGAAATACGTCGCCATTTTTAGGGTTTGTGAGTGATTGGAGAGGGAGGAGGGGAGGTCTTGAAACCCCCCTCACCATTTTCACTTGCCAGAAATACTTGAATTCCTCTGAAAAAAAAATCTCCAAACATCGGTGTGTATGGCACTGCCAACTTCCACATTCATCACATTAGTTTAATAAACTAAAGTTGACGGAGCCCTGCGAAGAGCTACTATTTTTGGATTAATGGTCAAAAGAGAACCTAACATAACCTATTTAGTTATTTATTACAGTCGCACCTAAGCCTAGGCACTCGAAAGCAATGACGCACAAATTTGACATTAGCTGTCAATATGATCATTCCAAGATGGCAGTTTTGCGTTTCGTTTCACGTTTTTTACATAAAATCTAAAAATGACATTTGTAAAACTGTACTAAAGTATAAAACTACGTTCCGTTTTGCATAATTGCCGAAGTATTTATAAAATTTTGGAAATTGTTTAAAAATATTTAGACGCAACTCCGGCAGCCAAAATTACTTTTAGGTGATTAAAACGAACTCCCTTAAGCCCCCTACACTACCAATACTCTCAAATTCAGGCGACTCGTTTCGAAACCCGTCCCATTATTATTTTTCAAAATAGATGAAACATCAAAAATATATGTGGATATACCTTAGTCATGAGATACTGCTATGTCGCTTAGAAAATTATAGAATTAGAATTTGAGTTACTGCTTTTTCGTTAGCTCTCCTCATACATGTTTGTATGGAAAATATAAAAAAATTCTTTCGCTTCAAATATGTGTTCTTTCAAAGAAAATACATATTAAAAGATATTGTTTTATATTAATTTATAATTTATTAACGAAATACAGAGTTTACAGCTCATCAAAAGTTAACTGTCTGCTACAACCCGGCAGGTTTTCTTTATTCTCATCGAATGTTAAAGACAGTGTGTGAGGTGATAAGGCTTCAATACTTATTATTTGCTGTTGTTCACGAGGCACAGTTTCATTTACTTTCCTTTAACGGCTGGCTATTGTAGAAATGTTAAGCACTGATGAAACATTTTCCTGTCCGTGATCTCGCAATGCCATCCCTTGAGCTTGACGAGAATCAACAATTTCAGGCAACTGCCAATTCATATAAAACGCCACAAGCTTTTCTTCTCTCAGAAAACATCATCCCTTTCTATAATTTCTATTTTTAGTGGTATACTTTCGCCACTCCACACAGCAAATAAACACTTTTGTTTGCGTGTAACGTGGCGTTGCCCCTGAATTTGGTAATAACAATTACAATATTTGTTTAGACTAGTTAGTTCACTTTTTTATCATGTTTCCATATTGGTATTTTATTTGCTCTTATACTATTCTCCAGGCCATTCTTATAGGCAACTATAGAACATTACATTTCCACAATCGTGTTTGGACCTATTAATCCATCTGGCATGGCACCGTGGCACCAAAAAACGGATAATCCACAAGGCTCGATTGTTACATTTTCTTGCTTCGCCAGTTGTTGCAAAGCCAGTTGTTCATTTAAGCTTCCATGCGCAACTGATTTACATTGCAAATATTTTTTTTGTACAAAATATTTTTTACCAAGTTGGCTTTACTGCTGTTATCTCTTCTTTTTACCACTATACCAAAATTTCAACCTGTCAACATATTCTTACGCAATTCGAACCAGTCACTACTATCCCTCTTGTATTTTTTGCTTATCACTACGGAATTTGAGTTAAATTTGTTAAAAACCTTGTTTGGCATTTCTTGGCTAGCTCTTGAACAAATCGTGTTAGGAATGACTGCAATCAAATGTGTGTTAGACGTTGCAGAACAATAGTTCAATCTTTAACTTCACTGTAATTACAATAAAGATAATTAGTTACGTACTTTATTATTAAAAAATACTAAATCTTGTGTTATAGCAAACAGAGAAGTCCCCTTCTTACTTATAAATGATTGATTTTAGAAATTAAAAAGATGTTAGATGTACTGAGACATACCTAATAGTTTATGAATAATCAAAGTTTTACCCGATGTACCAAAATAGGTTTATGATCACAACACAATAATACAACATTCGTTACCGCTTGTGTGCGGATTGCGGAGCGCCATATTAGCGCTGTTTATTGTTCGCCCTGGCGGCATCTTAGCGCTCCAGGCGCTCTGACAAGCTAATGAATTTGCAATATAGGTACATAAAATGATTCGATTTTATGTTATTACTCTTTCAAAAATTGAAAACTGTGGCAGCTATGTATTGTGAGAATAATTTATATAATTATATTATGCCTAGTCGATAATCTATAACATAGTTAGTCATAAAAGACTCTTATGAAAATAATTTGTGTAAAAATGCCATGGATGAATTTCTATTTTATTACGACGCTTTCTTGTACAAATCCTTCGTAGAACTTCATTTGTCCGTATTTATGCAAAAAGGAACCACCCAGCAAAAACGCACTTCTGAGATATCAATGGTTTTACAAAAACATGTGCAGCTCTGTTAGATTAGGTAAAATATTACATTTATGTTATGTAAATAGATTGATAAATTACTCATTTAAGTATGTGTATATAAATTTGCACTGGATACTCTTAAACTTTCTAGATAATTAAGAAAATGTGCATGTGGTTCCTTTTTATACTTACTAACTAATAGCTTTCCTCATATGCAAAAAAGAACCACAACCCATGGGTCGTGGTACTAAGTACTTATACTTAGTTTCATAGCAATCCAATGCTAGACATAGGCCTCTCCGAACACGCGCCACAGTACATGATTCTTAGCCTTTCGCATCCACTCCGTCCCAGCCTCAATTTCAGGTCGTCAGTTCACCTAACAGGGGTTCGCCCTACCTTACGCTTACTGAGTCGTGGTCTCCACTCTAGGACAAGCTTGGTCTATCGGCCATCAGTACTTCTGCAGATATGACCAATCCACTGCCTCATAAGCTTACTTATTCTGTGAGCTATGTCGGTCATTCTGGTTCTTTGTCGAATAATTTCGTTGCGGATTTTATCCTTCAAAGGGACGCCAAGCATAGCCCGTTCCATAACTCGCTGCGTGACTATAAGTTTGTGGACTAGTCCCACGGTGAGTGTCCACGTCTCAGCACCGTACGTCATAACAGGTAGGACGCATTGGTTGTAGACTTTGGTCTTCAAGCGTTGTGGTAGGGGCGAAGAGAAAACTTGACGCAGTTTGCCAAACGTTGCCCAACCTAACTGGACACTACGGTCGATTTCCTTCTCGAAGTTATTGCTACCAAGCTGGACAAAAAGCTGTTGCTCATGGTAGACATACTCTTAAACAACTTCAAGTATCCATCTATGGACATAAACCGATCCCGTCTTGATGACATGTGTTCATCTAATATAATCTTGGTTTTGTTCAAGTTCATGCCGAGACAAGTTCACGTCGAGAGGCTCCGTTTAGGCTGTGGAGCATCCCGCTCAACTCTTCCAAGGACTCCACAACGATGGCGATATCGTCAGCAATCCGAAGGTGTGAGATGTTCTCGCCGCCAATGTTTATGCCAAGTCCAAGCCAGTCTAGCATCTTAAAGATGTCTTTGAGTGCGTTGGTGAAGAGCTGATTAAAATATTACGTCTCCTTGCCTCACACCTCTTTGCAATCGCGTTGACGGGGCTGGAGTTGGATGGTCTCAGTGGCAATATCATACAAACATATCAACGCCTCGATGTAGCGCAAATCGATACGAGACCGCTGCAGAGTATCCAGAACCACCCAGGTTTCGATGGAGTCGAAGGCTATCTCGCAGTCCACGAAAGCCATGCACACCGGCTTATTGTACTCATTGGTCTTCTGTATAATCTACCAAACAGTATAGATGTGGTCTAGTTCCTGTGGCTGGAAAACGTCGAGTTTTCTGGGGAGGCTGTTTGTTAGCACTTTCGAGAACAACTTGTAGAGGTGACTGAAGAGTGAAATGGGTCTATATTTTTTCAGCGAGATTTTGTCACCTTTTTAGAAAAACAGAACAACCGCGTACTCCCGCTTCACGCCTGAGCTGTAAGGCCCTGATGGACAACGGAGTTAAAGAGGCTCGCCAGCTCTTTCAGGACTACAGTCCTCTGCTTCTAAGAGCTCTGTGGTGATGCCGTCGTCCTATGGAGACTTGTTGTTCTTATGTTGCTCGAGACCTACTCTTACCTCGCCTTGGTTGACATCAGGAATGTCCTCCATGTATTGGCGCAGGAGTTGGGCTCTATAGTATTCATTGTCTGGTTTCAAGAGTTAAGACTTCCGTGATGCGTACAGGTATTGAGTGAATTTTGCAATTGTAGTTTACACCTTCCGCAGTACAATGAAATCATATATCCGCAGTACAATGAAATCACATACTTGTGGTTCTGCTGTTTATAATATTTATTTATGCATGGTAGAACCGAATGCGTGTGGTTCCATTTTGCAAAAAAAAAAATATTAGTCATTAAATTATGAATTTATTTTACGCATAACGGTACCACAGAAATTTGGTTCCATTTGGTATATTAAAATAATTGTTTATAATATAAATATTTTTGATGTATAATGGTACCAAGTATCTGTGGATCTGTTTTGTATAAAATGACATGGAATCAATATGGTTTATTTTTTTGAAGAATCGAGTCCCATGGTATTGTGGTTCGGTTTTGCAATATTAAATAATGTTTGTTTTTGCTGTTGGTTCCTTTCTGCTTTTTGTATAACTTGTTTCCAAGGCAAAAATCATGTGGATCTTTTTTGAATAAGAAAATAAACCACTTTTAAATTAGTATTCTTCAAAAAAAGCAAAATTCAAAATTTGTCGTCTGGTTCCTTTTTGCATAAATACGGACATTTCTCTTTTTGTCCATATTTTATTCTTCTAATTATATATTTATAAGTACAGAAACAATAACACATTAAACGCACCAAGAGTATAAACTTAGGTCCTAATTATATGTGCCTATAGTTACATGAAAAGCCTATTTGATTCAAAGTATTCAGTCTATAACATAAAACATGAAATTACGAACTCAAATCGGCGTATTATAATAACAAACAGGTTTACGTAAAATTTCGTGCAGCGGAGACGCAAGCGACATGACCTATCTCTCACAGGGCTCATAGCCGAATGATGAGGTCTGGGCGGGGCGTAAACTAGCAACTGACACTCAGTACACCGCTTATGCTAATAAGGTTTAAATTGTTGAAGCGTTTGATATTGATGGGATCTACCGAGCGTCAAAATCATAGACGTTTGGCAGATTTTATTTAATTTTACAAAATATACACGTATAATATGAAAATAAATAGGGTAATTCTTTAGTTCATTAGATTTCATACAATATTATCAAATAAAATATTACAGCTTACGATCAAAATATTGCAAACAGTGAGACGAAAGATTATTTTCTGCCTCGATTTTGTGATTTTTTTACCGTGATTCTATTTTACATACATAAAAAATTCTTTCAAAAGTCTTTTGTTCAGACTTTTGACTTTAAGCTCTATTTTTTGCTAGTTTGTAATATGTACCGTTATGGCTAGATGCGCGACGAAAAATTAGGTGTTTCACGGCTTCTGAGGTATAACAGCGCCTTAAAACGCTTTCATGCATTAGAGATAACAGTTGACGGCTTTGGCTGAATATTGAATAGCGTTAAATCTTTAAAACCATGGGACTCCGCGTTTTTATCTCGATGAAAATGTGGCATCTATTTTCACTCTAATATTGAGTTAGCTATCACTACATGTATATTGATATATTCACCGCAACTGAATGACCTAATTGTATTTAAAAAAGATTAAGCTTAATACGTAATATTATAAATGGCGATGTCTATTAAAGAATTATGTAATGTTTGTGTGTGCCGTTCACCTACACTTCAAAACGGCTGAAATGTACTATATTGAATTTTAGCAAAAACATAGATTAGACATAAGAGCCACTTAAAGACAAAGACAACCTTTCGCTGCGAAAGCAAAACTTGATTGCAAGCTATATTGAATAGTAATCTGAAAGAGTTAATAGGCATGGAAACCACCAAGGGTATCATAAATAAGTGGAGATAAGGGTACTTAGGTATACGTTATATTTTTTTCTTTCTTTAAAAAGACAACTCCCGCATTAAGACTCACTCCTGTATAACGGGGAATTTACAAACATACATCTAACGAGGACAATTAAAACCCAGACTCGAAACAACAATTTATGGATCACGCAACGAGTTGTCTCGTGTGGGAATCGAACCCACAACACTCGGCACAGTTTCAAGCGGCGAGGCGACCTCTTAAACCACTAAGCCAACCGTGCAGTCAAATATTTGCTTCTTTATTAAGTTTCCATGTTAATCAATCAGCCTATTGCAATCCACAGCTGGGCATAGTTCTCTTCTAACTTGCGCCACAGCAATGGGTCTTCTGCCTTACGAAAAATAAATAAACTATGTAACAAAATATAAATTATACATCCATATTTATTTATGCTATTGTGTAAATAAATGGGTTGTAATGTTGTTAACTCACACATAATGCATTAATTAATTATTAGGACATGCACACAGCCTTGTAACGTGATAACTTATTTAGCAAATGGCGTTATTCAATCCCGATATGGTCTGATGCAAATGACCAACTAAGTGGTTGAAATACAGCAACATTATTACATACATACATAGACTTACGCCTGTTTCCCGGAGGGGTAGGCAGAGACTACGGAACGCCATTTGCAACGATCCTGACATACCTCTCTTGCTTCATTCACTTCCATCAAGTTTCTCATGCATGCTCTTCTGTTTAGGGTACTTTTGACCTGTCCTTTATTTAGGATGTCTCCAATCTGGTCAGAGAACGTCCGCCTAGGTCTTCCCCTTCATCCTGTCCCATTCACATTTGCCCTATATAATTATCTTCTTTGTCAGTCTTTCGTCATCCATCCTCTCCATGTGCCCGAACCATCTTAACATACCTTTCTCGATGCTGGTCACTACATCTTCTTTTACCCCACACCACTCTCTTATCACACTATTCTTTACTCTGTCGGTTAAAGATACACCACACATACTTCTCAGTGCTCTCATTTCTACAGCATTTATTCTACTTTAAAGTCTCTTCTGCCATACCCAACTTTCACTGCCATATATAAGGGTAGGCACTAACACCCCTCTATGCACAGCCAAACGTGCCTTTTTGGACACGTTTTGACTGTTCATAAACGCCTTCAGAGGTCCATTCACTCAATTACCTGCATGAACTCTTCTTTCAATATCTTCTTCATTCTTACCATCTCTTGTAAACAACGTACCTAACTATACAGACTAATTCACTTGTTCAACTCGCTGTCCATCGATCATAACATTACAAGCCGTAACGCATTCCTCCTTTTCAAAACCCATAACTTTCGTTTTACTTACATTCACTTTCATTCCTTTCCTCTCTAACGCACCATGCATGATTGTTACCATCTCCTGCTACTCCTCCGCTGAAGACGCAAATTTTACCAGATCATTAGCATAAAGGAGGCATTTGACGAGTAACCCATTCATCTTTAATCAGCAGTTACTACGTTTTCAATCTTGCAAACAACAGTCCATGAAGAGGTTAAACAGCCACGGCGACGCTACGCATCCTTGTCTAACACCTTTCTGGATGGTAAACCAGTCAGTGTATGTCCCGTTTATCCTCATACAAGCTCTAGAATCCTCATAAAGGGATTTCAGAGCTCGAATGAGGCTGCTGTCCACCCCATTCATTGACAGCACCGACCACATTTCATTCCTCACCATTTTATCGTAAGCCTTTTCCAAAATCCATGAATGCGCAATAGACCTTTTGACCTTTTGCCAAAAACTTTTCGGCTAAGCTTCACAAGGAAAAACCTGATCCGTACATCCCATTTCCTTTCGGAATCCCGCTTGTACATCCCATATTTTCTTGTCAGTTACTTTCATAACTCTTTCAATCAGTACCTTTGCATACAATTTGCCCACAATGCTGAGAAGGCTAATGCCTCTATAGTTTTTGCAGTCTTGTTGCGTGCCTTTTCCTTTATAAAGAGGCACAACTACAGCTCTGGCCCAGTTATTAGGTACTCGGCCGGTGCTCCAGCACAAGTTATATAACCGCCGCAACTGACCAACTATGGTGTCATGTCTGGCCTTCAGCATTTCGACTGTAATCCTATCATATCCTGCAGCCTTACCTACTTTCATGCTTCCCAGTGCCTACACGATCTCATCTACGCCAATAACGCTTTCATCATTGCTATCACTACCATTAATTTCATCGATGGGTGTCTCTACCGCCGTTCTTTCAAATAAACCTTCAAAATACTTTTTCCGTCTCTTCAGCACGCACGATTCACAATTCACTATCCTTCCATTCTTGTCTCTAATCGATATGTATTCTAAGGATTGAGTTCTTCCTCGAACTGCACGAACGGATTTCCAGAAAAACTTCATGTTTCTCCGGAAATCGTCAGATAGTCTGCCATCAAACTCATCATTCTTTTCCTCTCTTTCCTTTTAACCATTTCTTTCACTATTTTTTTTAACCTAACAAACTCATTTCTTGCTTCATCTATATCCTCACACGTTGCTTTTCCCATTCTTTCATTTACTCTGGCCGCCAACCAATCTAACCAAGCTTTCTTCTTCTCTGACACTGCTGATTGTACATCCTTGTCCCACCATGTATTCTTAACCTGTCGTATTTTCCTTCTCTTGATCACATCACATACTTCAGATGCTACACATACTACCTCTTCTTTAAAGGACTGCCATAATTCATCTATATCGTTTATGCCATCTAACCTCTCAATCTTGCTATCAATCTTCGTTTATATTCATCTTTCACATCTTTCTCTTGCAGATTTTCTACTTTTATTCTATCCAAGACCCCCTCTCGATTATGTTTTCGGTGTCGCCATCCTTTAAAGAGCCCAATTGTCCGGCTCAACAACACAAAGTATGGGTGCCGAGCTCTCGATACACTCTTGTATCCAACACATTCTTTCTCAATCGTTTATCTACTATTACAAAATCAATCATACTTCTTCTAACATTTTTCGCCTCACGCGTATATATGTATCCTTTTGTGATCAAACATGATGTTTGTCACACAAAAGTTCCACTCCAAACAAACCTCAAGCAGTGCTTTTCCATTTTCGTTCACACTCTCATCACCGAATGCACCTAACACCCTTTCAAATTCATCTCGCTTTACTCCCACCCATCCATTGAAGTCCAACAAGATCAATCTTTCGTTATCCTTACAGTTCCTCAAAATATCTCTTAAACTCTCCCAAAACTCCTGCCTTTCGTCTTGCTCTTGCTGTGACATACCCGTAACTATATTGGCCGGGGCGTACACCCATATAATAAAGACACGAGTAAGTCCTACTTTCATTATCATCCATAGTAGTAGGCAATACGCCGTATATACGCCGTGCTTGGTGGTGTCACACCCTTTCCTTTTTGTTTCATTCACACAAAGAACATCAATCTTTCTATAGTCCATCATCTGGCATACTTCATCCAAGTTGTCATCCATCCCTCCTCCAACATTCAACGTTGCAAGCCGACTTTCCGTAGGCCGCTTTTTGTCCTCGCGGGGAACGAGACGTGACGGGTTGCGAACCGCGTCGCCGCCGCATGGAGAAGAAGTAGTTTTTGTTCCCATAGCGTTCCCACAAGATTTAGGGATCTAGACTGTCTATCCCCGCAGAGCCCTTTATGGGGGTAAGGTGGAATATCAGCTGTGCCCTATGACCACCAACACAGGCACCCTCCGTTTACGATAAGCTTGCCCTCTGGCCACGAATCCCTCGGCATGGGTCAGTTCACACCTTAGATCGGGGTTTTGTGTCGGGTATGCTCCCTGAAAGTTGGTTTAATTTCGGAGTTTTCCTTCTCCTAGACAAGTTGCCAACCAAGGATAACGAGGCCCATCCCCCCGAACGTTTGCCAACATTATTAATGTCAACGATTAGACGGATAGTACGATTCAATTTACTATTGATATCCCGATGTGCATGTTATTATAGTCAGAATCCAGTGCATTTCTGTATGAAGGTAGGTGTTTTAATTGTCTCAATATCTGATACAGTGGCTTTTTGTTGTGTCTGATTTCTTTTTTAATACTTATTTTTGTATATATTTTCTAAAGGAAGAGCAAAGCAATTATCTACAGGCGTTTTCTTAGACGCCAGGTGGAGGTTTCAAGTGGAGATGCCTCAACTTGTAATGAAATCTTATAAATTTTTCTTATTTTAACATCAACACTCACTAAAAGATACAATGAGATACACCGTCTGAAGAGGAGGGACCATAAACCTGAGGTGAGCAGGGTGTCGGCTTACATGCCTTACCTAAAAGAAGTAACGGACAAAGTTGGAACAGTACTCAAGAAATACTCCATTAAGACTGTATATAGTCCGCTTTCCAAGATAGCACACAATCTGCGCAGCCCAAAAGATGTCATACCTTTTCAGACACCTGGCGTCTGCAAGGTCGATTGCAGTTGTGGTAGTTCTTACGTCGGACAGACCAAGCGAACAATTGCGGAAAGGGTCAAGGAACATATCGCAGCTGTGAAAAATCGACAAGTAAATAAGTCCGCTGCTGAACATTTATTGTAGTCTGTACCTAACCACTGGATAGAACTATATCAATCACAGATCTTGTCCACCGAACGTCACTATTACTCCAGGATAGTGCGTGAAGCGGTTGAAATAAAAAAACACAAGATTTTCAACCGGGAGGATGGATTTAGATTATCAACAACTTGGAATCCAGCCATCAATAAGTGTAAACACCGCCGCAATGATACAGCTCAACAGTGTGTAGACGTCATTAGTGTAGTTTGTCGAGGTACCGACAGTGCGGTTAGAAACAAAAATAAAAATCAAGTGAGGGTAGGTGCCAAAACAGAACCCGCACAACACAAGGATGGCGCTGAGCTCACCAGTCCCGCCGCGACCACGGCTGAAGCAAGTCAGTCGGAACGTTGGCAAAAAACTGAGGTATTTATTTCTTAAATATATTGTTACGAGCTGGGGTTCGGTGATAAATTAAATGCATTATGCCACTAAACTGTACTTTATTTATTACAATACTATTTCACACCACTAAACACTTCCGACTCTTCAGATCGTTCGCGCTGATTTTGATCGTTTCGCTTATTCAATTGAACGGTATTTATACCGGCCGGATAACAAACTAGTCATTTCTCGTCTTTCCGAGAATGTTCTCGTAACAGTCGGAAACATAATAGACACTTCTAGTAAACAAACAGTAACGCCATCTAAAAGAGAGAAGATGAAACACTGATATACCCATTCTCTTCTAGTTCTCTCATTCACCGATAGATGGCGTTATTTTCAAATATCGCCATTCGTAACAATATTATTTATCGCGAGTAATACCCGCTATATAACCTTGTATAATGTATACTAATCGCAAAAGTTTAAAATCGTTTACTCACTGATGATTTTTAAATGAGAATTCGCTGAATTCTAAGCACTATAAAAATGAGGGCAGACACTGCCTGTAGATGTTACAAAACGTTGGAATCATTGGATCAAGAGCAAGACTTCTTTTGGACTGGTCGCAGTATTGTATGGCCAATGGTTTGGTCTGTAGGTATATGACAAAACAAGTTAGGATTCACTTCAACTTCTAACCTGATGTGGCGATAAATTGAGAAGAGTTTCATATCCATTGCATGTATTTTTTACTCCACCCAGGTATGAATTTTCTTTCTATAAAAAAGTGATTGCTCACATTTGCTCAGAATATGAATAAGAATCGTGTGCCACGGCGACTTTAAAAAACTCGAACAACTCTCTCGAAAACCTAGACTTGCTACTATAGCTTATTGATAACACAAAGTATCGTCGCGTGTGGGATCAAACCCACGGCACTTGGCGCAGTGTCTAATGTCAAGTGAGTCGCTAAAGCAACTATGCCATGAGTGCAGGCAACTTCTAAGAACATTAATATATTTTTTATCTAATTCTTTTTTATTTATTATTATTACCTTTGGCAAGTATGTATGTGAACTCAAATTTATGTCTCTTTAAATCTTCATCTAATAATACAACATTTGAATTCCATATTTTTTTATCTACTTCTTATTTATTAATGACCTTTTGCAAGTATGTATGTGAATTCAAATTTATGACTCTGAAAATTTTCAGAATATAACACTTAAATTCAAGAAGTTACTGTCTCAGTGCCACGGTTGATTAGTATCTGCGATCTTCGTCGGCACTGCCATGTGGACATTGCAAATACAATCAATCAAGTGAAACAGATAAAGTAGATTGATCGCTTCTAACCGAAGTTATTATATCTCTCGCTAACGGAGCATCGCGGCTAAACAATAAGAGCAAAATTCGAGCACAGTGGCGTGCCATTGGAGTGGCCTACATCCTGCAGTGGACTACAACAGGCGTGATGATGATAATTATGAACGGAGAATTAGGACGTATAACTACATTACATTATTTATAATAGTTCCAACTATTTGAATTTAGGTAAGTAGATTAACGGCCATTTTCAATACTCGATCCATACATGGATTTTGAGATTTGAAATTCGTGTTTGACATATTTTATACACCACTATTTTTAAATTAGTACAAAAACTTTAAGGACATATTAGCGAAGACATTATTATCATATATGTGACATAAGAATTTCATAATATCTATAAATAGCCAAGTTATAATCATTTGTTTTTTGTAGAAAATCTCACCAAAATCATAGATATATTTTACAATCCATTCACTACTTCATTGATAGTATTTACTTTCCGTCCTACTCTAACGCATTCTTTCCGTCGCACTTATAATGTAGGTAGTCTTAGACAATAAAATGAAGCAAAATAATCAGTGTAGGGAGATACTTTTTAATTTTCTTAATTCTACCCTTTCATTCATAGTTTACACGGTTATGACCGGCAAAATTTACCGTTTTACAAGTAATGAAATACGAAGGCATGTAATTAGAAAGCAAACACATATCAAAATAAAAGAAGGTGTACTGTAATAAAAGAAAACAGTAATTTGGCGTATTTATGAAGTTAGAATCATCTGCTATTTACAAATTATTTTATCATCATCATGTCAGCCGAGAGACGACCACTGCTGGACATAGGCCTCCCTCAAGGTTCTCCACACAGACCGATTTTCAAATTATTATTTACTTAAGTAGATATTATTTACTAAACTTACAAGTATTTTCATTGTCCTTCGAAATGTCCACCACCATTGTCAATGCACAATTCACAGTCTTTTCACTTCGTCAAAAGCGTCCAATATGCGCTGTTTTAATATTGTTCGACACTAACCGGCTTACTTTTGTACACTCACAAAATTATATCCAGGAGTACACAACTGCACTCGCGGTTCCTCGACTAGAAAAGCACGAAGCATAGCTACATACTCCCGTGATATTATGAACTGATAAGCCATCGCGTCGGGAAAACGTAGACAAACAAATTGCAGCGAAAAAATCGATAGGTACGTTCACATCCGCTAGCAACTTAGCACTGTTTGTAGCATCCGAGTGCGGCGCGCGCGCAGGGGGATAGAGGGGAATTTATCAATGAAATATTTTACAACTAATAGTACGCGAGTCGGCCATTGTCTTAGTTCTGCATTAACCAATTATTACGTATTTTTGTGGACAGTTTTGAGACAGTTTTGGGACTTAGTGTTTTTATTTTTTAACTACATAAATATGATCAGTTAAAGATACTTAGTGCCCCGTTAAATTTTTTGTACTAATTAAAAAATAGTGGTGTATAGAGCTTATGTCAAAAAGGAATCCAAATGCTACAGAACTATCTATAGATCGAATATTGAATTCCGTAGTATGTTGACAATAACCAGCCATGGTTGCGGAACTATCCTGGTCATTTAACTATAGCGTAGCCAAATTACGCGATTCTGACCCGCTACATAAATATTATTAATATAGATTCTAAAGTGACCAGCTTTTGAAATTGCCCATCTAAACCATGTTACCACCCGTTCTACATAGAGATCTTCATTGGTAGAAAGAAGCATTTACAAACAAATTTTAATCTTCTAAATAAAATGACAAATAGGTTGTCATGCTTGCGTTAGCTGGCAACGTGGGTTCATAGTATTTAATTTGAAACAGCGGGTAGAGTAGAGTGATGCAATAATTCATCCTTAAAGTAAGGAAACAAATTCTTCATTCAACTACATGACATTGTATTCGGACATAAAAGATTTTGATCTATTTGAATTAGCGTAATACCTTTGCGAATTTGTAATTTGATTTAATGGATTTTTATTTGGGCATGGATTTGTGGCTAGAGTTTTTACAGTAATTATTAAGTACTGTGTTATGATAATATCTATTAACTTTCCCATTTCGTTTAATTTGTTCAACTTATTAGAAATACTAATAAACTTCATGCACTTATAAGTCTCTGCTATAGTTGCAAAACTTCTGAAAAATTCGGAATAATTCCCGAATACTTCTGGGAAAGTTTCTTTCAATCAGAATTATCCAAAATAAATTTAATTAAGATGTATTTATTTTTTTGCCTAAATATCGAATGCCACGAGTCGTGCATGCAGGCGATGGCGGTGCGGGGTGCGGTAAGAGGGGAGATGCTCCCCGGAGAAGTTTTCCCCCCCGCGAGAAAGATTCGTTCCCCGCAATCGAATGTTTCCGCCGAATATTTCGCCCGAATAATTCAATGGGAATAAACGTGTATGTTTGTGATGTGGTGGGTTTTTATATGTATTATAAATGGGGTTGAATAAGTATATGTTGATGTTTTGATAGATAGATATGTTAGCCTGCGATTAACAGGATTTTTATACTTTTGTTTTTAGGTACCTAGGTACTTATTTCGAAATCGAATGCTATTTTTATAAATGTTAGTTGTGGAATAAAGAACCAGGCCTAGCATATTTGATTTTTTGAAAAAGGGTTACCTACCTATGTTTTTGGTTACTTTGTATGTAGCTATGTATGCATCGCGAGGTAAACCTTGCGAGCAAACAAAGATAATATACAACTTCTAAGCGCGAAATAGTTAGTAGGGTCAATTTTCCTGGTTTTTTTTGACAGTTGAAATATTCCCAAAGCTTCGGAATATTTCGGAATACTTCCGAAGTATTCGACGGGAATGATTCGGAATGTTTCTCGCCAGCATCTAACTCTCTGCTACACTACTTTCTTTTGATAGAGGTACAAAAGTCGCCATTGAAACGAAAAGCTAACTTTCTTGTCTACGATTATAATAAGAAACCATTATTTAAGAATGCATAATTATATTTGACAGTTATCTAGTTGCCGTAATACAAGTCTGCTTAGTTTGAGAATAGATGACAGTCTGTGAGCTGTCCTAGGATATTTTTGTAAGCTAGTTGTTTAGCATTTAGTGATCAAGAATATTACTATAACTTCACCAAAATTGGTTTAGCCTTGTAAGAGTTCAAGATCGACAAAGGTTAATAGATGAAGTTTTATTGAAACATAAATAATAATAATAATGATAATAATATTTTTTATATATCATATATTCAAAAATGTGTTAATATTTTATGAGAGAAATATGAAATAAAGGCGATAATAATAATAAATATTGTTTATTTCTCACAAAAAGGTACAATGGTATTCTTAAAGGTGAAATACCTTATATTTGTCCGACATTTTGGCGTGGGTTGTACCAGCACGGCCACGAGCAGGCTATAAATATTAAAAGTATTCACTTGTTGACAGTGCAATGAAAACATAATGTCAAAGTCAAAGTCAAAATCCTTTATTCATTTGGGCCACAATGTGACGGTTATGATCGTCAAAATAATATTTTTTTAAAATTATTACTTAAAGACATTTACATTTACTGCCACGTTCGCAAAGCAAGGGCGAAGAACCATGAGAAAGAACGGGCAATAAAACTCACGGTCACTCTTTTTCATCGTCAGGTTTTGCATAATACACATAATTTACATTTTGTAATGTGCTGCAACTGTTACACCTTCTATATCACTTGTATATATTTACTGTAGATAATAATACTCAAGCATAATACTTTATTTTAATTTTGATGTTCATTTAGTTAGCCTCCTCAGAATAGACATGGTGAAACAGGAGCATCCACTTACATTATATATACCTAATAATGCAGGCAATCCGCGAAAGTGATCAGAACCATGATGGAAATGATGCGGTTAAATATTAATATTAATAAATACTTTATAAACTTCTTATTGTTATACTTCAGAGCCACTGAAAATCCTTATAATTCCCCTAGTGATTAAACCTAATAAGTACTGTCCATATAAGCAGCGTATCGATCTGATTAAATTATATGAGAATCTTATAGAGGCGACAATACGATGCAGTGACGCATCTGGGCTAATGAAACAAGGACTCGATAGTCCTGTCCCCTGAGAGTAGCAGGCGAGACTCTATTGTTTCATATCCACACACCCAATAGAATAACTTCACCGGCACTGACGCGATTTTATCAGCACCACTTTTATGTGTGAACAACTTTATTGAAAGTAATATTGTCAATGTTGTAACATGTTTTTCTAGTCCTTTATTTGAAAATGTAAATAGAAATTTTAACAGAATATATGAAAATAGATGGCATGATGATGGCTGATAATCGCCTAGGATAGGACAAAGGTGAGGAGGAGTTGGAAAATTACAGATACTGGGGTTTACAGCACACCTACCTCCGTTCTCTCGGCTTGACAAGATGGCGGCTGCCGGCTTCTTCCAGAATCGGGCCACAAAGCTTATCACTCCATCTGGATCCTACCCAGAGCTACACAGGTCACTCCACTTCACCCGCGGGCGGTTTTGTTCTCGTTTATATTATTAAGCGGCAAGATATAGCGGTATTACACGGGTTCGGCGCGTCGCAGTTCTGTCTCGCGAACGCGGCCGGTCAGCGAGATAGATGATTCTTGACTGTCGCGCGTCGTTGAACTCGGCGACGAATTAGAGCTAGGCGTGCCTTTGGGAAAGGGAAGGAATAAAAAGGATCGCTCGTATTGGACGAACAAGCGAGGAACGATTAACGTTGATGTAATTAATTATCAATAGAAAGATAGATGGCGCTACCATATCCCCCCGGCCCTAAAGGGTTGCCTTTAAAAAAAAATTGAACTTAGCTATGTTGGATGTACTACCGCATAACCCATCAATAGGCTAAGACAGTGATATGATATTAAAGTTAATCTAAATTAACTTTAGCGAAACAATTATAACGAAAGCTACAAACTAAATACTTAAACTAAGAGGTAGATCCAACTTTAGGCTAGATCTCACTGAGTTGGAAGCGGACAGAGACGTACGACAGGGCGCACGTAGCTCCCCTTCGCGGTTTTCACGGTAACAACGCGGGTTGTACCGTCTTTTGAAGTATGCAGTTTCTCCACGATGGCTAACGGCCATGAAAGCGGCGGAGCATTATCATGTACTATGACGACCAACGTACCCTCCTGTATAGGGGATGCAGGACTATTCCACTTGGATCTAGTCTGAAGCTGGTGGAGATATTCCACACGCCAGCGCCGCCAGAACGACTGCACAAATTTATCCAGCAGAGTATGTCTCTGGAGAAAACTTGAAGAATCTGCTTCAGGAGCCGGAAATGATGATAATGGCACTGTGTTCAGAAAATGTGCAAAGCTTAACGCGTATGGTTCTGCAGGGTCACTACTCAATGCTGTGAGTGGACGCGAGTTGATCAGCGCCTCGACTTGTGCAAGGACAGTTAAAAGCTCTTCGTAAGAGAGGATCTGTTGACCTATAACTTTGAAGAGATGCGTTTAATTACTTTGACCATGCTTACATGCGTAGTGCGAGTGCATAGATCGGAGATTCAGCAACCTCAGCAATCACGGGATGAGAAACAGACTTCCGTTCGGGTACATCTTCGTCTTCTACACTGTGGTCAAAGGGTTGCATGGGCCACTCTGACGGATCATGGGAAATCCAAGAAGGTCCATGATGCCACAATGGATGATGCAGAAGATTAAGTGGAGTAACACCACGAGACAGGCAATCAGCGGGATTTTCAATACCCGCGACGTGATTGAAACAAGTAGCAGGAACAAGTTCAATCAATTTACTAACGCGGTTGGCAACAAAAGTCTGCCAGCGATGAGGAGAAGAATAAATCCAAGCGAGCACTACTTTGGAGTCAGAAAACGCGTATATTTTATTGATAGGGTAGTGCGGCAAAACTGTGTCTTAAACCTTGCGGAGCAACTGAGACAGCAGAAGGGCCGCGCACAACTCCAGTCTCGCAACCGAAATGGTTTTAATAGGCGAGACTTGGACTTGGCACAAACTAACTGCACCGAGTAGTTAGAACCAATGCGGACTTGCAGATATACGAATCCGCCGTAAACACGCTCGCTGGCGTCAGCGAAACCTATTAAATTGATGGTACATCCATCTACCAACCCAAGATGACGCGGAATAGTAATTTGATTGAGCGCGGTAAGCTCAATACAAAACTGGCTCCAAGCGGCGACAATATTGTCAGGGGGTGTTTCATCCCACTCACACTTTGATAGCTAAAGTTCTTTGATCAAGAGCTTGGCGTACAAAATTGTGGGAGCCACAAAACCCATTATGTCCCATAGTCGAGCCACTGTGCGTTACGGACAGCATAGTGCATTTGGTGCACTTATCATCTGGCGGTGAGACGTCAAACCGAAAACTATCACAGGATTTGTCCCAGCGTAAACCGAGAACTTTATGCGGTACAGACTTCTCAAACTCAATGTCCGGAGAAACTTTATGAGAATCAGGCATGCGTGCGATAACCTCCTTAGAGTTGCTTGTCCATTTGACAAGATCAAACTGGCCTCGCTTGAAAAGCTGAAAAAGCTCTTCACAAAGCGAAATTGCTAGCGGAACGAATATGACACTACAGGCAATGTCATCCATATACAAAGCGGAAGTAGCAACAGCTGCTGCGGCGGAAAAGTGATTGCCTTCATCAGCGATCAACTGGCGAACAACTCGTAACGCGTGATATGGGCTAGACTTGAGTCCAAAACAAACACGATTGAACTGATACACTGATAAAGGTTCCTTATTGTTAAAACGATAAAAAATCCGTTGAAATCTACGGTCAGATTCGCAAACGCTGATATTGTGGAACATTTGGTGGCAATCAGCTGACAGAGCGATTTGGAAAAGACGAAACTTTATTATGATGTTAAATAAATCACCCTGTAGATTAGGGCCGGCATGCAAAATGTCATTAATCGACTGACCCGATATAGTCCTACAACTAGCATCTAAAACCACACGAAGTTTAGTAGAGGTTTTATCTTCGCGAACTACGCCGTGATGCGGGATATAATATGAGGGAAGAGAATTGCCCTCGTTGTTTACAACTACACTCAAAAAACATTAATTTAGGTAGTCACGAATAACGTCATTATAGGCGCTGCGTTACTTCAGTGATGCATCAAGTTTACGTTCCAAACAATGGAAACGTCTAAGCGCAGCAACGTACGAGTCGCCTAACGAATAAGGGTCACCATAGAATGGCAACGCCACTACGTATCTGCCACTGTCGTCACGAACAGTGGTAGCGCGGAAATGTTGTTCACACTCGAGATCCTTACGGCTCATCGAGGGCGGTGCGGTAATCTCTTCGAGCTCCCAAAATCGCTTAAGAAGAGAATCAATATTATTTTCTTGAAGAACAGAACAACAACAAGACGTAATATAATGAGAAGTATGTAACGTAGGTACGGTACCCATAATCACATACCCAAATACTGTCTCAATAGCGGGCGGTAAATTATGTTGCTCACTACGTACAACTTTAGGTAGTAACAATACATACATACATACATACATAACGTCACGCCTTTTATCCCCGAAGGGGTAGGCAGAGGTGTATTTCTACACCCACTTTACGCCAGATATACTTTAGTTCCACGTAATAAGGGGCGAGCTTATTGCCGTACTGGGCACATTTCCAGACTCCGTGCTGCTACTGAGAATTTCGTGAAAGAAAAACCCAATAACACTGCCCGACCCAGGAATCGAACCCGGGACCCGATCCCACGCGCACATTTATGCCGCGAGACCAACGAGGCAGTCGTATAGGGTTTGATGTCGAGTTTTCCGTCTCTACGCAAAGATGGTATTTGCATTGTGTTATCCCTTAGTCGCCTCTTACGACACCCACGGGAAGATAGGGGGTGGTGACAGTTGTATTCTATGCCGTCAACCACACGGCAAACAACAGGTAGTAACAAATGCGGCAATATTGAAGCTCCGATCAAAACATCAATGTCTGCCGGATTCGCAAATTCCGTGTCTGCTAACGGCAGAGTCTCGAGATGCGTGAGTAGCGATACGTCCACATTAGCGTTCGGCAATGTGTCCTTAATACGCTCCACGTTAAGCGAAGAAATGTTAAAGTTAATATTCCTATCAAAACGCGAATGTATTTTAATATATACGGAACCCTTGCAATGTTTTTCCGAACCCCCGATGCCCTTGACTACCAAGTTAGTATTTCTAAAGTTATCCCACAGTCCGAGGCGTTTGAAACAACCAGAAGTAATAAAATTACTCTGTGACGCACTATCGAGCAGACAATGTACCATGTGCGGCGCTCCATTAATATCATAAACGATAACTTGCGCTGTCGCTAACAGAACCGTCTTGGACGCCGTTCACTGCGGCTTAGCACCGCGCTGAGCACTACAAGCGCGCGAGGGCCGTCCGCGCGTGCACGCCGCCCGCGCAATGGACGTCGTACACAACGATACTTCGCCCTGAGACGCGGAGGGTGGAGCCACCGTGGCCTGCACCTGCGACGTCGGCGCGCTAGAAATCGGGTCAAGGTTACCGGATTGGCTCGACAACGGATAACTTTTATCAAAGTGTAATAATGAGTGATGTCGTTGATTACATGAACGACACTTCGTCTTACTAGAACAATCACTCGTTTTATGTTTTAAACTTAAACAATGAATGCAAGGTTTGTTTTCTTTTACACATTTGAAACGAGCAGTCGGATTTAAATTATTAAAAGCGGGACATTTATAGAAATGGTCATGTACTATATTACTGCACAGACACTTCTGTGAATTATCATCATTAGATTCCGAGCATGCTACGTAAGATTGCGCATTAGGGACCGAGTTATTATTGCTATTTCGCGCTTTATTCGACTTTTGTTTGCTATTATTATTATTAGACGAGCTAGATGAACTAGACTGCGTATTATGAAATATTCGACACTGATCTTTGATGAAAGAAATAAAACTATCTAGTGTAGGTATTTTATGATTGCGTTCCGTCACCTCAAATGCGCGAATTGTTTCAGTGTCAAACTTTTTTAAAGCGAGTTGAAGAAACATAAAGTCGGAAAGATCTTCTAATTTTAAGTTTTTAAGGGAATTAACTGCGGTAACATAGTTGTCTATAAACAGCTGGAAATTCGAAACAGACGCGGCACCGGACAGTTTAAGATTTAAAGCTTGATCAAAGCAAGTAGATGCTGGAATACGAGTATCTTGATACCTATCAAGAAGTGACTGGAATATGACCTGATAGTTCTCAGCACTGGGTGTGACACCTGCAAATACGGACTGGGCCTTCGGTCACAGCTTACCTATTAAATAGTATAACCTGTGAGCATCTGTCAGAGAACCATTATCGTGCACTGTAGACTTAAAACTCGCATAGAATAACGGCCAATTTCGTATATCTCCGTCAAACGACATAAGCTCGTTTGGCGGTAATCTCGGCGCTCGAACCGCAGAAACGGGCTGTGCATACAATCACAATTGGAGGGTAAATATACATATTTACCCTCCAATTGTGATTGTATGCGCTTGATGATACAATAAAGATCTTCGAATGAGGTGTACGCCTGATAATTCGGCTGTTCATCAGGATTAATAGAAAGCAATCTTGCGTTATAATCGTCTAACAACTTATGAAAATCTGTTCGAATACTATCTACTGTCATACAATAACTAAGAAATGATTCCCTATTAATATCGGAAGTAGCGGCAGTTTTTGAGCGCTCGTAAATGTTTTGAATACGCTCAAATAAAATATTACGTTTTGCTTCTAAGATTGGCAGCTCTTTTTCTTCCGACATGCGTGGCTTCTTTTGTTGTGCCATGTTTACGTAAGTATAAGCTAATGAGACCGAATCAAAATAAGAATACCTAAAGTACCTTTTATTTTACCTAAGTAGGTGTTTATGCGGTAGTTATTCGTAAGTAGGCAACAACTTTAAGGCGGTGGAATTAAAAGGTGCTTGAAATATGAGATTTACAAGACAACTATGATAGTTCCAGTAATAATAATTGGGTTAGTAGGTAGCTACATAAAAGTATATTACCTACGGATACGTGCGGAAATAACCAAGTAATGGGTGTGTAAATGGACTAGGAGTATAGCTAGGTGCTATAACTACCTAGGTAGGTACTTCTAGACGATACCTACTCGATATAAACGAGAGGGTACGTATAAACGTAAATGAATCCGGCTTCGTACGGACCAAAAAATGGTTCGGCTATGCATCGAACCGTAAGTATTAGGCGATTTGGAAAAATATTAATATTGTGGACTGTATGAGGATGGCTGATAATCGCCTAGGATAGGACAAAGGTGAGGAGGAGTTGGAAAATTACAGATACTGGCGTTTACAGCACACCTACCTCCGTTCTCTCAGCTTGACAAGATGGCGGCTGCCGGCTTCTTCCAGAATCGGGCCACAAAGCTGATCACTCCATCTGGATCCTACCCAGAGCTACACAGGTTACTCCACTTCACCCGCGGGCGGTTTTGTTCTCGTTTATATTATTAAGCGGCAAGATATAGCGGTATTACACGGGTTCGGCGCGTCGCGGTTCTGCCTCGCGAACGCGGCCGGTCAGCGAGATAGATGATTCTTGACTGTCGCGCGTCGTTGAACTCGGCGACGAATTAGAGCTAGGCGTGCCTTTGGGAAAGGGAAGGAATAAAAAGGATCGCTCGTATTGGACGAACAAGCGAGGAACGATTAACGTTGATGTAATTAATTATCAATAGAAAGATAGATGGCGCTACAACTACATATAATAATAGATTATACACCTAAACCTTCCTCAAAAAAAAATTTTATCTATCTATTGGCGAACACTGGACTTCAATCTTTTGTTAACAAGTAACAATCTTTTGTACAAAGTTTCCCTCCGACTTAGATGTGTTAACGATTTAACGTAAGATGAATTTAAAAATCTTGTTTGAAATAGAAATATTGTCTATGATAAGTTAAATCGATAATGTCAGTTTAGTAGCGTGTTACTTTGTCTATTGTTAATTTTGACTATGGTCACACTATGAACTGTCAAATCATTTTCTCTCTCATTGTCGTTTCCGCAAAAAAAAATTGTCTTGCAATACGCCGTCTTGTTTTTTCGCGATTTTTGGAATTGAATTAAATTGGTTGATAGCCTTGCAACTGTCGCTATTGAAATTGCCCGACATAGTTGTGAGTGATTGATAAAGTTAGTGATATATTGAAAATAAACCCTTTTGATTCTTGCTTGAAAAACTAACATGGTTTGTCATCTCGTGAAATATCGCCCTTTGGAAAGCACATCCTTGAGGCTTCGCGAATTGGATTGTAATTAATGTAAATGTGGAACCCTCGTGAAAGCCGCTTTCGATCTACTTCTGGCAACAGTTAATTGTGATAAAACTTGTGAAACATTGAACATTGAACATTTGCAAATAGTGTGTGTCGACGTGTTCTGAAGACAGACGCCGAGCTGGACCCTCTGGTAGCTACAACGATTTCCTTATTATTTTGGCCAAAATTATGAGTGTAATGTTATAGGTCTACTCAAGAACATCACCAGGAGATCTCAGGTAAACTTACATAATTAGTTTAATTTCACCGCTGTGAAAACACAGTACATATATGTCAGACCCTTGCCCTGGGCTAAAGGCTGGATGAAATAATCGCTTCCACTGCCTTCTGCAAACAACCCAGTTGCAGAAGTGCCATTTGCCCAGATTCTGAACAAATCTCATATTGATAAATTCTCAATCTGCCTAGTAACTAAATAAAAATAAGTAGCTATTATTGGAATAATTATATTTGAATAATTTCTGTACCAAAGTTTCTTTTGTAAAGTTGCCAAAGGGCAACTTTATGAAAGTACCACTTACCAAGAAATGTAGGTTCTGAAAGCAGAACCTACATTTCTTAGTAAGTAGGCAGGTATTTATTTGATTTTATAAGCGTACCGTCATCGTGTAATCGGATCACGTACGAGCTTAAACAATTTACTTAAGTTACCGCATAATACGATTTTTTCTAGGAAAACAAATTATCTTTCGATGTTGACTTTCTACATTGAGTAGGAGAACGATACTAGTTCTTACACCTACGTGCGGGGCTCGGAAAGGAAATAAATCGTAGGCAGGTTAAGTGGTTGATAAGGCAGGAGGCCTACATATTTCTGAAGTGTTATTTCTTATTTTATTGCCGTCTTAAACAGTTTCAACTAAAAATGAATATTCTGAAATTATTGGCGCAAATTAAAAAGTTCGAAAGGATTCTTAAAATGTAATTCACTAGGGATCTTAAAATAAAAGTTTGTTTGTAATTCGTCGGTCTAAACTCTAACCGAAGCATAGGTGTCAACCTATATTCGCTCATAGCGTGATTGAGTTTGGTGATCGAAATATTTCTGCAAAGTTAGCCAATGCTTGCACAGGATGGGTAACCAGGTTTAGTTTTTACATCAAAGCTTTTCCATTTTCGGCGCCTTGGGTTCCATTCCGTAAGTTCGCAAGACCATGTCCGAGGCCTTCGGCTGTCAAAATAAGTGAAAATTACAAGATTTGACATTAATTTCTAGGTCGCATTCGGCAAATGTTATTAAGAATGTATGTTAAAGAATTTATTTAACTAGAATACTTTGCTAATGCCTTTAGGCATAAAGTCCGCCTTATGCAATGTATTTTGCAAGAAGTTAAAAGAAATAAATAAATAAGACTTAGGAAAGTAAGTGGTGCTAGTCGCAGTAGCAGTCCGCAATTTTTTACTAGGCTATCTCTGTCGTAAACCGCTTAGCTTAGCGTAAATTGAGGTACCTATCCCACTTAGGTTCGGATGCCTAGTTTTACCAGTTGGAGTTTAATACATTAGGCAAATTTTAGTAGTAATTCAACATCTGGAAATTTGTTCGATAGCAATAGGCTATTAATTTTAAAACGTAACTAGAACACGTAGTGAATGGAGGCGAAGGATTAAAGATATATATTATATCTTTTGATATTTCGCACACAAAAACTTTGTTTCAATCCAATATTCGTTTAACAGTTGCTATGTAAGTACATTAGTTCTATATTTTCACAATACCTACAGTAAAAGTAGGTAAAAGTACACAATAAATATTTGGTTATTGTTTACAAAGCATAAACCTCCTTGGAGTCTCAAAGCTATAGTCAGATGGATACAAATAATAATAAAGACGAGCTCGTAAAACTAGCAGTTATAAATAAAATGGTGCCAGCAATAAAATTATCTTTAAGACTCTAATGAAACTTGGAATGAATTAATATTAGATAATAATATATCTTTACCTTACACATTTGTCTTTTGATCATAACATGGTTAATTTAATATGTAGATATTGCTAAACCTTTGACTTCTGACTATTAATTATGATATAAGGTGTAATATGTATGTAACGAAGTATGTAACATTGTAATATTACATACATATGTTTATTAATTTCAATAATATTTCTCAAACCGAAATTATTATCGCAAAGAAAACTAGAAGACTCATCAGTCTTATGAGTGAGGTTCGCTGAAACATAGAAACCTACTTGCCTGTGACTCGAGACGTTCGTAGTATCTTATACAGCCGCTACGAGTCGTAGCATCGATATCAGATGTCGTATCAATTTTCCCATGTCTTGTCCGTCCTCGATAGGTAGGTACCCAATGTCCTATAGGATTTAGGATATATTATTATACTCACACAAAATTTGTCTCCTGACGCTGGCATCATCTTACCTAAGCTGGTAATTGGTTAATATACGGTGAGATTAAAATAAAATACTTTACTAAAGTTTTCTTTATCGCAAATATGACTTTGCTAAATGTATATGTCGGCGGGTTGCTTGATTCTTGGCCGGTATCAACACTTCACATCACAGTTTGTTATAAGTTCACACCAAATCAAATTTAACAATACTGACTATAACTATTTTGTATTACTGAACACGAAACGAGTGACAGTTTCTAGGTACTTGTTGTCCGCCCGGAGTCTCCAAGAGAAGTGATAGTTGTGTTGCACCGTTGAACGTCAACTGTCACCCCCCTCTTCAACTGTAGCGAACGTTGCACTAGACTCTGTCGAAGCGCGCCATCTTCACGCTTCCGTTTCGTAGTCAACTGACGTCCCGTAACTCATGAGTCATGACCATTCCGATATATATATATATATATTATATTACACAATTTCTTATCTCTTTATTTTTGAATTGATAACACTTATTCTACGATTTAATCCCTTAATTAGCTACGTAACTATTAATATCTAACTTTTGACTAACGTGAATAGAATAGTAATTCAATTAAAACTAATCCAAATTTCGTTTTCACTCAGTCATACAAATGTGAGTAGTTACTAATGGAGGCATTTAGAAAAAGAAATAAGTCGTCAGCAAGGATAAGAGAACGGTACTTCATCCCTCATAATTTCTTTATGATTTACTGCCAGCACTGGATACCATGGAGTATTGAACCGTGAAAACGCGATAAATCGTTATTTGTAAGATATTACGCGCTCCCATAAAATTTATAAAAGATTTCACACATCGGTAATGGATTTGTGTAAAAACGTTACATTTTCATGAAGGAACTGCGGGTGTGAGAGGTTCGTGTTAACAAACGTTCAGTGATCTTCTGGCATTATTAGAAACGTGAACGTACTAGCTAGACGTTTTCAGTGTAAATCCTACCCTATCCTACGAGGATATTTAGCTGTAAATTCTGCAAGTATTTAGAAACAACCATAATTTTGTCGAATAGGTTAATGGATATAATTGCATTACCAAATCAAACCAAACATATTTTAATTTTGCAATTGTACATTTGTGTTTATTTTAAATTAATATATAAATGCTGAGGTCAGAAAATGCCTCTATCATACCTAGTATAATGTGGTGTTAAACTTAGAATGCTAATCACGAACTGAATATTTTTTGTACATTTTATTAACTTCAGATGAGATATTTTTTTTATCTTGCTGCATATTTTCTGTTTACCTTAGTTTATCTTATCATCAGGAAGTATCATATATTTACCATCCGATTTTAGTTTCTTAATATATTCTTTTGCGGCAGGACGAAAACCGCATTGTCCTGCAATTTTTGTCACATATTATATTATAGCCTTATTTTATGTTAATCCCGAGAATCGCACGAGCAGCTTATAAAATTGTATCCCGTATCTGAACAAAACCATAGCGCGATCTAATTTGCGTAGTAATAGGTTCGTATCTCGGTTCTCAATAAATATATTTTTAATCTAACAAACAACTGTTCTTGAGTTGTTATCATTGCTACCAGGGTAGGTTGCACTTCAGCTTAACAGAGTCCAAAAAGGCTAATTCCTTCTTCGTTTATGCTGGCACGCCACAATGTTTTGATTTCTAGTAAGTACGTCGTATACCACAACGGTATCTGTTAGTACTATAGACGATTCAGAAAATATTGATCTTAGCATGAAGTCTGAATGTTACGTAGAGCAAGCTTTTCGTTTGTCTGCACGGGCGGCGTAGTGGTCCTCGCCGTACCTATTGGCGATGCTAAGATCCTAACTAGCGACTCAAGCGGCGAATTTAGAAGTTGTCTTAGATCGTCACTTACACAGATCACTACTACTTTTGAAAGTTTTGACTGCTCTCAATACGGTTGCCATGGTTACTTCTATTATTCCCGCGGTTTCACCCGCGTCCTGAGGGAACTACTTCGCGTACTCGAAAAAGCCAAATATTTTACGGATCCCTACTTTTTCGAAAATAAAATATAACCTTTGTTACTCGTAGACAATGTAGCTTTCTAATGGTGAAGGAATTTTTAAAATCGGTCCAGTAGTTTTTGAGTTTATCCATTACAAACAAACAAACAAAATTACAAATCTTTCCTCTTTATAATATTATAGTGTAGATAATAACAAAACCCCTCTGGGGCAGTCGTTAACCTCATGAGACTAACTCAATCTCAGAGGGTATAGTAACAGCTTTCAAACATCACCTTTATCTTGTGATATATATTATAGTACAGGATAGAAAGACAGCTTACAAACCACAGGGCAGCTTTGTGGCGAGCTGAATTTGTGTGGAGACACTGCCGTCCCGATTGCTTCAGAGGGTTCGGTCAGGGCCTCATCTCCAGCTTGCCTTTATTGGCTTGTTGGAGTGGATTATCAAGAGTTCCCGCAAGACCCTCGACTCTGGCTTGCCTTGGTCGCCCGGCCAGAGGGAAGCCACAAGAGCTATTAGCTCGGTGGTGGAAGTGTCATTGTCAAGGGCGTAACTACGGGGAAACCCGCTCCGGGCCTCCGTTGTCACGAGGCCTGCGATGGCGAAACCGGTGCCGCACCGCTCTACACCCCTAGCCGCTCACACCGGTGTTGCCCTCTTGTTGTTTATGGCAGAGTTTGTTTGCCTTGGCGGTTATCTAGAGAGGGCCCATCCAGTGAGTCGGCGAGTTACCGCCTGCCCCTTTTCGACATACTATAAGAGTATTTAGATCAGGTGCCGTTTTCTATCCATAGTGTTCACCTAGACCAACCCAATAAACATCCATCCCAATAGCCCAGATTAATTAGGTTCCATACAAGTAGCAATAGTCTTGCACCTGCTGCGGCTAATCCGTGACTGCACTTAATAGTGCAGTTATGGAGGCGCCTCAGCAGGTATCACATCACATTCTAGATTAAAACTGTCAAAGGGCCTCTGTGCGTTGGACCTATGTCTGCGTGTACGCCTGCCAAAGGGCGGTTATTCTTTTAATATCAAAGGTTAAAAGAATAGCCGTGATATAGAGACAAATATTAATAATAATAATAATCATTTATTTCGGAAACATTCCATTTTCATACAAATAAAACCAAAAACAAAAACACAGAACAAAATACATTAGTGACCTTAACATTCGGAAATTAAAATGAACACTTTGTCTAATTCAAAAACCTTCCCTCGGCACCGGGACCGCAGCAATGTATACGGGACCAGTGCATCAGGAATGGAGTCTGGTTTCCCTGCAATATTTAGAGGGATGCCTATTGGGGCTTCTAAGCATTCTGCTCATCAAAGATGCAGTTCTCTTGCGTATGATCGCTTTAAAGCTGTCTATGTTTGCCTCAGCAAACATGCTTGACGCGCTACAAAACCGCGGAAGCCCCAATAGTACCCGGAATGCGTTATTGTATTGCACGCGAAGAGCGTTGTAGGTTCTCTACGTATATCTGAGCCACAGGCTGTAGGTGTAAAAAGTCTAGCAGTATGCCTTGAACAGAGTAATTTTAACTTCCTTAGTACACCTAGCAAACCTGCGCACCAGCATATTGCATCGAACTGACAACGCCCTTCGTTCTCTCTCTACATCAATATCATCACCTAGGTCCTCATTCCAAAGGTGTCCTAGGTATTTAAACTGTGACACCCTTTTCAGTTTCACCCTGTAAATGTAAACTGGCGGGACAGCCTCAGGTTTTCTGCAACTTATTCGAAAAATCATAGCCTCAATTTCCCGACTCGCTTTTTAAAGTAGGCCATGAGCAGTGGCATATTGTTCACACACTGTAAGCAAACGTCTGAGCTTATCAAAAGACGATGCCATGTCATCCGCGTAGCTGATTCTGTTGATAGTCTTACCATCAACAGAGTATCCGACACCAGTGCTACTGAGCTTCTCGATCAGCTGATCGATGTATAGACTGAAAAGCGCTGGCGACGTCACCTTTTACCTCACACCACACCTCAGCCCATAGGTACTAGCCAGAAAATGCACGCGACCATCTAACCTGATTTATTTGATGGCCATACCAGTACTGGAGACGGCTGATTAGCTCATGAGGTGTGGATTTCTCCCGCAATTTTGACCATAGAGATCCAAAAAAGCAGCATATACAGGGGTGTTTCTATCTGTGTTTGAGTGCCAGAATAGAAGTTTCGATCGATAACCCTGCTCTAAAGCCGAACTGAGAATCATATGGTTTAAGCTGCTCAGTCATTCTACGCTCAATCACACAATCAAGAACCTTGGCTATTACGGTCGCTATGGATATAGGCCTATAGTTATCCTTGTCTGCCACATCCTTGCTTTTACTCTTGACTATTGGTAAAACCATTGTTCTCATCAGTTCTGTTGGTAAATAGGAATGCCGCACACTAAAGTTAAATAGCATAGATAAAACCCTCGGCAGATGCGGACCAGCAAGTTGTAAATGGTCTATGCTAAGGCCATCATGTCCTGGAGATTTACCCCTGGTCATAGATTTAAGAATGTTTTTTAATTTCTTTTGCTGATATTTTAATCTCTTATTTTAAATTGTCTTTCGGGATTTATACCACGTACCTTTGTTTGGAGTAACCGATATTTCGGCACTGTTGCAAGCGCCATGTTCACGGATGTACTGAGGGTATTACGGGTGGATGAATGTTACGAGCAAGTATAACGGTCTACCCGCTTTCTTACTCGTTTTTTGCGTACAACACCACTGCCACTGTTTTCACTATCAAACTGTACCCGATCACGACATACTACACTCACTACGTCAGCTCGCGATTAGACTTTTTTATTTTCACGGGTTTTACATAGACGTACCACTGGATGCCAGATACTCGACAGTTGAAACCCATCCTCTCTATTGAAATTTCTGAACTTTTTAATTTCAATTAAAATTGAATAAAATTGAAATTAAAAAGTTCAGAAATTTCAATAGAGAGGACGGGTTTCAACTATCGAGTATATATCGGTTACTCCAAACAAAGGTACGTGGTATACATCCCGAAATACAATTTAAAATAAGTTTAAATGACCACGTAAGTTTAAATTCCTATATTTTAATCTCTGCTTAAAAATCATTTGTGTGTCTTTCATTTCTTCAAATATCAACCCAGTGCGAGGTTTACCCAGTTCAGAAAAGCCCTTCTAGCATTTCTATGAGCGGCCATCCTATGACAGTGCGTTGTTTTCTACCAACTCCCACTGCACTAAAACTGTGTACTGCTGCTTCCCGGAGCCGCGTACCCCTTATTTATTTTCATATTCATACATTGTAGCATAATCTCAACGTTAGTCTTGGTTTTAGCTGAAAATATTTATGTAGAAACATCACCATACACTACGGTGAAAAACAACTATTTAAGCATAGTTGCTCTTACTTGTATTAAAACCTAAACGATATGATCTCTGATGTTGTGGAAAAAACAATTAAAGCTACTTAATCTCTTTTAATTGAATTAAAATCTGCACAAATGCGAAGGATTATGTTCTGTTAAAAGCGAGTAGAACGACTTACTTTCTTTTTAATGTGTAAGATTCTAAGTACTTACCAATAATCCAGCAAAGCCAGAACCATTTAAAGAATTTTAGTTTGTATTAGTACAATGCTTCAGTATGTTCAGAGTGTAAGCAAATTGCAACTAAAATAAGATATGAAACTGAATGTGTTTTTGATTGCAAGGCTTCAAAAAAATCATACCGGTATAAGACTTTAGCTGTTATTGAATGCAGACGTTACCTAAAAGCTTGTATTATAATTGGTTTTTTGCGTATCTATCTCGGAAACTATGCATCCTATCGAAAAATCGGTTTTACCTGTAGATAAAGCTCAAAAAGTTGAGTAGATTGGTGTAAATAACTCATTTTTGTAAAAAAGTGTAGATAATCGGTTTTACCAATAAAGGGACGATATTATCCTCGAAGCAAAGTTGCATTGAAAGCTGTCAAAAGTGTCGGTCTTAGTGAAGTTTTAATTTCGCCGCTAGAGGCGCGCGGATAAACTTTGCATCGCCAATAGCACTAACTACTGAATTCCATATTTTATCTGTCCATTTTTTTGAGATTTAGATTAATTTCTGAAATAAGTTTAATACGAAACATGTGAAACATGTATAGTCATAGTCATAGTATTCTGTATTGTTAACATTAATGTACATAATACAGTTGTTGCAATTTTAACCCTTAAATGGTATCGGGGTCAAAATCGACCCCAAAGCTTCATATTTTAATCACACCTTTTCAGTAAAAGCACCTACACTCTTGCGCATCGGGGTAATCTCATTACGCCGCGGAGCGCGGCGAGTGACGGACGCGCGTCACGTCATTGCTAGTGAGAACAGAGAACAAAACAGCTGCGTGTGACCAGAAAATTATCAGCGTTTGTGAGGAACAAATAGATAAATTGTTTTAGATTGTCATTTTTTTATTATTCGTGATCTCATAGAAAGTTTCTATTTTTTATTTTATTAGTTATATACAAAAACGAATACACAATGTTTTTTTGTATTATTTTTCTTTTTATACATACATAAGAATACCTAAAGTAGAGTCTTGTCAAATAAGAAGATACTACCTGTTTTATTTATTAAATATGTGATCTCTTGTTAAAACATTATACAAATCTAATAAAACATTACATTGTAAGTCCTTTTTTCCTAAATAAAAAGAAAATTTATAATTTACAGTTGTATCATTTTATATAACTGTGTACTAATATCTGGGGTCAATTTTGACCCCTATACCACTTACGTTGCCTTCTTTAGCGAAACCAGCTAAGGGTTAAAATTATCCAGTTCAGCTATGTCCCGCCCATTGGGCATACAATAGTTACATTAATTAAACTAGGTACATTAATATTATTTAATATATCTCGAATCTCCAAATGCATGGATAAATCGAAAATTGAAACCAGTCGTCAGTGCTGTGGGCTCGATCCCCACACAGGAGAACACTTTGTGTGATCACAAATTATTGTGTTGAGCTTGAACGATTTTATAGCCCTTGAACAAGTTTGTACAATGCGAAGCAGTATTTGTATATCTTATGGGAGTTTTCTTTTAGGTAGTAGAAGAAGTTGTTCCTTAATCGACTGTTATCTATTCTACACTAATATATAAAGCTGAAGAGTTTGATTGTTTGCTTGAATGCGCTAATCTCAGGAAGAACTGGTCCGATTTTAAAAATTTTTGCATTGTTAGACAGCCCATTTATCGAGGAAAGTTATAGGCTATATAACATCACGTTATGAGCTACGGGAGCGGAGCAGTAGCCTTAAATATCGCGAATCTAAACGCAGGCTCATCTAATGGTAAAATTAAGGAGTTGGGTCAAGCATCTGGTGCAGATGGCGTCTCGCACGGTACCGTATGTCCGAACTAGTAATTATGGCAGTTGTCCAGCGAGCTTAGTAAAACTTTAGCGGATCGTTGTAGAGCTCTGAGTGAGCCAACTAGTGCATTGAATACCGATCTAAACGAAGTGACACGTAAGGTGGCTAACTCGTACTAACCTCCCCAATTAGTGAGCGATAGAATACGGAAGCTAAACTTGTGTTAACAACATACGCAGATTTGTTTTTTTGGTAATAATCCTTTACAAAGTGTTGCATACATACATACATACATATTATGCTCATGCCTTTTTCCCGTCGTGGTAGGCTGAGACACCAGAACGCTACTTGCTTCTACAAAGCAAAGTGCTAATAACGAGGAAGCGGACGAATGAAGACTTAACATTAGCATATTATAGAAAGTCACGCAATAGGATTTAATACTTAGGTACTTATAAAGTACTAAGTTTGTCGTAATGTTAACGATGTAATCAACTTATTTTTTATATTTCAATTCTATGTAAGTATATGTCTATACTCAGTTAAAAAGTCTTACAAACTACATAACTCAAAAGCTCCTTGTCTTAACAAAAGTATATCTATCTCCCCGACAAGCTTCATCTTCAATTCATTATGTTGGTAAGTATTTGCAAATCTGGCTATCTTCCAACACTGTACCCAAAGAGGTTGCTGGTACCTGACCGCTGGCCAACAAGGGCTTATTCATAGACATGACAAACGATGTTATTTCATAAAAAAACTAGAGGATGCTCGCAGCTACGCCTGCACATTTTTGTTATTTCACTATTACTTCTCGATCCCGTGGGAATTTCTGGAAATTCCTTCATAGTAAACCCCTACAGTCCCCAAGGAAGATACATCCCACATTTCAGCTTCTTGTGCCCAACCGTTTTCGCTGTGCGTTAAGTGTCGGCAAAGCAAGAATTTTATATATACAGATAATGAAAAGTAGCAGTGTCACTGGATGCCTTCTCCTTCTCTCAAGGATGAAGTTCTGCTTAGTCATTTGCAATTCCCTTTATTTCATCAAAATTTTATGAATGCTTATAAACAAGCTCCTATAGTCGGACGCTGCTATAGTTTTACTTAGAATGAATCTTCCCTGAGTAAAATAGCGGTGCTTAAAGATAGTTGAGAACATTAATGGGAAAATTGCCAATTAACATAAATACATCAATCAATTAACTAAGTATTTTATGGCCTACATTATGGCACATGTCGTTGCAGTGAGCTGTTAAATCGTCTTAATGTCAACGAACAAAAATATATAAACTAATTATAGAAAAAAGCCAGAAAAGAAGTTCGAGAACTTTGCACAAGTAAGTAACAACTTAATATAGCAGTTAAATTGAATAAATAGTAAAGTTCTTTCGCTTTGTACATTTATCTGGATAGAAAGAGGAAGAGGTGAAAAAACACTGTTGAATTGTCGGCCATAGTACTAAGGTGTGCATTACCTAGCGAAGATAATAATAGATTGCACTTTTCTCCCAGCCAGTTAAATCCACTAGAGCAGCGCTCTTGTTTGCCGTGTCGTTAAGTAGCATTTTTATTCTTTCTTTAATCCATGGAACACTCACAAATGTATATTTTTGCAAATATTTTGTATAAAAATACATAAGAAAGAGTTTTTACGCGTTGTTTGTGCGGTGCGACTCAGGTGTTGGCTACGTGAATTTATTTCTTACACAAAAATCCTCGGTGTGATAAATTCTGCATAATAGCTCGTGTGATGTTGTGTGTTTCGTACGCACAACATCTCTCTCATTCGTTCTGAAGAATTATTAGCACCTTCGTAAGAACCACCTCACTTTAATGTTCCAATTAATCATTTGGAATAACTGCACCAAAAACGAATATGGATGGTTACTACACATATGTTATACGTATTTAATATGGCTGGGGTGAAAGTAATTAGGAATTGATATTTCTTATGACATAGGAGGCAATCGAGTAGACGGATTGCCTTACGGTGAGCGGGCACCGCAGCCCATGGATAGGTACCTACCCGCAACATATGAAAAAGGAATAGGCAGAGGAGATGGGACGGGAAGCAAAATGGAATGGATTCTCCGGCACTGTTCTCTCACTCACCGTGCTTCCTCAGTTGAGCCAACCTATTCATCTCTAACTTCTTATACTTTAATATGATGGATATCCGAGTATCATAATATTACATCGTTGTTTTATATAAAAAAAACTAAAGGAAATCTGGTTAAATCTGGTAAAAATCGTTCGAGCACTATTCCAGTTACATTTAAGACTTAAAAATGGTTCTAGCACTATTCCAGTTACATTTAAGACTTAAAAATGGTTCTAGCACTATTCCAGTTACATTAAAGACTTTTGTTTTAGCGCCCAAGATCCGCAGATTATTTTAAATCTAGTAAGTATGTTTTTGTCCGTGTGGTGACGGATTAAAAATACGGAATGTCACCACCCCATATCATCCCCCGGGTGTCGTAAGAGCCGACATAGGGAGCATATTATGCAAGGAACAACACTGTAAGAAGGAAAACTTGATACAAACCCTATACCAACCCGTTTGGCCAGCGTGGTATAGTAGGCCAATTCCTCCTTTCAAAGGAGAGGTCTAGTCCTGCAGTGAACTGTTAAAGGCTGATGATGATGATGAAGTATGTTTTGTAATAGGTGGCTAAGGTTTTCTCAAAGAGCGTTTCATCTGCAGGGTTCTTCGGTGAGCCGTATCAAAGTATCCCGCCGCAATGCTATATGTAGTTATAATAATAACATAAAATAACCAGAGTCTAGACATTTAAATGTTCTTGATGACTGATATTGTGCAGCTGTGAATATTCACTAGTCACTTGAACATATCTAAGTCTTCCGACAAGAGCTCAGTCACGTGGTATAGCTACCATTCATAATGAAAGCTCCCGCTAAACCCGTAAAAATATTTTACCGTAAAACTTTTTTATTGAAATGAAAAAATATAATATTCGTATCCGAAAAATTCGACCTCCATACTTGTAATCAGTTATTGCGTGGCTGTTTTCAATATTCATTTTTCGCACCTGCCTTTTAAAACAGTAGGTATAGTCGTTTCGTAATTTTGTTAATCTAGAAGAATAAAAATTCAATCTGATTAACGCCGAATATTGATTATCACAATTATAATACAGTAAAGCAATTTATTTATCCTTCAAAATTAAATTTCCATGTATAATCCACAATTTAAATGGGCATTTTTTTATGGGATAATCATAATTTTCGTCAGCTACGATCTTAGCTTTTATAAACTATAGATTTGCGTGAATTTGTATGCACACTAAATGGTGTGGTGATCGTTGGTGGACGTATCCCCATTACACCCTCTCTCCAAAAAAAAGTTTCTTAATTTATTGAATTATAGGTATGAAGAGCGGCCATAGCCGAGTGGAGAGACCGACAGACTGCTATGCAGACGGTTTGGGGTTCGAATCCACGGCACGCACCAATTAGAGTAATAGACTCTTCGAAGTTAAATGCGTATTAAATTGTTAATTATCACTTGCTTATCGGAGAAGGAAAACATCGTTAGGAAACCTGCATGTCTGAGAGTTCTCCATAATCTTCTCGAAAGACATGTGAAGTCTGCCAACCCGCACTTGGCCAGCGTGGAGGACTATGGCCTTACCCTTCTCATAGTGAGAAGAGGCCCGGTATGACACTAAAACATGCATTTTGCGATACCCAAAAACGTAGAACCTAATGTGTATTGCAAGAGGGAATCATGCGAACCTAATGTTTACCATAATACGTATTAGGTACACGACCTACATCTTACTATCTTTTATTATCTGTCGCCCATTACATATTCAGTCACGATGAGCTTACGTGCTTTTTTAATTGTTACTAGGGACTATCAAACAGATGCGTATAACTACAGCGAAGAGAAAAACATCAAGTCATGTTAACAACTTTATGTCTGAACATAAGCTTTTACCTACTGATGATCGACATTTGGCGATCATGAATACAGCCATTCTTAAAGAGTCGAGCGATTCATTTGTCATCACTTCTGCTTGATTGATAAGAGACATTTTCGCCTGTTTCTAAGTCAGAATTAAAGTGATCTTTAATTGAAATCTTACTACTGATTTGAATGTGTAACTTTCAGGTAAACGCAAGAAAATCCTAAATTTTAAACAGAGTAGTATTATAACAAGGATTGGCTCGGTAGAACACAGCTCAATAGATTTATAGAAGGAGCAAATCACACACAAACAACACAAATGGCAATAACGTAATCTACAGATAAAACAATTAAATATTTATGTTTATAATTTCAGCTTTCGTGTAGCTTTACAACCAGCATGACAAAAGGATGGTGTATAATAATACATGAAATACAAATGGAAGATTAATAAAAATAAGTTTTTTTAGCACATTAAAAACACAAATTAAATGGAGAAAGGACCGTAGAGATGGCACCAAGCAATGGTCTTGTTTTTCGGCAGTACCGGCTGATTTGATTATTTTGCGTTCATTAAATTTATTAAATATGCTACCTCAGTAGCCTGTGAAAAGAAAAATAACCAATTTGTATTTACGATCGACTGGTGAAATATGTTTAAAAGATTCAACATCGTCGTCAAAAAAGGAAATATCCAATGAGAACTGACAACATGGAGATAGCGAGAAGAGACATATAAACATAAAAACATTTTAACCCATTCGCTGTCCGGCGCGAGACATAATAGAAAACCAATTGTTATGAATCATATATTATACACGGGACAGGGAAACTGTTAATACACCTAATGACCATGGTTGTAAAAGTTGCAATGTAAGATTCAATCCACTTTATATACCTGTGTTGAAAGAAAAGCAATCTCGTTCTTCTTAAATCAACGGAATTGTCACAGTTTATTTTGGTTTACAGCCAATAAATAACTTTTTAGCCTTAGTAATGACGTCTTTACAGACACTGGGCAAAATTTTCCAGACGAATAAGTATTTAAATTGAAGAAAAATTTGAATAAAAGACCAATGCAGTTGATAAAATGCTGTAGTTTGATCCAGTCATCCATCATTTTAAACGAATGCATCGCATTTCTGTCACATTCCATCGCGAACGTGAAATAACTTAATGCAAATGGAAGAACTCTTGAAAAGTTTGCGAAAGCACGATAAGTTGAATCCTGAGAAATGAGCTTCGCCGAGCAGACCTCTCATGAAAAAATTGCGCTATTCGTTACTTGCAGAATGATTCGCTGAATCTATGTATGTTAATGTTTTAGTTAACTGTACATACCTACTTGCTATAAAGCTCGTCTTCAAACTGCCACTTCGTCTGTTTTTATTAGATTTTAACTTTTGCAATCGTCTACAACGTGACAATAATTTTAAAACACTTTGATTTCATACATATTTTATTAACCCGAAAGACCAACTTATTTCAAACAGCCTACCTCAATACAAAACAAAGATTTATTCTTAATAACATTAATGGATTTTTCAATTTAAGACGAATATTCAATCAAACCCACCCATCGTGTTTAAACATTATTGTAATATGAATCACTCCTCTCGTTTTATATATTTAAACACAATTTGCTTTTACTTGAAGTTGCGAAGTGATTGCCCGGCACAGATAGTGTAATAATTCATAAAGTAATAAAGCCCTGTTGAATTTTCTGGGGCAGTATTACGACGCATCGAATGTTGCTGTTCGTACGAACTGTAATTGTTTTCTTTTTATTGAAAACGAGGTCACCTATGTAAGCCTATGGCATAGTCTTGGTCCGTAGATACAGTCATGGCCTATGACTGTCCCCGCGCAGATAACAGGCATCACCTACCTGCTTGAAATAGAGGGTAACCTCTCACGAAGTATCGGCAAAGTAAAATTAAGTATAAGCACCTATGATGCCCTAGTTTCGTTCAAATGAGCGTCAGGGGTCCAACTATCTTTATTGTTTAGATAGTGATTTTCTTCTCCATACAACCCTCGGGGATACTAGTGTCCTAAGTAGTCCAGGACTTCAAAAATGCTGTAGCATTAGCCATGATAGGCTTAGCGCCTGAACAGTCGAACACTGATAACTTAAAAACATGAGATTGTACATTGTGGGCTTTTCCTTAATATTCTATTAAAGAAAAGCTTAATATAATAGTAATGCAATTTTGGGTCCAGAAAGTCATCGGTTTGTTTTTCTTTCGCATATTGTATGCATGCCTAAATCATATAGTTGTTGCGTGGAAACTGCAAGGGTACTGCAGTCTGCAAAACCAGCACCATAATAACATTACATCACGTAAAATATATGCGGGAATCTGCACCATGTTCAGCCTTGCAGAGGAAGAAATGTTTGCCTGACACAGCATAACCACATTACTTGTAGAGTCGGGTTTGGTAACTGGGTTTGGGTGCGCTTTCGTTCACGGTTTGTTTTCGCCGAATTTTCCCTCTTATCCACTGTGTTACCTAGTAGATTCGTATCACTAAGGTGCAGGAGACGCAGCTTCACAAGACACCACTTAATCAAATCTTCGCAATAAAAAAGTCTTCGGTTGGTTGTATGTTGAATGGAGCTGAATAGGGTAAAGCTTAAAAATTGGTACTTTGTACGTTATGCGTACCGCTATGCGTTGTGTAGTCCACTGCTGGGCTTAGGTCTCTCATAATTGCGTCACGATAGCATTGTGAGTCAACAGGAGGATCTGACATACTATAACATCGCAGACCAGACAGGTTGGTATAGATCTCTTCGTAAAGATCTTATTTGCTTTGTGTGTTTTCTTTAGTCGCCTCTTGCTACTCCCACAGAATGAGATGTGGTGGTGACGCTTTGTATTCTTAATCGTCACTACATGGATTCACAAATGTTTAGTATGTTCATATTGAGATTTAAGCGTAGGACATTTGAAAGCAAATATTTTGGTTTCTTAACTCTATAAGGAAGTGGTTCTTAAACTTTTTTAGAGACGGAACCCTTTCGGGTAAACAAATATTTGGCGGAGCCCTAAACTAAAACAAATTCGAGTCCTACGTGCACTTTAAAACCATTCATTTAACTGACATACATCTTCGCGGAGCCCTGGGGCTCCAAGGAGCACACTTTTGCCTTATTCTTAAAAAAGGGTTCTAGCGATACTATGGGGTAAATAATTTTTGATTATGGTGACAGCATGAGTTTTCCGAGGATCGACGATAAGCAAGTGATATCCGCTGATGTCCTCCGTGACATTTTACTACTATGACAAAAATATATTGTATACTATCTACGTGATAAACTGAGATACGGCGCTCAGTTTATCACGTAGATAGTATACATACAATATATTTATGTCTGGCAGCAAATATACAGTCTTTAGCTACCAGTCTAGTTGCAGAAGACGAGTTAACCTTGTCTAAACCACTTAAATAGTTGGATTTGTGGTTGCTTGCTATTGTCTAACCAAATTACCGAAAAAGTTAAAATGAAGTCCTTCAGTGAGCAGTTTTCTGAATTGCGTTAGTTTAAAACTATGATTAACAAAGTCAAATTGCCGTTGTTCGTCTGAGCTAAGAATATACCCACAAACCCCTTGGGCGCTGCAAGGGCGACTCTGCGTCTGCATAATTCTCACAAACCACCAACATGCATAATTTTTGCACATATATGTATACATATGTATAGATATGTATTTAAACATAAGAACAGAGACTATTTAGTACGAGATAATTTAAACAAGCTCGGGTTGAGGAATTACGTTTCGGGAATCTGAATTGTTGGTTGATTAACATTCAAATCATCTACTTTTCCTTTGTTCAGCTGAAACCAGAATGAGGTAGGAAACAATGCCGGAGAACAATAGATCATTACTTTGTAGGAACAAGGGGCCTTCGACTTCGTTATGTTTGCTTCAATAGACAGTTTCACTATAATCAGGTCTTACAAGCGTATTGAGGAACATGATAAATAGGGGATTGGTTGAAATTTTAGTACCGGGTAATCTCTCTACATGAACGATCAGAGCCACATTATGTATCAAATATCACGTAATAACGTTTGTATAACAAGAGGACCGTGAACGACAATAGGATATTTATTGAGTTATCCTATATAGTTGGGCTGCAAAGCTTTCAAGAGATGAAAGAGCTAACGATATAGATCAATGTTAAATGTAGTATAACTAATTTCAAATTGGCATCGTCTGTATCGAAATTTCAATATGTATCCAAGAGACTGACAGTGCTAAACATAATTATAGTAAAACAATGTAAAACAGACTGTAACAACAACATAATCAATAAATAATCTTTGATGCTCGTATAGGGAACAGACATCAAACAGCAGGAAGTACATAACACGCCCGTCATCACAAATCACTTATCTTCAAATAGACATACAAGCACATAAACAACTTAAGTGCTCTCTAATTCTAACGTCTTCAGCCTAATACACATTTTGATTGCGGGCACCGTAAGCAAACCTGACAGCTCGCTACAACGGAGCGTTTGTCGGCTGCTTTGCAAGTCGATTTCACTTCTGACAACACTCTTCTCCGTCCAGCATTTTTGTTTTCCAATAAAACTGCCTCAAAACATTTCGGCGAGGTTTCAATTCCAAAGAGAATGTGCAAATTCAATAATTTTTTTAACTAAAAGACAATTTCATATGTGGCTGGGTTTGTAGAACACTTGTGTAGACGAGTTGGCTTATACACCGAGTAATGTTTAACTGTCTGGAAATTAAACAGAAATATAACGACATTTTTTAAGAGTCAACTAGGAGGAAATGCATATCAGTAAACAGTGCTGCTTCAGACCCGTGTTTGCGTTGTATCTATTAATTCATGAAACAATTTATGTGTTTTGTTCGCTAGAGCTTAGTTAACGTTAAACTGCATAGCTTTGTATTCAACCAACCGTTTCTCCTGTCATATCGCAGTGCGGTTCACGAAACCATAGGAATAACACCAGCTTTTGCCAATTTTGGAAGAGAACTCCGTTTACCAGCAGACTTAATCACCGGTATTCCACCAGAATCATTCACACACAAAAAAACACTAGATTACACACTTAATTTTCAACACTAATAAAACACACTATTCACACCACTAAACACTTCCGACTCACTTAAACTTCGCACTCCTTCGCTTCTTGATCGCTGTGATTATTCAACGGTAACTGTGTGAACTCGCTCGTCCGCGTGGTATTTATACCGGCCGGAACACATAACTAGTAATTTCGAGACACTTCACGAAATTTCTGGTAACGTGTAACGTGTTCTAGACTTGTGTAATTGTTCTAGTATTAACAGCAACGCCATCTATTAGAGGATAGACGAAACAGCTTTAAACCACCGATACATCTAATCTCATCTAGTTCTCCCATTCACCTATAGATGGCGTTATTTTCAATTATTGCAATTCGTAACACGGCCTCCCTCTTAAACGTGTTCGTCTCGAACATCGTTGGACCCATAGTAACGAGCCAACCGGTCCACATGAACTAATTTCGGTGCACCTCGCGACCCCTTCTGGATTCGATAGGTAACGTCGTTCATCCTGGTAATTATGCGATATGGCCCGTCCTATCTGGCTTGTAACTTAGGCGATTTACCTTTGCTTCGTATTTGGTGATGAAGCGACACCAATGACCCCTCATCGAAGCCTTTGTTGTTCGCCTTCCGGTCGTAGCGAGTCGTCATCTTCTCTGACATCTGTTGTCCTGACTCCCTGATGTGCTCACATACATCGTTCATCTTGTTGCGTAGCTCGGTCGCGTAATCCGTTATATTGCGTGGAGATTCTGGTGGAATACCGGTGATTAAGTCTGCTGGTAAACGGAGTTCTCTTCCAAAATTGGCAAAATCTGGTGTTATTCCTGTGGTTTCGTGAACCGTACTGCGATATGACAGGATAAACGGTTGGATTTGCTTGTCCCAATCTCTTTGTTTGCTCTCCACGACCTTCGCCAGGTACCTTTCCAGGGATTGGTTAAATCTCTCAACCATGCTATCTGATTGCGGATGATAAGCCGTGGTCCTGCTTTTATGTGCACCCATCACGCGAGAAGTCTCCTTGAACACCTCAGATTCGAAGTTCCGTCCTTGATCGCTGTGGATTTCCAAGGGCACCTCGAACCGACAAAAGACTTCATGCACCAGCTTATCGGCCACTGTGGTAGCTTCTTGATTTGGGATTGCAAACACTTCAGGCCGCTTCGTGAAGTAATCCATCACAACCAAGAAGTATTTGTTTCCGTCCTGGCTCTCCGGAAATGGTCCAGCGACATCTAATGCTATGCGCTCCCATGGAGCTCCTACATTGTACACCTTCAATGCATCTCTGCTACGAGTGTGTGGCCCCTGCACAGCCGCACAACTTGTGCATTTGCGGCACCAATCTTCGACGTCATCCCGACAGTGGAGCCAATAAAACCGCTCCCGGATCTTAGTAAGAGTCTTCTTAACTCCCATGTGACCTCCTGAAGCACCATTGTGATAGAGCTGCAAGACTTCCGGCACCTTCTTTTTGGGCACTACCATTTGCAAATGGCACTGGTTACCGCGAGCGTTTTCCCATTTGCGGCACAGAACTCCATCCTGGACAACCAAGCTTTCCCACTGTGCCCAATAACTCTTAGTGATAGGGCTCATCGCTGCGATATCACTCCATTCGGGTCTAGGAGCGTCAGATTTCTTCCATCCGAGAATCGGCTGTATGTCCTTGTCGTCTTGCTGAGCACTCTGCAAAGCTTCTTTCCATTCGTCGCTCAGATCTGTCTTCAACATCCTCACTAATGCTGCCTGCTTTGCTTCCTGTCGGGTACAGTGCTTGCACTGGTCGGAACACGGCCTACGCGATACCAGGACTTGCCGCTGCGATGTTGTATTACAAAATCAAACTCTTGCAGTAGTTCAATCCATCTGGCTACTTGTCCTTCTGGGTCCTTAAATTGAAGTAGCCATTTCAGCGCAGCGTGGTCGATTCGCAGGTGGAATTTACGCCCCAACAAATATTTGTTGAAATGCTGCAGTGTCTTTACTACAGCCAAAAGTTCCCGCCGGGTGACGCAGTAGTTTCTTTCAGGTTTGGATAAGGCCTTGCTGAAGTATGCTATAACAACTTCTTGATCACCCTTCCTCTGTGACAGCACGCCGCCAATTCCGGTGTTACTGGCATCTGTGTCAACTATGAATTCATGCTCATTGTCAGGGTAGCCTAGAATAGGTGCAGTACACAGATGTTCCTTGAGCTTCTGGAATGCAATGTCACAGCTCTCATTCAAACAAAACTGTACTCTGTCTACGGTGAGCTTATGAAGAGGTCGAGCAATGTGAGCAAAGTTCTTCACAAACAATCGATTGTAGGAGAATAATCCGAGAAATGCTTTGATCTGCGTTTTGTTCTCTGGAACTGGCCATTCCTTCACGGCAATGATTTTTTGGCGGTAGGTGTCAAAATGTCAACACATAGTCGAAATTTAAAAGATTTTATTTAATTATTTTAAAGCGTTTTTATGTACAAACTTGGTTTAAACTGTGTATTGTAAGCCATAAATACACTGTACTCACATTTGTAGAGGAGTTACATAGCTGAATGTAAACATAAATCTGCAAGTTACACCACCTGCCAGCACCACCACCACTACACATTCACATCAAGTTTACTATCAAAGGAAGCACAAGTACATTCGAGTTGAGGCATCACAATGTCGGAACTGACAAACATCAAGACCGCACAGAACAATCTTGAAGAAATGTTTAATAAGCGGATGGCGGAACTTGAGGCGCAGCTTCAAGGAGGTACGGCGAAAGACACGGTCGCGAAGGTGGCAGAAGAGTTCCGGACCTTCAGAAAGCTCATGTCTGCGATGCTCAGTCTTCTACGGAAGCAGATAACAGAGTGCTCCCAAGCTATCGATGTCATCGAGAACAGGCACAGACGTAAAGCACTGTTATTTCTTGGCGTGCCTGAGGCAGAAAAGGAGGACTGTAGGGCTTCTGTGACAAACATTCTTCAGAAAATTGAGCTCCCAAATGTCACCATGGATAACATCAGTGTTTGTCATAGAATCGGTGCATCCAGTGAGGGCCATCACCGTCCAATCCTGGTCTGGTTCTCTGGGTTGGATCAGAGGTCTGCTGTCTGGAGAGCCAAGACCAAACTAAAGGGTACTTCAGTGTCCGTAAAGGAATTTCTAACGAAGTCAAGACAGGCGATTTTTACTAAGGCTCGGCTGCATTTTGGAATGCGAGCGTGTTGGACCCAGGACGGTGTCATCGTTGTCAAGGCGTCGGATGGCACTCGTCATAAAATATGCACCACTGAAGAGATGAACAGCCTACTGCAGAAATATCCCAAGCGTATCGATACCGCAGCCGCGGGAAAGAGTGGCGTCGCATCTGCGGGTACGTCGAACGCAGCCTCCAGAGCGCGTAAATAACCCTTTATTATTTATCCGTTTCTCTGTTTGTTACTGTTTGTATATTTCACATGTGCTACTGTTTTTTGTTTAGCCTTTAATTAGTTTTGTTTTGTCTTGTAATTGTAAACGATATACAGGTGACACTGTGACAGATGTCAGAATGCATTTTAACGTACGTTGATACGTTCGGAAACCGTTCACAACTACGTTTAGTTATTTTAATCTCCTTTTTTTTTTGCTTTTGTATGCTGGCGGGTGGTGCAGAGAGGACTGTGCTGCTTATAGTATTCACTCATATTTTTAGTATTTATTATATTTATCAGTATTTTATATTTATATATCTTTTATATTTAAATTTATGGACTTTGATACATATTTGTCGGCCAATGAGTCAGCTACCTCATCGGACAATGAAAGTCTCTGCTCGGCTGATGGCACGTTGAGCGAATGTCTACTTAATTTATTTACAAATCAATCATTTTTTAATGTATGCCATATAAATGCGCAAAGCATACCCAGCCATCATAATGACTTGCTGGAAGCATTTTCGGGTTCAAATGTGCACGCCATCTTGGTTTCGGCGAGTTGGCTAAAACCAGTTCTCTCTTCTACTTCCTACTCTTTGCCCGGTTACATCCTTATCCGTAATGATCGAGTCAGTAAAAGAGGTGGTGGTGTTGCAATCTACCTGCGCAGCTCCTGCTCGTTTAAAATCCTAGCGTCTTCTTCAACTACTTCTTCTGCTGCGGAATACCTATTTATTGAGGTTAACGCCAAGGGCGCTAGAGCTGTTCTTGGCGTCGCCTATTGTCCCCTCTGTGCCGACTATTTCTCCAGTCTCGAACCGATTCTGGAATCTTTAGGGTCTCAGTATTCTCATCATATTGTCATGGGTGATTTCAATACCGATCTCCTCTCCCGTCATGCCTGCCGTTCCCGTAAGCTACTCGACATAGTTCAGTCAGCCAGCCTCCACGTATTGCCGTTGCAAGCCACTCACCACAATGATAATGGGGAGGACACCTGGCTGGATTTAATGCTTACTTCTGCTCCTTCCCTAGTCACATCCCATGGCCAACTTCCTGCACCTGGATTCTCCCGTCACGACCTTATTTTCCTGTCATACCGTCTGAAACCTCCCAAATCCCCGCCTAAAGTTCTGCACATGCGTTGTTTTGGTCGTATGGATGTGGATAAGCTGAAGCAAGACGCTTCTATGGTAAACTGGGACAGCTTAGTATCCGCCACTACGGTGGATGAAAAAGTAGATATTTTTAACGCTGTTGTCTGTGATCTTTATGACGTCCATGCCCCCGTGAAACGGGTGAAATTGAAGCGTCCGCCAGCACCCTGGATTACAGAGGGTGTTCGGATGGCAATGCGCCGTAGATACCGTGCGTTTAGAAAGTACAAGAGAGATCGATGTTTGGAAAATTGAGTGCTTTTTAAGTCTGCAAGAAATCGGTGCAATCAGATGGTGCGCAGCGCCAAACGCCGACATATCCTCAATAATATATCTTGTTCATCGCCTGCTAGTACCTGGAAGTTTCTCGGAACACTAGGCATTGGCAAACAGAGGCGTCTTGATTTTCATGGGACTCACGACTTGGATGATATCAACCGATATTTCACCACTACTGCTTCGCTGGATCACCAAGTCGTGAGTCACACTGTTAATTATTTAGCGGGGTTACCTCAACCCAACATTGATTCCTTTTGCTTTTCTCCAGAGTCTCCAGACGACATCAAAAAGGTCATCCTATCCATAAAATCTAATGCTGTGGGATGTGACAATATTAGTCGTCGTATGATCACGACGATCCTTGAACATCTACTGTCGGCGATATCCCACATCATTAATTTTTCCCTAGTTTCTGGTACTTTTCCCTCCCTGTGGCGTAAGGCCTATATAATACCTCTTCCCAAAATCCAAAATCCCACTCTCCCTGAACACTTCCGTCCTATTTCTATCCTACCCTTTATGTCTAAAGTGCTAGAGGCCTGTGCGCACAAGCAACTTTCTCATTTTATTCAACACAACAAGTTGTTGAGTCCTCTGCAATCAGGCTTCAGACCTGGATATAGCACAACTTCCGCCCTCCTTAAAGTGACTGGCGATATTCGTGAGGCCATGGAAAACACCAAAATTACTGTTCTGGTATTAATTGACTTTTCAAATGCCTTCAATACCGTCAGTCACGATATCCTATTATCTATCCTCTCCCACCTCAAGGTCTCGTCTGGAGCTGTGGATTGGTTCTCAAATTATGTTCGAGGTCGCCGGCAGTCGATCCACGTCGATGAGTTATCGTCGGCATGGTTTGATACTACTTCTGGCGTTCCTCAAGGCGGCATTCTCTCTCCTCTTTTATTTTCTATTTTCATAAATCTCTTAACTCAAAATCTTCAGTGCGCTTACCATTTGTACGCCGATGACTTGCAGATTTACTCCCAAGTAAGTGTAGAACACATCATTGAGGCGATCGACAAAATCAATAACGACTTGAACGCTATATTGTCCTGGTGTCGCAAGTTTGGGCTAACCGTTAATCCTAGCAAGACTCAAGCCATCATTGTGGGTAGTCAATGGATGTTAAAAAGACTAGACTTATCGATCCTGCCGCCCATAACCTTTAACGGAACCACCGTCGATTTATGTCCTGCTGTCAAAAACCTTGGGCTTCACATAGACACCACGCTGAATTGGCAAGTCCAGGTAACTCAGTTGAGTCGAAAGGTCACCACTCTACCGTCTAAGGAACACACTACCATCCGAAACAAAGACAATGCTTGTGCAGACCTTAATCTTCCCCCTCATCGACTATGGTGATGTATGTTACTTTGACCTGAATGCAGACCTCCTTGATAAACTTGACCGTCTTCTAAATAACTGCATTCGATTCATTTTCAATCTTCGCAAGTATGACCATGTGTCTACTTATCGTTCCCAACTAAAGTGGCTTCCCATACGTCAGCGCCGTAGTTTGCGTGCTCTCACTACCCTCTATACTATTCTTACATCTTCAACCTCTCCCCAGTATTTATCTTCCTACTTCCAATACTTATATTCCAACCATGAACGAAACCTCCGTTCATCTCATAATCTTATCCTCACGGTACCTCCTCACAACTCTAACTTTCTTCATTCCTCTTTTACTATTCAATCTATCCTTCTCTGGAATGCCCTCCCTCTTGAAATCAGGATGGCCAAGACGAAGAACACTTTCAAGTTCATGGTGAGGGAGCTCCTATTGGCTGAGTCAGCGATTGTATCTTAAGTCGTTTAAGTTCAATGTGGTTTAATATGTATGTATGTGTTTATATATTTATAGTATATATATTATATATGCCTTTGTGTATTTATGTAGTTTTATTATAATATATCTTTATCATGTATGTTTATATTATTTTATGTACCTAACGTATTTATTTTAATGTATCATTTAGATTTATAATATACTTAGTTATAATTTATATTAGTTCAAATTAGTTGTCATTATATTACACCTACTTCTTTTCTCTCTGCACCACTCTAAGGTTGACTGGGAGATAATGCCCATGGCATTAAGTCCGCCTTTACACTATTGTGTATATAAAGTTTTAATAAATAAATAAATAAATAAATGATCTTATCCGGGTCGGTTTGAATACCGTTCTCCGAGACCACATGTCCTAGAAAGTTCACTTGCCGTCTGAATAACGTGCATTTCTTCGGACTCAGCTTCAAATTAACTCCTCGTATCTTTGACAGCACTTGCTCCAAGTTTCGAAGGTGATCCTGGAAGGTGCGTCCCACGATGATGATGTCATCCAAGTAGGCCAGGCAGGCGTCTCCAATCAGTCCCATGAGCACTCGCTCCATCAGTCTCTCAAAAGTAGCCGGAGCGTTGCACAATCCAAAGGGCATGACGTTTTATTGCCATAATCCTTTGCCTGTGGAGAATGCCGTCTTCTCCTTCTCTTGGGGATCTATTTCCACCTGCCAGTAGCCTCATTTTAGGTCTAAGGTAGAAAACCACTTCATCTCCGTCAGCGTATCCAGTGTGTCATCGATCCTTGGCAGCGGATAGCTGTCCTTCTTCGTGATGTCATTTAATCGGCGGTAGTCTACACTGAAGCGCATGCTGCCATCTTTCTTCTTAACTAGCATCACCGGAGAACACCACGGGCTGGACGAAGGCTTGATTACGCCTTCCTTCACGTATCGACGGTATCGTCGATCATAGCTTCCACTTCACGTTCCCGTGCCACTGGCACACGTCTTGGTCGCTGGCGAATCGGTGCTTCACTTCCCGTGTTTATTTTGTGCTGGACTAGTGCTGTCTTCCCTATATCGGCATCAGTGGTCGAGAAAATATCGGCGAACCGGTTCAACATCTTCCGAGCCTCGGTCTTCTCTTCCCCCAATAGGGTACTTTCGCAGTAATCTAAAAGAGTAGACACGTCGAATCGTGCACCTTGAACCTTGGCACTGCTAGGTGGCTCTTGACATTTACGCATCCAAGCCGCTCCTTCATAGGTGCCCAATTCCGGCCCTTTCTTGAGCGACACTTCCTTGTCACTTGCATTCAGTGCGCGTACTGATGAAACTTTGGTACCCCTTACCAAGGTTCGTGCAATCTTCCACGAGGCCTCTTTCTCTAGGCCTTCGATTAGCAGCGGTTCCCTCGACCAGAACTCCCTGGTAAACAAACTGGTACAACCGTTTCCGACCGCGGGTGAAGAATGACATTCTTCAGGCAGTACACTTTTCCTGAAGTTGCACCTTCCATGAAGACTTCTTCCGAGCCACACTTCAAGACTCCCTGTTTAACATCGATCTCACAGCGATACTTCTGCATGAAGTCTAGGCCTAAGATGCAGTCGTCCACTATATCGGCCACGATGACTTTGTGACGGTAAACTTTGTTGTCTACCTTCAGATCCACCTCCATTTCACCTCGGACGGTTTTGTGCTGACCGGTAGCTGTTCTTAGATTCACACATTCATTGTTCCTGAAGCAGCTCCGGAGAACCCGTCTTGCCAGGTGGAAACCGACGACTGTCCGAAAAGCACCCGTGTCCAATGTCAGTTTGCATGGTGTTCTGTTAATTTCGCCTTCGATGATCAGGCTGTTCCCGTCACATAATTGCGAGATCGAGATACTTGGGGCTCTTCCATTACCAGCCAGCACCCTCCCCGCAGTCCTGGCTTCTACTCGTTTCCCTGCTCTCGCTGCCTGGCAGGCACATCAGGCGACCCCTTTGGTGGAGACGGGGTGTCACCAGGCGCCTACGCTTTGGGCAGCTCAAGCGGATATGGCCTCTTTCTCCGCAGTTGTAACACCGAGGTGACGATACAACTTCCCTGATGCGGTGACCTCGATCATCGCGTCGCACTGCTTCCACCTCCAGAGCGTGGGCTAAGGCGTCCTTGAGGTCCTTGAAGTGCCCAAGCCTCACTGCTGCTCTTACCTCCAGGTCCCGGATACATACATACATACATAGTCTCACGGCTATAACCCCGAAGAGGTAGGCAGAGGTGTATTTCTACACCCACTTTTCGCCAGATATACTTTAGTCCCACGTAATAAGGGGCGAGCCTATTGCCGTACCGGGCACATTTCCAGACTCCGTGCTGCTACTGAGAATTTCGTGACAGAAAAACCCAATAACACTGCCCGACCCAGGAATCGAACCCGGGACCTCCCGATCCCACGCGCACATGTATGCCGTGAGACCAACGAGGCAGTCGTATAGGGTTTGATATCGAGTTTTCCGTCTCTACGCAAAGATGGTATTTGCATCGTGTTATCCCTTAGTCGCCTCTTACGATACCCACGCGAAGATAGGGGGTGGTGACACTTGTGTTCTATGCCGTCAACCACATGGCACGGTCCCGGATCCCATCGGTAAACGCCTGTACGAGGTTCCCATCTATCAGTGCAGGCGACGACTGGTATGCCTTTCTGACCAGCTTTTCCAACTGCTGCAGAGTTTCTCCGGTGCGTTGTGTCCTGTCCTTCAGCTGAGCACGATAAACATGTTCGAAGTGCGCGTCTCCGTATCTCGCCTCCAGCGCCTCCAGAAGCTTCTCATAGGTGACGTCTTGTCCGAGTGCCTCCAACACTGACAAGGCCCGGTCGCGAAGGCTCAAGGTTAGGGCGGTTAAGGCTTGTTCTTTATTCCACCCATTTGATCGCATCACAGCCTCGAACTGGATCTTGTATGCTGACCATGATGACGAGCCATCAAATGGTGGAACCTTAAACCCACGAGGCGAGAGCGCAACAGCCGCTGATGTCACTTCCAGCCCACGCAATTTCTTCTCCACTTCAGCAACGCAGGTCTCGTGGTGGTCATGTACACGTTTCTCTATAGAAGCGACGCGAGTCTACAGCTTATCGTGTACGAGCATCTCTACGTCGCTGATACGAGCCTCGTGCTGCTTAAGTTCCTCCTTGACCGCCTTCAAGTCCTTCCCTACAGCGGCTCTGAGGTCCTTCATGAGCATCAGCTGTTCCTCCAGACGGTGCGCGTGCTCCTCTTGACGGCGGTCCTGCTCCTCTTGACGACGAGCCTGCTCCTCCTTGTCGGCGAGCCTGCTCCTGTAGACGGCGGTCCTGCTCCTCTTGACGGCGAGCCTGCTCCTCCTTGTCGCGCTGTAGCTGTTCCTCCAAGCGGCGCGCGTGCTCCTCTTGACGGCAGGCCTGCTCCTGCATGAACGCCATCAGAGCTACGATGTCGGGCACCGTAACGGAGTGTGTTCCGCTTGCAGGCTCCACTGCAGCCGCGGTGTCACCTTGCCCACCAGACGACGGAGAAGGAACGTCCCCGAAGCGTCTCTGATCCAGGTCTTGCTGGCACTGGTTCCTGGTACGCACTCCTTTAGTTTCTTCCTTCGGCATAACCGGCATAATTTATCCCTTTCTTCTGACACCAATTTGTTACGAGCTGGGATTCGGCGATAAATTAAATGCACTATGCCACTAAAACTGCACTTTATTTAACACACAAAAAAACACTAGATTACACACTTCATTTTCAACACTAATAAAACACACTATTCACACCACTAAACACTTCCGAGTCACTTAAGCTTCGCACTCCTTCGCTTCTTGATCGCTGTGATTATTCAACGGTAACTGTGTGAACTCGCTCGTCCGCGCGGTATTTATACCGGCCGGAACACATAACTAGTAATTTCGAGACACTTCACAAAATTTCTGGTGACGTGTAACGTGTTCTAGACTTGTGTAATTGTTCTAGTATTAACAGCAACGCCATCTATTAGAGGATAGATGAAACAGCTTTAAACCACCGATACATCTAATCTCATCTAGTTCTCCCATTCACCTATAGATGGCGTTATTTTCAATTATTGCCATTCGTAACAATATAATAAGTATAATTAAATTGCAAAACATTTTAATCTGAAGTGCATTGGTGTTACATGTTTATGAAGAGGCATAAAGTTTGACTGCACACTTGATTTCTTATTTAATTCGCGGCATAATACATAATTGCTGATTATTTAATTGAGAAAAAAAATCTTACTTGATAGCAACTGTCATTTTACAAGGCGACATAATTTTCGTTATCATTTGATATATCGTTCTAATTTTAGATACCAATGAGTGTATTACACTAGTGACAAACTTCCTCTCTCAAAAATCCAGCAAGCATTAACAAAGGTATTGTCCAGAACTCGGCTTGTTTTCTGTCAATACTCTCAAACACCCTGAAGTCGTAGCCATCCAATTGGAAACGCATTGTGACGTCATTTTATCGTCACTCATGTACTACGGGAGCAAATGTTTCACGTTATAGTCGTATCGGTTTAAGTGCAGGCGGTGTGGCAGTTTAATGTGTTCACTGTATTGTTGTCTGCTGAGGTTATCTTTAGACGATAGCTGTTGTCGCAACATTGCGTATAGAGCGTTTGTGCACATTCTTAACATTAGTGTAATTAATTTGTTTGCAAGCAGTGATAGACCAGTGGGAGATGAGATGAGTGGCAAACTTATTTCGAATATTACAAATATTGGTATAAAAATAATTATATTTTGGATAATTTTGTATAATAGGTACTTATAATTTTAATTCTTTAAAATAACAATAGAACTATTTGTTTTGGCGAAAGACTTGCGATTCGCTCACTGGTCCTGGTTTGACCGAAAGGAATTTAACAAATTTTCACTTCCCAAAAAAAATATATATATAGTAATAATTTGGCAAATGAAATTTCGCAAAATTTTATTTGCCAAATTATTACTTAGCAAAAAATCTATTCACAAAAAATTGTAACGCAAACCTTATGTTTGGGAAATGAACGTTTAAACTATAACTTGTTTACCAACTAGTACTCTTAACATTTTTTATTTAGTCAAATATTTCAGTTGAAATAACAGTTTTTACGCAAAATCAATAATTATCCTACTAAAAACAATCTCTTTTTTCTATTAATGCAAGTCGTTCTGGCTAGGAGGTCACAGTTCTAACCTAACCTAACCTAACCATTTTTTTAATAATTAACCTACTCTAACTACTTCCATAAATAAACTAATGTCACCAAACGTTTATTGTCTGAAGATTGTTTGCTGTAATAAATCATTTGATTAAAGACCAAATGCCATAATGACATTATACTTGGTAATATTTTGCCAAGTAAAAATTTTACCAAATAAAAATATGCGTACTAAAATCATTCGAAATATTGCAATACTATAAAAAAAAGTTGCTAAAATTTGTTTGGGTAATGAATTTTTGTCAAAATCTTTTCGGCAAAATGGCAGGATCCCGCTTTCAGCAGCAAATATGATTCTGATATTATGGCGCCTTCTTATGTCAACTGACGGAATAATATACAAAAAATATCCTTAGGCGATTTATTTAAGTGATTACATTAATTACAACACATAATATATGTTTATATACATATCTCTATTTTTCATATTTGTCGAGCTGATAGCACTTCTTAATCATTTATTGAAAATTCAGTCCACCTCTATACCTAAGAGAGTAAATAACAATGATATTGTAAATAAAAAGGCGGGCAATAATATCCAAGTCATTAATTTTATCACGGGCAGGTTGTAATATTGAATGCGGAATAAACCCATGATCACAAATACGATTCGTCTGAAGATCTCAGAAAATGTAGGTGTGAATAAAAATAATGCACACCCTAATTTTATATATCTTTGCTTGAATTTGTTCTAGATTTTGTCGTGTGTACTTAAATAAATAAAAACAAGCTCCTAACATGGCAGACAAAACGCAGATACAAGCTCTAATATGCGGGCGTGCTCAGTTCACTTAAGTTCTTCTTATAAATAATGTTTGCAATTATATTTCGGGTCAGTGCAAGTATGTGCCTCGTACGTGGTTTGTAGATATAAAGAGAGCTTTCTCAAGTGCTCGTAGATTTTATATTTAAGAGAACGTTTTTTTAAGGAGTGACGTCTAATAAATAAGTTATGGGTGTTGTGGTGAGGGTAGTACGGAGTGGGGAGTGCGGAGCGAAGCGCCGCACTCCCACGCGGCCTATCCTTTACGTACTGTATACAGCAGATCTCCCTGTAAAGCCCAACATTACAACTGTTACGTTCGCTGATGATACCGCTGTTTTAGCCAGCAGTACAGATGCAGAAATGGCCTCAAACATACTACAAAAGGGTTTTAGTGAAATTAACAAATGGGTAAAAAAGTGGCGGATCAAAGCCAGCGCAAGTAAATCGGTACAAGTGACGTTCACGTTACGAAAAGGCAATTGTCCACCTGTTAGCCTAGATGGTAACATACTACCACACAGGGACACTGTTAAGTACCAGGGTATACATCTTGATCGTCGCCTGATCTGGAAACATCACATTAAGACCAAAAGGGACGAAATTAATATTCGCTTCAAAAGCCTATACTGGTTATTGGGTCGACAGTCCAAACTATCAACCGAGAACAAGCTGCTTATACATAAGATTGTCTTGAAATCAGTATGGACATACGGAATCCAGCTCTGGGGCAGCGCTAGCAATAGCAACATTAGTATGCTGCAGCGACTCCAAAATATCATACTGAGGACGATAGCAGGAGTACCATGGTTCATTACAAACGACGAAATACACGCAGAATTCAATATCAATATCATCAGAAATGAAATTTGTTCTTGTACCAAAACATATAATTCAAGGCTAGCAGCTCATCCCAACAAGCTTGCTTATGAACTCTCAATCCAGAGTTACGCTAAACGACTTAAGCGCAAGGACGTAATGAGACTTGACGTCGACTGAGACAATGGGCTACAGCCTATAATTCATATAGTTGCGATCTTCACTGGGAGAAGCGTACTACACACACGACTAGATCCACCACATCCGCTTATAGTTTATGACTGATTGCGGATTAACAGTATAATAAAAAAATAAAAAAACCGTGTACCCAGGCTTTTACCAGAACCTATCAAAAACAAGATGATAACAGCAAAAATGAAAATAGGTTAAAAATATGCCTTAACAAGTAGTGCCTTGTCTAACCCGTAGAAGAATTTGTTAACCAACCAAAATGCAAATGAGGCTATTGTTTCTGAGTGACGTCAAAGAAAATAGATAAAAATAGGTAGTTCATAATGGCTTTTCTTTTTAAATTTCTGTGCTCTAAAACTCGTATGTTGGTACGTTGTGTAAAATTCAGACTAGTTGTATATTTTTCTTATTTTACCGAACTTGCTATAGATACCGCAAACTGGGATGAATTCTCATGATCTCCCCCTTAAGCGAAGTACATGATTCCGTGGTGAATTTAATGTGATGGACATACACTTTCGGGAGTCGCACACAATTCCTTCACCATGATCTAAACTCAACTTTGAGCGACGGCAGACCCGCAACTAAGGCTTTACAAAAGACTAACGATGTATTGAAGTATTGGTCACATTGCCATTACATAACACCATTGTTCGCTCCTTTTTATGACACGTGTCTGTGAAACATTTCAAGAAACGCAAAACCATAATAAATGGAAGTTCAACCACAGAATTGACGAAGCTGAATGAAACCCGAACGCAACATTTAATTCAAAATGAAGAATCGAACGTAACGAGATATTCTATATAATTTTGTTTGCATAACTCCTCGTCAAACTTTCCTACATTATTATAATAAAAATATACATGAGTTAAAATTTATTAACTTTAAGATTGATCCCATATAACTACACGTTTAGCGCATAAAAAAGAAAATAATAATCTCTTAAAACTTAAAACAAATGCAATACATTATTTAAACGATATGAATTCACATTACAATACATTGTTTTAGAAACAACATAAAAATAAATAAGTACTTAGTCAAATTAATAATTAGTGTATAAGTGTTTTAAGAAAGTATTTATTTAACACGAGGCGTGCTACGCAGAGCACCACCGTATACACGAGTACAATTTAATGCAAGAAGAGTAGTGATGACAATTTGTCTGTACTGGGTTTATATAGGGCCAGTGTCACGTGGTATGGTGGGGAGAAGGTGGCGTGATGTTTGCATGATGCATCATGCACAAGTGGTCTAAGTTCAGACGCAATGTCATTACTATAATTGTTATGGTTTTGGCCATCGTTACTTTTATGTCAATTAAGTGTTTAGCACTTGATACCATGTGACAAAAGTTGGACCATGGTGTTCTTATGCTATTGTTATGGTTTGAAGGGGATTAGCGGGGTGAATAACTCCTCCCTCCACAAGATCAAAATCGTCATCCTGATTTTTTCTAGGGTGATGATTTTGATTATAAAACATTTTACATTTTTTATACACAAAAATGATTAACAAAATTATCAAAATTACATAAGTGATTACAGTTCCTAAGCTTATGCTTTGTAAGTTCACTGGGTAAATTGCCTTTTCACTTTCACTGGTTAACACTTCACTTTTTAGAACGTGCGACAGGAACTGCAGGTTTTCTAAATCAATCTTGTCCAAATTGATTGACTTCTTTTCTAATACATCTCGCGGTGTGACTATCTTAGGTAGATGAATCTTCGGTATACTGGCGAAAATAACTTCTCCTGTTTGAATACGACGTTTTCTTAAAGTGAGTTTTCCAATTCTTACTTCACAATCGTTAGTGAGCGTCAGTATAAATGTGCCCATGATGCTGTGTTGGCTCATGTCGTTTTCGCAGATTTCCGTTAGAGTAGTTTGGAAACCCGTATAGATTATCCATGAATCTGGTTGTATTGGTTTTATTTTGATGTCATTGGTTTCAACCACCATTGGAGAACATGAAGTTATTTTTGTAGAGAATTTCATCAAATCGTCTATACATTTATTTTCTTCTTCAAAAGACATCTGCTTCTCGTAGCATCTTCCATCAGCAATCTCTTTGCAGGGCTGAGAGAGCGGTAATATTTTCGACCCTTTGGTTAGGATTTGGGAATGTTTGGGGGTAATAAGGAAGGTTCGATTTAAGTGAGGATTATACATCGGGAATGGATGCAATTTATAATAATTATATACATCTAATTGGACTGTAGGAATTGTCATTATAAATGTTATTTGCTTGCCTTTAATATATGCTTTAATATATATACAATTTTCTATGTTAATTAAGTTTTCTACAGTAATTGGCAAAACTAATTTATCAGCTTTCTCTATATCTCTTAAAATATTCAACCATTCACTAGAGTCTAAAATTGATTGATGTAAAACATTAACTAAATGCTACGGCAGTTTCAACTTCATCTAGTTCAGTTAATAAAACTTGAAAATTATGAGTTAATAAACTAAAAGTATTTAACACAAGATCTTTACTTCTTTGAAATTAAGTTTTATTTAAAATATCTTCTATTTCTCTAATAGTTTTATCTAAAACTAGAGGACGCCAGCAGCTACGCCTGCATTTTTTTTAATTTACCCGTTTTGGCCGATCCCGTGGGAATTTCGGGTAACCCCTTCTTAGTGCACCCCTACGGTCCCCAAGGAACATACATGCCAAATTTTAGCTTCCTGCTCCCAATAGTTTTGGCTGTAGCGTGTCTGTCAGTCAGTCAGTAACGCAAGGATTTTATATATTAAGATAGTAAAGTTATTTCTAGTTGAGTTGGTTAAATTAACAAAAGTTTCAACAATTTCTGAAATTAACGGTACTTTGTGAACAAGTGCGTTTTGTTGCAATTGTACTGTATTTATTACATTCATCCTTAATCCACAGTCACGATTTTTCAAATCTTGCAAACAACTGTCCATGAAGAGGTTAAACAGCGACGGCGACGCCACACATCCCTGTCTAACACCTTTCTCGATGGTAAACCAGTCAGTGTATGCCCCGTTTATCCTTACACAAGCTCTAGAATCCTCATAAAGGGTTTTCAGAGCTCGAATGAGGCTGCTGTCCACCCCATTCATTGACAGCACCGGCCACATTTAATTCCTCACCACTTTATCGTAAGCCTTTTCCAAATCCACGAATGCGCAATAGACCTTTTGACCTTTGGCCAAAAACTTTTCGGCTATGCTTTGCAAGGAAAAAACCTGATCCGTGCAACCCTTTCGGAATCCCGCTTGTACATCCCATATTTTCTTGTCGGTTACTTCCATAACTCTTTCAATAAGTACCTTTGCATACAATTTGCCAACAATGCTGAGAAGGCTAATGCCTCTATAGTTTTTGCAATCTTGTTGCGAGCCTTTTCCTTTATAAAGAGGCACAACTACAGCTGAGGCCCAGTCATTAGGTACTCGGCCGGTTATTGTATCAATAGCTTCTTTTAAAATGGGTATATCTGACGAATCTGTGTTCTTTTCAGAATGTACTGTTTCTACAAGCGATTCGGGTCTTTCCGATGCTGTTAAGGTACCACTACTTATTGAACGTAAAGGATAGTTAGATTCTAAACTTCTATTTTTCGAACGGATTGATTGGACTAATTGAGTTAATTCATCCTCCGATGAAATTAGAATTGGCTCATCTTCTGGAGTATTTACTATCATTGATACATTTTCATCATCTAAAGCATTTAATTTTATACGCGACAATGCGTCTGCATTGTTATTTTGTTTACCTGGTTTATATTCTATTTCATAATCATATTCAGCTAATCTTAATCTCCATCGAGTCAGTCTACTACCTGGCTCTTTAAATGATTGTAACCAAGCAAGTGGTCTATGATCGCTAAGGATTTTAAATTTATTTCCGTACAAATAAGGTCGGAAATATTTACAAGCCCATACAATGGCTAAAAGCTCTTTTTCAATTGTACTATATTGCGTCTCGGCTTCATTGAGCGTTCTACTTGCGAAAGCCATTGGTTTATCACTGCCTACAGGTTTGTGATAATACTGCCCCCAGAGCAAAATTTTATGCATCTGTGGTTAGCAAAAATGGTTTTGTGAAATCAGGAAATTGTAAAATAGGTGCATTAGTTAAAATCTCTTTACATTTCTCAAATGAATCAATAAATTCTTTAGTTATAATTAACTTCTTTTTCAAACATTTAGTTAAACTTAGAAATTTTAAGTTTTATTATTAGTTTTATTATTTATTTTAAGTTGGGTTATCTTAGAAAAATCTTTTATGATTTTCCTTAATATCCTATTAAACCTAAAAAACTTTTTATCTCGGTGGAAGTTTTTGGTGACGGAAAATTCAATACTGCCTTAATCTTATCATTATTTGGCTTTAATCCATCCTCGGATATTGTATGCCCTAAATAAAGAACTTCTTTGCGTAAAAATTCACATTAGTCTAAAGTGACTTTTAAGTTAGTTTCTCTTAATCTTGAAAACATTTTTCGCAGTTTTCTATATGATCTTGTAAACTAATTGAATAAATAATAATATCATCTAAATGAACTAAGCAATGTATGCCTTGTAGTCCTCTCAGCACAATATCCACTGCTCGTTGAAATGTTGCTGGAGCTGTTTTTAATCCAAAAGGCATTCTTTTAAATTCGAAATGACCTGACTGAGTTGAAAATGCAGTTTTCTGCTGATCCTTTATCTACTTCTATTTGATGATAACCACTAGCTAAGTCTAATGTTGAAAAGTATTTTGCTTTACCTAACCTATCAAAAAGATCCGTGATATTCGGAAGAGGGTATTTATCATCTATAGTTATTTCATTTAAACGTCTATAATCTATAACCATACGGTATTTTTGTTTACCTGAAGCGTCCATCTTTTTGGGAACTAAATGTACAGGTGCGCTCCAAGGAGAATGTGACTCCTTGATGACGTCATTCTGCAATAACTTATCTACTTGTTCCTGAATTTCTTGATTTTGTTTAACAGGATTCCTATACGGACGTATAAATGTAGGGTCTTCATTCTTAGTTCTAATTCTATGCTTAACTTGATTTGTAAAAGTTAAAGGAATATTCTCACAATGGAAGATATCTTTATATTCCGCACATAAATTTTGTATGTACGTTTTCTCTTCATTATTTAAATGATCTAACCTTAATTTTGAAAGGTTATTTTCTAACTTTTGTTCTATATTAATATCTAATTGAATATTATTTACATGGCAAGATTCATTTTCTACTTTAATTACATCTACTGGTCTATCAAAAGTTATAGTTATATATTTATCTGTAACGTTCTGTATAATTGTTTGAGCAAACCAATCTATACAAGTTACTATTGCATCCGGCATACGAACACCTGGTGCAAATTCTGTAAATCTAAACATAGCATTACCGTTTTCTAACATAGTTGGAATTTTTACACGCGTTTCAGAACGTGGAGCTACTTTAATTTTATGAAAATGATTATACCAAATTGGAATATCAGTATATTTCGTTTTTAAAACTTGCCTCTTCATGTCAATACTTGCTTCTAATTCTTTCAATAAATCTATACCTATAATACCATCATATGCCTTATCTACATCGTATATATTAAATGTATGACTTAAGTTAGCTCTAAAAGTTGGTGCCAAAGGAATATTTATTAATTCATCGTGTTTACTACAACCATGCGTACTGTATACTTCAAAAGGTTTATATATCTTATAGCTACTGAAAAGCTTATTTGCCTTCTCAGGACTTATAAAAGAACGAGTGCTACCCGTATCTATTAAAAGATAAGCATATATCTCAGGTAGATGTATATGAGGTAGTCTTCACGTATCACTATAATTTATTCTAAATATTTCGCTTCGTCTTCTCGCGAGGCTTCTACTTGAAAATTTATTTTAGGTTGAAAATCTTTGCAATAGTTATTTAGTACCGTCCTCATTGAGACGTCTGTATTTTGTTTCGGTGGCATTTTATTATTTATACCGAAACGAAAGTTTTGATTGGGATTCATCTTGAAGAATCCAGATTGTTTGTAATTGTTGACAGTCCTAGGGAACTGCTGTGGCTGGTTGCTAAATAGTTGTCTATTAAATTGATTAAAACTCGGTCTAAATCCTTGTGGTTGGGAATGACCTACAAATTGATTTGAAGCTCCAAATCTTGAACTATTTTGAACTAAATTACTGAACTTATTTTGCGCTGAATTATTTACTGAAGGTTTATTGTTTGAATTTGGGTTTGGTAATCCAAATTTAAATTGAGGCGTTGAGTTTTGCAACGCTTTGCTACTACTAGGTTGCACTTTATTCACTTGTTTAATATCGTTCTTAACGTTGTATCTTACTTGGAAATTCACTTCATCCATGACAACGCTAAGTGCGGACTCTAAATTATCACACTTATTTAATCGTACAAATTTTAATAAATCTTCCGTTAAATTGTACAAGAAAACATTCAGTGCTGTATTGTTATCCTACTAATATTATATATATGTGAAAGTTTGTGAAGATGTATGTATAGATGGATGTTTGTTACGCTTTCACGCAAAAACTACTGAACGGATTTGGATGAAACTTTACAGTAATATAGTTTATACATCAGAATAACACATAGGCTACAATTTATAAAGATTTTGTATAATGTTGCCATAACATAAGGAAAAGTATCAACTGAGTTGGCAAAAATCCTGAGCTCAGAAAGCTGTCATCGCGTACGTTGCCTAAACCATTAAAGTTACTTGAACTTCAGATACTGTACGGTGAAATTGTTTATCAAAAAAAAGCTCACCATGAAAAACTCAAGATGGCCGCCGGCCGTCACAAAATGGCGGATTACTTATTTTCCACAAATACCTCAATATGGGTATCAAATGAAAGGGCTTGATTCGTAGAATATAGCTCACTATAAAAAATCCAAGATGGCTGTCGCCGCAAAATGACGGATAACATATTTGCCACAAATACCTCAATATGGGTATCGAATGAAAGGGCTTGATTAGTAGAATAGGCTCACTATAAAAAATCCAAGGTGACTGCTGCCACAAAATGGCTGATTACATATTTTCCACAAATACCTCAATATGGGTATCGAACGAAAGGGCTTGATTGGTATAATAGGCTCACTATGAATAAACCAAGATGGCTGCTGCCACAAAATGGCTGATTACATTTTTTCCACAAATACCTCAAAATGGGTATCAAATGAAAGGGCTTGATTGGTAGAATAGACCTCACTATGAAAAAACCAAGATGGCCGCCGCCACAAAATGGCTGATAACTTATTTTCCACAAATACCTCAAAATGGGTATCAAATGAAAGGGCTTGATTCGTAAAATAGGGCTCACTATGAAAAATCCAAAATGGCTGCCGCCACAAAATGGCTGATTACATATTTTCCACAAATACCATAAAATGGGTATCAAATGAAAGTGCTTGATTGGTAGAATAGACCTCACTATGAAAAATCCAAGATGGCTACCGCCACAAAATGGCGTATTACTTATTTTTCAGAAATACCTCAATATGGGTATCGAATGACAGGGTTTAATTGGTAGAAAAGGCCTCACTATGAAAATAGAATGAGAAGTATCAACTAACAACAAAACTAAACACTTGAAAATAAAATAAACTAAAAAAACATTAGATTTTTGGGCGTAGCGTATCCAGAATAAACATTATGATAGAAATTTCACTTGCCCAACGATTTTATATTTGTCTGATCAATAACCCAGATTGATGAGAAGTTGGGTGCGATCCGGCAGCTAAGACTTACCGAATTACTTTTTAGCTTTTGTTACGTAACCTAACTACATAATTTTTATTGTAATAAAACAGTAAAACATAAAAAATATGTTTTTTACAATGCTCATTCTAGAGTAGTTATCAAATTGTTTTCGATTTATTGCCTTCAGTATTTAATGTAGATAAACTTTGTCTTTACAGTAAGTAGTTTGGACAAATACTTTAAAAGTTATCACGATATAATTGACCTAAGCGCAGCGTCATTAAAAGCGCTTACTATGAGTTGTCGCGCACAGCGGGGCGGAGGGGCGGTCTGATTATGTACTTTGTGGTAATGCTTTCACTTTTTATTTTGCTGCTATTCTATTCAGTAAATACATAAGCTCTACAATAACTTTAATAATATACCTACATACTAATCTTTACCTGAAGTTTGACGACTATGAAAACAAAAGTAATTTTAAGTATTATCTGTTTATATGTATGTTACACGGCGAATGTGCAGATCAGTTTGTGATGAAATTTGATATGGATAGTTTGAAATCTGGGGAAGTACAAAGGCTATCCTTTATTAAAATTTCATGCGGGCGAAGCCGCGGGCGAAAGCTAGTATACTATATATTTCGCTGCTTTGAGCCCTTCATCATCTAACAAATTTACTTTCGAGATTAACGAACTTCTTATATTTTGTATTCTATGACAAAAGTCAATGTAAGACTCACCCTGATTTATTTTAACATTTTCTAATTCTATGGCGATGCACGCCTTTGACGTAGGATCACCAAAATGCTGTATGAACAATTCTTTTAATTGTTCCCAACTGGTAACGTTCTCACGCTCGCTAACTAGGATAGCGGCTTTTCCTACTAACTTACTAGTAATACAATGATATAAATATATTTGTTGAGCGGGATTATTATCGCCCCTAAAACTTCTTATAACATATTCACATTTAGATATGAATAAATTCAACAACTTGTCATCGCCGTCAAAACGCGGAATGATCGACTGGATCTCCTTAGGTATTAAAGTGATTTGATTCATTTTATAATATAAAAATACACAATTCAAAAATTATAGAAACTATATATTTGTAAGTTAAAATAAGATTCTTACTACAGTGCGTTCTCAAATGGAGTAGAACGACACTACCCTACATACAATTTATGTAGGGTAGTGTCGTTCTACTCCAATTGAGAAGTCTAGATTTGTATAGAGCACAATTTATAACACAATGTTTAATGGCAATTTTTAGTCCAACTAAACACACACAAATTATTACAAATAGACAGGAAAGAAACGGTGAATAAATGGTCTACTCACATTAATTCGCTCGATCCCATGCCGACTATTCTTCCTTGCTGCTGCTGCTGCTGTTGCTGCTGCTGTCGTGGTATTTGACGAATTTGTTTGTTGAGGTTCGCCGGATAACAGTGTCTATGCGACCAGTTAGACGTTACGACCGATGCGTGTGACGTTAACGGTAACTATTCGCGACGTTTTAATTATCCGTCCCGGCTGCGCCAGTCAAATTAATAGACCTTGTATAAGTGTTTTAAAAAAGTATTTATTGAACACGAGGTGTGCTACGCAGAGCACCACCGTATACACGAGTACAATTTAATGCAAGAAGAGTAGTGACGACAATTTGTCTGTACTGGGTTTATATAGGGCCAGTGTCACGTGGTATGGTGGGGAGAAGGTTGCATGATGCACCATGCACAGGTGATCTTAGTTCAGACGAAATGTCATTACTATAATTGTTATGGTTTTGGCCATCGTTAAGATTATAGTAATGAGTGATTCAAAATAATGTTTATGGTTTTGGTCATCGTTACTTTTATGTTAATTAAGTGTTTAGAACTTGATACCATGTGACAAAGGTTGGACCATGGTGGTCTTATGCTATTGTTATGGTTTGAAGGGGATTAGCGGGGTGCATAACTACTTCGATCGAAAATATCTCTAAAACTTGAACGTAAACACCGAAAACCGTTATTTTTAATAACGAGCTCTTTTTTTATTTCTCTTATCGGTGTCAAACCACGTTGTAACAATATATTCAAAATTATCGCGTAATGTTGCTCTGTATTATCCAGTTAATGAACGTGCTTGCCCGTTGCGCGTGTTTATGTTTAGAAGTACTACATACAATGTTTTAATATAACTTTTAAAGTAATGGAGAATGGAGAGCTTTCTTTTAAGAAAACATTTCACTTTAGTATTTATAACTTGTGATATTACTTTCTAAAATACCGTCGTCTTTTCACAGTCATGTCAAAAGACTGCCAAGTCCATAACAAACTATATAAGTAATAAATTTGCACAAGATGATGCGGCATCGACCTACCCCCATTCCGTATTACCAATAAGGCATAAAACTGAAATAAAAATATGACACGAATTTTATTATACCTGGGAGTATTTTTATATCCATTATGACACGCATAATGTCAATAACTCAAGGACATTAAATTTCTCCCATAAAGCTTCCAAATTTCTTACTAACACAGTTGATAACCCGTGGTCTAGATTGAATAATGGCTGCTTTAAATTGGTACATCGTATTCTTTATGTGATAATTCGTAGAATTTACTTTGTAAAGTCAATTGTAGATAAATGTTGTAGCTATAGTGCATTTTTAGATACATAATACGAAGAATAGTTAGGTAAGGACGATGTGACTACTACTTTTTCTTTTTAATACTTTGGCTTTGGCAACAGCTAAGCTGAACAAAGTGAAAGTCTTAAATCGGTCTTGAACAAAGTTTTACCATGTTATATTAAGTTATAAAACAACATCGTCTTAACTATCTGCGTTAATATCGAAAAATTAGCGCTAAGATTCAAATAAGACCTGTGCTCTGAACATAGTCTGGATCAAACAAATCTTTGTTCTGTGGAGGCTGAACCCATAACACTTAGCGGTGAGGCGAGCATATTAAATCATCCAGCAATACACGAACTTCCATCGGCAACAGATCAGATTGCCAAAAAATACAATCTTCGGGCCAAATTGATCATTTCAAAGTTTGCACGTAAACTATGCATAACTCAGACAAATAAATACATGAAAACAAAAAAATAACCGAACACCCTGAAACCAACTTTTGCTTTAATATGCAAATCAGCACGCAGCCTGCAACGAGAGACTTTTTGGTCCTAACGACATCCAACTCCCGCACACCACACTAAGAACACCAAAAGCAAATAAATTCAATCACAAATTAAAACTTTCACATATGACGTATTCTCATTTGAATCACATCGGACATGTTTGCATTTACACACATAGTACATAGTTTTGATAGTAATACAATAGACATAATTTTTTTGTAGTGATAGCCTAGTGGAAATACCAAGCGACTGCCATGATTGCGGAAAGTATCGAATGCAAAATCACGGCGACCACCACTGACTTTTCGAAGTAATGGGCGCATTAAATGGTTAATTTTATTGCTTGCGGCAGCACGTTACGTTGCGGTTCCGGCTATAGTGGAGATCTCTAACAGTGGTTAAGGGGAGCCAGTACCCCAGAGTAATAAACTGACACTGGTCCAAACCATGGAATATCGCTAATATGCAACATACACCATTGCTCTGTGGAAAAGAGAATATTCTGTCAAATGTGGTTAGATAGACAGCCGAAAATTCTTGGATGTAGCTGCTATTACGCTAGGACGAGTCGCGCAGGCCTAATGCGGTTTCCCCCCCCCCCCCCCCGTTGGTTTTCCACCTTGTCGTGGTGGAGGGGCTCAGTAACCGTGGCTTGGACACCCGCGGTGAAGCTAAGAGAGATCCCGGGAGTGGACGCTCCGCGTGGCCTTGGAGGAGGCCTGCGCAGGATGCGTCTAAAGGTGCGGGTGCGTTGCAGTTCTGCCTATCCCTCGCAGTCGGGTGCGGTCGCGAGAGAAGAGGCGTGTCGGTGTTGCATTGCCGCGCGCCCTATCTCCCACGATTCGATGCGTTGCGGTGGGGCCGCAGAGGAAGAGGAGATGTGGTGTTGTCAGGTTCCAATCCTCCCTATCCTCTGCGGCCCCTGGGTGTGTTGGCGGCGGAGCCCAACACCATCATCCGCCGCCAAGAAGGTTGTGGCCTTCGGGTTATTCACCGGGGTACCAGGGTAGAATGCTAACGCGACCCCCTGGCGCCCCACAATGGCGTGGAAGTATGCGCTGTGGTTTTAGTGGCTATTACGGCCTTGCACTCCAGCCGTCGAGTCCCACATAGCCCCCGCTTTTCATCCTGCGGGGGTATGCGTATATGCATTTCCACAGATAGAAAAAAAAGGCCAAATGCGGTTTGGCAGGCTTTACAGACGTGTCTATCGAAAGCATTATGGAGAACAGATCAGACATTCCTCACGATGTTTTTCTTTACTATTTAGCAAGCGATAACATACAAATTAATACGCAATCCCTTTATAAGAAATTTCAGAAAAGTCCTTCTATTAACTCACAGTTCATGACTCTTTAAATTAATATTGCGTGGAGCACAATTAACGATTAATGTATTTTTTTTTATTTTACAGCGTACATAATAAATGAGCGTACACGCAAGGTGCTATTCATTAAATTAATGCATTAACGTTAATTGTACGCTGAGATTTAAATATAGTATAGTTCTAATTTTATAGCCCGAAATTTAAGGATAGCTGACATAATTCAATGCGCTTATCGTTATTATTTTTATTAGTGTTTTGACAGCGATGAAACTATTTTTTTCCATATTTCATGTTAACGCGGTTTCATAAACCAAATACATTATACACATTAACGCTATATAGGATTTCAAAATACAAAGGATTAGTATATCCCAGAATAATAAAACACAAATAAGGCAAAACAAAATTAAAACGGGTAACAAAAATTTAACTTTATAAACTTAAACTAAAATTTAAACATACTATCTTAAGGGTATTTAACTCGTCTGAAAATAGATCACAGTTCGGGTAAACAATATAATCAACTATAAAATCAATACTTAATTACACTGAGCTAAGATTTATATTGCTAGTAAAATTATTATGGATTATTAAATTAGTCTAAGATACGTGTGCAATTTATTAGTTTTAGCTTTATTTATACATATTAGTTCTGATTTATCTATATTTTATCGATTGGCAACATTTAAACAACATACTGAAATGTATAAAAAAATAAAGAACTGCTTTTCAGACTGATGCTTTTTCTGATCCATATCACTCGAAATTAAACGTATTACCCGAAAATATCATTTTTATAAAAGCAAATAACAAATTGACAACTCGTAAATACACTATACATACTGAGGTTAAAAAATGCTACAAACCTAATTAACTCAAGTAAGTAGAAAAAATAATATGAAAATGAATAATCTAATAACAAAAACAAGCAAACAGCAATTCAACTGGCAACAAAAAAACGTCATGGGCCGCCAGTACTGAAATCACGTTTTATATGTTCGTTGCGAGTGTACCTACTGTTACGAATTGAAAATAACGCCATCTATCAGTGAATGGGAGAACTACATGAGATTAGATGTATCGGTTGTTTAAGGCTGTTTCATCTATCCTCTAATAGATGGCGTTGGTGTAAATAGAACATTTACGCGACATCTAGAAACACGTTACACGTTTCCAGAAATTTCGTGAGTCGTCTCGAAAAGTCTAGTGATGTTATCCGGCCAGTATAAATAGAGTGCGAGCGAACGGACCGGACAGTTCAATTGAATACGGAAAGCGATCAATATCAAGCGAAGGAGAAAATAAGTCGGAAGTGTTTAGTGTTGTTCTAGTGGTGTGAATAGTGTGTTTTATTAGTGAAGTGAAAATTAAGTGTGTGTATCTGGTGTTATTGTGTCAGTAAATAAAGTGCAGTTTTTCTGGCATAGTGTATATAATTTATCACGAACCCCAGCTCGTAACACTACAAAGATGCAAATGAGATGAGCAAGCAAATGAAAGATGTGCAGGTATTTTATTCTCCAAAAATTTGCTTAAACATTCATGGATCACTTTTATGTAATCGTAAAAAAACAGAGGTGAAAACAGTCTATATGTCCGTCACCATAGATACCTAATTATAAAAAATATATGGCAACATAAGATATTTTAATTTTACTGCCGAATAATGACACGATTGAGTCCTGTTACACAATTATTAGTAGTACCTGTACAGTGTACAATTCATTATAATGTGAAATCATTTACCAAAAGTATGACTTTTTCCCTCGCTCAGCTGATAGCATCACCGCAAACCATTCATTTATTTTCCGTGCTCAGCTGATGACATCTCCGCACACCGCTTGAGCCTCGCACATTTCTGCCAGATACACAATTTAATGCTGTCGGTGACAGTATCTGTGTGGGCCCTTATTGACATTTGTAAATTTCGACTAAAATACGACGCAACAAAGGGATAGACATTTGAATGTTTAAAAATAGTTAGCCACGTTTATTCGAAAGTGGTGTTTTTGTATTTATTTTTTTATCGTAAACTGTTGTTTTTTATCTACTAACTTGTATTAGATTTCTTGTTTTAAATAGTATGCGTCAGCAATTCCATCACGGCCGGACACGTCGGCTTAACATGTTCACAGAAGCATGGGGCAAGCGATAATAAACCATTTAATACTTACATAACTTAGATAAGAGGGTAGGTTCAAAGTCAAAGTCAAAGTCAAAATCATTTATTCATCTAGGCCACAAAGTGACGCTTATGAATGTCAAAATTTAAGTTAATTACATAATGATTCTACATTTACATTTACTGCCACGTTCGCAATACAATAGGTAGAACCACGAGAAAGAACAGTCAATAAAACTCATGGCCACTATTTTCAAACAAATATAATGGTGGTACATTTTATTTTTGTAAGGAGCTGCAACTGTTTCACATTGTAGACATCTACTCATACTAGTAAAATTTTTAGTAACTATTGATATTAATACTAAACGTAATATTTTATTTGAGCGTATTCAAAACATTTGCGAGCGCTCGAAAACTGCCGCCGCTTCCGATATTGATAGGGAGTAATTTCTTGGTTATTGTATGACAGTAGATAGTATTCGAACAGATTTTCATAAGTTGTTAGACGATTATAACGCAAGATTGCTTTCTACTAATCCTGATGAAAAGCCGAATTATCAGGCGGACACCTCATTCGAGGATCTTTATTGTATCATCAAGCGCATACAATAACAATTGGAGGGTAAATATTCAGCACAGCCCGTTTCTGCGGTTCGGACGCCGAGATTACCGCCATTTGAGCTCATGTCATTCGATGGCGATATACGAAATTGGCCGTTATTCTATGCGAGTTTTAAGTCTACAGTGCACGATAATGGTTCTCTGATAGATGCTGACAGGTTGTACTATTTAATAGGTAAACTGTCACCGAAGGCCCAGTCCGTATTCAGTGTCACACCCAGTGCTGAGAATTATCAGGTCATATTTCAGTCACTGCTTGATAGATATCAAGATACTCGTGTTCTAGCGTCTACTTACTTTGATCAAGCTTTAAATCTTAAATGGTCCGGTGCTGCGTCTGTTTCGAATTTCCAGCTGTTTATAGACAACTTTGTTACCGCAGTTCATTCTCTTAAAAACTTAAAATAAGAAGATCTTTCTTTCGACTTTATGTTTCTTCAACTCGCTTTAAAAAAGTTTGACACTGAAACAATTCGCGCATTCGAGATGACGGAACGAAATCATAAAATACCTACACTAGATAGTTTTATTTCGTTCATCAAAGATCAGTGTCGAATATATCATAATACGCAGTCTAGTTCATCTAGCTCGTCTAATAATAACAATAGAAAACAAAGGTCGAGTAAAGCGCGAAATAGTAATAATAACTCGGTCCCTAATCCGCAATCTTACGTAAAATGCTCGGAATCTAATAATTATAATTCACAGAAGTGTCTGTGCAGTAATATAGTGTACGACCATTTGTATAAGTGTCCCGCCTTGAATGGTTTAAATCCAACTGCTCGTTTCAAATATGTGAAGAATAAGAAAGCTTGCATTAATTGCTTAAGTATAAAGCATAAAACGAGTGATTGTTCTAGTAAGACGAGATGTCGTTCATGTAATCAATGACACCATTCCTTGTTGCACTTTGATAAAAGTAGTCCGTTGTTGAGCCAAGCTGGTAACCTTGACACACTTACGTCGCAAGTGCAGGCCACGATAACTGCGCCTTCCGCGTCTCAGAATGAAATATCGTTGTGTACGACATCCATCGCGCGGGCGACGCGCACGCGCAGACGGCCCTCGCGCATCTGTAATGATCAGCGTGGGGCCAAGCCGCAGTGTATGGCGTCCAAGACGGTTTTGTTAGCGACAGCGCAAGTTATCGTTTATGATATTAATGGATCGCCGCACATGGAACGTTGTCTGCTCGATAGCGCGTCTCAGAGCAATTTCATAACTTCAGATTGTTTCAAACTCCTCGGATTGTGGAATAACTTTAAAAATACTAACTTAGTAGTCAATGGGATCGGCGGTTCAGAAAAACATTGCAAGGGTTCCGTAGATGTTAAAATACATTCGCGTTTTGATAGGAATATTAACTTTAACATTTCTTCGCTTATCGTGGAGCGTATTACGGACGCATTGCCGAACGCTAATGTGGACGTAGCATTACTCACTCACCTCGAGTAATTGCCGCTGGTGGACTCGAAGTTTGCGAATCCGGCAGACATTGATGTTTTGATCGGAGCTGCAATATTCCCGCACTTGCTACTAACTAAAGTGGTACGTAGTGAGCAATATAATTTACCGCCCGCTATGGAGACGGTATTTGGGTATGTGATTATGGGTACCGTACCTACGTTACATACTTCTCAATATATTACGTCTTGCTGTTGTTCTGTTCTTCTAGAAAATAATATTGATTCTCTTCTCAAGCGATTTTGGGAGCTTGAAGAGGTTACCGCACCGACCTCGATGAGCCGTAATGATCTCGAGTATGAAGAACATTTCCGCGCTAGCACTGTTCGTGACGACAGTGGCAGATACGTAGTGGCGTTGCCATTCTATAGTGACCCTTATTCGTTAGGCGACTCGTACGCGGCTGCGCTTAGACGTTTCCATTGTTTAAAACGTAAACTTGATGCATCACTTAAGTTACGCAGCGCCTATAATGACGTCATTCGTGACTACATAGATAAAGGTTTTTTGAGTGTAGTTGTAAACAACGAGGGCAATTCTCTTCCTTCCCGCATCACGGCGTAGTTCGCGAAGATAAAACCTCTACCAAACTTCGTGTGGTTTTAGATGCTAGTTGTAAGACTACATCGGGTCAGTCGATTAATGAGATTTTGCATGCCGGCCCTAATCTACAGGGTGATTTATTTAACATCATAATAAAGTTTCGTCTTTTCCAAATCGCTCTGTCAGCTGATTGCCGCCAAATGTTCCTCAATATCGGCGTTTGCGAATCTGACCGTAGATTTCAACGGATTTTTTATCGTTTTAACAATAAGGAACCTTTATCAGTGTATCAGTTCAATCGTGTTTGTTTTGGACTCAAGTCTAGCCTATATCACGCGTTACGAGTTGTTCGCCAGTTGATCGCTGATGAAGGCAATCACTTTTCCGCCGCAGCAGCTGTTGCTACTTCCGCTTTGTATATGGATGACATTGCCTGTAGTGTCATATCCGTTCCGCTAGCAATTTTGCTTTGTGAAGAGCTTATTCAGCTTTTCAAGCGAGGCCAGTTTGACCTTGTCAAATGGACAAGCAACTCTAAGGAGGTTCTCGCACGCATACCAGATTCTCATAAAGCTTCTCCAGACATTGAGTTTGAGAAGTCGGTACCGCATAAAGTTCTCGGTTTACGCTGGGACAAATCCTGTGATAGTTTTCGGTTTGACGTCTCACCGCCAGATGATAAGTGCACCAAACGCACTATGCTGTCCACAGTGGCTCGACTATCGGACATTTTTCAAGGTAGTAGAGCCTTGCTGATTTCAGCATGAATGGGCCGGCTCGACCGGGGAAGTACTACCCTCTCACAGAAAATCAACGTAAAGTAACAGTACCTAAACTGTTGCGTTTCGTTCGGTGAGTGAGAGTGCCGGAGGCCCTATCCCCTATCCCTTCTCCCTGATCCCATTCCTCATCCTGTCCTATCCCTTTTCCCAACCCCAAGGGGCGGCAACGCACTTGTGACTCCTGTGGTGTTGCTTTTGTCTATGGGCGGCGGTAATTGCTTACCATCAGGCAATCCGTCTGCTCGTTTGCCGCCTATTGCCATAAAAAAAACATAATGGGTTTTGTGGCTCCCACAACTTTGTGCGCCAAGCTCTTGATCAAGGAACTTTGGCTATCAAAGTGTGAGTGGGATGAAACACCCCATGACCATATTGTCGCCGCATGGGCCAGTTTTGTATTGAGCTTACCGCGCTCAATCAAATTACTATTCCGCGTCATCTTGGGTTGGTAGATGGATGTACCATCAACTTAATAGGTTTCGCTGACGCCAGCAAGCGTGCTTACAGCGGAGTCGTATATCTGCAAGTCCGCATTGGTTCTAACTACTCGGTGCAGTTAGTTTGTGCCAAGTCTAAGGTCTCGCCTGTTAAAACCATTTCGGTTGCGAGACTGGAGTTGTGCGCGGCCCTTCTGCTGTCTCAGTTGCTCCGCCTATTAATAAAATATACGCATTTTCTGACTCCAAAGTAGTGCTCGCTTGGATTCATTCATTTCCTCACCGCTGGCAGACTTTTGTCACCAACCGCGTTAGTAAATTGATTGATTTTGTTCCCGCTACTTGTTTCAATCACGTCGCGGGTACTGAGAACCCCGCTGATTGCTTGTCTCGTGGTGTTACTCCACTTAATCTTCTGCATCATCCATTGTGGCATCGTGGACCTTCTTGGATTTCCCATGATCCGTCAGAGTGGCCCATGCAACCCTTTGACCACAGTGCAGAAGACGAAGATGTACCCGAACGGAAGTCTGTTTCTTATCCCGTGATTGCTGAGGTTGCGGAGTCTGCAATCTATGCACTCTCACTACGCGTGTCATCGTGGTCTAAGTTACTCCGCGCCATCGTTTATGTCTGTAGGTTTCTTAGGCACCTACCTAATGGGACTTTTGTTTCAAGTACTGATATCAAATTCGCAGAATGTAAGTTACTACGAGCTGTACAGGCTGCTCATTTTAGTAATGACATTCAAAATTTGAAAAACAATGTACCTTGTTCTCCCGCTATCCTTAGACTCAAGCTGTTTCTCGATGAACACGGCGTCATACGCGTTGGGGGTCGTCTGTCAAATTCAGATGAAGCTTATAACTACAAACATCCTTGCATTCTGCCGCGTCATGATCATGTTGTCGACCTTCTTGTTGATTTTTATCACAAGAAGCACCTCCATGCTGGTCCAGAGTTGCTTATGTCCTTACTGAGGCATAAGTATTGGATTTTAGCCGCTCGACGAATAATTCATCACAGAATACATAAATGTAACGTCTGTTCAAAGTTCGTCCGCGTCCGACTTTCCCTCCCATGGCAGATCTTCCTAGTCAACGCGTCAATCAAGTTGATAAAGCGTTTACACATACCGGTTGTGATTACGCAGGACCGCTGCAGTATACGCCAGTGCGTGGTCGAGGTGTTAAAAGCCGTAAAGCTTGGCTATGTATTTTTACATGCTTAACGACGCGCGCTACGCATATTGAAGTTGCGACAGATTTAAGCACGGTGTCATTCCTTGCAGCCCTTAAACGATTTCTTTCACGGCGCGGCCCTATACAGTGTTTGTATACGGATAACGGCACTTGTTTCGTGGGCGCAACCTCTTATTTACGCGACCTCTATAAGTTTCTCAGGGAAGAATATCGTACTCGTCTTCAGGAAGAACTTTCCATAAATCATATTGACTGGAAGTTCATTCCGCCAGCATCACCACATTTCGGTGGATGTTGGGAAAGCATGGTCAAAGTAATTAAAACGCATCTCTTCAAAGTTATAGGTCAACAGATCCTCTCTTACGAAGAGTTTTTAACTGTCCTTGCACAAGTCGAGGCACTGATTAACTCGCATCCACTCACGGCATTGAGTAGTGACCCTGCAGAACCATCCGCTTTAAGCCCTGCACATTTTCTGAACACAGTGCCATTATCGTCATATCCGGCTCGAAGGACCAAAAAATGGTTCGGTGTTACACCGAAACCGAATGTTCCTAGGCGATTTGGAAAAATTATTAATATTGTGGACTGTAAGGATGTGGGTTCTTATCGCCTAGGAAAGGAAATGTGAGTGAATGGGTTCATGGGAGGAATAGGAGACGGGAGTATGGGATCACACCTTACCTTGCACATCAGTCTTCTTCTTCACAAATGGCGGCTGGTGTCTTCGGGAATCCTGAAGCTGCACTGATCACTCCGTCTGGATCCAACCCAGATTATACAATTCACTCCACTTCACTCGCGGGCGGTTTTGTTGCGTTTATGGCATAAAGCGGTAAAAATATGGCGGTGCGGTACACGTGTTCGGCGCGACACGGATTATTCTAAACTCTCACTCACATTTCCTTTCCTAGGCGATAAGAACCCACATCCTTACAGTTCACAATATTAATAATTTTTCCAAATCGCCTAGGAACATTCGGTTTCGGTGTAACGCCGAACCAATACTCAAGCAGTAAATGATGTTCATATGGTAAGCCTCCCAAAGTAAATATGGTGAAACAGGAGCATCCACTTACGTCTTTTTAATGTAGGCAACTCGCAAACATGGTCAGAACTATGGTAGAAGTGAATGAAGCAGAAAGTAACGGTATATGAAACCAAAGCAATCGTCAAACCAAAGGTTTGTATTCGATATCCTCTGCAAGACAGTCTGTTGGTATTCATTAGGCAATTACTACCTCGTAAATATTTTATATAGGTATGTATTTATCATAGACCCTGTCGGGCATAGCATACTGAGTATTTAAGGAGACAACAATACTGATTGTAGAGTAAATTCATGGTTCTCTTGTCCTTTAATTAAGCTTCTACTAACTGGGCCCACGGTTATACCTACGTTATTTAATACTAGGTACGGTCGCGGTCTGAAAGTGTTTACCACCTTAAGGCTTATAATTGCATGAACACATCAATGACACAAGGACGACGATATTGTACTAGGCAACCAATCTATGATAACATGCGGTGCGTAGCAACTGGTGCTGCGTACTGCTCAGCATCAATGATTTTATTATAGCCTATAGGTATAGCTTTCCTAGATAAATGGACTGCCAACACAAAAAGACTTTTCATCTCACTACTAACAAACAAACCAGAAAACATAAATTATTACAAGAACAACAACTTTCAACTTATAATTTTGTCTCAAATTTCGTTTGCGTTCGGCTTAAAAATTTAGCACGCTAAAAATATACCTAGAATCATTTCCTGAAAATCCGGTCAAAGCTATGATTAAAACGGATGATTATTTAGTCTTATGACTAATTAGAAAACTTATATGACAAGTAGGGAGTTAGTATTAGGAGGCTTCTAAAGCTAAACTTAATTGTACCTAAGTCCTAGTATCAATCCACAATTTACTAAATATACCTATGAAGAAAATCGGACAAATTCATCTTTTTCTTGCTGCTTTGCAATTCGTAAGTATTCTGTTAAATATTACAAAAATATGAATTTAAATGCTTCTGCTTTGTGTACGGCAAATTTGTACACGCTGTGTAGAAAACCAAGGTATGAGTATTTTCAAATATTTACCTTTGTCAGATGTCAGCTACATTTAGGTATATCTTATGGCACGACACTTAGGTACCTACTTAAATATCTTCAGCAAGACACAGAAGCAAAAAGTGTTTATAACATAATTTTATACAACAGGCAGAAATGAAAAGTAGCGGCAGATTCTATGTCGAATTCATGAGATATCTGCTATATTTCTTTCAGTAATTTTTACCATGTGATAAAGCAGTTGACCTTAATGAATGGCGTCGTACACTAACCTGTAGAAACAATTGTTGTTGGTGACAAAATAATGATGGTGATGGGATTAAATCAAGCGAAAGTGACAGTGTTTAGTTTTGGTCGGAGTTATTGCCTACTTCCAATGTAAACAAAACAATTTACGTAGAATTCAAAGAAGTTCAAGTGCCAGCGCAGTTTTAGTGGTAATAGAGGAACAAAAATACTCGTGTTACTCCTGGTAGGTGGTAGAACTGGTAGTAATACGGGAATTACAGTGGGTCACTTTTGTATGTAGAAAAAAGAATGATTATTTTTTGACATTTAATAGCGTTATAAGTTTGTGTCATAGTTGTAAGAACTTACATAGAAAGTTTGATCATAATGATCGGATAACATGTTTTGCCTCCGGATCGACCTCAAAGATTTAACAATTTTACAAAGTTGACTCGGATTGATTTTTTTAGATGGACATACTAATTATATTTGTAGTGGTTACGTTAATTTGCCAAAGATTAATGAGGTAGACTGAAAAACCAGTTTGCAATATTGTTGGAATATCTCCAGCCTTCTAATTCTCCAGCTTTTTTAAACTGTCAGATTTTTCAAGGCTTTCGTTGATTTTTTGGTCAAAAACTCCTTAATTTGAAAAATCGAACAGAGAGTCGAATGAAAGGTTTTGTTGCTCTCTTCATGATTAATTAGATTACTTTATTTATTAAGATTGCCTCCGTGGTCCAGTGGATAGCGTAAGCGACTGCTGATCGGAGGTCCCGGGTTCGATTCCCGGGTCGGGCAAAAGTGTTACTGGGTTTTTCCGAATTCTCAGTAGCAGCACGGAGTCTGGTAACGTGCCCGGTAACGGCAATAGGCTCGCCCCCTATTACATGGGACCTAAGAATTCATGGCGAAATGTGGGTGTAATATTACACCTCTGCCTACCCCTTCGGGGATACAGGCGTGAGTCAATAAAAAAAAAACTTTGCTATTTAATAAATACACCTCGTTAAACAGAATATTGGTCTACTTGGCGACTAAAGCAAAATGAATGTTCCAAACGCCAATTAATTTTCCATCAACTTTCATTATTTTTCTTCGCAAACGAAACACTCTTTGATGCCCAAATTAAAAAGCATATAGTTAAAACCAATATAAGATTTCAGAACAGCTTCATATTAGGTATCTGGTAATGGATTTTGATAGTTTTTACACAATTTGTGAGGGTTCTTAATGCAGGCGCTATTTATAAAACTCTAAGTAACTTGAAGTGCAAGGTTTTTAGGGTTTCGTACCCAAATGCTGCCAATAGAACCTTATTACTGAAGGTTCGCTGTACATTCATCCGTTCATCTTTTAGCGAGCAGAATGAGGCTTTTGAATCGTAATCGGTAGAGGCAATATTTTCGGAGACTTTGTAGAATATGTTTTTTATCACCATGGCAAAAATAATAAAAAGCAACATACTTATGGTTTTAGCACATCTATTGATTCTTTTAAAAATAGGTCGTGATATACCTTCTAGAGTGACACGGAATCTTTCGTGTGAGAGGCAATACAGACTAAACAATAATACGTAGGCTTATGTTATACAAAATGTTACTAAATTCAATCGGTTTTACGTCTACTAATGCACACATTTATTTTTTCAGCGAGTTCTGAGAAATCGGAGAGCAAATGACTTCAAATCAGGACCATTTCAGGTGAAACTAAATGGAGGTAGAAAGACAATGGACAAAGTGCTTTGAACCGACAGTTGCCGTAGACTCGAATTTTATGGCATCTCCAGAGGTTAACTGTGGCTGCAACACATGTTGGGCACATCACCAAGCACGACTGAACTAAGTCGACGCGAAGAGGTTGCGAGCGAATGCTTGTAAGACCGATACGCTTCCTTTGAGACGTTTTCAACCCTCATGTGTGAGATACATGTGCATGTGCAACGTATGTTTCAGTATGGTGTATACAACAGTAACTGTCAGGTATCACTACGACTAAGTGGAAACTGAGTTTCAACATCATCATCGTCAGCTTAAAGTAGACCACTGCTCTCCAGCAGTACTACGGACGCAGTACGGCCTATATCCAATCGCCTCTCTAATAGAGGCGATTATCAGTTCTTCATATCCAAAGGTTTAAACTGAGTTTTCTTTCAGTCAAATTTCTTTGCACATGGTGGTATTATTGTCTTTATTCAAGTTAGTAATAATAGTATTTAGATTACCTACTCTGCCTCCATTATTTTAAATCAATCTGCCAATAGCCTCTTACACACAACATTCCATGGGATGAATTACAGTTGTTATTTTGAAAGATAAATTACCATAATTTCAAAGATTGATTTCATTGATACTTTTAAGAACAAAATGTTTGACCAGTTCAACATAATTTTGAAAAATGGTACTGCTTCAACGCTCCTTAGAGCTAGCTGAAAATAATTCTAAAAATGTTTTCTTACAAAAATGGTAGTCAAACGATTGACCTTTTCAATTGCAGTGTTTAAATAGCCGGCAGTAAACAACTTTATTGCATACGGAGTGAGAAACGTGCTCTATTCTAAGCGTTTCGGTGCTCGCTTCGTGCCTAAATATTTTCTTTATCACTACCACCGCCCCTTGACCCTTTCACTCGCCGCTGATTGTTAAGTGCTTTAAGAAAGTGAAATGTGTGTTTGTTATTACCACCTCCCGAATAAAACGCAAACGTTCTGCGCTCCAGTACTGAAAAACAGCTTCACGAGTTGTTAAACAAACTTCGGTGTCGAAGTATACGAACGTTACTTGAATTTAACTTATTCGTTGTAGTAAATTATTCGAATGATGTTTTTAAATGGTTAGAGTAAAAAACTAAATTATTTTTATTATTATATTAATAGCAGCTTTAAGCTGATGCGTGTGTGTCTTCGGATTTGAAGATTTGGTCGAGTTTGTTTTTAAAGGAGTTCAGTGACTTTGCCTTTATAACACTGCCTGGTAGTTTATTCCACGCCGTGACTATGCGGTTTCCTTTAGAGGATGTTCGTGATAATTTCATTGAGTGTTCTCGCAGGTGTTTATTTTCGTTTATGCTGTACAGGTTTTTAATTGCAGGAACATCATAGTGGCCAGTAAGTATTTTGTAAGTCTCGATTAGGCTTCCCCTTTGTCTCCGTTTTTCTAGAGTAGTGAGTCTCTAGTCCTTAAGTCTTTGCTGGTTTTGTTTTTTTAAATTCCTACCATCTTAGTCGCTCTACTTTGTACATAGGCATATTCCAAAAGTGGTCTAATATAGGTCTTATACAGTTTCAACAGAGTTCTTTTCGTGAGACTTTTAAATGCTTTTCTTATAAGATACAGCATGGAATTTGCCCTCTTAACAATGACAACTATGTGCGTTTCCCATTTTAAGTCACTACTTATGGATACTCCCAAGTCTTTTTGAGTGTCTACCGGAATCAGCTGGTTGTGGCCAAGATAGTATGTTTTGCGAGGATTGTTTTTGCCTATGTGTAAAACTGTGCATTTGCTTGTATTTAACTTAAGAAGCCATTGTTTAGTCCACTGTAGTATGGCGTCCAAGTCGTTTTGTATGCTTTGGGACTGTGTGAATGGGTTTGCCAAAGAAATTCGTATCATCGGCAAATAACGAGAATGGTAGCTTCAGTGTGCTTTTTAGATCCGTCAGGTAAATTATAAAGATCAAAGGTCCAAGTACCGATCCTTGTGGGACACCGCTATGCACTGGATGGGCTTTAGATAGTGCGTACCCAATCCGCACACGAAATATTCTGCCTGTTAAAAAGTCGGTGATCTAGTTCAATATCTTGCCGCGTATTCTAAGGTGTTCTAATTTGTATATAACTCGTCGAAGAGGCACACGGTCAAAAGCCTTTTCGTAGTCAAGGTAAATTATGTCTGTGGGATCTCCTTTGTCATGACTCCGTATCCATTCATTAACATTCATGAGCAAGTTTGTTGTCACGGAACGCTTAGGGACAAATCCATGCTGTTCGTCAAGAATAATGTGTTCTTGTGCTAGAAACTGTTTTATTTTCTCACTTATAATCTTTTCCATACATTTGCACAAAACACTAGTGAGACTTATGGGTCTGTAATTTGCAGCCAACAACTTGTTGCCCTTTTTGAAGATTGGCACAACAGTAGCAGCTTTTCAATCTGTAGGTAAACTTCCCTTTTCTAAAGAGGTATTCATAAGCATTGCTATATTTTCTGCTAAAATAGTTGAACATTTTTCCAGTAAAATTGATGGAATATTATCTGGCCCTGTAGCTGTAGTATCGTCAAATGTTAGCAATGTTTTCGTCACCATTTCACTGGTGATATCGAAACTATTGAGCGAGTTTTTAACCCTTGGCATATTCACAATAGGCATAGGACCGTTGGGCTCTCTGACAAAGCTAAGGTCAAACTGGTCAGCAAATAACTCTGTTATTTGTGTCGGTTCCATTACTAGTTCGTTTGTATGATTTCTAAGGACGCTAGGGACGCTAATTTTGGAGTTTAATTGTCTTCTTATGTATCCATAAAACGATTTAGGTCCTGTATCTATGACTGTAGCTTCAAAATATGCTCTTCTAGTTCTAGTTAGTTGGATTATTTTATAGAAACGTGAACAATCACGTTTCTATAGTTACGATACATTTCCGCAGTGTTTCCTATTCTGTATAAACGCCATAGCTTTTTCTTGTGTTTAGTTAGATTTAAAATTTATTTATTGATCCATGGTTTAAACGAGTGTTTATTTATACGCTTCTCTTTCTTTGGTAAAATTTTATCAATCATAATATGTATGTTCTTCTTGAAGTTAAGCCACATTTCGTTAGGTAATCCATAAGTAATATTAAAGTTAAATGTGGTGTTAGCCAGGTATTTGCTGACGCAGTCATAGTCAGCGTTGTAAAAATCAGGTTGAGGAGCTTTGGTAATCAGTTTGTCTTTGGTTTTGATTATTTGTATGCATGTTGTTATAACCAGATGATCACTTTTACCAATCGGAGGATGGTAATCTAAGTCGCTAAGTAGTGTGTCATCATAACATAATATAAGGTCTAGCAAGGATTCGTCATCGTTCCGTTTTCTAGTAATTTGCGTAACTAGCTGTTGAAGGTTTGTATGAGAGTACATATTTACGAAACTCTCGCTTATTTTGTCAAGACTTTTCACTTGTGTGAGTGGCCAGGCTAGGTTTGGTTAATTAAAGTCGCCAGCGATGAGTACCGTGTTTTAGTGGATGCCCTTTCAATTATTGAAAAAATAAATGTCTAGGTTTTATTCGTCACCACGTGAAATGATGAAATGATGTAGATAAAAGTTAACATTAGAATTTATACTGTCTTGATATTTTTAAGACGAATTAGTAGTAAACGGATAGTAAACTTTATATTATTATCAAGATAGACAGCCCACATCGTATAGGAATATTTGCAATTCCATACCCTTTATTTTTTAGATAAGACCTATCAGTTTGCTAGTTATTATTTTAGTACCATTCAGCAACGCCGTCAAAAATACCAAAGCTGATCTCCACTTTCTGTAAAATTATTGAACTTCCCTGTCTTGAGCTCAGCATTTCATTCCCACTAATTTCTGGTACAAATTTACGATTATTATAGCTGCTATAGACATATACAGAAGACATCCGTGCCATTGGGTCAACTCCTACTCGCAGTTTTCCATTAGTACATCTGGACGTGTATAGGCTCTGCGCCATTCCTATCGCTATGAAACGATCACGATGGCCAATAAAATGGATATGATTTATTAATTATGAGGAGCAATAGATTTCCCATTTGTTACCTTTATATTATAATGCTCATTTCTAAGGCCCTGTATATTTATATAACACGGAAATGATTTCTGATAAGCTTTTTTGCTATAATATATATTTTTATGGAGTAAATTAGCTACGATTTAAAAAACTATAAAATACACGTTATCCAAAGTCGTAATTTTTCGAGTTTCTTCGTGTTCGATAAAGTGGCCACACTGATAACAACTGAGCTATTCGTCGCGACTAATCATTTAGTACAAGAACCGGCGAAACCAACCGTCGCCTCGACCCCAGTCTATATGAGGGTCATTTGGAATGTGAAAAACTCCGTACCGCCTCTACAGCCACTTCCCTGAAATATTTCTTATTGCCACAATGCTTTTTCGTGCCAACCGTACATCGAGACCAGTCTACCAGATCCCAGAGCATGCTGTTTTAAAGGATATCAGACTTCTGGCAATTTCGACAACTAGACTCGATCTGTCTATGAAATGTCAGATTGTGGTGCTCATATCGCACCCTACTAGACATCCAGAATCTCATGACCCAATTATAGAGCCACCCGCAAGAACTACACGGACAAAACGAAAGCTATTGAGAAGTCAGACATACTCTTTTATCACAAGTGTATTAGGTATATACTGGTAATCAAAAGTAAACCTTACTTAGTGCTTGTACCGAAACAGTTGTTGTTTACTTCAGTATCGGAATTCGGTAAACCTCTTATTACTTTATAAATACTTACAACATTTGTACTTCTTATGGATTATATTGCAACTTCTATCGTTGACGTACACTTAAAAGCCACAAAAGCAAATGAATTCAATCACAAAGGTAAACTTTCACATATGACGTTTTTTTTTATTTACTATAAAAATACAAAAGAAATATTCTTACATCTAAACTCGCCAAACTTTTACGTTTGATGGCGAGATGCGCTCATTTACATAGAATAAACAATATGAAATAAGCAAACTAAACATTTAAGTCCAGTAATTACAATGGTACAATGACATCTATTCTATACTTACTTACTTATTCTAACACATATCTTTATAATATTAGCCTTTCATTAATACATACATACATACATAGACTCACGCCTGTTTCCCGGAGGGGTAGGCAGAGACTACGGAGAGCCATTTGCAACGATCTTGACATATCTCTCTTGCTTCATTCACTCCCATCAGATTTCTCATGCATGCTCTTTTGTTCAGGGTGCTTCTAACCTGTCCTATTTTTAGGATGTCTCCAATCTGGTCAGAGAACGTCCGCCTAGGTCTTCCCCTTCGTCCTGTCCCTTCCACACTTGCCTTATATATCTGCTTGGTCAGTCTTTCGTCATCCATCCTCTCCACGTGTCCAAACCATCTTAGCATACCTTTCTCGATGCTTGTCACTACATCTTCTTTTACCCCACAACACTCTCTTATCATACAATTCTTTACTCTGTCAGTCAAAGAAACACCACACATACTTCGCAGTGCTCTCATTTCTACAGCATTTATTCTACTTTCATGACTCTTCTGCCATACCCAACTATCACTACCATACATAAGAGTAGGTACTAACACCCCTCTATGGACAGCCAAACGTACCTTTTTGGACACGTTTTGGCTATTCATAAACGCCTTCAGAGCTCCATTCACTCTATTACCTGCATTAACTCTTCTTTCAATATCTTCTACATTCTTACCATCTCTTGTAAACAGCGTACCTAAATATACAAACTCATTCACTTGCTCCACTCGCTGTCCATCGATCATAACATTACAAGCCGTAACGCATTCCTCCTTTTCAAAAACCATAACTTTCGTTTTACTTACATTTACTTTCATTCCTTTCCTCTCTAACGCACCATGCATGATTGTTACCATCTCCTGCAACTCCTCCGCTGAAGACGCAAGTATAACCTGATCATCAGCATAAAGGAGGCATTTGACAAGTAACTCATTCATCCTTAATCCACAGTCACTATTTTTCAAATCTTGCAAACAACTGTCCATGAAGAGGTTGAACAGCCACGGCGACGCTACACATCCCTGTCTAACACCTGTTTCGATGGTAAACCAATCCGTGTACGACCCATTTATCCTCACACAAGCTCTAGAATCTTCATAAAGGGACTTCAGAGCTCGTACGAGGATGCTGTTCACCCCATACATCGACAGTACCGACCACATTTCATTCCTCACCACTTTATCGTAAGCCTTTTCCAAATCCACGAATGCGCAATAGACCTTTTGACCTTTGGCCAAGAATTTTTCGGCTACGCACCGCAAGGAAAAGACTTGATCCGTGCACCCCATACCCTTTCGGAATCCTGCTTGTACATCCCATATTTTCTTGTCGGTTACTTCCATAACTCTTTCAATCAGTACCTTCGCATACAATTTGCCAACAATGCTGAGAAGGCTAATGCCTCTATAGTTCTTGCAGTCTTGTTGCGAGCCTTTTCCCTTATAAAGAGGCACAACCACCGCTGTGGTCCAGTCTTCAGGTACTCGGCCGGTGCTCCAGCACAAGTTAAATAAGCGCTGCAGCTGACCAACTATGATGCCCTGTCCAGCCTTCAGCATTTCAACTGTAATCCTATCATATCCTGCAGCCTTACCTAATTTCATACTTCCCAACGCCTTCACAATCTCATCCACACCAATATCGCTTTCATCATTGCTATTATTACCATTCATTTCGTCGATCGATGTCTCTATCGCCGTTCTTTCATATAGACCTTCAAAATACTCCTTCCATCTCTTCAGCACGCATGATTCACCATTCAGTATCTTTCCATTCTTGTCTCTGATTGACGTGTATTCTGAGGATTGAGTTCTTCCTCGAACTGCACGAACGGATTTCCAGAAAAACTTTATATTTCTCCGGAAATCTTCAGATAGTCTGCTATCAAACTCATCTTTCTTTTCCTCTTTTTTTTCTTTTCCTTTTAACAATTTCTTTCACAATTCTTTTTGACCTAACAAACTCCTTTCTTGCTTCATCTATGTCATCACTCGTTGCCTTTCCCATTCTTTCATTTGCTCTGGCAGCCAACCAATCTAACCAAGCTTTCTTCTTCTCTGACACTGCTGATTGTACATCCTTGTCCCACCATGTATTCTTAACCTTTCGTATTTTCCGTCTCTTGATCACACCACATACTTCAGACGCTACACATACTATCTCTTCTTTAAAAGATTGCCATAATTCTTCCATATCATTTATGCCATCAAACCTCTCAAATCTTGCTATCAATCTTCGCTTATACTCATCTTTCACATCTTTTTCTTGCAGATTTTCTACTTTTATTCTTTCTAGGACCCTATTTTCATAATGTTCTCGGTGTCGCCATCCTTTAAAGAGTCCACTTATCCGGCTCATCACCAAGAAGTGGTCTGTGTGGATGCTGATCCCTCGATACACCCTTGTATCTAACACATTCTTTCTCAAACGTTCATCTACAATTACAAAATCAATCATACTTCTTCTAACATTCTTAGCCTCACGCGTATACATGTGTATCCTTTTGTGATTAAACATGGTGTTTGTCACACAAAGGCTCCACTCTAAACAAACCTCAAGCAAAACTTTTCCATTTTCATTCACACTCTCATCGCCAAATCCACCTAAAACCCTTTCAAATCCATCTCGTTTTACTCCCACCCATCCATTGAAATCACCTAACAAGATCAATCTTTCGTTATCCTTACATTTCCTCAAAATCGCTCTTAAGTTCTCCCAAAATTCCTGCCTTTCGTCTTGTTCTTGCTGTGACATAACCGCTACTATATTGACCGGGGCGTAAACCCCTACAATAAAGAGACGAGTAAGTCCTACTTTCATTCTCATCCACAATAGTCTAGCATTTACACATTCATATTCCTTAACGCACTCATTCATTCGCGCAGACAGTATTAAACCAACTCCCTTGCAGGCTCTGGTGGTACTGTCTACCCCAGACCAATAAGCCGTGTAGCTGTCATGCTTGGTGGGGCCACAACCTTTCCTTTTTGTCTCATTCACACATAGAACATCAATCTTTCTATCATCCATCATCTGGCATACTTCATTCAATTTACCATCCATTCCTCCTCCAACATTTAATGTTGCAAACCGGCTTTCCGTAGGCCGCTTTTCGCCCTCGCGGGAAACGAGACGTGATGGGTTGCGAACCGCGTCGCCGCCTTTCATTAATATACAAAATAAATAGGTATAAATATATACATATCTTAAAATTTAACTGTAGGTACCTGCAACTTAAACTACATAAAAGCACAGTCTAAAGTATCCCGGTTTACATTATAATATTTTTCTTAATGTATGTATAACTTAGCATTCAAGTATAATATTCTTTAATTTTGTTTTAAGTGATCCCTTTCTAATTTTAACTTCTTCTCTTAATAAATCTATTCTATTAAACACTTTAGGTATCAAATACTTAGATGTTCTTTTACCATAATAGTTCGTTATCTTTGGTTGGACAAGTTTGTTCTCTCTTACCCTACGTGTATTGTACTTGTTGTTAACATTTACCTTATATTCAGTATTATAATTATATTCCAAACCTATTAAATATTCTACTTTTCTATCGACGGGCATAATTTTACAAATGGGGAATAGCTTATCGTACTCTTTATTGCACTTATCCTTTATGTTTTTACTAACTAAGAATTTAATCAGTCTCAATTGTAAGTCTTTTATCCTTTAAATATGTTATAAAGGTTCTCCCGTATACTAAGAGCCCATAACTAATTAACGAGTCGGCAAGAGCGAAATATACTACTTTAAGAGTCTTTTTGTTCAATACCTGCTTGAGTTGATAAAACTTACATAATACTGATCTTAGCCTATTACAAATATCATATACAAGTAATCTCCAATTAAAGGTTTTGTCTATTGTTAGACCTAAATATTTTAACTTATCTACATACTCTAATTTAGTACAGTAACAATTATATTTATTCCTATTTAGACATTCGTACGTGTGTCCTATCACTGCGAGATTATCATTGTTTACAAATCTAACGCTGCGATTGTGTGGTGAATGAATGTGCATACACTTAGTTTTCGCCAGATTTAATATGATTCCGTTGTCATGTGCCCATTTGGTTATACTTTCAAAATCGCTCTGTATACACCTCTGTACCTCAGCTATATCTTTGGAAGCATAAACAAGGCACATGTCATCAGCTTACATAAATACCTTACATTTCTTTACGAAATTTCACACACTGTTAACGTGCATTATATAACCGACAGTACCGTAAACCGATCCGGTCGGCACACCCAAAGCTATATCTGCCTCTTTACCAGCAAAGCCTGTGATGATTGTGCTCATTTTGCGACGAGTTAAATAGTTTTTAAACCAATTATTTATTGGACCTCTTATTCCGCATTCATCCATTGCCTGTAATAAGATTTCGTGGTCTAAACAGTCAAACGCCTTTTTGTAATCTATGAAAAGGGCTATAATTTGTTTTCCTGAATCTAAGCACTCGTTTAAATAATCAGAGAATCCTGATAAGGCAGATACAGTATTACGCCCCTTACAAAAACCGTGCTGAACGTCACTTAATATTTTGTGTTGTTCTAGAAATGAGCTAATCTGTCCTACGAAATTTTTTTCGGTAATTTTGTCTATGACAGATAATATTGCAATTGGCCTATAATTAACATACTCTAAATGATTACCTGATTTGTATATTGGTCGTATAATTGCATGTTTTAACTGTTCGGGATAGTTACCAATATATATTGACATATTTATAAATGCAGCTAACACAGGACTTATTTTTTTACGTAAATAAATAATGTCTTGGACACGTATCCCATCAATCCCAGGTGCTTTCTCACACGACATTATTTTTATGATCTTGTCTACGTCTACCGCAGTCACTTTACAGAATCTAAAGCTCACTTCACTCGGGCTTACATACGTATTTCTATCCAGAAACTTAAAGTTACAAACGTGTTTAATGTCTTTTATTTCTTCCGTAAATGTTTTAGAAAAGTTTGAATAAATTTCTTTGATGCTATCTGTTTTTCCTAAGTACTTTAAAATAACGTCATCTATACTAGTTTTGTTTCGTCCCAACCATAAGTTAATATTTGCCCATATTTTCCGATAATCACCCTTACATTTTAAAATTTGTGCCTGCCTATACTTATTTTTTGCCGTAGTTATTAATTTATTGAATTTATTTCTAAATTTTGTATAATCTAAACGCTTAACAATATTTTTTGGATCTGCTTTCCATACTCTAAATAAATAATCTCTACGTAGTAACATTGAATATAAATACTTATCTATCCATGGCTGTCTTACAGTTTTCCTATTATTTATCGTAACTTTATTTGTACTTTCGTTATAAATCTGACGGAATGCACTACACATAGTCTCATATAATAATACAGGACATATGATTGTAAGTAACTGAGCCCAGTCATAATCATCCAACTTTTGTCTTACCATTTGTTCATTAATCACTTCGCGCACACTACAATTATTGCTATTGCCACTCACACATTCGTTGTCACGCACACATAAGTCTAACACAACTCCAACGGCGTGATAATCGGCGATGCGCGACTCGAGTACATACGCGCACGCGCCACTCTCGCTCCGTCCCGCTCTCACCCAGACATGGTCTAAGCACGCTGTCTCAAGCCGGCCGTCCGCGGTCGCTTCGCGCGTCACCTGGTTACTCGGAATTGTACTAAGTAGGCCGCATTCACACAGGTTGTTTTTGTATTTTGTTACTGTAGTTGTTAAGGGGTGCTACCCTAACAGTAGGTGATAGTAGATGATAGTGACGAAGGTCGATGATATGATAGACAGGTTGCGTAATAGGAATGCTAAAACACACACAACCTTTTGCGACCAATGCTTTATTGTCACTACTATGCAATAAAATTACAATATAAAAGTGCTGACGCGCACTGCGACGCGGTAATTACGTATATAAAATAATATTAACCTGTACAGTTGTCTGTACATGCTGCCGAGGGCAGAAAAGAGGGCAACGATCTAATTATGAATATAAAATAACAAACATGATATCAAATTAAATGAAAAGTTATAAATAAAATACATTAAAATGCAGTTCTAACTACTTAATCGCTCTCACTTAATGGAATATCGAACTTTAAATTATATAAGTTGGGCGTTGATGTGCTCTCGTTGATCCTCCTAGGTTGAGGGATAGGCTGCGGCTCGGGTATAGTCTGTGCATCTGCTAACTTCAATCCCGGTTCCATGGGCGGCTGCTGCGTCCGTCTTCGTCTAATCCAAATGATAGTGAGAACGAGGCCCGTTAGGATGGCTCCTCCCACCAGCGTGTAATGCACGCTGTACTGATGCACGTCGTGGACGCTGAGTGTTTGAGTCGATTGTTGCTTAAGATGTTCTAGCTCAGACCTCAGCTGGGCCCAAATGTCATGATGATCTTCTGGTCGAAAGGATTCAATAGAAGACATACTTGTATTGACGATATCATTCACCACAGATATCTGTGGGAGCTCAATCCCCTCTGTATGGTGATCCACGTGATTTATAAAGTTCTTGTGAGAGTAAATCTGAAATGACTCTGCCTTTAGCGTGCATCCTGGGCATAAGGTGATTATGCCATTGCCTGATAAAGTCTTCACTTCCGTGGCCTGTGTGCTAAAAATACGCACAGTGCATTGTTGACAACATTGATACAGCCAGTCGTTAGGGCGACGTAACTTGATCCACTTGTTCACGCGGCACTTAGATCGTTTGTATGTACAGGCTGATGTTATTATGTCATTGATTTTAACATCGCAAATGGATTGTTGTTCAAATATTTTATATATCGGCTTGTCAATGGTACATAATATCTTCTCGGGATTTGCATGTAGACAAAGTTGTAAATCATTTTCGGTGAAGAATAAGACCAAGTCCTTTCTCAAATTGAATGCCAAATATGGATTTCCCTTGGATTCGCTTGCTTGCAGAGGAATAACCTTATCCAATTCATACTTTTCCGTAGTGATCAAGGGAATTTTAATCTCCATAATCAGATAGTCATCGTATACACGAGTAAACACTCGCAGCAACTTGTATAAGCTCTTGATACCCGACCTTTCCATTGGAACATTTAGATCATCCTGTATCTCACGCATTATGATATGAATTTGAGATTCTAATTCTTCAGGCGAGAATAAGTGAGTATCTATGCGCCCATGATGAATATCTGTGATCACATCTATTAGTGTTTGCTGCATACTTCGTAGGGTTGATAGGACGACATACGCTGATAACGCCGAGGACGTTAACAAAAGGCCTTGAGTGGTTTCTGATTACACGGTGTTTACGTCTTGTCGTAATAACTTCATTTGTTTATTCATATATGTGAATTGTTGATTCATAATAGCTTCATTTCTTCGTATAACCTTCGATTCCGATTCTATGATAAGGGTTTGATTTTTGATAAGGTTCTGCATGTGGTTTTCGTTCATGGAAATTTTCTCAATGTCTTGCTTGTAACGTAAATGCTCCTATTACCGCCAGGTTTAGCTGTCTTAGGATTCACTTAAAAACAATAGATATAAGCTGTTATGTTAGGAAAGATGTTATAATTTATAATTAATCTCACCGAAGTATTCTTTGCAATTCAGTACATAAAGTCAATATTCAATAACACAATAGTTACTAAATAATTATTTAATCCAAAATAGTAGTTGATTCTATTACCGAACCATAGAATGCGGCAAGATTCTATTACCGATTTTTCTACTTCTTTTACCGACCGCTACGAAGTTGTCACTTCTTCTAAACTATTAAATAAAATAAAAAGTCGTTTTTAAGGTATTTATTATATAATAACAATAGATATGAGATCAACATTATTATAATATGAATATAATTATTTATTGCAACGCTTAGAGCACTTATTTTTTGTTATTTTAATTAATAAAACCTGACTTCTCGAGATAATCCAGTTTACCAGTCTTTTTTTTTTCCTCCTTCGTTAAAACAGTTTGTTCAAAACTCAGATTATTAGAACAAAATAATCTGAGTGTAATATTACACCTCTGCCTACCCCTTCGGGGATATAGGCGTGAGTCTATAAATAAATAAATAAAATAAAATAATCTGAGGTTCAAAAATATACATTTTGATTTTGTGTACTGTAATACATATTACCAAAAATATCGGCACAGCTGTTAGACGGTAATTGATTAAAGTATGAAGGTTACAATATTCTATAAGCGACCAATAAAGTGAATAATAAACAGATAAACTATCCGCTTTATGGAATGTTGTTAAATTCGTTCTCATAGCTATATTATTTCTTTTTATGCCAGTTAGTCTTTAATTCAGTTAATAATGGTTATTTACAGTATAATATAAGCGATATTGTCTAACGTTGAATCGAGTTTTAAACAAAAACTTTAAGAAATAGCTTTGTCGTTAATAGATCTAACGAGGTATGTTCTCAAAATTCAACAACGCCATGGGTCGTTATTAGACTCAAGTTTTGAAATTTCGATTCTATTAGCGCCTTAAATTAAAACATGATTTTATAACACAAAAAACAATTAAAAGTATTATATTAAGAGCTAGTTTAGGAAACGAATACATACGTTACAGTAATAATGTGATAGCAAGAAGACAAATCCATTTTTAGTGTGTTATTTTCCTTAAGTAAAATTTAGGTGTACTTAGGTGGCTGGAGACGCGACACTACGAAATGTGGGTCCGTTTCGGGCGCGCCCCACTCACTTTCAAATTATTTCTTTCACTGGCTATTTAAACACACACACTTTACTCTTTTTGTTGTCCAACAAAAATACGTAACTAATTTTTAAGATATGACTTTTCTGGAACCTATATTATGTCTAATATGAGTGATTTAAAAATTAGATCGTTAATAGAGTACACATTTTAGGGGGTCGTTAATAGGAGCTTTTACGTTATTGCTCGGCAAACTTGTCGTCTAAAACTCCAAATAAATAGCTAGCCAGGTTACCAACGCTGTTAACTAGTCCCTTCCTGTGTCTTTTGTTAGGGTTCCGCAGTAACGAATTATAATGTTGGAGTTCGTTCAACTCATGCTGCAGTTGTAGTAATATTGCTCCGTAGGACATTCTTGATTGTGTTTGTGAAGACGTGTTTTGACCCAATTTATTCAAATGCCGGATTAGCTTCCACTCATCCTTTATATGCTGCAGTTCCGATATCTTATCAAAAAATAGATGGTTTCCACTGTCGAGCGCCGTGATATTGTAAGTTACTGCTGTTTGCTGCAAACTGGGTGATATAGTCATCATCAACAGGAGAAACACAGACATCAATAATGTTGTCAAGGAGAATTTTGGCTTATTGGGACGTCTGGGGGTCGTCCCGTGACAAGATATGTTCGAGATGTCTTCTTTTGGATTGTCATCTTCCCGTACCGGCAAAGGGATAAGTTTGTTAACCGGGCGCTTGATGCTACTGTCAGCAGTCTTGAGAGTCACAACTCTTACGCACCCGTCTTGACCAGGATGCAAAGCTTGTACACGCGCCATCGCCCATTTGCCAGGTGGCATATTATCTTCTTTGATAAGAACAACATCGTCCACTCTCAGATTTTGTTTTGCCATACGCCATTTTGTTCTCGACTGTAATTGCTGAAGATACTCTATAGACCACCGTTTCCAGAATTGTTTGTTCATTGATTGAATCAGCTGCCAACGCGTATTCAAATTGATATGATCAGGATCTGTCTGAGGTCGTGATAACAGGGAGCCACCAACCAGGAAGTGCCCAGGAGTGAGGTACGTGTCGTCTAGATTTTCAGTGAGTGCACAGAGGGGTCTCGAGTTGAGACAGGCTTCTATTTGACAGAGCAGTGTAGAGAATTCTTCATATGTTAATTTTTGAGCACCCAGAATACGCTTCAAGTGATATTTCAAACTCTTCACCGCTGCCTCCCACAAGCCGCCTGCGTTTGGCCAAACGGGAGCGTTAAAGTGCCAATGTATATCCATATTGGTGACGTCATTAATAGCATCTCGATTGATTGTAGCCATGATCTCTCTGTACTCTTGCTTAACAAGACGTGAAGCGCCCACAAAATTAGTGCCATTATCGCTATAAATATTTTTTGGTACTCCGCGTCTGGAACACATTCTTCTTAATGCTGCCAGGAAAGATGCTGTGCTGAAGTCCGACACCAATTCCAAATGCACGGCCTTGGTGGCTAGGCAGACGAATACCGCAACGTACCCTTTGCTTGTTTTTATACCTCTTCCCTTGTTGGCCTTTATATCAACGTGTCCCGTGAAATCAACACCCACGTTGGTGAAAGGGCGTGAGGGAGTGATTCTTGGCTTAGGCAGATCCGCCATTAGCTGTTGATAGGATTCCTGACTATATCTTCGACACTTGACGCACAATCGGAGCTGTTTTTTAACGCTATTGATGCCACTGAGCAACCAATATTTCTCCCCAATATGTGATAAAGTGAGTCGCGGCCCGCCGTGCAACGTATGCATGTGAGCTTGCTGAATAATTAGCACTGATAAGCGACTTCTTGGTGATATTATGATGGGATACTTAGCAGCATATGTTAGATTCGATTGTCCAAGGCGTCCGCCGACTCTCAGTATTCCGTGATCATCTAGGAATGGTTGCAGACAGGATAGCTTGCTTTTGCTTCGAACGAATCCCTTTTTCTTCAAATGATTTATATCTTCATTAAAATCAATAATTTGTACTTCTTTTATAATGAAATATAGTACGCTTTGTATTTCGACACCGGTCAATGCACCTCTCGCTGCACGTGAGTTCTTGTTGCGTAGGCAAGTAATGTAACGCGAGACCCAGGCCACTGTACGTACAACCTTAGTTAATGAATTGAATTTATTTAATAATTCAATTATAAATGATATTTGTGTTTCACATAAAGCTGTATGCACAGTGTGTTTTTTCCTTTCTAATATAGGACTATGATATTCACTTGTAGTAATGGTATTGTAGTCGCAGTTTATAAGCCAATCTGGCCCTTCCCACCACAAGTGATCTCGGGGTAAGTTTTCCGATGTCAGTCCTCGTGTGGCACAGTCAGCTGCATTGTCACAAGACTTCACGTGACGCCAATTTGATGCTGGAATAACTGTAGTAATTTTCTGCACACGATTTGCCACAAATTGCTGCCATTTTGATAAGTCTCCATGTAACCAGCCTAGTACAACCATCGAGTCAGTCCAGGCGAAGATCTCTATTTGCTCTGAAGAAAGGGTTTGCAGAAATTTCTTCATCAATTGTGATAGTAATAGTGCACCTAGTAACTCCAATCTTGGTAATGTAATTGCTTTGTTCAATGGTGCAACTTTCGTTTTCGCTATAACTAGTTTTGATGTGTACATGCCCTTATGATCAACTGTGACCGCGTAAATTGCACACGCGTAAGCCTTCTCCGAAGCGTCACAAAATCCGTGTACTTTTATTGATTGTTCTATTTGACCAATATAGCGAGGTATGGAAAATATGTTAATATTTCTTAGGTCTTCTCGCAACTTTTGCCATTCTAATGATATGTTTGGGGGCAAGTTTTCATCCCACATTAGGGGTGTCGTCCAGGTGGTCTGGAACAAAATCTTTGCCCTGATAGTGAGCGGTGATAGCCAGCCGAGCGGGTCAAATATTTTTGAAATATCCGACAATAGTTGACGTTTTGTGTACGGCTTGCCGCTGAGTAAAGGTTCGATTCTTGTGTCAAACGTAAACATGTCGCTTGTAGCAATCCATCGCAAGCCCAATGTTTTTCGAGACTCGGTGTCCTTGAACTCGAATGGAGCGTTTATTTGTTCTGGCTGTAGATTTTCGATGAGTTGGGATTCATTGCTTGACCATTTTCTCATGTTCATGCCAGCGCCTTTTAACACTTCTATTAATTCTTGTTGTAGTTGTCTAGCATGGATGGTATTATTTCCTCCTAAATAGTCATCCATGTAAAAGGATGACTCCAGAGCAGCAGCAACTGATGGATATTGATCTGCGTGATCGATACCAATTTGTTTCAGCATTCTCATCGCCAAGAAGGGGGCTGCTCTCGTACCGTAAGTAACGGTAGTTAAATGATCTTCTTGGAGGGCTTCGTGAGGACAACTTCTCCAGAATATTGATTGAAGCGGCTGATCTTCAGGTCTTAAAAGTATGGCTCGGAACATTTTTTCCACATCTGCTGTGACAACGTACTTATATTGTCGCCATCTTAAGATAAGATTTTGAAGATCTTGTTGAAGATTAGGTCCGCTATACATTAAGTCGTTTAAACTGCGCCCAGATGACATCTTAGACGAGGCATTGAACACAACACGGAGAGCTGTCGTCGTGGAGTCCAACTTTTGCACGCCGTGATGAGGTAAGTAGCATGCTGTGTGATCTTGTTGACTAACTTTACGCATATGACCTAATTCTTCATACTCCCGCATGAACTTGCGATAACCTTCAGCCAGTGATGGATCTTTGATCATCTTCTTTTCTTGCTGAATAAATTGAGCGACAGCCTTTGATCTAGATGCGCCCATTTCTTGTTCGAAGCTGGGTTTCATAGGTAATGCTACTTCATACTGGCCCGAGCTTAATCTCCTCGTTGTAGACTGATCATAATCCTCACAATATAAGTCCACCGACGATAGTGACGTAGAGGTATCGTGTATATCTTCTACTTCCCAGAACTTGGAGATGCTATCTACATCATTGATTACAACATGGCAAGCGAACGTCTTCACATTGCCTGATAGTATCCATCCAAGTTTCGTCTGCTGAGCTATGGGGGCTTGGACAGGACCTTTGATTAGACCACTCATGATTATATCTGAATAGACACTAGCATCCAATAGCAAGTCAATTGGCTTCGAAATGTTATATTCGGGATCTGCCAGTCTTGTGTGGGATAAGTGTGGCCAAATTTGTTTCTTAAACGAAGCATTAGGTAAGTTATTTATAACTCGTGTTACGACTAGAGCCTCCGTAGTAAAGTGATAATCGTCGTAAATTGATACACATTCGAGTGACACTAGACCCTTGCTTTGTTTTTGTGTCGATCCAATGCCCGATACCGCTGCTCGACAATATTGTCGTTTTAATCCCAATAATTGAGCGGCGTTTTCTGATATAAGGGATATTTGTGACCCCTGATCTAATAGGGCTCTAAACTGTATATAGGTACCGTCTGAGGCCTTGATATTCAATGCTACGGTAGTTAAAAGTACCTCTTCATTATCACTCGCCACGTAGTTGACGTTGTTACTATTCTGTGACGTCGACGCTGAATCCAGTGGTGTTCGAGATGACTGGGATCGAGGTTGATCATGTGCGTCACATTGCATCGCTGATATTGCGTCATGAATTAATGAATTATGATCGCCATTGCATTCCTTGCACCTTTTTGTTGATAGGCATTTATTGTCATAATGTTTGTAGAGACAATTACGACAAATATTATGTTTTGATAGCGTTTTCATTTTCGAGTCCGCCGATTGCGCAAGGAAGCGTTTACACTGAAATAGATCATGTGCAGCTTTACACACGGGACAAAATCGCCTGTTATTTGTAGCGTTAGACTGATATTTCTTGTAAAAAGAAGTGTTTTTTGACGACGTATTGTAGTTGGTGGGTTTGGAATGACCTGGGTTCGATTTATACGAGTCTGATGGTGACTTCTTGCATACAGGCTCTCGAGCCATAAACTTGTTCTCAAGAAAACGGATTAGCTCCGAATATGATGCAAGGTCTCGAGGCGATTCTCGTGATTCCATGAAGTCAGTACGCGTCTCCTCGTCTAACTTTTTCGTCAAGAGATGAACTAGTATTGGATCCCAGGTAGCGATGTCAATGCCTAGGTTTTTGATGCTGTTGACACACTGGGTTGTTGTATCATGGAGCTTCTTAAATGCATGATAAGATGATTGTTTATTGATCGGCGGCTGGTTTAGAAATATATCCATCTGCGTTGAAAATAAAATCTGAGGGTTGTTATAACGGTGCGTAATAATGTCCCACGCAGTCTCGTAATTTTCGGCTGATATATTAAGGTGTTGAATTAAACACTCTGCCTCACCCTTGACCTTTCCCTTGAGATGTTGCATCTTCTGCGCCTTACTAAGACATTTGTTATTCTGTATCGTCTCCACAAACAAATCAAAAAAGGTTGGCCACTGGGTGTAAAACTGGGTTGCCAAAAAAGGTGGGAACCTCCAGTTTGGGTGTGCTTGTTCAAGGTGGGCAATAGAGTTCAATTTTCGGTTCAACTCCTTCTTGATGGCAAGGTAACGTTCCTCAATGTCCAAAAACTTGTCTTGGTATGCGCGGTTGCTTCCTTTTAACTGATTGTCGAGACGCAGATGAATGGTGTCAATAACCTTCCAAAGATTTTGAAGATTCTTTAATTCGTCTGACAGCTCCCATTTCTCCTCTAAATCTTCAATATTGATTCTATTGATCAACCGATCTAACGCTCTAAAATTGGTTTCCTGCTGGCTAAGTAGGTCGTCCCCAAGACAAGAATAATCCTCAAAAGTAGGCAAAGAAAATGTCAGAAATTTGGGCTCTTTGTACGATGATATCATTTCCTTTGTTTTGATGTAATAATCCTTCATGTACCCATAGATATTTTTGCTGAAATATTCGTATTGATCGTCCTCGAAGACTATCAGCTGGTTATGATTTTCCTCAAACTCCTTCCACCATTTATCCAGCGCGGCTAAACGGCTGAGAAGGTACTCAGATGTCTTCCTACTCGCACTATCCTTTCGGAAGTTGACATTTACTCGCTCGATTTCCTTTGTTAGGATGCTCTGGCGTTCCAAAACGGATTGTAATCCCTCCATGATAACTGATGCTAGTGATAAATTAAAACACAAGATAATAAATACCTGGGGTTAAGTTGATATAGATGTTGACGAAGAAATGATCTCCGATGCTTGATAGAACGATTGCTTACGTGATTGCTGTGTGCCTGTAATCTCTAGCACGATATATGCGCCTTCTCAATTCTACTGGTGAGACCCGCTTGTGGGAGGCCAGCGAACCGATTCGCTATCGTACTAGAAATCTACCAAACACAAAATGAAATTGATACACTATTTCACTGGTTCACAAACCGAAATAGGCCGGTTAAACGATCGAAGGACCACGATGTTAAGGGGTGCTACCCTAACAGTAGGTGATAGTAGATGATAGTGACGAAGGTCGATGATATGATAGACAGGTTGCGTAATAGGAATGATAAAACACGCACAACCTTTTGCGACCAATGCTTTATTGTCGTAGTGACAATAAAATTATATGCAATAAAATTACAATATAAAAGTGCTGACGCGCACTGCGACGCGGTAATTACGTATATAAAATAATATTAACCTGTACAGTTGTCTGTACAGTAGTGTTTAACATGTCGTTTAATATATTAATATTGGTGTCGCCTATCATTATAATTTTATCAGATGGTATAATAGATTTTATTAAGGTCTTTAATTGCTGGATATATGTTAGTTTATTACTGATCGGTGGTCTATATATTGCAATTATGTGTGTTGTATCTTTCCCGCAGTTCAGTTGACCATGCAATGTTTCTACAGCCTCTGTGTTTACTATTTTAGCCTCAAAGTTTGAGCCATTCTTGGCGTATATTAATAATCCTTCTCCTCTGCAAGTTTATCTAGTATGTATAAAAGTATTATATCCTTCTATTTGGTATAGTGTAAGTTCCGACTTCTTTATATTTATTTCGCTTAATATTATTATATCTATATTATATTTAATTTTATCAAGAAAAACTTCAACGTGCTATTAGCACGTTGAAGTTTTTCCGAAGTGATCTGATGTTTAGATGAAATATGGGTGTTCGATACTTTTTGAGATAGATCCTGACTTAAATCTATTATATCTAAGTATCTTTTAAAGTTAAACTCGCTACAAGTATTATATGTGTGATCGAATTTTGCTGTTAAAAATTCACGTCGTGTGTACTCGCGTCATTCGACCCGCGTTTATTTGAATTCTTCGAATTGATTCAAGTCGTCTTCGGATCTAATGTTGTATATCTTTTTTTCGTCACTATTTCTTTTAACCAAGATGCTACAGTTCTGCACCCAAATATATTGAAAACCTTTCGGTTTTAGTTTATTTCTTACTATCCAAAGAAGTTGTCGTTTATATTTGGGTAAATCTTCGTTAATGTATATTCTTGTTTCGCTGCCGTTATCATACACTTTGTTATTTATTTATTTTTTTATTTTTAACTTCCTGCAAAATACATTGCACAAGGCGGACTTAATGCCTATAGGCATTTTCTCCCAGTCAACCTTTGGGTGAGGCAGAGATGGTCATGGCAGGTGTGTACATACGCAAAGAGAGTAAAATAAAATAGAATACACGGTATAATACATACTATAAATACATACAAGATCCATACATACGCATAAATATATACATAAATGTATACATATATAAATACATACATATGTATATATACATAAATACATATAAATATATAAATGTATACAGATAAAAATAAATATATATAGATATACTACTAACGGTAGATAAAGTACTACTCAGAAGCTTCCAACAATTCAATATAAAACAGCTGGCGGACTCTAAATTTGAACGTGGCACGAGTAGTTGACATCCTAATTTCGGGAGGGAGTGCATTCCACAGGAGGATGGATTGGATATTAAAAGAAGAATGTACTAGACTAGAAGTGTGAGATGGACAGAGAAGAAGAAGGTTATTAGTAGATCGCAAGTTCTTGTCATGATTGGAACAGAGATATTGAAAGTAAGGTACCAGATATGACGGACTATTAGGAGAGTGGAGAAAGGAATATAAAGTCGACAAGGTACGCAAATTTCGTCGCTGCCAAATCGGCAACCATTTCAATTCCTTGCGAAATTTAGAAATATGATCAAACTTGCGCAGATTAAAAACGAACCGAATGCAATAATTGAGAAGTCGGTCAAGTTTGTTGAGTAGATCTGCATTCAGGTCGAGATAACATACGTCACCATATTCAATTATAGGGAAGATTAAAGTTTGCACAAGCATTGCTTTGGTTTTTGATGAAAGAAAATTCTTGAGTCGATACAGTGAGCGCAGAGTCCCAAATACTTTCTGGCTGACAACTGAAACCTGAGTCCGCCAGTCAAGGATGCTATCTATGTGCAAACCAAGATTTTTAACAGATATCGAAAATGGTATAACGCACCTGTCAAAAATTACACGCGACAAACTTGTGAAATCAACTCTAGTAATCACAACATAAAATAATGCCACGATGGCCTGGCATTTCGTTGGATTAACACAGAGGCCAAATCTGTCAGACCACATCCGTATCGCATGCAAGTCTCTGTTAATTTTAGCAATTGCATCTGACAAGTTGTCCACCCTTGCCTGAGCGTAAAGCTGCAAGTCGTCAGCATACAGATGATACGCACACTGAAGTTCATGAGTAATGAGATTAATGAATAGTGAGAATAGAAGAGGAGAGAGAATTCCGCCTTGTGGAACCCCAGCGTCCAGATCGCACCAATTTGACGATGTCTCATCAATGCGAACTGATTGCTGGCGACCACGAAGATATGATGAGAACCAATCCCGAGCCTAAGATGAAATATTAAGGTGGGAGAGGATGGCCAAAAGTACGTCGAGGCTGACGGTATTAAAGGCGTTTGAGAAGTCCACCAAAACTAACACAGTTACTTCGGCTTTCTCCACGCCCACCCTAATATCGCCAGTCACCTTCAGAAGAGTGGAAACAGTGCTGTGACCAGGCCGGAATCCGGATTGGAATGGACTAAGGATATTATTGGATAGGATGAATCTGGATAACTGCTTGTGTACGCAAGCCTCTAGGACTTTGGATAGGAATGGGAGAATGGAAATGGGCCGATAATGATTAGGCATGGTGGGATTGGAGATTTTAGGAAGAGGCCGAACGTAGGCTTTTCGCCAGACGGCAGGATATTGACCAGAGGAGAGGGAAAAGTTAATTATATGAGAGATAGCAGGAAGGAGTTGGTCAAGAACAGTGGTGATCATGCGACGACTGATATTATCGTAGCCCACTGCCCTTGACTTGATGGAAAGGATCGACTTGTTATTCGTTATCTTAGTTTCTTTCTTTACATGCATCCAGCCGTTACGAGCAGATTTAGACCGAAGTGAGACAAGCACAGGCTTGGGCTTTGTGTCCTCAGGTTTTTCTTGACCTACCCTCTTGGCGTCTTCTATATCGCTTGGGTCCAAATTCAGTTTCTGTGCCAGTTTTTGTACTAATATTTTCGTGTTTTCGTTGTCTCGCTTTTCTAATCCGTGTATTTCAATGTTTTTCTCTTTATCGCTCATCTCTAATTCTTGTACCCGTTCTTCTAACGCCTTTTTAAACTTCTCCAAATAGACATTTTCTGTTCTAATGCCTTTATTTTCTTCTGCGATTCCTCTTTATAATCAAGCAGTGTTTGGTACATGTCGGCGTAGAACTCAACACTGTTGGTAAGGTCTTGAATGTTTTTCTCCAAACTATAAATTACAGCTAACTTTCTATTTACCTCAGCCAAGACATTTTCACCAGACTCTTCACTTGGGTTCAACGTAATCCTTGAGTCAACTGCGGATGGTTTTGGACTGCTTTTATTTGTCTGGCAGTCGTCGCACAGTGAACTATTTAAAAATCTTTTATCTACACATTTTTTATGGTAAACATTTTCACATTCACCTTTACATTTCACTGTATCATCTTTAGCTAAAGATAAAAACAGTTTGCATTTTTTACATTGCACCATTTTAACTTTTATATTTTATTTTCAAATACGTAATTACTCACTGCTTTCTCAAGTTATTCGATAGACACAACCGTGCGTCGAGCGCGCGCGCAGCGGAAATTTCATCAATCAGCTTTGAATCACATCGGACACGTTTGCACTTACACGCCGTCGATGTCGATTTGTTTTGGCTAATAGTTATGATAGTAAAACAATTGGAAAAAAAAAATTGATGCGATAGCCTAATGGAAAATCCAAAATACTGCCATAATTGCAAAAAGTACGACTTCAAAATCACGGCGTGCACCACTGACTTTTCGAAGTAATGGGCGTATTAAATGTTTAATTTTATTGCTTGCGGCAGCACATTACGTTGCGGTTCCGGCTGTAGCGGAGATCTTTATAGTCCGGTCAATATAGACATTTGAAATAACAATAATTGCTGGAGAGCCAAATATTGGTAGAGAGCCAGGGTTTATCATTACAAATAAAGTCTTAAAAGTCCCCATCGATCCCATGTGTGCTACAAAACTTATTCGGGGTCAAACGTCAAAATTTGAGGTATTTTGGTTTTTTCTTGAAAACGGTAAGTTTTATCAAAATAAAACCTTAGCCAAAGTTGTAGACATTAAAATTTTCTACAAAAATGCTATCAATGATTTTTTCCTAAGAGTTACCATTCCAGAGATATCGCGATTCTAAGAGTCACATCATGCATGATATGCACACATTTACACGCCAACTGTGAGGTAGTGTACTCGGCGCGTTTTTTACCGTGGTTTTCCCTGTAGGCCTACTCCACTAACTGTCATGACAATTTTAGGATAATTTAAGGTAACAATACTCGTCAAGTTCTAGATATTTTCTTATTATTGATATTGATTATTGCGTTAACTATTGTTTTGATTTCTTTATATATTTTAATCAGATTCATACTCTTGAAAGTCTACTTCAACAGTTATGTCTTCTTCGATTTCTTCTTCTTCCTCAAAGTCGTCAAATTCGTCAAATTTTGACGTTTGACCCCGAATAACTTTTGTACAGCGGGATAGCAGCCCTACGCAACTAACCCCACTGTACAAGGGGAGTAATTAAATGCTATGGGATTAATCCTAACTTATAAACCTACACTATCCTAGAGTCGTAGCCTATCACCTATAACATCCTATCCTAGTTATCCTAATCCTTATACCTATATATGTATCCTAAACCTATCCTAACTTGTACCTAGCGTATGATGCGTATAGGCTTGGTGCTCTGTGGTATTCTGTGATACAGACCAGCACTTATACGCACCTATTACTAGGCCCTAAACCTATGGCACGTACTATCGTAGTACTACTGTGGTATGCTGTGATACAGACCTACGATTCGTACGCGCCTAAGAACCTAATCCTATGTGTCTCTACAAATCTCTAGACCCTAGACCTACCATACGTATTAATATATACTTATATAGATAGGTGCGGGATATCTGCCACCGGAGACCTATCATGACAGACGGACTGTGGGTAGGAATTAGGTATGATGGAAATGGTTTTCTGACGGCCAACTCGACAGACTCACCGAGCTGATCAGTACTGATGGCTAAAGGTGTCTTGGCCACCGGCAGAGGTGTGGGAAGGGTATCGAGTCAAAGTCGGATTAAACTTGTGACTGCTTTATTTCTTAAACTACATGATCTTATATACTAAACTTATCCTATGTACACACACACAACTCTACGGTTGTGTGCTGTGTGTGAAAGGTGCCATCTCAGCGGTATATGCCTTAGGTGAATACGTGATTTTTTCTTAATTTAATTAAAAATCACGAAAAATCTGTGTTGCGGTAAATATACACGTATATCGCTGAAATGGCATGTTCATGTGTGAACAACTTTTGTAGCACACATGGGATCGATGCGGACTTTTAAGACTTTATTTGTAATGGTAAACCCTAGCTCTCCACCAATATTTGTCTCTCCGGCAATTATTGTTATTTGACCAGTATTTTTAAGTCTAAATTGACCGGACTATTAACAGTGGTTAAGGGTAATAAACTGACTCAACTCTCAGACATTCCTGACATACTTTTTCTTCACCTTTTAGCAAGCGATAATTAAACTCAAAAACTCAAAATGTTTATTGCTTTCATGTGTAAGTACAAAGATCTTAAATTAATAATACATTTAGAATCAACATGCAACCCTGTTAGGGCACAGCAAATTTACGTTAACAACATAATACGTAGCAATATCTTTAAAAGAAATTTCAGAACAGTCCTTCTGTTAATCCACAGTTCATGAGCCTTTTGATTTATGTAGCGTGGAGCACAATTAACGATTAATGTTAATGTTTTATTCTACAACGTACATAATAAATGAGCATTTTGCATGCAAGGTGCCATTCATGAAGAAAATGCACTTAAATTAATAGTACGCTGAGATTTATATTATATAGTAGAGTACTTCTACTGCCTCGTTGGTCTCGCGGCATAAATGTGCGCGTGGGATTTCTCAGGTTCGATCCCCGGGTCGGACAAAGTGTTATTGGGTTTTTCCGATAGGAAATTCTCAGTAGCAGCACGGAGTCCGGTAATGTGCCAGGTACAGCAATAGGCTCGCCCCCCATTACGTGGGACTAAAATAAAGCTGCCAAAAGTAGGTGTAGCAATATACCTCTGCCTACCTCTTCGGGGATATAGGCGTGAGACTATGTATTAATGTATGTATGTAGTAGAGTACTTATAGTAATATTTATGTAACAGGTATATGTCGCGTAATTATTAGAAAATATAGGTAAAATACCTTATACAGCCCTCGACGTTTCGGCATAGGTTACACCAGCCGTGGCCACGAGATGACTCAACATAGGCCCATTACACAAAATTAAATAGTACTATGTGTACAAGTCGTGAAAGTTTAGAAGTATTTATATAGAACTTTTTTTATAGCCCTGGTTTTATGGAAAGCTGATATTATTCAATGTACATATCGTAATTATTTTTATTAGTGTTTAGATAGCGATAAAACTATAAAATCAATACTTAAATAAACCTTGCTAAGATTTATGTTGCTAGTAAAATTATTAAGGTTATTAAATTAGGCTTTTATAAGCTTGCAAGTTATTTATTTTTGCTTTATTAGTTCTGATTTCTTAGTCATTTTATCGATTAGCAATATTTAAACAACATACTGATTTGTTTTAAATTATGTTCCTTTTGCAATTAATTTTTTTTATCCTTATTACCCGAAATTAGACGTATTACCCAAAAATATCATTGTTAGGTATATATTTAATTGGGAAATAGACAAATTGTATTTACACTCTACGGATATACAAAAAATGCTACAAACCTAATTAATTCGTAAAGATTATGAATTCAGAAATATAAAAATGAATAATCTAATAACAATAACAAGCAAACAGCATTTCAATTGGCAACATAAAATCGTGATGGGCCGCCAATACTGAAATCACGTTTTATATTTCTTTGTGATTGTACCTACAAAGCTGCAAGAGTATGCAGCAGAGATGAGCGAACAAATGAAAGATGTACGGATATTTTACATACATACATACATAAATTCACCCTTGTTTCCCGGAGGGGTAGGCAGAGACTACGGAATGCCATTTGCAACGATCCTGAAATATCTCTCTTGCTTCATTCACTCCCATCAGATTCCTCATGCATGCTCTTCTGTTCAGGTTACTTCTCACCTGTCATGTTTTTAGGATGTCTCCAATCTGGTCAGAGAACGTCCGCCTAGGTCTTCCCCTTCGTCCTGTCCCTTCCACACTTGCCTTATATATCTGCTTGGCCAGTCTTTCGTCATCCGTCCTCTCCACGTGCCCAAACCATCTTAGCATACCTTTCTCGATGCTTGTCACTATATCGTCTTTTACCCCACAACACTCTCTTATCACACATTTCTTTACTCTGTCAGTCAGAGAGACACCACACATACACACCACTTCTCAGTGCTGTCATTGCTACAGCATTTATTCTAATTTCATGACTCTTCTGCCATACCCAACTATAACTACCGTACATAAGAGTAGGTACAAACACCCCTCTATGCACAGCCAAACGTGCCTTTTTGGACACGTTTTGGCTATCCATAGACGCCTTCAGAGCTCCATTCACTCTATTACCTGCATTAACTCTTCTTTCAATATCTTCTACATTCTTACCATCTCTTGTAAACAGCGTACCTAAATATGCAAACTCCTTCACTTACTCCACTCGCTGTCCATCGATCATAACATTACAAGCCGTAACGCATTCCTCCTTTTCAAAAACCATAACTTTCGTTTTACTTACATTCACTTTCATTCCTTTCCTCTCTAACGCATCATGCATGATTGTTACCATCTCCTGCAACTCCTCCGCTAAAGACGCAAGTATAACCTGATCATCAGCATAAAGGAAGCATTTGACAAGTAACTCATTCATCCTTAATCCACAATCACTATGTTTCAAATCTTGCAAACAACTGTCCATGAAGAGGTTGAATAGCCACGGCGACGCTACACATCCCTGTCTAACACCTATGTTGATGGTAAACCAGTCAGTGTATGCCCCGTTTATCCTCACACAAGCTCTGAAATTCTCATAAAGGGATTTTAGTGCTCGAATGAGGCTGCTGTTCACCCCATACATCGACAGTACCGACCACATTTCATTCCTCACCACTTTATCGTAAGCCTTTTCCAAATCCACGAATGCCCAGTAGACCTTTCGACCTTTGGCCAAAAATTTCTCGGCTATGTATCGCAAGGAAAAGACTTGATCCGTACACCCCATATCCTTTCGGAATCCCGCTTGTACATCCCATATTTTCTTGTAGGCTACTTTCATAACTCTTTCAATCAGTACCTTCACATACAATTTGCCAACAATGCTGAGAAGGCTAATGCCGCTATAGTTTTTGCAGTCTTGTTGCGAGCCTTTTCCTTTATAAAGAGGCACAACTACTGCTGTGGCCCAGTCATCAGGTACTTGGCCGGTGCTCCAGCACAAATTAAATAAACGCTGCAGCTGATTAACTATGATGCCCTGTCCAGCCTTCAGCATTTTGACTGTAATCCTATCATACCCTCCAGCCTTACCTAATTTCATACTGGCCAGTGCCTTCAAAATCTCATCCACGCCAATATCGCTTTCATCATTGCTATCATTACCATTAATTTACCTGTTGATGTCTCTGTCGTCGTTCTTTCAAATAAGCCTTCAAAATACTCTTTCCATCTCTTCAGCACACACGATTCACCATTCAGTACCTTTCCATTCTTGTCAGTTTTTCCTCGCACTGCACGAACGGATTTCCAGAAAAACTTAATGTTCCTCCGAAAGTCGTCAGATAATCTACTATCAAACTCATCTTTCTTTTCCACTTTTTTCCTTTTACCATTTCTTTCACTATTCTTTTAGACCTAACAAACTCCTTTCTTGCTTCATCTATGTCATCACTCGTTGTCTTTCCCATTCTTTTATTTGCTCTGGCAGCCAACCAATCTCACAACGCTTTCATCTTCTCTGATACTGCTGATTGTACATCCTTGTCCCACCATGTATTCTTAACCTTTCGTAGTTTCCTTCTCTTGATCACACCACATACTTCAGACGCTACACACTACCTCTTCTTTAAAGGAATGCCATAATTCTTCAATATCATTTATGCCATCGAACCTCTCAAATCTTGCTATCAATCTTCATTTATACTCATCTTTCACATCTTTATCATACCGATTTTCTACTTTTATTCTTTCCAAGACCCTCTCTTGATTATTTGCTCGGTGTCGCCATCCTCTAAAGAGCCCACTTATCCGGCTTAACACTAAAAAGTGGTCTGTATAGATGCCGATCCCTCGAAACACTCTCGTATCCAACACATTCTTTCTCAGTCGTTCATCTACTATTACAAAATCAATCATACTTCTTCTAACATTTTTCGCCTCACGTGTATACAAATGCATCCTTTTGTGATCAAACATGGTATTTGTCACACAAAGGCTTCACTCCAAACATCTATTTATATAGGATATTTTATACATCGCAAAATATGTTTGCTAATCTTTACTATGAACCTACTGGATGCCATTTATGTAACCGCGTAATTGTTAAAAGCAGAGGTGAAATGCAGTCTATAGGTATCGATTTTTTTGCCTTCATTAGATGACAATGCCTAATTATAAAAATTAAAAGGAGAAGATATTATTATGTCCAAGTAACTTCCGAATAATTATACGATTGAGACCCCTTACATAAATATTAGCAGTACCTTTAAAATTCATAAAATTGTGAAATCACTCACCAAAATATGACTATTTTTCTCACTCAGATCATTGCATCCGCATCCTCGCAAATCATGCATTTATTTTCCTCGCTCATCTGATGGCATCTCCGCACACCGCACAGCTTCGCACATTTCTGTCGGATACACAATCTAATGCTGTCAGTAACAGTATCTGTGTGGGCCGTTATTGACAATCGTACATTCCGACTAAAATACGTCGCAATAAAGGGATATCCCTTAAACACTTGATTGTTTAAAAATAGTAAGCCACGTTTATTTGAAAGTGGTGATTATTTTTTTATTGTAATTGTAAGCTGTTGTATTTTATCTACTAACTTGTATTAGATTTCTTGTTTTAAATATTTTGCGTCATCACCTTCATCACAGCCCGGACCGTGGCGGTCGGCTTAACGTGTTCCCCGAAGCATGGGACTAGAAATAATAGCTATAGATATAATAAGTAAATATTTTATACAGGTATGTAGGTATTAATCAAATACCCTGTCGGACACAGCATACTTGCCAAGTATTTGAGGAGAGAACAAGACTGATTGTAGAGTAACTTTCTCTTGCCCACGGTTACACTCGCGTTATTTAATATAGCCATGGCGGCATACAGTTACAACTTTCCTAGATAAATGGACTGCCAACACAAATCGATTTTTGAAATCGATCCAGTAGTTCCAGAGGTTAGCGTGTTTAACCAACAAACAAACTCTTCAGCTTTGTTATACTTACTAGTTCGTTGATCGTCGGCATATCTTTTTTAACAAATCTCCCTAATACCCAAAGCTAGCGTTCTACAGTGATCTATGGTTCAATTTAATATCTTACTTAATTAGCCCGATAACATAATATCTTCTTGGGTTTACGCGAATGTAAACCCAAGAAGATATCGTGTAATCAGAAACATATTTAAATTAAACTACAAAACGTCGGCTACCAATAAATTAAAAATATAGTTTCTAGATCATTCGGTTCAAATGTAATAACTTAGTGAAACCAATATATCTCGATAAAATCCGTGTGTAAGTCCGTGATAAAACTGTAGTTTAATTTCAATAGCCTAATTACATAACCAAGTAATTGGATAACTTGGTAGAAATGTAGTCTGATTTGCGTCCTACATATTCGGCACAACAATCAGTCTATCCGGAACGACTATAGTTCATGATACACTGTACCGCCACCGTACCAGCGCAGCCGCGCTACAGCGTTGTCGCGAAGATGTTAGTTAGGTTGGCAAGCTCGTCTGACAACTTGCTGTTTGCATTGTACATGTAGAAATCTACCTTTGTCTATTCATTTATAATATGACAGTCACATGCCACGTCTTATCTGTATGAATGCTGTGAACATAAAAAACTGCCTAAATGATTTCTGTACAATGTTCACCAATACATAGTGTGATATCTGAGGTTTAGGTGTATAATACACGCGGGTGCAGAACGACATAATGATCAAAGTTAAATTATATGTTGATCGCTGGGTTTGAGCGGTGTCCTAAGAGTGCCTGCATGGTGTGTCATGGCCTTAATAGGAGACTAAAATTTCAAACAAATACCAGAAAACATAGATCATCACAAGAACGACAACTTTTTATTCAGAGTTTCGTCTCAAGTTATTCAGATTGATTTTTTATGATGGAAAGACTAATTGAAATTAACTAATTGAAATTGTTATGGGACAAGAAATACTACATACAAGTAGACGGTGTAGCAATGGGCTCTCCAGTATCGCCTGTTGTCGCTGACATCTTCATGGAGGACTTCGAGGCGCGAGCCCTGCAGACTGCCACCATCACACCGAGGTTCTACAAGCGGTATGTAGATGACACTTTCACAATTTTACCAACAGATAGTGTTAATGCTTTCCTAAGCCATCTTAATTCTATTAATAACCAAATACAATTCACAATGGAATTAGAGGCAAACAAGTCTTTAGCTTTCTTAGATGTACTTGTCATCAGGAATAAAAACAACTCCTTAAGCCATACTGTGTATAGGAAAAAGACCCATACAAATAGGTACTTAAACGGTGAATCTCACCACCATCCTAAACAGTTAGCTACTGTAGGAATGTCTCTGTTTCAGAGAGCCTGCGGGATCTGTGACAAGAAACACCTGGACGCTGAGCTGCAACATGTCAGGCAAGTTCTGCAAGACAACAAGCTCCGACCGCCGCGCCACTGTCACAGATCCCAGAAGAAAGAAAAACCAGCCACAGTAGAAAGACAACCTGCTGTCCGCCCAAACATCAAGGGCGTGACCGACAAAATTGGCTACATCTTGAAGCGAGCTTCTATCAAAACTTACTACAAGCCGCCAACGAAGATCAGTCAATTATTACCATCTGTCAAGTGTCAGTTACCCTTGCAAGAGGCCGGTGTCTACAAAATTGACTGTGAATGTGGGCTCTCATACATTGGACAAACCAAGAAAAGCATAGGCTCAAAGAACATATAGCTGACATAAAACATAAACGCTCAACAAAGTCTGCTGTGTGTGAACATGTGGAACAAGGACCCAACCACTACCTGCGATTTGATGAACCACAGATACTCGCAAAAGAACATCGTTTTCTTCCAAGGATGATACGAGAGGCTATTGAAATTAAAAAACACCCTAATTTCAATAGGGAAGATGGTTGGAATGTTCCTCCAGCTTGGGACCCTGTCATAAGGCTAATGAAACCTAAGAAGGACAAAGTCACCAGAAGACCTAAGGACACTGTGAGCTCATTCTGCGTAAATAGTAACACCAGTAGTTGAAAAATGTTCGGGTACTTTGAGATAACTTATACATTCAAGAAAAAGACAAATATCACCTCAGTCTGCCGTGAACATGAATTCTGTAAAGAATTCAAAACGTCGGCTAGTAATAAATTAAAAATATAGTTTCTAGATCTTTAGTTTCAAATGTAATAACTTAGTGAAACCAATACAACGCGATGAAATCCGTAAACTGTAGTTTAATTTCAATGTGTAACATTCGCGTAAACCCAAGAAGATACTATGGAAAGACTAATTTGGTATGTTTGGATACGCAATTTTTCTTAAGATTGATGAGGTAGACTAAAAAGGCCGAAAGCAATATTGTTGGAATATCTCCAGCTCTTTTAAACTGTAACTTCTTTTAAAGTTTTTCGTTGATTGTTTGTTGAAAACTCCTTTATTTCAATACTCAAGACATTTTATTGCACTCCATAAGTTACATAAAGGTGTAGGACTGCCTCTGTGGTGCTGCGGTAGTGTTAGCGACTGCGGATCATGAGGTTTCGGGTTCGATTCCCTGGTCGAACTAAAAGTAATATTGGGTTTTTCTGTTAGGAATTATCCAATACAAGTTCGGAGTCAGTCAGTTGGCGGTGTCATACCCCCGTGCCTCGGCAAGCACGTTAAGCCATTGGTCCTGCGCCCAATCTCTCTCCGGTCGTGTCGCTTGTGGCGTCCCATCGGACTATGAGAGTGAGGGAATAGAGAGTGCACTTGTGTATGCGCACACACTTGTGCACTATAATACGTCCTGCGCACTTGGTAAGTCTCATATATAGACAAGCCGCCGTGGCCGGAATCGGTCGGGAGGACATTATTTATTATTAAAGGTGTAGTGCCCGGCAACATACAATAATTTAGAGAGATGCTATTTTTTAATTATATTATATTCTAAAAAAATATTCAATTTAAATTTAATATTGCACTGTTTTAACTATTAAGGTACTTTAAGAATATTAATTCTATTCCACTATCATTATATTATAAACGGTATTATATTATTACTAGTTGCATTTATATTGCATATATTTAAAACAAACATAGAGTCAAATTAAAGGCTTTGATGATCTCTCCTCGATAAATTAGATCTTGTTAAAATTCTATTGCTATGAAAGTTCAATATTATGGCACCATTTCCATTTTAGAATATAATATATTGCTATTCGATAAATACACCTGGTTTAACCAATGTTCCATACATTGGTCTACTTGGCAACTAAAGCAAAATTAATGTTCCAAACACCAATTAATTTTCGCAAACGAAACACTCTTTGATGCCGAAATTGAAAAGCATTTACCTTATATAATATGAGATTTCAAAACAGCTTCAGAGTATCTGGAAATGGATTTTAATAGCTCTTAAACAATTTGCGAGGGTTCTTAATGCAGCCGCTATTTATTAAAACTCTAAGTAACTTGAAGTGCAAGGTTTTAAGGGTATCGTACCCAAATGGTGCCAATAGAACCTTATTACTAAGGGTTCGCTGTTCATTCGTCCGTTCGTTTTTAGCGAGCAGAATGAGACTTTTATATCACATTTTTCACAGACTTTATATTTGTTTCTTATCACCATGGCCTATTGTTTTAGCCCATCTATTGTTTCTTTTAAAAATAGGTCGTAGTGTACCATCTATGGTGGCACGGAAACTTTCGTGTGAGAGGCAATACAGACTAAACAATAATAAGTAGGCTTAGATTATACAAAATGTTACTAAATTCAATCGGTTTTACGTCTACTAATGCACACATTTATAAGGATTAGATTAGGAATCGGAGAGCAAATGACTTCAAATCAGGACCACTTCTGTTGAAGCTAAAAGGAGTCAGAAAGACAATGGACAAAGTGCAACAGTCAAAGTCAAAGTCAAAACCATTTATTCATTTAGGCCACAAAGTGACGCTTATGAACGTCAAAAATTAAAGTTAATTACTAGAGGATTCTACATTTACATTTACTGCCACGTTCGCAATGCAATAGGTAGAACCACGAGAAAGAACGGGCAATAAAACTCGTGGCCACTCTTTTTAACTGCCAGTATAATGGTTTTACATGTTATATTTGTAAGGAGCTGCAACTGTTTCACATTGTGAGTTATCTACTATTGCAAAAGTTAATAGTTATTGATATCATACTCAAGCAATAAATTATGTTCATTTTGTAAGCCTCCCAAAGTGAATATGGTGAAACAGGAGCATCCACTTACGTTTTTTGATGTAAGCAACTCGCGAACATGACTGTTCTGATTTATGGTGGAACAGTATGTTCCGAAAAGTAATGGTATATGAACCTGCAGCAATTTACAATCTATTAGTTAGCAGTTCATGACCACGAGTTACCCTCACCTTACAAATCCGATAAATTATAATAAAAAGAGTAGAACAAGAATGCAAATGTAGTATAAAAGGGAATACGGTAATTAACTACACTGTAAAACTGCCTATTGACCCAATAATAAAAAGAAATTGACCTAATAAAAGAATATTTATTTCCAAGCATACTTATCGTCAAGATACTCATTTAAACTATAATATGCCTTTAGTAAAAGATTATTTTTAACAATTGTCTGAAACGACCTTAAAGGCAAGTCTAAAATATTACTTGGTATTTTATTATACATTCTTATAGGTACTAAGCCCAATAAAAAAGCTATGCTTTTTGTTTAAACGGAAATATGGTACACATAATTTGTGCCTGTTCCTAGTATTAATATTGTGTATGTCATTATTCATTTTATAAGAATTTATATGTAGTCGTACATGCATAACACATAAATATATAGTGATGCTACAGTAAGAATACCAATATTTTTAAATTTTCTTTAAGTGAGCCTCTTGTCTTTAACTGGTAAATGGCCCTAACTGCTCGTTTTTGTAATATAAAAATATTTTTGATGTCAGCGGCCCTACCCCATAATAATATGTCATATGACATAACACTATGAAAAAAGCTAAAATAAACCAATATAGCCGTATCGACATCAGTCAACCTGCTGTAACAAAGGAGACCTACCAGGTGTCCACTGTAACGTTATCCCTACTTAGGGGATGTTTAAATGAGAAACGTGGTTAAATGTTACAATAAAAATTGATTTAATTCTCAAGTAAATCTAAACCTCATTTAGCAAGCGTTTCACTAGCAAAAAATTACTAAAAAAATGTTATTCGCAAAGATTTAAACAGGGTCGCGTGATTCGGCGATGGTAAAGGTTTTGTTGAGAGTCCGCCTGCCGGTTCGTCCAGGAGAGGTGGTCACTTAGCTCGTCTCCGGTTCGCCAGAAGAAAGGGACAAGCGCAGCCAGCGCCTCAGCATTTATAGCTGCTTGAGGTGCGGTGGGGGGCGAAGATGCAGGCGGCCGGGAGGCGGTGTCATCACGACGTCACAGCGACGTCACACTGCGAACCTTCTTAATGGCATAACCAGCTGAGCTAAATTTCCCTGAGAGATATGTAACGTGCGCACCCCACTGTAATTTCAAATCAAGTGTTATTCCTAGAAATAATGTAGATTCAGATGTTTCGAGAACATCGTCATTTAGAGCTATACTAGGACCAAGGTTTCTGACATTAGGCAGAGCAAACTTAATACGTTTTGTTTTTTTGGCGTTCAGTACTAGATTGTTTACATTAAACCATTTAGTTACTTGAATGAGCGCACTGTTTATTTCGTTAAAATGTTCCTTATTTCTATCTACTTTGAATATCAAAGAAGTATCGTCAGCAAACAGAACAACGTCACAAATGTTTTTCAAGTAAAAAGGTAAATCGTTTATGTAAACAAGAAACAGGAAAGGCCCTAGGATGCTGCCTTGCGGCACTCCTAAATCAACAGGTAAGCCACTGGATTTTGAGCCGTTTATTTCAACACATTGGATTCTGTCACTTAAGTATGACTTAATGACTTCCAATGCTTTAGTCTGTACGCCGTAATGTCTAAGTTTGCATAAGAGCGTTTCATGGCAGACACAATCGAATGCTTTCGAAAGGTCGCAAAACACACCAATAGCATTTTGGGCATTCATTCTCCCATGCACTGAATATGTGTTTAAGTAACGCTACTCCTGCATCTGTTGTCGAGTGACCCTTGGTAAATCCATATTGCTCACTATGAAGGAGGCTGTTTAAATTAAAATGTCTTAGTAATTGCTTGAGTATGATCTTTTCAAAAATCTTACTAAAGGCAGGTAGTATCGATATTGGCCTATAATTACTAGGATCAGTCTTACTGCCGGATTTGGAAAGAGGTATTATCCTACTGTGTTTCATAAGATCGGGAAAAACACCTGATTCAATACACTTATTAAATAAGTTGCTTAAATAAGGAGCTACTACATCAATTATACTTTTTAAAACCTTAACAGAAATGCCCCAGAGATCACCTGTATTCTTAGACTCTAGAGATTGAAAAGTACTTATAATGTCGGTAGAATTAATACAATGGAACTTAAATAATACATCACATTTTCCTACACTAGATTCTAATAGGGTTTCTGCGACTATAGCTGATGATTTTAATTCTCTAGTAGTAGTAATCTGTATGCTAGCAAAGAATTTATTAAATGTGTGTGCGACTTCTTTGTCATTATGAATTAATTTGTCACTATCAAATAAACTAAAACTATTACCTCTTAGTGTTGTCTTACCAGTTGCTTCATTAATAGCTCGCCAGGTTGCCTTAATTTTATTCGAGGATTGTTCAATTTTGTTCCTAACGAATAATGCCTTAGCTATATTGCACACTCTTTTAAATATCTTGGAATAATTCCTAACATACTCAATGAAGTTCGAATCAGAATTGTATCTCCTCATACCGTACAACTCGTACATCATTGCTCTGCTTTTGTAAATACCTGCAGTAGCCCACTCACTAAAAGCTCGAAATTCCATAACTACCTTTTCCTTAGTCCTAAAAGTATTCTGAAATTCCTTGTTAACTACATTAAATAAATTATTGAAATTTTCATTTGGCAAATCAATTTCCATTAAATCAGGACTCATTCATTCCAATCAAAATTTTATTCCGGAATTCATTAAACTTATGCCTAGGTAATGGCCTAACTAACACTTTCTGTATAATGCTATCACTATAGTATGGAAACCTTGCTAATTGACCACAGTGATCCGAAGTTAATTGAGAACTAACTAATTTATTCGAAACTGTACAATTACTAAATATATTGTAAAGACAGGTGGATGATGTTGCTGTAATTCTGGTCGGTTCAAGGAACATTTTTTTTAAATTAAATGATTTAAATAGATTTAAAAATCTACTAGTCATTACTAAAACTATAATACCTTTCTTTTTGCTCCTAATTTTAGTAATTGCATCTTCGATAACTGATTCAAATAAGCTAAAGTTACTTAACGGTGGACGATATACACATATGATAATATTATGCTGCTCAAGTTCTACACATGATAGTTCCACGGTGCGTTCTATAGACAAGCTTGCTATGTCTTTCCGTTTTTTACATGTTAAGCTATTTGAAACAATAATCAAAGATCCACCATGAATAGCGTGTTTCCTAGAGAAGGCACTATGTACCGTGTATTGCGAGTTATTTAAGAATTTAATTTGGTACTCTTTTAGCCAGTGTTCTGTAATACACATAACTTGTATACTGTGATTTTCTAAATATAAACTTAATTCTAAATTCTTGCCAGATAGACCTTGTATGCTTTGATGTGCTACATTCAGTTGAATTTGTCTACCCTTTGTCCTAGTCTTAAGTTTAAAGAACTTGAGTCAGTACATTCAATAGAAGAAAACAGTCGCTGTAGACTCGAGTTTTATGGCATCTCCAGAGGTTAACTATGGCAGCAATACATGTTGGGCTTATCCCCAAGGACGACTGTACTTAGTCGATGCGAAGAGGTTGCGAGCGAATGCTTGTAAGACCGATACGCTTCCTTTGAGACGTTTTAAATCCTCATGTGTGCGATACATGTGCAACGTATGTTTCAGTATGGTTTTACAACAGTAACTGTCAGGTATCACTACGACTAAGTAGAAACTGAGTTTCAATATCATCATCATCAGCTTAAAGTAGTCCACTGCTATCCAGCAGTACTACGGACGCAGTACGGTCTATATTCAATCGCCTCTCCAATAGAGGTGATTATCAGTTCTTCATATTCAAAGTTTCAAACTGAGTTTCCTTTCAGTCAAATTTCTTTGCACATGATAATTATTGACACGGTAATATTCTAGTCTTTATTAACCAGCAACATTCAAATTAGTAATAACAGTATTTAGATTTCTCTCCCTCCATTATTTCAAATGAATCTGCCAACTGCCTTGTACACACTACATTATATAGGATGAATTACAGTTGTTACTTTTAAAGAGAAATTAGCATAATTTCAAAGATTGATTTCTTTAATACTTTTAAAAACAAAATGATATAATTTTGAAAAATGGTACTGCTTCAACGTCCCTCTGAGCTTGCTGAAAATAATTCTAAAAATGTTTTCTTATAAAAATTGTAGTAAAACGATTGACCTTTTCAATTGCAGTGTTTAAATAGCCGACGGTAAACGACTTTATTGCATACAGAGTGAGAAACGTACTCTATTCTAAGCATTTCGGCGCTCGCTCCGTGCCCATTTATTTTCTTTATCACTACCACCGCCCCTTGACCATTTTTTTTTTTTTTTAATAATAAATTTTATTCACAGTAATACAGAGAGCATAAAATACAAACAAAAATGTTTTTATATAATAATAGTATAAATGCTGTGGATTTTTAATTGATTGGAAAGAACACCATACCCCTGTACTAGTAAGAAACTGTATCACAGGCGGTTGGGTCTCTCTTTACAAATGTGAGATTTGTATTTTACAATACAGCAATAATATTACGTATTTAACAAAAGACAGTGGTCAATATAAAACTTAGTTAATAATTAATAGCTACATGAATATAATTAAGATGATCATGTAATATACGATATAATTGCCTGACGAGCATTTTAGAGAATTCACGAACGTAACTTATAAAGCTGTGGGTCAGCATGATTATGCTGACCCACAGCTTTATAAGTTACGTTCGTATTTCATTTTGTGATTCACCTAACACACCTCATTAGAATATTGACCTACTAACATCAAACATCTAGTTTAATAAAATGCACACATGAGTTATTTACGTCATACTAAATAATAAAGTTTTAATTAACATTGACATCATTTACGATTGTACGATTGTAAATGATGTCCATGTTAATTAAACCTTTATTATTTAGTATGACGTAAATAACTCATGTGTGCATTTTATTAAACTAGATGTTTGATGTTAGTAGGTCAATATTCTATTGAGGTGTGTTAGGTGAATCACAAAATGAAATATCAAGTCTTAAAATTAAATAATAAATATGAAAAAAAATTGTAGATAAAAGGTCGAAAATACAATATTACGTCGCTCCTAGGCGCCTTCATAATCCACGGAGTTTATGTACCTCTTTTCTGCCATTGCTCTTGCTGGGCAGTCATTAGAACCGGTGTTGTGGTTGCTGGGCTTCTTGAAGTGTAAGCAGGTCGCGCATTTTGGGTCTTCGGATTTCCTAGTGCAGTCCTTTATCGAGTGTCCTTGGTTGCCGCAATGACCGCATGTATATTGAGACTCTCTGCAAGATTTAGCCGCATGACCATACTGCTGACACTTATAACAGCGAGTAACTAGGGTGAAATCCTTCACCGGGCAAGATGACCAATTTATAAAGATCCTGTCTTGGATTATCAGTGCTTTACGTATGGCTGCAGATACTTCTATTACGTAGTTACAGGTCTCAGCATCTTTACGGCCCGATTTGTGACTCAGCTTGGTTTCATTGAGAAAGGTCTCTAGGTTGCAGCTTTGAAGTTTCTCCGCTAAATTCTGGTGGTACAGGTACGTGAAAATTTCCGTCTCTTTCATATTTGAAGGCACTCCAACGATCACGATTTTAGGCTTCCGTTTGTGGGGTTCATTGACTATAAGGCCTGAGTTTGCATGTTGTACCGATTGTTTTACTTTCTCAATATCATCTTTGGTCTCGGTGCTGATGATCACGCCGCCGTTCTTAATCTTGCGTAGTGCTCTCACGTGGAGGTTCATTTGTTCAGGCCTGATGATTTTTTGCACTAATGATTTCACTCGCCTCTGATTGTTTAGTGCTTTAAAAAAGCGAAAGGACCATGCCCATCTGTGCCCCAGAAATGCCCAGAGAAAGTAAATTACAAGATCGTCCTAAAAAATGAAAACTAGAATTAAGTTGTTAATTTTGAAACCTTACAGGCACTGGATAAAAAAAAACGAAAAAAAAAGACTTGTTTACTTTGCAGTACCTATGATAAATAATGTTTCATTCATTCATGCACTAAAAGTGCAGTTTATTGCGGTCTGGAACCACGTTCTTTAGCCGATTTATTAATTCCTTGTGATAGTGTTGCGGTGTGTACTCGAGTACCTACTTAAGTTTTGTATCTAACCAAATTGTTTTCACATTTATATAGATGGAGATACTATGGAGACAGACTATATAATTCCAAATACCTGAACTGTTTACAGCCATTTAAGTATATAAAAGAACACTGATCTGGCCTAGCATAGGTGATTATTATGAAGTTCCTAGTGGAAAACTAATAGCAATGCTGTTTGTAAACGATAAAATGTATAAACAATAGGCATTAGGCAGTTATCATGTCTTGTTTAACGTCCAATAACTTTTCAACCAGTGCTTTATATGACATTAATACGAGATATCATAAAAATACTGTTAATAAGTTATCGTATGACATAGAGCTGCAATTTGGGCATTGCATGGCATTGCTGACTTTCGCCTCCATACTAATATGGGCATTGTCCTTTGTGTTTGTTATTACCACCCGACGAATAAAACGCAAACGTTCTGCGCTCCAGTACTTAAAAACAGCTTCACGAGTTGTTAAACAAACTTCGGTGTCGATGTATACAAACGTTACTTGAATTTCACATATACGTAGTGGTAAATTATTCGCATGATGTTTAGAAATGCTAAGAGTAATAAACTAAATGTCTAGGTTTTATTCGACTCCACGTGAAGTGAAATGAAGATAAAAGTTACACTACTGCCTCGTTGGTCTCGCGGCATAAATGTGCGCGTGGGATTGGGAGGTCTTGGGTTCGATTTCTGGGTCAGGCAAAGTGTTATTGGGTTTTTCCGTTAGGAAATTCTCAGTAGTAGTACAGATTCTGGTAATGTGCCCGGTACGGCAATAGGCTCGCCCCGTATTACATGGGACTAAAATAAATCTGGCGAGAAGTGGGTGTTGCAATATAGGTACCTCTGCCTACCTCTTCGGGGATATAGGCGTGAGACTATGTATGTATGTCTGTAAAAGTTACACTTAAAATTTATACTGTCTTGATATTTTTAAGACGAATTCGTGGTAAACGGATGGTAAACATTATTATTTATTTATTTATTTAAACTTTCCTGCAAACAATTTGCATAAGGCGGACTTAATGCCTTAGGCATTTTCTGCCAGTCAACCTTCAGGTGGTTCAGAGATGATGTAGCAGGTGTAGAATTAAGAGTAAAACTTACTTAGATGTTGATTAATTCTTATCTATAATATACACAGAATACATAATATATGAATATATAAGGACAGAATACGTAGATACAATATAAAACATACATAAATATAATATATACATATATAATAAATATATACAATTACTGACTAGTGAGAGCTCCGGACAATGATTCGAGAAACAATCTGCGGGCTCTAGATTTAAAGATAGCACGGCTCGGGCTCGTCCTGACCTCCAGTGGGAGCGCGTTCCAAAGATGTATGGACTTGACAGTGAAAGATGAATGTAAGAGACTAGATCGATGGGAAGGACAAAGAAGAAGAAGATTATTAGAGGACCTTAACTGCTTAGTGTGGGTGGAGCATAGATATTTAAAATTAGGCATCAAGTAAGAAGGTGCGTTACGAGAGTGGAGAAGAGAAAAAAGGGTAGTTAATGCTCTTAAGTCCCGGCGCTGACGAATTGGTAACCAATTCAGTTGGGACCGGTAATTTGATACGTGATCAAATTTACGAAGATTGAAAATGAACCGAATGCAATTATTGAGAAGTCGGTCAAGTTTGTTGAGCAGATCTGCATTCAGGTCGAGATAACATACATCACCATAGTCAATAACAGGGAATACCAAAGTTTGCACAAGCATTATCTTTGTCTTGATCGGGAGGAAATTCTTCAGCCGATAGAGAGAATGTAAAGTATTGACCACTTTCTTGCTGACTTTCGACACTTGAACTTTCCAGTCTAGAGTTGCATCGATGTGCAAACCGAGATCCTTAATAGAGGGGCTAAATGGTATCACAGAGCCATTAAAGATTATTGGGGGTAGTGAAGTAAAGTCTAAACGTGCCAACATACGTGGACTTCCCACGACAATAGCTTGACACTTGGTTGGATTAACCCGAAGCCCGAATCTCGCTGACCATTCGTTGATCGAAACTAGATCTCGATTCACATCATCAATTGCGATGGATAGGTTGTCAACTTTCGCCTGGGAATAAATCTGTAAATCGTCAGCATACAGATGATACGCACACCGAAGTTCTTGAGTAATGAGATTAATAAATAGTGAAAAAAGAAGTGGAGATAAGATGCCGCCTTGTGGAACGCCAGAATCAGTTTCACACCAGTTGGAAGATGCTTCCTCACCTCGAACCATTCCAGCGCCACAGATGAGATCCGAAGGCGGGAAAGGATGGCCAGAAGGACGTCGTGACTGACGGTATTGAAGGCATTTGAGAAGTCAACCAAAGTCAGCACTGTGACTTTGGAATTCTCCACTCCTGCCCCAATATCGTCAGTCACTTTAAGCAAGGCAGATACAGTACTATGTCCAGATCTGAATCCGGATTGGAGTGGACTAAGAATATTGTTTTGGTGCACGAACATGGACAACTGCTTATGTACGCATGCTTCTAGGATTTTGGATAGGAATGGGAGTATGGAAATGGGACGGAAGTGCTCAGGAAGGGATGGATTGGCAATCTTAGGTAGAGGATGGACAAAGGCTCTCCGCCACAAATCAGGAAACGTACCAGACAGAAGGGAAGCATTTGTGATGTGGCATATGGCTGGTAGTAAATGATCCAAGGCACTGGTGATCAAACGTCGACTGACGTTGTCACATCCAACTGCCTTAGATTTGATTGACAGGATACATTTTTTGATCTCACCTGCGGTGACTGAAGAAAACTTGAACTCGTCGATATCTGGACAAGGCAAACCGGCAACATAGTCAACCGTTTGGCGCATAGTTTGTCGATCCAATAGGTGTGTAGAAATAAAATGACGATTCATATCGTCCAAGCTAAGCATCTTAGGAAGACAAGTCTGCTTTAATTTACCTACCCCAAAAGTTCTAAGAAACTTCCAGATATCAGCCGGTGACGACGAAGTGATAGTATTGAGTACGTGGCGACGTTTGGCATTACGTATCATCTGATTGCAGCGATTCCTCGCAGTCTTGTATGAAGTCCAATTTTCTTCAGTACGATCTCTCTTATACCGTCGAAACGCACGGTCCCTGCGCCTCATCACCATCTGAACTCCCCTCGATATCCAAAAAATTATCAAGATAGACAGCCCACATCGTATAGGAATATTTGCAATTCCATACCCTTTATTCTTTTAGATAAGACCTATCAGTTTGCTAGTTATTACTTTAGTACTATTCAGCAACGCCGTCTATAATACGAAAGAAGATCTCCACTTTCAGTAAAATTATTAAACTTCCTTGTTTTGCGCTCAGCATTTCATTCCCACTTATTGCTAATACAAATTTACGATTATTATAGCTGCTATAGACATATACAGAAGAAATCCGTGTCATTAGGTCATCTCCTACTCGCAGTTTTCCATTAATACAGCTGGACCTGTATAGGTTCTGCGCCTTTCCTATCGCTATGAAACGATCACGATGGCCAATAAAATGGATATGATTTATTAATTATTAGAAGCAATAGATTTCCTTTTTATTACCCTTACCATATTGCTCATTTCTATGTATCCTGTATGTTTATTTATTTATTTTTATTATATTTTATTTTATTTGGGGAGCTTACGGCTAAGTTTACAGAGTAGTCATGAACATAAGTTAATATATGCTAATTACAAGCTTCCGCATATAGAAGAAAAACAGTGAAGCTATACATACATTTGACATAATATGCAAATACATAATAATATTATACAATAATGAAGAGAAAAAAAAAGGGAAGTTGAGTTGCCAGTTACGATTATACCAAATAGTTAGGATCCTACTAAATAAGTATTGTTAATAAGTATATTTTTTACCCTATGAATGCTGCTACAGAATAAATCAATGTGCGTGTTATGATTTATTTTATTAAATATTCGACGGACTCTAGGTAAGTAGCTGTTATACCGATAATTAGTATGGCATAATGGAACCTGAAGTAGATTATTGGAACGTCATCTTCTGGTGGGAATATTAAGCTTAACACAGAGGGCAATCTAAATTACTTTGAGCTAAATTAAGGAGAAGACAGATGTCAGCAATATTTCTGCGAGTATACAAGGGCAGGAGATGAAGTTTAGTGCATAGCTGATCATAATCAAGATATGGTAGCTTAAATTTAAAACCTAAATACCTTATGAAGCGTTTCTGGATTTTCTCAATGTTGTCAATATACACATGGTAACAGGGATTCCAAATTTGACTCGCGAACTCAAGGTGGCTTCGCACATAAACACAATAAAGAATTTTTATAGTTTTCATTTCCTTGAAAGGTCTAGAAGCACGAATTACAAAACCGAGTGCTTTATTTGCTTTGTCAATTATGTGGTTAACATGTTTGTCAAAGATTAATTTACTATCGTGTAAAACACCAAGATCTCTAATCACACTAGTTGCCTAAAGATCAGAACCTTTGAGTTTGTGGGTGAAAGGGAAAACGTTACGTTTCTTAGTAAAGGTAATAGAAAAGCATTTGGACACATTTAAATATAATTTATTGCGTTGACAGTAGAGATGGAGCCTATTTAGATCGTCCTGAAGAAGTAGTGCATCAGCATTATTATTGACAACACGAAAAATTTTCATGTCGTCAGCAAACAAGAGAAATTTAGAATTAAGAAAGCAAGACGATATATCGTTGATAAATATAATAAAAAGAAGAGGTCCTAAGAAAGAGCCTTGTGGGATACCAAATGGTATGTCTACCCACCCAGAAGTACACCCGATAAGAACAACAGCTTGTGTCCTATTTGTGAGATAGGATGTAAACCATTTAAGTACATCGCCACGAATACCCATACCTGTCATTTTCCTCAGTAATATTCTATGGTCTATTCTATCAAACGCCTTTGTATAATTAGTGTAAATTGCATTGAGTTGATTATTTTTATCCATATTATTTCTTATATATTCATTAAACATAACTAGATTAGTTGTGGTCGACCTAGCTTTGACAAACCCTGCTGAGTAATAAATTCGTTTTTTAGGCAATCATATGTTTGATCAAAGACTAACCGTTCAAAAATCTTAGCCAAATGACAGAGTTTGGAAGCGGGTCTAAAGTTAGCAACATCCATCTTAGGACCCTTCTTGTGGATTGGGGTTATAAATGCTGCTTTCCATATTTTTGGCATTATTCCTTCTTTAATTGAGCGCTGAAAGAGAATGGAAACAGGCACTGTTAGTTCCTTACCACATTTAACTAAGAATAGCGCAGGAAGAGTATCAGGGCCCGCTGATTTATTAAGGTCTAGAGAGGTAAGTAACTTATGTATTCGCTGAGCACTTATTTCTATCGTCGATAGATCACAACGAGAGTTGGCTGTCTCTGTTGGTGGGTCTACTGTTGATGGGTACGTATAATCGGCTAAAAAGGTAGTACTGAAGTAGGAGGATAATAACTGGCTGATGCCTTCACTCGAGCTGCTAGTGTGAGATAAATAAGTCATAGTAGACGGATAACTACTGCTACGTCGCATATTTTTAATGTAGGACCAAAATTGTTTAGAGTTTTGAGAAATAGATTTCTCCATGGTGTCCATGTACTCCTTGTAACATTTGTCCTCAACTTTTTTAGCTCTATCACGCAGCAACCAAAAAGAGGAAACATCAGATATATTGCCATAAGTTCTAAATTTTTTTAAATATTTAAATGTCTCTTTAATTAATTTAATAAGCGAAGGTTTGTACCATGGCGGATATTTACGACGGAGTGTAGTATTCATTGGTACAGATTTATCTCTAATGCTATAGATAATGTCATAAAATATTTGTACAGCATCCTCGACTGACTAAGCATTTGACAACACGGACCAGTTGGTTTCAGAGAGATACTTGCAAATATTATCATAATCGGCTCGACCGTACCCGTAAATATGCCGTTTGGGTATTTTTAATGTGTCCAATTCCTTTAGAGGTGAACTTATGATTAATGATTTGTGGTAAGGATTTTCAGGCACCAGAGGATCAGAACATGTCGAAACCGATATAGTATTGTTACACAAAACTAAGTCTAATATACCACCGGCATAGTTTTTATGGTCATTAAATTGTTTTAAGTTGCACTCATAAAGGGCATTCACCAAGCTGTTAGCAAGTGCATGACTAATATTTGAAGGTTGAATGCCTTGGTCAGTCGGAATCCAGTGAATATGACTCATATTGAAATCACCAAGTATAAGGAATTCGTCTTGTTGAAATTTGTTACTAATTTTAATTAAGTTACATAAAAATAATTCTAATTGAACATGAAATGCATTGCCCATATTTTTTATTACAAGGATTTCGTAATGTTAATGTGACCCATATATCTTCAGCGGAGGAACACCAGTCACTGTTGTGGGTACTTATAATATCGCGGCGAACTGCTATCAAAACTCCTCCACCCTTAGATTGCTGAGTTAAGTTGTAATTCCTGTCACGGCGATATACTACATATCTTTCATCAAAAAGCTCACTATCCGCAATGCCACACGTCAACCACGTCTCAGTTAACGCTATTACATCATAATTAGATATACAAAGGTTACGTATAAAAATGCCTGTCTTAGTATAAAGCCCTCTGCAATTTTGATAATAAATATTAGCCATAAAACTTACTTAACAAAAAACCATTCGCGTGACCCTTGCACTAACAGAAATTACAGTATCCGTAGGATATATCATTGTTAACGAAAGATATTGCAAGCAGTATCCTTCACTTAGGTAACACTATAATATTTATCAAATCATATACGAATTGCTTTAGGTAGCACTAATAATTTCCCATCAAATCATATTCGCATTGTTTCCCTCACCACTCTGACACACTCTTTCGTCTCACAAAACATGTTGAATAAATCTAATATATTAGGTGTCACGTTCCTCGATATGTGATATTATGCCGAGTTATTCTTTCACCGTAATTATATCTATATTATTTCCTAGCTTGACGTGTTCAATATATTGTATTAGTGACGGGTCGCTACACACGTGGTATCACCCACTGTCAGCTTGCTCTGATTGCCGGGCCGACTCTCGTATTTCCTACCCTGTTCTATTCATAAACGGTACAATGCATATTACTTTTGTTCCGTTATTTTTTTTTTGTTAAAACATGCGACTGTGCTATTGGATACAATGTAACACGTTCATGCCTATATTCTCCAGCCCTCTGCCCCAAGTGGTTTTTTCCAGCATTTTGTTAGCTGTGCTATTGAATAGATATCCAAAAAGCACGTTCATAAACCAGATTTTGAATTTTATTCTGTTAACTGTTCAGTTCCCTGCGTTGGAACGATTCCTCACTTAAAATCAGCTTGCCCTCATTATTATACTAGACTTTGACCGCGGCTCCGACCCGTGGAACGTACCTGCTTGGGATAAGAATGGCCAAAAAGTCTCTCGTTATTCATCCTCTACAAATCCCAAGGAACACACATGCCAAATTTCAACTTTTGCAATCTTTTCGACCAACAGTTTTGGCTGTGCCTTGTCTGTCAGTCAGTTGGTAACGCAAGAATTTTATAAATACAGATAAGTATTATTAAACTTGTCCAGAGAGAGACATTCTCATCGCAGAAACCAAACTGTTAGATGAATTCATTTAATGCCGTGGGCACCGACGAAGGAAGGATTGTTAATTTTAGGGTTCCGTAACTCGAAATAAAAAAAACGGACCCCTTATAGGATCACTTTGTTATCCGTCCGTCAAGACCCTTTTTCTCAGAAACGCGTGGACGTATCAAAGTGAAATTGATATCAAGTAGTTAAATTTACTATCCCTTGAAGCTGTGAAAAAATCAAACTTCTAAGCCAACGCAATCAAAAGATACAGCCGTTTATGCTGCAAATTTCCGAAATTTTCGAAACTCTCAAGGGAACCGAAACCAAAAACAGGATCTTCCCGTGATCTTTTCGTGAATCTTGAAATTCGGTACGAGGCAACTTCTTATAGCACAGATTAAGGTAAAATTTCCAGAAATGTAAATTTTTAGTTACATCATATAATGAAAACATTTTTTTTAAGTTACCTCTTTCCTCATGAACGCGTAAAGTTATTAAATTGAAATTCAAATCAAATACTCAGGTCTATAACACCGTTAAGCTGTAATAAAATCAAACTTTTACGTCAACGCAATCAATCAGAAACAGCAATTTAAGCAATTTTTCAAACTCGCAACTACTCGCAAGGGAATCAAAACCTACAGGGTACTTCCTGTGAACTCAGAATCTTAAAATTTGGTACGAAGCAATGCCTTATAGCTCTGATAAAGGAAACATTGCGAATACCGTAAATTTTTGGTAACATCATATCATAAAAATATTTTTAATATTTTTTAAGTTATTACCATTTTCTCATGAATGCGTAAAGGTATTTAATTGAAATTCATATCAATTGCTCAAGTCAAAACTTAAGGGTACTACCAGTCGATCTAGAATCTTGAAATTTGGCATAGGAAAAATTTCGAGAACCTTAAATTATATGTTTAGTTCCATCAAATATTTTTTTAATAATTATATATACCTACAGGTTTATACGGCACCCTCGGTGCGCGAGTCCGACTCGCACTTGACCGGTTTTTTAATATTCTAAGGTGGTTAAAATACATATCTACAAGTTTGCTTAAAAATCACTCGATTTTGAGCTTGCAATAAGAAAATGCGGACAACTCATAGCACTTATTATAAAATTTTATTATACCTAATAGCTGGGTCCACACCGGACAATCCAGCGCACCCGATTGCGCGAGGCAGGAGCGCGATCCAAATGTGCAGGCGTTGTGGACACGTATTAGAGCGCGCGCTCCCTGATGCGCGCGATCCGTAAGTGGTCGGCTTTTTGTCAGTCTCAAAGGTGCCTCAGGTCCGTGGCGCGCGCGGTGTGGACAGTTGTGTAGTTTGCGCGATCTACCACACCATGGTCATCTCGCAAAGTCGTCGTCTGATAACGCTATATAAGGAATTTAAATGTTTATAGGACCCAAAAGATGTTAATTATACCAATAGGGGTGTAGGATTTCATTTCTCGCGAAATGGAGAACAAACCAATAGAAGACCTAAAGAAAATCTTCATGGCCAATTGACTCTGTATAAAACCGAGCCCCGTATTCCAAGCAATTTTAGTATAGCGTTCTCACCCAGAACTGTCTTTGTTTTCTGTAATTTTTTGCGCAAATATATAAGCAAAATAAAGGTTACTGTACGTGTGACTCCATTTTGTGCTAGAGTTAGACTGTCGGAACGCCTTAGGATCGCTTGGAGCGTATTTAAAGGATCGCAAATTTTCAAAACTGAATCAGACTAACACGATCCACGTTCCGTGATCCTGGATCGAGGGATTGCCAATCCAAAGCAGATCGATCGGTGTAGACCCGCCTAATCAGAAGTAAACTGATAAACTTAAACTGAACAAGACAACTGTGATAAAACCACTTCCACATTGACACAATTAAACCAACTACAGCAGTTGTTTAAATAGACTGGCAAAATTATTCTCCATTCCGAAAATGTAACCAAACTTGCTGATCAGTTACAAATATGTATATTCTAACTTAAGTCACAAACCAAAAGGCGATAGGTACAATGTAATACTAAGACGGTATCTTCGTATTCATTGAGTATGTGAGTACTTCAGTTTATGGCTAAGACCGAGGCAGTTAAAATCTTACTGTCTCACAAGTGGAAGTAGATCATAGAGAAACAAATAAAATATTTACTCACACATTTTACCAGACCATAATCAACGTTCACGCTTTTGTATGAGTTGTTAAACTTCTGAATTACGAGTTAGTTACTGTTTATAATAGACTGGAGCCTTTAAATGATAGTAATTATATTTAATTTCATAATTAAGAGCAGTGTCTCTTTTAAAATACGTCACAATAGCATATGGCTTGTGAGTCATCTCATTCACACATCAGTATTTGCCGTACTGCGCTGACCAGATAAGTTGGCATAGGGTTTGACGTCGAGCTTTCGATCTCTTCCGTAAGATACAATTTGTTTAATGTATTTTCCTTAATGGCCTCCGGATGGTTGTCATAACCTCGAAGTACTCGGAGTTTAATGGATTAGTGACTCGTTGTATTCTTAATCCGTCATCACACAGGGGCCCACTTAGACTATACCTATATACCTATTATCTTAGATAAAGCTTGTTCTGATGTCAACACAAAGTTTAAAGTAGCAGATATGAAAATACCTTCATTCATTACGCATGTGCATAAGGAGGTCTCGGAATCGGATATGGCAGAATATGTATTTATAGACGGAGGGATCCGATTGCAAGACCATCACTAAAAGGTCTGCCATGGGTGGCCGTGTGGCTACCCATTACCCGTCAAAATTTAGTAGAACTTCATTTGAAACTTTGAGACTTCGTTTATAGACATTTTGATTTATTCGTATAAAGATTGTGACGCATAAACATAGTCACGTTATAACTTTATCGATACTTTTATTTTACAGACTAGCTTCGGCTCACGGATTCACCGATGTGGGTGACAGTTATTGCAAAAGAAGGTAGCCTTTGCGCTATTGGTATACTGCAATATTTCTTTAAAAATACTTGTTCACGATAGAGTATCCTCAATAATTTTTTTCGTTTATTAAAGTTTCTTTGTAAAACCATCTGCCGTATTTGCACAGTCACAATCAATTGGTCAAGATAATCCATCAGCAATTAGCCCTTAAATATAATCTCATTGGTTCAGAGGTATCGTACTACAGATACGAGTATGTGCCCGACCCATTTCTCGAAATAATGTTCGTGCATTGTTGTCCTGGGATAGGTATATCATTACAGACAGGTTTATTGTAGCCAATAAGCGTGATATAGTGATCGACCGAGCAGAGCGACTCGCATTGATAGTCGTTATGACCATATCACATGACAGCAATTTCGTGAGAGCAGTAAAAGAGAAGGAGATCAAATATTTGGACCCAACTCATGAGATTATCGATATGTGGGATGTGAACTCGGCGATCATTGTGCCGATAGTTATATCAATAAATGGATTAACCGTCAAGAGCCTCTACCAACATCTAGCTATCAAGATGCTCGCACTAGGCAGCTGGATCAAGTTCTTGTTCAGAAGGCACTTCTAAATAGTGACTTGAAGGAAAAAAATCTTTTTGAGTTCGGTGCCAGTTAGAAGTACGCACACAATTTTATTTTCTTTCTTGCTCACCATGTGGGCTCCTGGTTTAATTCTTTTAAATTATTTTTATTTGTTACTTATTTTAGACCTAGGCTTCAGTTCTATAAGGGCGTAATTAATTTGACCTGTATAGATATGATTTTGTTAAGATTGGAATTTTTTTCTAATTAAGCCAATGACACTATCAATGACTTTTTCTATTTTACTCTAAATAAATGTGATTAATTATGTGTGAAATATTTTATTTAAAAATTGTTGAAGTTAAATTTTATTTCTAATATGTTAGTAAACGCACTTATTGCTGCATGCAAAGCCAAATGACAGAAACCTAATCCCGTGCCAAAACTGACCATTTGCCGTTAACTTTAATAGCTGTCTTTTCTATTCAAAACCATAACCACTTAAAACATAACGGCTGGGTAAAGCGACAATATGTAAAATCACGTCTTATAGAACATCAGGCATATTTGCCTCAGGACATCCATTTTTATTACACTAAACTTGGCCCGGTGTCCGTCCAATCCAAATCGTAGTTTCCGAACAACAGTCACGCTTGCCATAACTCTATTGATATTACCCGACATATGAGATTGCATTCACATATTCATGCATTATATCAAACTTTACTTTCATTGATATTAAAAAGCTTAATGTCTCATCTTTATGCGATATAAATCTTTTCTTCTCTAGTTATAGAGAAGAAAAGATTTATATAGAATTATCTTGTTGTATTAAAGCTTCTACTGCACTTAAAGCATGCCATTAAGAGTACAAATTTCGAATAAGAATGTCTCGCATATTTGTTTACTAGCTATTGCCCACGGCGTCGTTCACGTGTTATGACGATAAAAAGTATGCTATCAATAAACCAGGTAACAAATTGATGTGTGCCAAATCTTAATATATAAAATCCTTGCGTTACTGACTGACTGACAGACACGCTACAGCCGAAACTATTGGGCGCAGGAAGCTGAAATTTGGCATGTATGTTCGTTGGGGACCGTAGGGTTGCACTAAGAAGGCATTTCCTGAAATTCCCACGGGATCGGACAAAACGGGTAAATTAAATTTAAAATTAAAAAAATGCAGGCGTAGCTGCTGGCATCCTCTAGTTTTATATAAAATGCCATCTCTAACTGCAGTTACTTAGGAGGCAATTTTAGAAAAACCTGGTTTATAATTTATGTCCAATCTGAATGCCATCGAAATTGCTTTAGAAGTATAGCCATAAAATTTAACAGACAGATAGACTTTCCCATTTATATTAATTATTAGTGTATAAATTATTGTTTTTACGTACAGCAGCGCCCGTTACGAATGATTAATAGCAATAGAAATCTCACAAACATAATATAATATAATATCTGAAGGACGATGAACCACCATCGATAACGCCAAATAGTTCCTTTAACGGACACGGACACGCAGAGATCTACGCCATGATTGACACTCGTTTAAATTATCTTCGCTGTGTCGCTAAGCACAATAATAGGTGATATATTGTTTTTTTTGTACTTTCTGTTTATACCTATAATTTTATGGTGATTGTAAGTCTTCGGACCACAATATCAATTTCGAAACATGCATGTAAGACGTAACATTAAGTATATCCTACATCATTTAACATTATTGTAAACTTAACTCTCAACTCGTGTTAAGCGATAACCTGTTAGTGGTGTGAGTAACACATTGAATATGTAGTGTCCAACCAGTTACTATAACTTTGCAATTATCGAAAAATAATTGATAAATTTTTAAATAAAATAGATATTATTTTGTAGTCCCTCTCTTCCTTTCATATATCGAATTTCTTTCCTACAAGAACACCAAACTTTTACAAGGCTTGCAGCCTAGAGAAAACGCTCCTATAGCTTGAGATACTACATAATCCCAATTAAAACTCTTTAATGCAATCAAATTGAAACTAACATAGCTAAATGACTATTTACACATAAAATAAAACAATAATTTCTATACTTAAATAATTTAAAATACATTAAAAGAAAAAAAAAAGAAAGGAAAATTAAATTTAGAGGGCGTCGTGGAAATACTCCACATCGCCGTCAATTGGGAGCGTGCCCAGAATGCTGGCAGCATTGCCACGTTGTATGGCAATGCTCATCTTTTGCGCCAAATACAGGCCAGCCTTCTGGTCACGCGAGGCGTCGACCAGTCTCTTTGAGAGATCTCTAAAAAGAGATCGCGCACTTGGACCCCATGGTCCCAACGTTTCGACTCCAAACGGCTCAAATACATAATCTCCTATTAGATTTATGTATTTGCGCCGTTTGAGAGTCTCCGCTGTAGCTGCAGCAGCTCCCGCACAACCCGCTGTGCTAGGAAGATGAGATGGCGCAAGGGTGTCGACACAAGTTGCGTCCCACACCAAAGGCCTACCCAGCTTCCACGGCATCTACATAATTAGGTACAAGTATACCCTGATATATTTTGGACGTTATCTTAGAAGCTGAATATGTTCCTGCAATCTTGCCGAACTGTATCGAGGCTTTCCAAACCAAAAGCTTCTCAAGAATAAAATACACATATCATCATCATCAGCCTCCAAGCGTTATCCCAGTTTCAACCTGGGGTCCGCTTACCAGTCTAACCGGATTTGGCTGAATATTAGCATTTCCACAGAGCGACTGCCTGTCTGACCTCCGCAACCCGAAGAGACAACGTATTTTGCATAATTCAATGCGCACATAACTCCGAAAAGTCATTGGTGTGCCGTGGATTCGAACCCGATACCCTCTGCATGGCAGTATGTTGGTATCTCCACTAGACTATTGCTGCCTTAATAAAAATACACATATTATTATATACAACAAAAACATTGTCAGACTAGAAACAATCTTGGTATATCTTCATTAGCGTAAAAGAATACCATAGAACCAAAAAGTGTCAGATCTACAAGAAAAATAATTCCATCTCAGTCCCATTTTATTACTCTTAACCGTTAAAAAAATAAGAAGAAAACTGTTCATAAATCTAATATAAACATTTTTCTCCTCAAAATCACCAATTACCTAGTCGTTACGAATATTATATCGTCGATGTGGCAATAGCTACGACTCCAACAATAGGGCGATGTTAGAGCATTTTAATTTTATATTACAGACCACAGCTGGGTTTTATTGCTTCTCAAATCATAAGATAAAAGTTCCTTTTTTATGTAACTTTTATTTCCACGTTTCGGGTACAAGTCATAATAGCGTTTAAAAATAAAAAAATATTTGCGAATAAAGAGATTTCGTGTATGGTTCACTGCCCTCAAGAATGATTGCGTTTGTGCATCACCTTTACCAATACAAGCAAAAGCCTTTAAGTAATTATTCATGAAGCATTACACTTCCTGTTTTGGAGCCACGGTCCATTTTAACTTGACTCATCTACAATCAACAAACGATGCTTTTGGAGCCATTATACAAAAGGAAGCGTCGTTCCTCTCACACACACACGTGACCTTCTTCTTCTAGTATAATGGGATTTTAATACTTCATTAAAATCCCATTATACTTTTACATAACTTCTTATAGGTTATGCCATTATCAGAATTCACTCACACACATGAGTACATGCCATCTTAAATACTTGCGCGCAACGTGGCCTGATTGTCACATATTTTCCGACCAAGTTTTGCTTTTCGGTTTTTTCGTTGAAAACTATTTGTCTTAAAATATCAGTGACAAAACGCTGCCACGAGGTCCGCTCGTTAATCAAACGGTCTTGCCTGACAAACATTACTGACAAATTTTCTTTTACGGAATCTTAATAGTAGGCAGCGATGTGGAAAATTATTTTAAATATCTTTATATACTTATGTACAGCCTTAGTTAGTATTAACGCTTCTTAAAGTTTGGTTTGAATGAGATGACAGTTTGTAAGTAACAGATAACTCGGTGACCTAAATTCTTTTAAAAAGTAATTGCACACGCTACATCTATTTATGGCTTTGTTTACTTGTCTATTAGAGTCGAAGAAGGCTTTTAAATTGCGCGTATAAATCCTTTGGAGTTGACCAAGGTCAATAACCTTCAATGCGCAATAACCTTTTACTATCGTCAAACCGGCTCAGCAATCATTTTAAATGATACGCATCATCATCGTAAAGACAAAATGTTTATTGCGTATTATCAAGCTGATCGAAATGTTTGTTTCGTTTGCAATATATTGTACAATCATCATCAACAGCCTTATGTACTGTCCCATTGCTGGGCACGGGCCTCTTCTCACTATGAGAAGGGTAAGGCCATATTCCACCACGCTGGCCAAGTGCGGGTTGGCAGACTTCACATGTCTTTCGAGAACATTATGGAGAACTCTCAAACATGCAGGTTTCCCCACGACGTTTCCTTCACGGATAAGCAAGCGATAATTAACAATTAAATATGCACTTAACTCCGAAAAGTCATGGATGCGTGCCGTGGATTCGAACCCGAGACCCGCTGCGTAGCAGTCTGTCGGTCTCTCCACTCGGCTATCGCTGCTTTATTCTACAATATTGTAGTGATAAAGCGGTTTGTTTTAAACCTTACTTGTTTGGCCTTATTTTGCCGCACAGTAATGAAAATAGAATACTCTTAACCCAGAGTCAGTGGGTTATTGGCTGATCAGATTGTCCGAGTAACAAATGAGCCAATTCCATGGGATGGACGATATTTTAAAAAAGCTTTTGAGAATTCTACAACAAGAGCCTTCGATTTACCGCCCACTACGCTGTAATGGCTGGCCAAATTACGTATTTTGCATAATTTAATTACATCCATTTTATTATGTGTGTACAAAACTATGAAATTACGAAAATCGTGCCCAGCTTCGTATAGGTAGAATAATTTTATAAGAATTAAGGGATTTTATGAAATTAGCTACCTTTTGTATGCCTACATCATTCATAATTAATACAATTAAATTGGGATGATATATTTACTTCGTAGTTATTTACTCTTTATCCTTGATAATAACAGTTTAGTTTTGAAAATATGTGCGCAATTTAGTCTTATTTAAATACCAGTTACATATGTATTTAATTTTTCATTGTTAGTGACATGACGTCAAGTAGTGCATTTGGAGATGATGATCTTGTATATTATGTTATAAAATCTATTAATGCGGATCATTTATTTAACTATAGGGGCTTCGCACTCAACATTCATCAAATCGATCGATATAAATTCGGAAAACAGAGAGTCATCCTTACGTTTCAGGCATTTTTCTTCTTATTTATCCTTTTGTATGGTCACACATTGATATATTTCCTTAGCATCGCAAATCAAAATTGACCTTATTCATGACCCTTTGACTTACATATATCTTGTCGTTACAAGCAGAAGTGCCAACTACACCAGTAATATACCATAAACTTATTACAACCCTTTCCTACTATAAAAATAAATCGCGTCATCCCTTGCGGAGTCAACATAGATATTAAACCGGGTGCCAATTCTCGTGACGTTGGCTCGGAGGCTGCGTGCGTTGCACCATATCATGACAAGTAGACGTGTGCCAGTGGTTATCGTGTCGTGCGATATTGCACACAACGCGATCGCTATCGGACGCCGGACGGTACGTACGTATATGTTCAAGAAATGGTCGGTTTATATTATTGCTAATTTCAGATGAGGCGATTTGGAAAATAGCTTCTTTTCTTTCTAGTTATACCTAGTATTTAGTATATTGTGTATATGATTTTAAACTTTCGCGTTTTCTATTCGTACAAGGTAAATTGACTGGTCTTAATCGTGTTTAACTAACCTTTATGTCCGATTTTCCGACTGTGTTGCGGCAGTGGTCGGAAGTAGACTCAGTTGACCGCAACCATGACAAGATAAAAGCTGGTCGAAAGGAGAGGTATTTATACTTAGATGTTGATTAGCACGATTAGTACACGTTAGCTTAACTTGTGTAATTACTAGAGAGTAGTCTTTCTGCGACTTTAAGTTATTTAGGGTTTTTATGGGCACTCAATATCATAAGACTGAACTGAATTCGGAAAATATAACTTACACCTTTTTATCTAGCTGTTTATAAGCAGATGTGCCAACCGAAAACATTCAAAGTTTCGCAAACTATAACCCTTCTATAAATTATCCCTTATATAACTATTAAAAAAAATCGTGCATCGGTTTTCCTTGCACAGTCAACACAGATATAATATCGAGTGCCGATTCTCGCGATGTTTGCTTGGAGTCAGCGTGCGTTGCACCAGTATATCATTACAACTAGACATGACGTGCCACTAGTCATGTATGTTACGATATTACACACTACGCGATCTCCATCAGGAAGCATATTATGATCTGGAAGAGGGTATTTATTAATATTTACAGGAAATGAAATATATCTGTTCGAGTTTCATTTAACAATGTGCTCTTCATGTGTATTTAAAAGGTGACTCATTCGCTACCAATAATATTTCGTTGTGTTGATTCTGATACAATCCTTTTATTTGGAGTCGGGTGTCTAAGATCTATGACCACAGCGAAATAAACGAATATCATCAAGTATCAGAAAATTTGGAGCAACTTCCTATCACCACTGCCCAAAGTTTTCATGACAGCCGGTACCAAAAGAACGAGCTTGCGAAAAAAGCAGCAAACACCCATTATCGATTTAAACGCGTACACTATATAGGTACTTGTGTATCTATAAAAATCAGCATTGTGCTCGAACCTGCAACTCTTTCGAGTATCAGTAGGTATATTGATCTTCAAACAAAGCCATCATTACAGCATAAATTACGAATTGAAATTGTTTCGGTTATTAAACGTAAAATATAAAATGGAAAGAAGGATGCGGAAACTACGTTTTGTTTTATTATACGATTGTAAAACATTAAATATTTTTCGAACTGCATGTATTATCGAAAACTAATAAAAAGAGATGGAAAACTACGAATTGAGTATAAATAAGGAAAATAAATAAATATGCACGAAATTGTACTACCAGTAATACTTTATTGCGTCGCTGAATGCACGATGGTATGCTGAATTTATGTTGTTAATAAAAGATTTTTTATGTTGACACCTCACTAGTGATGAGTTATTATTTCGTAAAGTGTGGTGAATCAGGAACTCATAAACAGCTGTAAATGATTCGGATATTGATCAATTCAAAACAGATTCGTGGTTACAACTTTATGGATTATTTACTTTTCTGTATTTATTTAAAGGGTATAACGATGACACGTGTGTCAAACACTGGTTGTATCTACGACCCTTGCGCTTAACTGTTCTTAAAAAGCTTTCTTATGTAGCTTTCTTTTCTTTTCGATGTGGTAAATAGAAGCATACTATAGACAATCAAAACTAAATACAAGGTATAATGCTCTAAGTGTTAACTTTTGTCGATTGTAAGGGATTTTTGTGACTCTTTCTGAAAGAGTCTCTTAAATTATGTGTGATTATTCAAATAATGTTACATTTGTATCTCTATTTAAATTTATTACATATTAAGCAACGCACTTACAAAAATGTCAAACAAAATCATGCAGAAAAATATTAAAATAGGTCGTATTTTTCTATGAATATATTTATCTGCGTGGACAGCAGCAAAATATAAAAAAAATCTATGAATAGCGTGTGAGTAGGCAGCATATTTACTTATGACGCCATAACGAGAAAATCCGATGCGACGTCCCATATACCGGAAGCCAGTTGTGACAGCCGTCTTAGTTACATGCCATTGTTGTATTGAATAGCCAACCTACGGATAGCAGAATTACACGGATAATATTTTGTTATCCTCCTTGTCCGTCTTTCGGATCATTCTGAATCGCGAGATTTCATAATAACCGCTTATTTGAACCAGATATAATATCATTGTGTAACGTAGTAGAGAGACTGACAGATTGCTACGCAGAGAGCCCCTGGTTCGATTCAATAGCGGCCACGATATATGTTTAAAAAAATGTGCGTCATTGTTAATGATCGCCTGCATTAGACGAGAGCTCTCCATTATTTTCTTGAAAGAATTGTCCAGCAACCCGCACTTGGCTGGCTTAGTGGATAATAGAAGCTTAATTGTTACTTTCACTATACTTCAAAGTGATCATTAGTGAACAGGATCAAGGCTCAGGGGATACATGAGAAATCGATTTTAAAATCCTAGAAAATATATTAGTCGAGTCACAAATGTCAATAATTCACTTATTTTATCATCTACATATGTACAATTAGTGACGCAAATCAGAATACTAATAAATAAATTAGAGATACATAGACAAACCGAATAGTAGTCGGGAGCCAATTGTAGGTAAGCTCTGTTAGTATGGTAATAGACATTTGCCAATTTCGTTTCAACCAGCATGCGATTTGCATGTTGATAAATTCATAATTAGTACGATTGACACATAAGCATACACATATTTTATTATGAAATGAAAATTGGAAGAGTAAGTATTAGTTAGTATTGTTGACTTATATTTTCAAGGATGAGTTTATTAACATGAATTTATACCATGTTTTAAAAGTAGATATTGCTCTAAAGTAAAGTATATACTGCTAACTTAAACAATCATAAATGAAAGTGTGTTGCCTAGTTCCTTTCTCTCGGAATAAAAACTAGCATTACATAAAAGAGAACTTCCACTTGACTCGCTTCGGACAAAACAATTCAGAATTTTTATGAAACTTGAGCGCCAGCCTCAGTAGTAGAGTAAAATTGGGGCTTCTGCATCACTTGCTCTCGCGTCGCCGCTCGAGCTGCGTGATACAGAAGCCCCAATTTTACAATCGAGATCGATTAATATAAATGTGATCTGCATCACTCAGAACAAAGTGAGCTGACGCAGACGTTCCCAATAATACCGTTGTTATCTGCGATCCGTCTGATTCACGATATAATATTGTATTTCATTCACCGACATATCATTGTAGTAGCAATGCAATGGGACAACTTACTGTCGTTTCTAGTTTGAGATGCTAATGTAACAACATTCTCAAGTTAGACTGCTGTGTTCAGTCGACGCGATCAGTCCGATCGGTTGATGTGTGTATCATAATCTGGTATGGTGTCGAACTGACATAGCCAAGCAAAAATTCTCGCGCGCACTTAAATAAGTACAATAAACAACAATATCATGTTCGATCACGGCACATCGTTGCATCGAAACGATTTGGTGCACATCTTGTACTAATGAATGCATAGGCCTTCCGTATAATGAGAGGTTAGCTTTTACTAGCAACTATAACTCAATAATAGAGTTTTGGACACTACCACAATGCAACAATATAGCTGAGTGTGCACATCAAGTGCACATATTTGTCACAGACTAATCTTATGCCTTGCAATGTTTTCTTTTATATGTAATACTTTTTCTGTGTCTGTGACAAATAAATAGTTTTTCTCTTTCTTTCTTTCTTAGTAAGTAGCCAACAGTAGGTATTATGGAGACATAATAATTGCTTATAATACAAAAAAAAAATAAAGTAAAAAAAACATAAAAACAAAATCCAAACTGGAACAATACTCATTTGTTCCGTGCGGGAATCAAACCCGCAACACGTTGGTGCATTAGTTGCTGCGTCTATTAAACCTACTATTTACATTGTGATGCGAGTCATACTCTTAGCCAATGCGCCAAACGTGTCGTCAAAGATGTGATAAAATATTGGACCACTTTGTCTTAACATGACGTGTATAGAATTATCCAAGATAATCAATAACTCAGTACAAACGTTTATTTTTTATAATTACGATAGTAAAATCTTCTAATATATAATATATTTAAGTAGTAGACAATTAGGATTCTTGATGGATGATTTATATATCTTAGTCTTAAAACAAATAGCACTTTAAAATACAATAAATGTTAGATTAGGAATCACTTATTTCTTATAAGATTATTTAATTACTCTTTTAATAATAATAATTATGCATTTCATTTTCATCTACTACAGGCATTCAATCCAGCAAACCTGCCGTCTTTCTGATTTAGTCAAATCGTAAAAAGGAAATGGTGGTTTGATTAAAAACACTTGTAGGTTTTTATTACACCATACAGCTATTTCTTTTAGTATAAATTCATTTGCTTACTGCATCACTCACCTCGCTTCGCTCCGTTCGCAATGCAGAGCGCCCCAAAAATCACACTACTAACATGATCTGCGATACGGACGGTTGGCATTAGAAGTATAATATTATTTCATTCATCGATGCATCGTAATACTGGTAGCATAGTAACAATGTTTTTACTTGGGATGACATAATATAAACAACATTCTCAAGTTCGTTCGACGCGCTCAGTGCGACTCGGGCACAGCGATGCATTGATAATAATTTATATGTAGGTAGGTACATACTGTTTACATCTTTGCACAGCTCGTTGATAATTTTAATGAATGAATGCAAAATCTTAACAATGTTGAAAGTAGGATCGGGTGGCTCCCGGGTTCGATTCCCGGGTCGGCCAAAGTGTTATTGGGTTTTTCTGTTAGGAAATTCTCAGTAACAGCATGAAGTCTAGAAATGTGCCCGGTACAGCAATAGGCTCGCCTCCCTATTACGTGGGACTTAAATATTCTGGCGAAAAGTGGGTGTAGTAATACACCTTTGCCTACCTCTTCAGGGTTACAGGCATAAGACTATGAATGTATGTACTTATGAATTATATAATTGTTTTATCCACAACTAGCTTTTGCCTCTGACTTCGTCTACATGGAACTTGAACCCACGGTCACTCGGATTCCAGGTGATGCGGACGTATCGAGATAAAGCAGATTGACTGCACGTGTAGTATTCGATCGATTAATATAAATGTGTTCTGACTTCTGCGTCACTCAACTCGCTTCGCTCGTTTCGCGACGCAGACGCCTCCAATAATACCTACTTTTGTTATCTGCGATCCGTTTTATTCACGATATAGATTATTAACATTATGTTTTCAGCTTAGAATAATAACACCTATTCTAAGGTTTTCAGGTTAGGAATTTAACTCCTTGTCTTAGTGACCAATGTAACTGTTCTCTTTGCTGAGTTTTTTATTGTACTTATGAATGTGTATCAATTCATGTAATATTCCAATCATAGTATATATTAAAACTAAATGGGTATGTTAGTGAGTATAGGAAACGATTAAGTAAAATGAAACAATCCATATTGTATCTTTTTAAAAAAGTTTATTATCAAAGCACCATTTTTTTAAGCACATAACATTTTTTAATGCACATATTGAGTAATGATAGATACAATTGTACAAATCTCTGGAATATTTATAGCGATCACATAGGGTTAACAAATTAGGACAACCTTTATCTTCTAAATTAATTACATTAACACTATTTAAAATATTTTTCAACCATGACACTTTTTCAAGACCTTTAACGAAAACAGACTTATCTTTTAAGATATCTAAAACTAAATATTGATAATTTGAGTAAGGTATAAATCCTTCGCTCCAGTATATTTTTCTATTACGCTCAATCCAGCAAACTTGTTGTCTTTCCGATTTGGTCAAATCGTAAAAAGGAAATGGCGGTTTGATTAAAAACACTTGCAGGCTTTGATTACACCATATAGCAATTTCTTTTATTATAAATTCATTTGCTTCTGTTTTAAAGCCTTGGATGTCTACAATAGCAGTCATGATAATCTACGCACGATGTTGCTCAGAGGTTTGTATTCCACAAGTCGGTCGTTTATAATCAAACAGTATGCAGTTGTCTTATCTGGTATTTGTGTTGAACATTCAAATTCCAATCTTACATCCACTGGACCAGTTTTTAAACTATCGTTTTGCCTCGAGCAGTCTAAGATGAAGACTGGGGCCTTTTCTTTGAAATCCTGCAGATCAAGCAACGGTTCTACCGGAGAGTTGTAATACGACTGGCGAAATTTCACATACATTTCATATAATATACTATATTTGTTCTCACAAAACTTTAAAGATAAAGGCTCATAAGGATAATATTGCGAATTTAAAAAGAGCGTAACATTTGTCACCTCACAATGATCAAATACCGAACTGTCTTTAGTTCTATTATTTTTTCTATTAGTTTGCAAGCAAAAAATGACATACCGAGGCTTTTCTAATTGAGAAGCAGTCTTTACTGACCAAGAATGCTTTGTGGTTTTAGGTAGTAAAGGATACTCATATAAATCCCAATTTCTAAAGGCCATCTGAATAGGTTTATCTCTTTCTAAGTGCTTTAAAAGTATTAAACGTTCTCGATCGGAAACTTTTATATGTGGTACTCTCCATTGAATTCTCTGTATATCTATTTGAAGCTGAATGACTTCATCAGTAAGAATAATACTATTTAAGTTAGAATTACTCCTATTCAATATAAGTTCGTGTTTACAATTTATCACAATTTTATTGTAATCCTCTGCAAACCCTAAAATCTTATTTAAGGGCACCACAACGCTAAAATGTCCATCACTTTGGAAACCGTTTAAATTCCAACCCCATAATGCAGAAACTTTACTTTCTGCTTCATTAAAATTCCAGAATTTTTTATACGGTCTATTTCAATTCCATTCATTTCGTACCTGATGTCTTGGAACAAGTACATAACAGGATTATTAGTAAACGTAACAGCTTTCTTGATCTGATGCCCATCCTTACCCAACAGCTTTGCTTGACCTTCGATGTAGATGGAACTGGCTGATGGTAGCACGTATATATCTTGCTGGTGTATGGGGATTCTGATTTCATCGTTTTCTCTAAAACTGTTATTGTAGGGATTGTATGAATGGATTTCATAACTTTCGATCGAACTATCAAAGTGTGGTAAGTCGGTAATCTGTAGTATACTCATACTTTAAACCCTAAAGCTTTAAGAAAATCTTTATTTGATTTAGACAATTTCTTCACGTTTTTCTTACGTCTGTGCACCTTTATGGTTGTTGACGGAATAGGACGTTTTATTTTCACTGAAGGGTTTTTATAATATACTATCATTTTGCTTTTCTTAAATGAAGACGTAATTTAATATTTTCTTCACCAAAGTCAATACGGTAACCAAACTGATCTACAATCCTAACAGATATGGATGAAATTATATTTTTGTTAACTGGAAAGTAAATAACGTTCTGAGGTATTTCTATGTAGCCGTGACTTGGAGCAGTATCAGATATAAATTCATGAATAAAATGAGTCGGTAATCCGTTGCAGTATGAACCGTGTACAAGATCACATTCAATTCTGATAACAGATGTTAAACTGCTGTTATTAGCGGGCACATTCGGTCTTGTTTTTAATACTGAAAAGTATAGTAAACCGCACTCGTACTGATCAGATAAATGAAGAGGTGGTTGAAAATACGAAATCAGTTCCGATTTATTTCCAGAGATGGTAACCGTAGTAGACATGCTTGCATACTGAACTCTTTTAGATGATCCTTTTTATTTTATTTCATGATTATACCAAAAATTCTTTAAGAAATTTAAACATAAATGTCCACAATTGAAGGGGTGATCACGTTGTATATTTTCATAATTATATTGAATGTTAGAACCTACATATTTTATAAATTCCTTCGGAGGTTTAAGATTTCCATAACTGTCAAAATACTCAACATAATCATTATATTTTGCATAGGCTACCCAATGAGAACCAGGATTTTTTGAACTATCCAAATTAATAACTCCACATTCTTTTTTATAAGGACATTTAGGGAGCTCATCTCTCATAAAGACATACTCATATACACCTCTAAAATAAGGAATTCTATTCCCGTACTTTAAAATGTCAAAGTTAGTTAAGGCCTGTTTGGGTAGCCGATATCTTAGTTTTTTTCTTTTGATACGAAAATTCCAAGGCCGCCTTTATGTGGTTTAAGGTGTAGTCCTTTCCCAATACATAGAGCTTCCATTTTTTCATTATGTCTTCTCGATTCTTCATACAGCTTTTTAGCCATTTTGAATTCATTTATGGTTTTAGCAATACCAGCTGCACCGCCTGCTAAAGCTTCCGCAGCTGATAATCCCGCAAAAATAGGAATCAAAGGTAAACCTACCTCCCCCAGTTTTTGGAATAGGAATAACGCGAGGGAGCTTAATCGATGAATCATCAGCCAATTCTCTAGTAGCGGCAATAGCTAATTCTATTGCCATTTTCTTGCTCTTAGGTTTTAATTTTTTGATATGCCTTTTTGCTTTTGTAATAACAGATTTTAATTTACTTTTTAACCCTTTTCCAGGTGTAATTTTTGGAGAAGGCTTTTTGTCCAAACCAGAACCAGTTTTAATTTTTGCTGACATAGCCTTACTTACTAAGCGTGCCGCGAGTTTTTCAGCTATACTGGCATCGGAAGCAACCGCTCGCTCTTTCGCCATTTTTAACAAAATTAAATCAGCCTTATGTCGATCCTTTAAGTTTGATGACTTGTGATATGCAATATCGTGACCTTTGCAGTATTCGTCCAACTTATTTACGCCGTTATCTCCTTTTGTTAGTCTTTTTATTAATTTAGTACCTGGGCCACAGTAATTATATCCTGGTAAGTGTAATTCAAATGGTAAATTATTAATAAGCCAATTAATTGAGAAGACTACTCTCTCCAAAACACATTATAAGACTGATGATTCCGGTTTGAATATTTTAATAAATAGTTATGTGATTCGAGTTTCTTAACGTTATTTTATTTATAATATTACATTCGATTTATCAATCCAACTGCTTTCAGCTGAAGACAAACCTAACCATTTTACTAAAACCCTGTTACCTTTTCTTCTAAGAACTTTCTCGACTAGATATATATTGGGATGTTTTGTTTTTTGAAGTTCTTGTGAATAAAATGCTCCTAAAATAGGCAGACCTCTGATAGTGTCTTCAATTAAGTACGTTATAGGAGTTGTATTTTGTATTTTACGAATTTTAAATATTTCTGTTGACCAGTTGGGAGTATAACCTTTTTCAAATGTACCTTTGTATTTACTGATACGCACATAATCACCTACTTTGTACTTGCTTTTTAAATTATCATTTTTTGGCAACTTTAAATACCTTTCTAATATCAGTTTTTTATTCATATTGTTCACATTAGCAGGGATTTCATTAATAGTGCGATGGTGAGTGTGATTGTATTTGTAAATAACATCATTGAGGGTATTATTTACCCAATTGTAATTGCCTTTTAAACTAAATTCCTTATAGATTTTAGATTTCAATGTTCTGATAAATCGTTCGACTATTGAAGCTTTTTTTGTTGAGAAGGTTGAATAATGGTTAATATGAAACGATTTCATAAGCTTCTGAAATTTGTTATTATAAAATTCTGTTCCATTATCGGTTTGCAGATTTTTAGGAACACGCCCTTTATCCAACAAAGTTTTGAAAGAGTTATACACATCTTCTTTGCTTTTACTTCTCATAGGAAAGGCCCAAGCATATTTCGAAAATGAATCAATAACGGTAAGAATATATCTATAATTTTTATTTTCTTTTGAAATTGATTGCAAATCAATTAAGTCTGCTTGCCACAAGTCATCTATATCTCTCATTACAACATGTCTTCGCGGATAGTTCACTCTCACATTTTTATGAATTTCGTTTACCACGTCAGCTTTGCTCATGTTCACAACTCAGTAGGTATGTTTGTCTCGAATTCTGCTATAATACTGAATAAAAAGCATATTATTAGGACTATTTATTATTTAATTATGTCAGCTTCTTTTAACTCTTCGATTACTGATAAAATTTCATTATCATGATTTGTATTACCAGCATCTCGGGAAGCAATTAATAGTTTCAATATTTCAACCAGTCCGTTAGGATCGTCCCAATATACCAAGTCAGTGCTATTTTTGTATTTCTTTAACGTTGGTAAGCTTCCTCCAAATTTAGTGACAGTATTATTGTTTGACGATTCAGAAAACAATGGTTTGATTATTTCACGATATTTTATACCTTTATCGCCTCTTATTTGCCCATTAGGATTGAAATCTCTCTTATGTGCATTTGTATAATGCAACATATCTTTATAGACAAGTTTATCTTTGCTCGATATTTGTTTCAAATCAGGTTTTCTTCGAAGTAAAAGTTCTTTTAAACCAGGGGTTAAATTGAAGCATTTGTCACCAACTTTAATTAAAATGGTATTATCATTATTTGCACTATCTATTTTAGAAAACGAAACTATTGAATTACCCATTAATATTTTTTGTTTTCACTCCTTATTCCAAATGGTATGTTTAGGTCATAAATATCATGGATATCACGACCCTCTAATGATATTTCTAAATCATCCGGTAATTCCGTCTGGGGAGGCTTTTTAACGTTCAGTACAGAATTCAGTTCTGGGTCATAGCATTCTTCAAACTTAGTAGATGAGCTAGTATTAATGTCACCTAATTCCACGTCTTCAAAATTAGAGTGTGTATTCTCAAAATTTTGTATTTTTTCTAATGTTTTATTTGAATCAACTAGAGTTTTAAGGGGATCTGTGACAGGTTTTAACATTTTTTCAAGTGATAAGTTCGTAGAGTGTTCCTGGTTTTTCATTTGTTTTATTTTATTCTTTATGGAGTCTACAAACTTCATTAATTCTATTTTAATATTTTTCTCCACGTTATACTTATTAACAACTGTATTCAGCTAAAGAACAAATTATACTGAATTTGATTTGCCATGTTAATTACTTATATATATATATACCGTGTGGTTGACGGCATAGAATACAAATGTCACCACCCCTTATCTTCCCGTGGGTGTCGTAAGAGGCGACTAAGGGATAACACGATGCAAATACCATCTTTGCGTAGAGACGGAAAACTCGACATCAAACCCTATACGACTGCCTCGTTGGTCTCGCGGCATAAATGTGCGCGTGGGATCGGGAGGTCCCGGGTTCGATTCCTGGGTCGGGCAGTGTTATTGGGTTTTTCTGTTACGAAATTCTCAGTAGCAGCACGAAGTCTGGAAATGTGCCCGGTACGGCAATAGGCTCGCCCCTTATTACGTGGGACTAAAGTATATCTGGCGAAAAGTGGGTGTAGAAATACACCTCTGCCTACCCCTTCGGGGATAAAAGGCGTGACGATATGTATGTATGTATGTATGTATATATATACATATAAACAGTCAGTCAAATTTAAAAAACATATCAAAGTTCTGTCTGTACCTTCCATTATTTAATGACGATTCTTTATTAATAAGTAGAAAATTATAAGGTTTACTCCAAACAGTTTGACAAATATTTCTAAACTCTTTCCACTGTAAATCAGAAGTAACATGCTCTTCATAAATATGTTTTAAATTCACATCATCTTGTTTGAATATAATAAGAAAATTCACATTGTCACGCAACAGTTGTTTTGGAATTTTGGAATAGGTTTGAGATAAATAGAAACAATCTATTTGTTTATGTCTACCCATACAAAAATAATTGCGAATATTAACTTGATTTTCACACGCAACATCATCAAAAATAAACACAGAATTTGTTAAAGCTTCACTCGGAGAAATTACCTCTTTATCATCGCTAAATTTGTAGAAGTTAATCTGCGAGACTCTTCCTAATACTTCACTCAAGAAACGATACTTTGGTTGAAATGAAGTTTTGGAATAAAGATAAAGATTTTTAAATTTTAGACCATTTTCATGTAACAACAAACTAATCATAACGTTTGTTTTACCACAGTTCGATGGACCGCACATTATACATCGAATCGTATTCGGTAATAAAGGACTATGTCTGATCTGGTGAGAAGTTTCATTTAAATCTATATTATTAATTTTCAAAGATATGGGTTGCTTAATCAACTTCATTTTGACAATTACTGTAATGAATGTCTAACACGCATATTTATAGGTAGCTATAACTTTAACACTAAATTAGATATACATATCATAAAGTATAAATAACAGCATTTAACATGTTTGAACAGGTCTAGAAAGTTAGGAATTTTGTATTCTCGTATTACAATATTATATTTTTAATAATTGATTTAATTTGGTATTGAATATCATACAGATTTAAAATTGCATTCCTTATTTCATTATGCTGTCATAGTCAGCCGAAACAGGACCTGTTGCTAGCAGAGAAATCAAGTTTTATTGGTAAGTACGTTTTTAATGTTATTAGTTATTACAATATTATATTATATTATTATATGAATAATTAGATATCTTACTTTAGTTTTATTTTCAGAATCATGTCATACAGCCCCAGCATTCTCAACATTGGAGGACTTAACAGATTTGTATTTGATAATGTTGATTCTCAAATCCCAAGTCCTTTGGACGAAGTTGACCAGACAGAAATACAAGAGGTTAGTAAATATTATTTTATTCCTCATAGTTAAATTCATATAGTTATGAACTTTTCATTTATATTTTTTATGTTATTTTATTGCAGGACAATGCTTTGGCAGAGAATGGTAGACAGTTAAAAAACAAGCCATTTTTTTACTCTCAAGGAAATTATGAATGTTTTGAAAAGCATCGGAACAAATCCTCTGATCAGGTAAGCACTACATAAAATGTATTTATGTTTATAAACATTTATTGTGCGCGTCCACATTATTATATATTTATGTGTGATTTATTTTTTTACAGGTTACTAGCCCATATTTCTCCACTCATGACGATGGCATAACATACATTGAACCAAACTTTTCTACACAGTCAAAAAAATTGTCACCGTCTAAAAAGCGCCTAAGTTTATTAACGTCATCGGCAAATTCGTACATTGTTCGAAGAAATCGTCCTTAGCAAGGACGTCTTCTAATTAAAATAGATATTCGTGAATTAGATTATGTAGACAAAAATAATAAAAACGAGGCTTGCTTAAGTGCACAATATGTGGTTGAGGAGGCTTATGATGATGTAATGGATATCACAGAGACATTAATAAAAAAAATAAGTAAGAAATTGTGTGATACTGAGTAGTCTTAAGATAATGTTTTTATTTAAGTTTAGTTGTATTTCTAAAAATAAATAAATGTTATCTTTTTAAAAATGTGTAATTGTTATGAGTCAATGTTTGTATGCATGCTTTATATTTATGTAAAAATTAAATTTAGTAGCTCAGTACCGAATTGTGGAATACAAACCTCTAAGCAACGTCGTGCGTAGGCTATCATGACGGCCATTGTTGACGTTCAAGGCTTTAAAACAGAAGAATTTATACTAAAAGAAATAGCTGTATGGTGTAGTAAAAACCTACAAGTGTTTTTAACAAACCACCATTTCCTTTTTACGATTTGACTAAATCAGAAAGACGGCAGGTTTGCTGGATTGAACGTAACAGAAAAATATACTGGGGTGAAGGATGTATACCTTACTCAAATTATCAATATTTAATTGCAGATGTTTTAAAAGATAAGTGTATTTACGTTAAAGGTCTTGAAAAAATGTTATGGTTGAAGGATATTTTAAATACTAATAATTTAATTAATTTAGAAGATAAATGTTGTCCTAATTTGTTATGTTTATATGATCGCTATAAGTGTTCTGAAGATTTGTACAATTGTATTTATCATGACTCAATATGTGCTTTAAAAAATGTTTTGTGTTTAAAAAAATGGTGCATTGATAATAAACTTTTTTTAAATTGATAATATACATTGTTTTATTTTACTTAATAGTTTCCTAGACTCATTAACATATCCATTTATTTTTTAAATTGATAACATGATTACATTGATATTACATGGAGTGAGGAATTCATTAGGTACACACATTCATAATAAAAACTCACTAAAAGTAACGCTACCATTGATCACTAAATAATTGCTAAACTTAAAAAATTATGTTAACTATAACAGTATGGTATTACTGGGCACTCTGAGTTATGCAGAACACATTAATATGAATCGACCTGGATTGTAAAATTGGGGCTTCTGTATCACGCAGCTCGAGCGGCGACGCGAGAGCAAGTGATGCAGAAGCCCCAATTTTACCCTACTCTCAGTGTCCAGTTGTCATAGTATGTAACATGCCACCAACTCGTTAGGAAAACAATATCACTCACTATGTACAATGTAAAATATTCAGGATTTTTCATTTAAAGTTACGTGATAGGCCACATGTAGCGACAAAGGTGCGCAGATTAAATATTTAGCCGACGTTCTTTGTATTCGTAAATTGCATACAATCCTGGACTCGCTGGAACTGAACTTGTAATGAACTACATATATATCAAGCCAACTGTACCTACCATTGTAGCTATAGCTAAACAACCAAGGCACATTATGTGTTTATGTTGGGTGGTATCTTGTAATAGTCATATGTATTGTACGAATATTTAAAATAATCCGTATGGAGGCGGATTAAGAACACAAAGTGTCACTAGCCCAATTAATTCCTTTGGTGTCGTGAGAGGCGACTAAGTAAAATAAACAATGCAAATAATATCTGTGTGTGGAGATGAAAACTCGACATCATACCCTATGCCAACCCCTCTGGCTACGGTAGTTTAGTAGGCCAAATCCTGCCATTAATACACAATCCGATTGTAACTCAATTAGAAATGGCCAGCAGTGACTGCGAAAGGCTGTACGATGATGATGATGATATTGTAAGAAGTATGAATGTTAAAACTAAGCCATAGCGATTTTCATAATTCGTATTAATTTATTTATTTATTTTATTTATAGTCTCACGCCTGTACCCCGGCAGAGGTGTAAATATGACACCCACATTTCGCCATGAATTTTTAGGTCCCACGTAATAGGGGGCGAGCCTATTGCCGTTACCGGGCTCATCACCGGACTCCGGGCTGCTACTGAGTATTCGGAAAAACCCAGTAACTCTTTTGCCCGACCCAGGAATCAAACCCGGGACCTCCGATCAGCAGTCGCATACGCTATCCACTGGACCACGGAGGCAGTCACATTCATAGCAGTGTTAAAAGATGAAGATTGACGATATACTACTCACTCTGTATATAGACATAACTTGCACACCTAGTACTGGCAGTTAGTATTCAGTAACCTTCTACACCATCACCTGCACCCCATCACCTAATGAAATCGATTTTAGCATATGGTCCCTGTGGCATGAATTATCAGGAGTCCGTTGCAACCCAAGTGTCAGCTACCTTCCTAGATAAATAGCATAATTTTAAGAAAGACGCTATTGTACATTAATTCATTGAACCGGTATATGCTTTCACCACACCATAGTTTGTGTATGAGTGTCGCTACTTTCAGTATTTAAAGTAGGAAATACGTAACAGATGCTGTAGCTTAACAACTAGATGCTGCAAATATACAAAAAATAAAGAAGAAAAGGTCTATAGAAAGGGGCATCACTGCAATGCCTATTCTGATATTCATAGCTCCAACCACCAAGGAAAATAATCTATATACTTTAATAAAACTCAAAGAGCACTTTGTCTGTACATTGAATATTTTTGCTAAATTTCAATTGGATTGTGACATGTTATCGATATAGAACACAAAACAATTTTTTTTTAATTATTGCCTGTCTGTCTGTATGTTTGTTAAATCATCACGCAATAACCAGTGAACGGATTTTGATGCGGTTTTCACCAATATATTGCCTGAAGACCCGATTACAATCTTGGATAACAATCATCACGCTATCACCTATGGGAGCCTAACAGTGTCATTCAATAAATTTAAAACACTTGAATTCAAGCAACACACTAAATTGTTTGTATCGCGATAGTGACAAACGCATATTTTGTGTCTTTGGTTAACATTTAGTCTTTAGTTTATCAGAATCCGTTTATTCTATCAAAAGTTATCGCAATTTAAAATATACATATATCCGCAATGGTTATCAAGTGCTTCGGACTCAATTTGGGCAAAAGTAATTAATTATACCTTCTTTTCTAATAATCATATTGTCAGCGCTGGATCTTAACACCGACTTTTAATTTGACCAGTGGTGTCATCTAGGTGTATTACTTAAAATACTTACTATTCGAGTGTTTCTTTTTGAGTGCAAAGATTCAAATTAACTAATAAATAAGTAATCCAGCCAGATAGTATTTATTAAAAGAAAGAGCTAAGAATTTAGGTGGCAGGTACAGGTTACTACTTTTCTAATACAGCAAGTACAATAAGAAACTTAATTAAGAGTGTGAGTTTCATAAACCGATCATTATGTTATTTTACATTATCAAGGCCACAGAAAGGGATATTTCAAGGATACCGACTTCCACGCGGGCGAAGCCGCGGGCACAGCTACTAAAAAATAAAAGCAAGTCTCGCGCATCAGTCGCGCATTATACGGAACTTTCCACTACGGAATTACACAGAAGCACGGACAAAGGCCGCCACTTGTTCATAACGCTATACCCACTGCGATCTCTAATCCGCCTCGTAGGCAGCACCAGTTATAGTGGCAATGAATATAATCCCAGGTCGTTCATTACAGGGTCCTAAGAGCCCCATGTTCGACCGAGGACTTTAAGGCTTACGTCATGTGATGATACTACAAAATAAGCGGGAAAATTATGCTCTAAAGGAAAATATTGTTGTGTTTATTTACTACTTTTAATAATTATTTTGTGGATATCTGCGTATTATTTCTAAGTTACTAGTGTTATTGACGAGACTACGCAGAGAGCTATAATATATGGTTCACAAATCATTGTCTTTTTGTCAGTTGCTTAAATAGAGAATTGTCTGAAAGGTCATAAGTATGCTGGTATTGTCTCTAGGCTTTAAAAAGAAAGCTTAGAAATAATGAGGTATTTTTTTGCTGATCAAAACGACCACGAAAACAGTCGAGTAGGTATAGTTTGTAAGAAAGTTCACGTTATTTGGGGCAAATTTCAGTGCTACAACGAGACAAGTTAACCACACAACACATGTCATGACCCAAATCGTCCTTATACTATACACTGAGTTATTAAAAAGGACTTGAAAAATCTTTTACGACCCATGTGTAATGATTACATTTTATTAACAGAAAAACAACTGTAATTCATCCTATGGAATGTTGTGTGTACAAGGCTATTGGCAGATTGATTTAAAATAATGGAGGCAGAGTAGGTAATCTAAATACTATTATTACTAACTTGAATAAAGACAATAATACCACCATGTGCAAAGAAATTAGACTGAAAGGAAACTCAGTTTAAACCTTTGGATATGAAGAACTGATCTGATGACTCGCCTCTATTAGAGTGGCGATTGGATATAGGCCGTACTGCGTCCGTAGTACTGCTGGACAGCAGTGGACTACTTTAAGCTGACGATGATGATGTTGAAACTCAGTTTCCACTTAGTCGTAGTGATGCCTGACAGTTACTGTTGTATACACCATACTGAAACATACGTTGCACATGCACATGTATCTCACACATGAGGTTTTAAAACGTCACAAACGAAGCGTATCGGTCTTTGCCTAGGCCGCACACATCGCGATAACCCGAAGATTCGCGTTATCCCGATGTGTGTAGCCTAGTATTCGCGTATACTTCGGTGCTTCGTACGTAGCTGCGAGGACTTCGCTTCGCTGTCCGTAAATTCTCGCAGATCAAAGCATTTTATCGCGATGAACTTCGCTTGCGCGGCCACACTTCAGTCGGCCGCCAGCCATCGTGCGTAGCGGACGTGTTAAGTTAAAACTACAGTGCGTAATATAGCTGAAGCGAAACATGGATTGGATTGATTATCATCCACTTCCTCCTTTTTCTTGCTTTTAATTTAAGTATTCTTTAGATGACATAAATGTAAAAAATAATTATTTGCTGCCATAAAATACAGAGCAACCGTGGCGTCCATTTTGTCTTTTGCGTATAAACATCGCTCGTACATCGCGATAAACTTTACATCGCGCATTATCTGGTCGCGCAGCTTCGCCGTAGACCGAAGACGAAGTTTATCGCCCGAATGTTATCGCGATGTGTGTGGCCCAGGCATTACAAGCATTCGCTTGCAACCTCTTCGCGTCGACTAAGTTCAGTCGTGCTTGGTGATGTGCCCAACATGTGTTGCTGCCATAGTTAACCTCTGGAGATGCCATAAAATTCGAGTCTACGGCAACGTCGGTTCAAAGCACTTTGTCCATTGTCTTTCTGCCTCCATTTAGCTTCAACTGAAATGGTCCTGATTTGAAGTCTCTCCGATTTCTCAGAGCTCTCTGAAACAATAAATGTGTGCATTAGTAGACGTAAAACCGATTGAAGTTAGTAAAATTTTGTATAATCTAAGCCTACGTATTATTGTTTGGTCTGTATTGCCTCTCACACGAAAGGTTCCGTGCTACCATAGAAGGTATACCACGACCTATTTTTAAAAGAAACAATAGATGCGCTAATATAATAAGCCATGGTGATAAGAAACAAATACAAAGTCTGTGAAAAAATTGTCTCTGCAAATTACGATTCAAAAGCCTCATTCTGCTCGAACGGACGAATGGACAGGGAACCCTTAGTAATAAGGTCCTATTGGCACCATTTGGGTACGATACCCTTAAAACCTTGCACTTCAAGTTACTTAGAGTTTTAATAAATAGCGGCTGCATTAAGAACTAAGAACCCTCACAAATTGTTTAAAACCTATTAAAATCCATTACTAGATACTATGAAGCTGTTTTAAAATCTTATATTGTTTTAGGTAAATGCTTTTTAATTTCGGCATCAAAGAGTGTTTCGTTTGTGAAGTAAAATAATGAAAATTGATGGAAAATTAATTGGCGTTTGGAACATTCATTTTGCTTTAGTTGCCAACATAGGTTGCCAAGCAGACCAATGTATAGAACATTGGTTTAACCAGGGGCCCAATTCCGCTAAATAAATATAGTCGCGATATGATGTCAGCGTCATACTTACGTCACAAAAAGCGTATTCTTCTAAATTATATGATATTTGAATGAAATTGTAACGAGATCGTATGAGTCAACGACGAACTGTTTATTTTAAATTATACTATAATGACATAAGGTTATCAGAATACCGCTTTTAAATCCATTCAAAATATGATATCAATGTCATATAAAAATAGCAGAATTGGCCCCCAGGTGTATTTATCGAATAGCAATATATTATATTCTAAAATGGAAATGGTGCCATAATATTGAACTTTCACAGCAATACACTTTTAGCAAGATCTAATTTATCGAAGAGAGATCAACAAAGCCTTTAATTTGACTCTATGTTTGTTTTAAATATATGTATGTATAATATATACAGTTAGTAATAATAGTATAATATAATATAATGATAGTGGAATAGAGTTAATATTCTTAGAGTAATAGTTAAAACAGTGCAATATTAAATTTAAATTGAATATTTTTTTTGAATATAATATAATTAAAAAATAGCATCCTCCCCTCTTCTAAATTATTATATGTTGCCGGGCCCTACACCTTTATGTGACTTATGGAGTGCAATAAAATGTCTTGAATATTTAAATGAAGGAGTTTTCAACAAACATTCATTGAAAAACTTTAAAAGAAGTGGCAGTTTAAAAGAGCTGGAGATATTCCAACAATATTGCATTCTGCCTTTTTAGTCTACCTCATCAATCTGAAAAAAAATTACGTATCCAAACATACTTAATTAGGCTTACCATCATAAAAAAACAATCTGAATAACTTGAGACGAAACTCTTAGTAAAAATTTGTCGTTCTTGTGATGATCTATGTTTTCTGGTATTTTTTTGAAATTTTAGTCTCCTATTAAGGCCATGACACACCATGCAGGCAATCTAAGGACACCGCTCAAACCCAGCGATCAACATAAAATGTAACTTTGATCATTATGTCGTTCTGGACCTGCGTGCACACCTAAACTTCAGAAATCACACTATGTATTGGTGAACATCGTACAGAAATCATTTAGGCAGTTTTTTATGTTCATAGCCTTTATGCAGATAAGACGCGGCATGTGACTATCATATTATCATAATATTATATATATCATAGTATATATTATAAAGTCTATATGCAAACAGCAAGTTGTCAGAGAGCTTGCCAGCCTAACTAACATCTTCGCGACAACGCCGTGGCGCGGCTGCGCTGGTACGGTGCCGGTAGTGTATCATGACCTTTAGTCGTTCCTAGGCTAGATTGATTGTTGTGCCGAATAAGTAGGACGCGAATCAGACTACATTCGTGACAAGTTATCAAATTATGAGGTAATGTAATCAGGCTATTGAAATTAAACTACAGTTAACGAATTTTATCGCGATATATTGGTTTCACTGAGTTATTACATTTGATCCGAATGATCTAGGAACTACATTTTTAATTTACTTCTAGCCGACGTTTCGTAGTTTAATTTCAATGTGTTCCTGATTACATAATATGTTCTTGGGTTTACATTCGCGTAAAACCCAAGAAGAAATTATATTAGGCTAATTACGTATGATATTAAATTGAACCTACCCTGCACACTACCGGAGGGAACAGCGTGGGAGACTGCAGCCCTTAGTGTTCAGGCCAGTGCCGTGTTGTTGGTCGGTCATACTCATGCAAGGGAAGTGAGACAATACTCGGCAAATAAACGCATAGAAACTTTTCTGCGTTTTATTACTAGAACCCATTACAAACCTTAGATCACTGTAGAACGCTAGCTTTGAGTATGAGGGAGATTTGTTAAAAAAGATACGCCGATGACCATCGAACTAATAAGTATTACAAAGCTGAAGAGTTTGTTTGTTGGTTAAGCACGCTAACCTCTGGCACTACTGGATCGATTTCAAAAATCTATTTGTGTTAGCAGTCCATTTATCTAGGAAAGTTGTGCCTGTATGCCACCATGGCCGTATTAAATAACAGGAGTGTAACCGTACGCAAGAGAAAGGCCAATAAATTACTCTACAATAAGTCTTGTTCTCTCCTCAAATACTTGGTAAGTATGCTGTGCCCGACAGGGACTTTGATTAATACATACCTGCATAAAATGCTTACTTATTATATCAATAGTTATAATAGCTAGTCCCATGCCTCGGAGAGCACGTTAAGCCGACTGCGACGGCCCTAAGGCCATGGTGAAGGCACTGACGCATAATATTTAAAAAAAGAAATGTAACACAAGTTAGTAGATAAAATACAAAAGTTAATAATTAAAATAAACACCACTTTCAAATAAACATGGTGTGACGTCGCGCTGAGTGATGCACACAACTTCGTTCCCGCCACCTCCTTCGACGCACACATCCACGCACGCCGTCGAGTATAAATTGAGATGCGACGTGAACAGCGCTCCCTTTCTTAACCCGGACACCGCCACTGAAGTTAAGTGCTCCTTCTCTCCTGGAGCACCAAAGCCTCGTCAGTCTGCCTGTCTACGCCCTGAGTCTGTCTTAGCTCTTACCACTAGCTACCGGGTATATTCTGATTGTAACGACTGCCAATATATAATATTTTATAACCAACAAATAAGCATTAATGTTTAGAGTTTGCCGTAGGTAGGTAGGAAATTGTTGCAGAGTGCGCAGTGGAAGTTTGTATTACATCTACCTGACTATGGCAAGGCAAAGAGTCTAACATATGTACTGTGTTTCACAGCGATGAAATTACAATTACTTACCTGAATCTTCACTGATGTCAGGCTTGAGCTAAATAAGAAACACACAGAACTAAATTGGCCAATATTAGCTTATGAGTGAATTATCTTTATAGCTACCAGACTCCGAACGTCTTCGGGCACGATGCACGTGGTCGGATTTACACAATTTTTGCAAATGTTCAATATTTCACCAATCTATTACAACCCTTGTTGGTAATGGTCAAAAGGCGGCAGATACAAGAAATTACAAGACAAATTTACTTCAATTCTACAAAACACGCGAAGAAACAAAACGGCGCGGACACAAGACAATTTTTCCGGAGACAAGAAGAGAGAATGAATTGACAGTTCATAGTGTGACCAGGGTCAAAAAATTACAATAGACAAAATAATGATACCAACCAACCCTATCGATTCAACTTATCACAAACAATATTTCCATTTCAAACATCCACCCACCCCGGACCGGCCTACCGGTCCGCTAATCCGGACTAAATCCGCGTTGCAACCGCTCTCCTCAGAATCGAACCGTCCACCAAGACCTCAGCAAATCGGGGAACTCCATCAGCCCTAGTTACCAAACGAAGAATGCGCCCCCTGCGCCATCTGAGTGGCGGAAGGTTAGCCTCCTTGATCAAAACGAGGTCTCCAATCTTGGGTGGATCGGTCTTGTCGGTCTACTTAACGCGTTGCTAGAGTATGTGCAAATATTCCAAATTCCAGCGCTTCCAAGAGCTCTGAGTAATCTGGCATACTAATTCAAAATGCGAGAGACGATAAGGCTTGTTGGTTTCAATGAAAGTAAATACGTCATTCAAATAATTATAAGTGCCCTTGAAGTTAGTTCCGCAATCAGAACGGATCAAGGAAGGCAGCCCTCTGTGGGATACAAATATGTCAAATGTGGCTACAAACACCTTGGTCGTAAGCGAGGAGACTAGTTCTAAGTGTACGGCCTTTGTAGAGAGGCAAACGAAAACACACAAGTAGGCCTTAACAGTCTTGCTGTTTCGAAGTGTTAAAGTTTTAACCAAAAAGGGACCAGCGAAGTCCGTCCCAACACCGTCAAACGTCCTATGCTCTATGTTACGCGATCTGCCGGTAAGTCTCCCATCAAGGGCTGCATGGTAGAAGCCTTGAGCTTATAACAAGCGATGCAGCGAAAGACAAAATCCAAAACTCGCATTGCAAAATGGCCAACAGAGCACTTCAACCAGCATGCGAATTTTTAAGGTGACGGTCAGTTACCAACAAGCGTACCAAATGACTGTCCTTGGGTAACAAAAGGGGGTGACGTGCCCCGTAAGGAAGGTTGGCGTTCTTGAGACGCCCTCCTACGCGCAAGAGACCCGTATCGTCCAAAAAGGGGTTCAATTTAGATACTGCTCCCGACAATTTAGATTTCCCTGACTTAAGGATAGCAATCTCCTTCTCAAAAATGCGCCAATTGCACATAACGAATCCAAAAGTTGAGGGACTCCTGTCGTTCCTGTGGTGAGAGAAACGATGTCAGTCGTTTCTGTTGTGGGTGCCTAAAATTAAAAACAAAACGCTTTATCCAAGCAGTAACACCTAACAACTTGTCGAGGGAGCTGTAGCGATTCAACAAAAAATCGTGGTCGAAGGCGCATTCCAGCTTCTCAAGAGCAAGTGTTCGTAGACCCGGCAAATTGGAAGTATTCAAAACTGGCGTTCGAGGCCAATCAATTTCTGGTTGACTCAACCATTCCGGACCCCACCACAGCGAATGGCCTATCAAACTAGGCGTCAAGTATCCGCGCGAGGCACAATCAGCGGCGTTGAGCTTACCTGGCACGTGTCTCCAAACCAGCTTGACTTCAGATTTTTGTATTTGGGAAACGCGATTAGCGACAAATACTTCCAAAGTGTGGACAGACGCCTTCAACCAACAAAAAACAATTTGGCTGTCTGTCCAGGCGTAGGTCCCATTAATATAAATGGTTTTACCCAAAGTACTAGACACGTGATTCAACAATCGCACGAATAGGGCTGCTCCCGGGAGCTCCAATTTCGGGATGGTCAGAGATGTCCGAAGGGCACCCCTTCGGACATCTCTGACCTTGCTCTTCGCCATTATCAGGGAAACCCTCACCTGACTTGAGGCACGAACTGTACGCAAGTACACCACGGCCGCGTGACCACGTTCCGAAGCATCACAAAACCCATGAAGGGTTGTCTTGTTCTTCCCGGGAGGAAGGATGGGACGAGGCAAGGAGATCTCATTGACGGCAGGAAGTGAGGATACAAAAAAGGTACATCCCTCAACAAAAGTACCGCGTAGAGGTTCGTCTCAAGTCAATCCTGCTGTCCAAAGCTTCTGCAAGAGGCATTTTGCCCAAAATATAACAGGACGAATCCAGCCGTTTGGATCAAAGGTTCTGGCGACAGTAGACAACACGAGACGTTTAGTCCAAGAACAAGGCAATTTCAAGTCTACGTTATACGTAAAGATGTCTTGGACTGGTTTGTACTGAACGCCGGGAGCAGCCATCATGGCGGGGTTGTCAACAATCTCAAATAAATGTGGATCCTGCTGATGATCCTATAGCAAGCCTTCCAAAAGCGCTGGTGAGTTGGAAATCCATTTGCACAACTCATAACCAGCGGAGGCCAAAATACCTATCAATTCGACTATTGTTGCCTGGGTGGCGACCGTTAGCCAGGACCAGGCAAATCAAAACGAGGGTGCGGTCTAAAGCCCTCAAGGGCGCGGTGATTCGTGATCCACCCGCCCAAAACGAGGCGGGCGCGACTCAAGGCCCCCCGCCTTGAGTCGCGCCTCGCCTTGGCCTCCGCCAAAGGAGGGGAATACCTGGGGCAGCAGTCATGGTGCTGGTGACGCTGAGCAGTCGCACATTCAGGTGCGCAAGAGAGAGGAGGCGTGCGCACGCTACGGCTCTCCAAACGGGGTGAGTGGCAATCAATTGAGCGAGGCGAATCTCGGCTGCGCGCCGGTGAGCCTCGGTTGCCACCCTCAAAACACCCGCCCGTGCGCGGCGTCGGCTGGTTGGACAAGCGGCTCTCTGGCATTCATGCAGAGAATGTCCAAATGCTGTCCTCCACGGTGAGGACAGGGGTGAGAGTTTGGGCAGTCTCGCTAGTAGTGGGATCCCAAACAAGAGAAGCAAAGGCGGCGGGCATTTGCGACGCGCCTACGAGAGGCGACATGAAGGGCCAAGAATGCCTTACAACTGGCCGTTCTGTGCCTCGTGGCCTTACAGTAAGAGCACTCCGCTGGGCTCTGCGTGACTGCAAAGCGAGGAGGGCGCCGATCAACATTTCCACGGGTGTGAACGCGAGCCTGCTCCTTGACCTTGGGCGGCTGTGACCACCGGAGTTGTCCAAAACCCGGCACTCGTCCTCCAAAAACTTCTCCAAGTCTGCAAAGGGGGGCAGATGCGTCGCACTTTCCCCACCAAAGCGCTGCTCAAATCGCGACCTTAGGTCGGTAGGCAGCTTCTTGAGAACTATGTGGACCAACGGGTAGGACTATATGTCCACCGGGAGATCCAGGCACTTAAGGGCGTTTGTTGCCACCAATAGTGGATTCAAAAGTTGGGTGCGCAACCCAAAGACCCGGGTGAGCGTGGGCAAACTCAAAATCTGCTCATTATGGGTGTCAGCGAGGCCTCGCTTGTTGTGGTACCTACGGGTAATTAAATCCCGAGCCGTCTGGTTGGCCTCATCAGACACGGGCAGATGCTGGATGAGGCCTTTGGCCTCGCCATCCAGAACCGACATCAAGTAGGCCAATTTTTGTGCCGGCCGAAGGTCAGCCCTAGCATCGACCAGGCTGTCAAACATGTTGAGAAAGCCCAGGTAGCTTCCTAGGCAGTGCAAACAAGTGAAACCAATATAACGCGATAAAATCCGTAAACTGTAGTTTAATTTCAAATAGACAAGTTGTTACTACACTATACTGAGGTACAAAAATGCTACAAACGTAATTAATTCATGTAAATGAAAAGCAGAAATATGAAAATGAATAATCTAATAACAATAACAAGCAAACAGCAATTCAATTATCAACAGAAAAACGTGATTGACCGCCAATACTGAAATCACGTTTTATATTTTCATTGCGATTATACCTACAAAGCTGCAAGAGTGTGCAGCAGAGACGAGCGAGCAAATGAAAGATGTACGGGTATTTTAGGCATCGAAAATATGTTTACTAATCTTTATGAACCTACTGGATACCATTTATGTAACTGCATAATTGTTAAAAGCAGAGGTGATATGCAGTCTATATGTATCGATTTTTTGCCTTCGTTAGATGACTATGCCTAGTTATAAAAATTATAAGGAGAAGATAATTATTATGTCCAATTTACTTCCAAATAATTATACGATTGAGACCCCTTACATAAATATTAGTAAGTAGTACCTTTACAATTCATAAAAATATGAAATCATTGACCAAAATATGACTATTTTACTCACTCAGATCATTGCATCCGCATCCGCATCCTCGTAAATCATGCATTTATTTTCCTCGCTCAACTGATGGCATATTCGCATACCGCTTCAGCCTCGCACATTTCTGCCGGATACACAATGTAATGCTGTCGATAATAGTATCTGTGAGGGCCGTTATTGACAATCGTACATTCCGACTAAAATACGACGCAATAAAGGGTTAATAAACCTTGTTTTTGTTATAATATATTGATAATATTGTTAGGTAACACATACTACTGCTATTGTATATCACAAATAACACAGTGAGCCTGTCTGTTGCAAATAATTAATTATTTAATTTGAAGTTTCAACTTTAATAATTTGTTATAAGTTATAACTTTGCTAACTTTTGTGTTTGTTTCAATATATTGAAACTTTTAATTTTGTTGGGCAGTAAATACATGTCGCTTGCTTGCAGTTGTAGAAAACAGGCTAAAACCTCGTTGGTTTCAAAGAATTAACAAATTTTAAGTTTTGTTAAGTTTTTATTCATAATATTATATGACCGAATGATCTAGAAACTACATTTTTATTACTAGCCAACGTTTCGAATTCTTTACAGGATTCATGTTCACGGCAGACGGCACGGAGTCTGCCGTGAACATGAATCCTGTAGTTTCTAGATCATTCGGTTTAAATGTAAAAACAAGTGAAACCAATATAACGCGATAAAATCCGTAAACTGTAGTTTAATTTCAATGTGTAACATTCGCGTAAACCCAAGAAAATAACTTGTCTATTTCTCAATTAAATATCACAATGATATATTTTTGGGTAATAGGTCTATTTCGAGTAATATGGATAAAAAAAGATTAATTGCAAAGGGAACATAATTTAAAAAAAAACAGTATGTTGTTTAAATATTGCTAATCTATAAAATGTCTAATCAGAACTGATAAAGCAAAAACAAATAACTTGCAAGCTTATAAAAGCCTAATTTAATAACCCATAATAATTTTACTAGCAACATAAATGTTAGCAAGGTTTATTTAAGCATTGATTTTATAGTTTTCTCGCTGTCGAAACAACAATAAAAATGAATATGATATGCGCATTGAATAAGCTTTCCATAAAACTAGGGCTATTAAACAAGCACAATATAAACGCTTTTAAACTTTCGCGAATTGTATACCTGGTAATATTTGTCGTATCGTATAACGGTTCTATCTTGAGTCACCTCGTAACCACAGCTGGTGTAATCTATGCCGAAACGTCGAGGGCTGCATAAGGTATTTTACCTATATTTTCTAATAATTAAGTGACATAGACCCGTCACATAAATATTACTATAAGTAGAATATGATGATGATGTCCTCCCAAACGTGTCCGTCGACGGCGACACACTGTCAATTGTCGGAACTCTGTTGTCGTGCAATTTTTGTCTTAAAGACGCGGTTACAAATGGGACAGTGGAGGTAACCTTGTGCATTGTAGGTGTAAGTATAAGAGGGCTTCGGACGATTTTTTCTTAACTGGCGTTTGTCTCCAAGGTCTTCGATATGTCTGCGTTAAAAAGTTTTTATATCATCGTTGATAGCTTTGCACCACTAAGCTCTTTCTGTGGCTAAATTTTTCCACGTATTAGGTGACAAACCAGCTGCAGTTAGATGACGCTTGACTACATCCTTGTACCGCAAATACTGTCCTCCTGTTCGGCGCATACCTGAAGCTATCTCCGAGTAAAAAACAGCTTTAGGCAACCTAGTGGACTCCATACGGACAAGGTGCCCACACCAACGCAGCTGACCCTTCATGAGGAGACTCTCCATACCCAACATCCCCGTCCGACGTAGAACCTCCGCGTTTAGAATTCGATCTTGCCAGCTTATGTGAAGAATTGATCGGAGACATTTCAGGTGGACTTTCCACCTGAAATGTCTCCAATCTAAACGTTTTATAACACATTTATAAAGGCACCATGCCTCCGTTGCATATGTAAGCGTTGGTAATATACCAGCTTTGTAGACAGCTAGCTTGGTATGCAATGCAAGGTCGTGGGATTCCCAAACACAGTGGCTAAGTCCACCAAATGCTGCTGCAGCCCTTGCAATCCTTGCGGATATTTCGGTCTCGAAACGATTGTCAGTACGCACAAGACTGCCAAGGTAACGGAATGTGCCTACCTCCTCTAAGACTTTATTGTTCAGGCACATCGTCCGCAGATCGGCCTCTTGCGGGCTGTTTAAGAATCTGGGTCTTTGATGCGCTGACTACCAATCCAAATTTGCGACACGATTCGTGTAGGTTATCGAGGCATTCCTGAAGATCAGGTAGATTATCAGCTATGAGGCAGACATTGTCGGCGTACAGGATCTCAGTAACAGGAACTTTTGTGATTTTGCTTTTTGCTTTGAAACGTGCCAAGTCAAATACGCTTCTGTCCATGCGAACATTGAGAGTGATTTTATTCTTACATTTCTCTATGGCATCGTTCATCACAGCAGAGAAATAGATCGCAAAGAGTGTCGGTGCCATGACGCAACCCTGTTTGACACCACTCGTTACTGGAAATTGCTCCGTGAAACTATCTTCGTGCAGTACACGAGCAAACATGCCCCCGTTAAACTGGCGTATGAGACTGATGAATTTCCGTGGACAACCACATTTCTCCAGGACAAGCCAAAGGGCAGATCTTGAGACGTGATCAGAGGCCTTTTCCAAGTCCACAAAACATAAATAGAGGTCACGATACTGTTCAAGATACTTTTCTTGTATCTGTTTTAAAACGAATATAGCGTCAACCGTGCCTCTATTTGGTCGAAAACCACATTGGCTCTCAGGAAGGATGCTCTCAGCTAGCTTTACTAGGCGACCATTGATGACATGCGCCATAATTTTCCCAGCTATAGATAATAGGGCAATACCTCTGTAGGAGCTGCAATCTGAAAACTCTCCTTTTCTCTGGCATAGTTTACATATGGAAGCATCCTTCCAGTCCGGTGGAACCACTTCAGCGTCCCATATTTGTATTGTAAGCTCAAACAATCTGGTCTTGATATAATCCCCACCGTATTTAAATATTTCTGAGGGTAGACTATCAGAGCCTGGACATTTACCATTCTTCAGTTGATTTATAGCTCTGCAAAATTCTGAAAACGTTGGCGGGTCTTCGAGGTCAGACGTTAGTGGCAGCTGTTTAAGTGAAAGAAAGTACAATTGAGTACAATATAATAAATCTCAGCGTACTATTAACATAAGTGCATTATCTTCATGAATGGCGCCTTGCATGAAAAATCATTTATTATGTACGCTGTAAAATAAAAACATTAACGTGTATCGTTAATAATTTTGCTCCACGCTATATTAATTAAAAGAGTCATGAACTGTGGATTAACAGAAGGAGTGTTCTGAAATCTATATATATAAAATTCTCGTGTCACAGTATTAGTTAAAATACTCCTCCGAAACGGCTGGACCGATTTGAATGAAATTTTGTATGTATATTAGGTAGACCTGAGAATCGGTCGTAATCTATTTTTCAAACCCCCAGGTCATAAGGGTAGCCACCCCAAAAAAATACTTTTTTTATTTTTTGGACATTATTTTTAATTTTAATTGTTTTATTATGTGGCATTAAAATACATACAACTATAAATTTTCAGCCTTTTAGCATCTACCCCTATTTTTTAATAGCCATATTAGTAATTTATTCATATCACTAGATCAATTCTGTTGTCCACGCGCATACCGGAGTCAAACAAATCGTTTCTCAGTGTTAATTACAATACTCCTCCGAAACGGCTGGACCGAGTTTGTATGAAATTTTAAATGTATTTTCTTTAGGTCTGAGAATCGGCCGCAATTTAGTTTTTAAACCGCTAAGTTATAAGGACGGGCCAACCCAAACATATATTTTTGAAATTATACTTCTTAAGGCGCGTTATGAAAAAATTATGAGAGTCACATTTTACGATGCGATGAGATTCTTCATTCACAAGATGGCGAATTAAAATTAATATGGGTATCATTTTCGGAGTTTTCATGCATTCTGACCACGAAAATAACATCTATTTGGGAATCCAAGATGGCGGACGAGACATTTTTAATAAAATTAATATGGGTATCATTTTCGGGGTTTCATGGATTCTGATCACGAAAATGAAATCTATTTGGGAATCCAAGATGGCGGACGGGTCATTTTTAATAAAATTAATATGGGTATCATTTTCGGGGTTTTCATGGATTCTGGTCAGGAAAATGATATCTATTTGGTTATCCAAGATGGCGTATGGGACATATTTAATAAAATTAATATCGGTATTATTTTCGGGGTTATCATGCATTGTGATAACGAAAATGACATTTATTTCGGGATCCAAGATGGTGGACGGGACATTTTTAGTAAAATAATATCTTTAATATTATAATATAATTGGTCCAATTTTATCATTCGGCATCGTTTTATTGTGTAATTTTTTTTTAAGTTATACTTCTTTAGGCATGCTATAAAAAATGATGAGTAAAACTTTGCGATGCGCGATGTGAGACACAAAATTCTCACGGGAGAAGATTTTAGTTTCTACATTCACAACAAGTGTTTTGTTTCGTACAAGTGCGAATTATAAATGTGCTGATAAATTATATGCAGTAGTGATTTAAACTGAATATTTTGATTAATATTATTTACTATTCGTAAATATTTGTGAAACTTTGTGCTTATATACATTTTCAAGTGCTCCAATATAATAGGCTAGTTGACAAAAAAAAATTTATAAGTCCATCCTTTAGATTATTCAAAAATAAGCGATACGTATTTTTTTATTTGTAAATTAAACCAAAAATGACCAAGATATAGCTCATTAAAGTTACGTAAAACGTCACGCCGTGCTGCATTTTTTCGCACTAGATGACGTCACACGTAACTTTAAAGGGCTATATCTTTGTTATTTTTTATTTAATCGAAAAAAGAAGAAATACGTGTCCAATATTTTTTTATAATCTAAAAAACGGACTAAATAAAATGTAATTATTTTGAACCTGGAAACTACCCTATTGAGGTTAACTATGCGTATGTATTATTTATGGATATAAATTAAAATAATATTATTTAATATAAATAAAACTAAGTAGTATTAAATTATTAATTTTAAATATTTACTATTGGTTATTTAATATCTACAAAATACAGAAATAAATTTAATAAAAAATATGTGATAAAAATTAAAAACCAACATCAAATTAAAATATAAATTTTTAATAATTATTATTAGGCATGAAATTGAATAAATAAAAAATATTTATAAAAATAAATGAAAAAACGGAATGATTTTTTTTTGATAAAATAAAAAGCGAATATTTTAATGACGCCAAAGAAGTAAAACTTTTTACGCGCGTACGTAAGTACAGGCATTCTAATTTATTTATTTTTTCTACATTTTATTTATTTCTCTTTCTCTATGATATGGCATTGAAAATACAAACAACTCTTAATTTTCACCCTTTTAACACCAACCCCTATTTTTAATAGCCATCTTAGTAAGTTAATCATATCACTAGATCAGTCATACGCGCCAGATGCATACTGGAGTAAAAAAATCGATTCACAGCGTTAGTGAAATAATTCAGCAATTTCACAGTGTTAATGATACAATACTCCTCCGAAACCGTTGTACCGATGTGTATGAAATTTTATATAGGTATATTTGGTAGATCTGAAAATCGGTCGTAATCTATTTTTCAAACCCTTAGTCATAAGGGTGGTCATACGCAAACAAATTTTTTTTTGCGGCATAAGTTTTTATTTCCATTTCTTTATGATGTGGCATTAAAAATACAACCAACCCTTAATTTTCCCCATTTTAACACTAAACCCTATTTTTTATAGCCGTATTAGTAGTTGAATCATATCACTAGATCAGTTGGCCACGACAAGTGCAAACTGGATTACAAAAAACGTGTCACAATACTCCTTTGAAACGGCTGGACCGATTTGCATGAAATTTTATAAGTATATTCTTTAGGTTTGAGTATTGGTCGTAATCAATTTTTCGAACCCCTAAGTCATAAGGATGGTCCAACCTAAATATATCCTTACTTTTTAATTTTTTTAAGCCTTAGCCCTGGTGGATGGATGGATGAAAAAAAATACCTTCAAAAGGCGATACGGAGTTCGCCGGGTCAGCTAGTTTCTTTATAAGATATTGGTACGTATTATTTTGTTAGTTATCCTTTGCTAAAAGGTAAAGAAAAGGATCGTAAGGAATCGTTGATCGATCATCTGATGCTTGGCCAGAGTGCAGGCGCGTTTGCGGGGCGACGCGAAGTCGCGCGCGTCTTCACGTGTCTACAGTGGAGCGCGCGGCGCGTTCACTGGTGCGGTGTACAGTGTTTGTCAAATACAATACGGATGAAGAAGAATTATCGTTCCTAGGAAATTGTTACTAAAAATAGACGTTGAAAATAATGTTTAACACATTGTAAAAGTTCCTATGTTTCTTTAAATATAGGTAAAAATAACTTCATTCTCATGAAATTATAATATTACTTAATTTCACAGTCTTGAGACAACATTTTTGTTTTTCTATTGCTTATGTTTTGACGTCCATATTGTGGGTCGTGATGATTTGCGCTTATAAAGTTTTCAACATTCAAAAACAGAAGGCGTTACGATGCTTACGAGCACAGTTAACTCAAAGATCCGTACGCTCCGCGTTGTTTCCCACTTGCCACCCGCGCATTCACTGTGGACACTTGTATGAAAGTTCTATGGTTTGAGTTGCCCGCACTATCCCCGCGCTCACCGCCCGCGCCGCTCGCCGCACCCGCTCGCCCACTGACACTCCTATAGAGTTTCATATGTTCGAGTTACCCGCGTCGCGTCTGCACCTACGCCCGCCTTTCACTCTGGCCGAGCACTCATCTCCATAATTCTCTCAATAGACATGCCTGTAAAGTCTGCCAAACCGCATTTGGTCTGCGCGACGCGTCCTAGTAATCCCAGCATCCCATCTAGTAATCCCGTAATCCCAGCTGCATCCAAGAATTTTCGGCTTCTGTCTATCTAACCAGATTTGACAGAATATTCTCTTTCCCACAGAGCAACTGCTGTATGACGAGTGATATGCATCCTAGCGATATTCCATGGCTTGGACCAGTATCAGATTATTACTCTGGGGTACTGACTCCCCTTAAGCTATGTCAAAGATCTTCACGACATGACACCTGGGACCGCAACGTAACGTGCTGGCGCAAGCAATAAAAATAACCATTTAATTCGAAAAGTCAGTGGTACGCGCCGTGATTTTGAACTCGATACTTTGTGCAATGTGCTAATGTCCCCTAGTCTATCGCTCCAAAAAATGTTACCAACTGTATTACTATCAAAACTAACAGCCAAAACAAATCGACATAGACGGCGTGTAAATGCAAACGTGTCCGATGTGATTCAAATGAGAATACGTCATATGTGAAAGTTTTCCTTTGTGATTGAATTCATTTGCTTTTGTTGGTTTTAGTGTGGTGTACGGGAGTTGGATGTCGTCAGGACCAAAAAGTCTCTCGTTGCAGGGTGCTTGCTGATTTGCATATTAAAGCAATAGTTGGTTTCAGGGTTTTAGGATTTATACTGTTTTCATGTATTTATTTGTCTGAGTTATGTATAGTCTATTTATCTATCTATCTAAACGTCACGCCTGTCTCCTATTGGGGTAGGCAGAGACTATGGAACGCCAAATGCTCCGGTTCAAACATACCTCTTTCGCTTCTTCGACATTCATTAACCTCGTCATGCATGCTCGTCGGTTACGGGTACTTTTAATTTGGCCCTTCCGCAGTACGTCACCAATTTGGTCGGCGTAAGTCCGTCTTGGGCGTCCTCTACCGACATCTCCGTTCATTCTTACTCGATACACATCTCTCGTAAATCTCCTTGCATCCATCCGTTCCAAATATCCAAACCATCGCAACATACCTTTCTCAATCTTTGACACTACATCTTCTTTCAAACTACACCTTTCTCGAATAACACTATTTCTCACTTTATTTGCCATTCTTACTCCGCACATACTCCTGAAAGCTCTCATCTCCACAGCATTAATTCTACTTTCATGCTTCTTCTGCTATACCCACGATTCTCTTCCATACATCAATGATGGTGCCAAAACTCCCTGCAGTATAGCAAGGCGAGCCTTACTGTGTATAATTTTACTGCTAAATATGGTCTGTAAGGCGCCATTCGCACAATTTCCTGCTTTCACTCTCCTTTCAATATCTCTCTCACATTTTCCATCTCTTGTAAATAATGACCCTAAATAGACAAACTCATTCACTTGTTCCACTTTTTCATCTCCTATCATTATGTTACATTCAGTTACACTATCTTCCCTCTCTATGACCATGATCTTAGTCTTGCTTACATTCACTTTCAAGCCCTTCTTCTTATACGCCTCATTCATTACAGTGACCATCTGCTGTAAATCAGACGCTGACGACGCAAAAAGAACCTGATCGTCAGCGTATAGCAGGGTCTTATACACAGATTCACCCATTAAACCACATTCAGACTCTTTCAAATCAGTCAAACAACTATCCATGAATAGATTGAACAGCCAAGGAGACGCTACACATCCCTGTCTAACACCACGATCAATGTTAAACCAGTCCGTGTAGGCCCCGTTTATTCTGACACAGGCGCTTGAATCCCTATATAAGGATGTAAGTGCCCGTATCAGACTGCTGGTCACTCCATACACGGAAAGTGTAGACCAAAGTTCATCTCTTACCACTCGATCGTAAGCCTTTTCAAGCCAAGTCAATAAAGGCGCAGAAAACCTTCTGGTGTTTCATTAAGAATTTCTCTGCAATGCACCTTAAGGAAAAGACTTGATCCGTATATCCCATGCCCTTTCTAAATCCCGCTTGTACCTCCCAAATCTTACTATCCGTTTCAGAAATCATTTTTTCGATCGGTATCTTTGCATACAATTTGCCAACAACACTCAGGAGGATTATACCGCGGTAGTTTCTGCATTCCTGCTGAGACCCTTTGCCCTTGTAAAGTGGCACAATTACTGCCTTGTTCCAGTCACCTGGAACACGACCGGACCGCCAACATTTGTTAAAAAGCAGGTACAGCAGGCTTGCCGTGACGCCTTTGCCTACCTTGAGCATTTCAGCAGATATCCTGTTATATCCCGCAGCTTTACCCGCTTTCATACTTATCAATGCATACCTTATCTCTTCCATACTTATATTATTTTCACTATCATGTTTCTCATCCGCTATTATATTCCTGGTAACACTTTCTCCTTGTTCAAACAAATTTTCAAAATATACCTTGCACTGATTTAGAACATCTCCATGCTCTCTAATAATATTTCCACTCATATCCCTTATCACCTCAACTTTCGAGTCTCCTGACGAATTGCCTCGAGCTGTTCTGACCAAATGCCAGAATAATTTAATATTGGCCCGAAAATTCTTAAAAAATTTCCTATCAAACTTATCCTTACATTCTTCTTTCTTTCTTCTCACCGTCTCTTTTACTTTATATTTCAACCTGTCATACTTTTCTTTTACAATCCTCTCATTGTCTTTCATACTACCTTGTATCCTTTTGTTGGCTCTTATGGCCAGCAAGTCCATCCATGCTTTACGTTTTTCCGCGACCACACCACTTACTGCCTGATCCCACCATTCATTACATATCATTTTAACATGCTTCCTTTTACTTACCCCACACACTTGTGTTGCTGTATCTATTACTCCATTCTTAACCCTTGAGGTGCGATCAAACTAAAGGCAAAGTGCCACAAGTGCGAAAGGTCACGTTGCTGCAAATTTTCATTGGCATAGGTTACCGGAAAAAAATTAATTATGACACCTTAATATAATTATATCACATAAATTGCATATCATTATGTTGGATATAAAATTAGCTATCATAATAATAACATGAATTACAACTAAATACTCACCTTTCCGGCAAAACAGGCTTACAAACTTAGAAGTTTGTTTTTTTTCACTCGTTCGCACAAACATTTCATCACAAATTAATGAATTTCATTACTTGTTTGGTTCATAAACACAAAAACATTATCACATATACCTTTAGGTTTTCACACAATACATTATTTATTTGTAACAAATGAATCTAACGCCACTAAAAAAATTATAATCCGAACGCGTAACAAAAAGGTCGCCGTGCCAGGCCGCCATGTTACTGTAACGAACACTGTGGCTATGAATTATTTACCATTTGAAACACGATAACAGTGAAAATGTACAACAATACTAGTATTTAATTGCTAAAATATGTTTCCAGATAAATAATCTGGGTACTTTTATGTCTTTCATAACTATTAAAAGAGTATTTATCATAAAACTATTACGAAAATAGCAAGTTTCAAGTTTTTGCCTTTTATCACTGTATTACGTGTCTTTGTCACGAATAATGTCACTTCACAATTAATATTTATTTATTTCTGAGTAAATCTATATAAGTATCTTTATAAAATATTCACCGGTTTCTTCCACAAGACAACTTTTATTATAAAGATCGCGGAACAAAACACAACAATGGCGGACCCTTCCGCAACTGAGACACAGATAATTATATTTCAATATTTTTTGGCGCGTTTCGTTTCCCTCACACCTCTAAAACGATTTAGTTGCATAGAATATGAACTATTCTAATAGTTACTACTTTCGTTTCTTGGTTTAAGTAAAACAAAACGTAAAAAATCCGCGACCAATAGGACGACTTTTTTAGAGCACGACCGTGCGTGCTGTAAACACGTGGGGGTGAAACTCTTTCCAAAATTCTTCTATCTCGCAATCATCTTCCTCAAACAATTCTTTAAACCTTTCTTCCAATGCCTCCTTATACTGTCTACGTACATCCTCTTCTTCAAATCTTTCAACTTTCACTCTTCCTATGGCAGATAAGTGTGTGCGAGGACGATGGCGCCATTTAGTGGTTAGACCAGTTATGCGACTAACTGCCAAAAACGATCAGTACCCAAATTTGTGCCTCGGTACACCCTTGTATCAGTTACTTTCGCTTTTAAACGTTCATCTATCAAAACAAAATCTATCATACTTTTTTCTGTCTGCCTTTGCTATGTATATGTCGGCGATACGCCAGGGTTATGGTGTCCAGTCTCCATAATAAAAACACTCACGTAATATTACTTGGTTTATTATCAGTTGATTTCTAGCACAGAATTGAATTAAAATGCGAGTTACAGTCTTTTTTATAACCTAACCGTCAGCACTTAATGTTTAACAACTGCCACTTCCTTTTCAACATATAATTGAAATTACTGTACAAAACTAATCAAAAATCGACATTAATATTGTAATGAATTTTGCACAACACCAAATGATTTATTTTACACGAATAAAAAAAATATTTTATTAACCAAACGCTGCTTTACAACATTGTCAACAGATGGCGCTATCAACAGGATGCAAATATAAACGCATGTTATTTATTACCGTAAAAATAAGTGTCAGAATAATGTTATTTAATACCAATTGATTTTACTTTGAAATTTTCTGGAGTTATCTTAATAACTAAGCGATAAATTAAATACCCAATCTTTATAAAACAGATAAGCAGCCAATACAGTGTCTAATATTGTAAAGTAGTGAAGTTCTCAGTTCTGTGTTCACAAATAGTTATTTAAATATCAATCTTAAATATTATTAACATTTTCGTAACAATATAATCATTATATATTAATTTGCGCCCATACGGCCATTCTGATCCAGCGCGCTCCTCGCGCTGATTATTTAACGGTTACAGAATAAACAGCATAACAAACAAAAATAAGGAATATACATAAATAAGCGTTTATCAAACAGAATGAACTAAAGGTTATTTACAAGGCTTCACCTAGTCATAGGATCTTAGCCTGAGGCATGCGTCACCCATCACGGGATCTAACAAACAAGGCTTCACCCATGGCTAAGCCAATTCCTGGCATCACCGACATAGGGATCTTAGCCAACTCGTGGCATCACCCATGGCTAAGCCAACTCGTGGCATCACCGACATAGGGATCTAGCGCACACAGGCATCACCCTCATAGGGTCGATTTAGCCCACACGGCATCACCCATCACGGGATCTAGCCAACACACGGCATCACCCATCACGGGATCTAGCCACACACGGCATCACCCATCACGGGATCTAGCCAACACACGGCATCACCCATCACGGGATCTAGCCAACAAGACCAGGATCAAGGATACGCATGGTGGCCAGCCAGCGTTTTGGGAAGGATGTTGGATAGGAAAAATAAAATTTTACTCAAACACATAAATGCAAAATTTACACATCAATGCTTATACATAAAATAATTATCATCGTTCGTCATGATCAGTTATATCAATACAATGTAATTACATATGTCCAACAACGACAGTGGAGGAGGTAGAGGACCCCTACGTAAATCGGTATCTGACGAATCCTCCGCCCATACGGTCAAGCTGCTCATACAGTTGTTGATGTTGATCAACAACAAAGGTTAGCAAACAATGCTCGACTCCAGCACTCGTACAGCATGTGTGCGCGTAGCCCACAGACAAAACCACCGACGTCAAAAGGGTGGTCCACCGTCAACCATACATATTAATGTATAAAGGACCGCTCGTCCATCCTCTCTTCACACTAAGTCCGGGTCATCTGCCAGGATGTCATCACCAACCTGCAACACTCAAAAGCAGGTGGTGGGCAACATTTCCCACCCAAATATTACTTCCATGAACCTTCGTAACTGTAGATGAAATAAAATTCTACTCTTACAAAGTGGTCCGGTCTATTAAGCTATATCTATATATCAGGCATGTTCAACCTGTGCATTGGTCTATAGTTATCTTAGCTACAACAGTGTTGGAGCCCATATTTTACGCATAAGTTAAAATACAAAAGACATTGATTTTTCTCAGGTTCTGCCTGACAGTGCCATTTTAGATAATCAAATATAAAGTTATCAGGATACCCATATTTTGCAGTACTGATAAAACAGTTAAAACCCAATATATTCAAAATAAGTTTTATCCACATCAAACAGGAAAACAAAATGGCAAGGACAAAGAGAGGCCTATGTTCAGCCGTGAACAGTCGGACTGTTGATGATAAATATGAAATGATTTCAAACCATGCAGATCCAAGGATTTCGAAAATACTAGTGCTATAATTATTACTCATGTAAGAATATGTTTAATCCAATATTGAATATTTTTAGGCATAGTGCAAGCTGTGATATTTGTTGAACTGTTTGCCAACTGAGCCATAAAAGAGAAATTTACAAGCTACCAATATTACAAAGCAAGAGTACTGCAGTCTTATTTCTAAAAATGATTCCACTCAGTTTGTATAGTTAATATGGTGGTGAGTTTATATCAATAGTTTTATTTGACTTTATATTTAAGGGAATTTTCTAAATAATGTTAATATTTATTTTCAACTGTTAACATGTGGTGCTAATGTAATTCTTATTTATTAATACACAATAATTGTTTATCTGAATAAATAAATTTAAACTGACTAATCACAACTGACTAAGAAATAAAGCATGAGTAGTCCATACAATTACTTTTATTTGCTAAGAATAAATACTGCTAAATGGGAAAAAGATAATATGGATTTTACATCATGTTCTTTTAACCCACTTATCATTATGCTAATAATCATATTCCTAACCGTCTTGTATCCCACAAGAGCTAAGCAATAAGGTTGGCACTACATTTTATTGGTTTATCACTGGTTGTCATCTTGAATATAGATGCAACTAACTTTGCAAATGAACTCACAAATAAAATAAATTGTATTTACCAAGTAAAACACTAAGGCTTGGTATTTATACAAGATTAGCAGTCACCTGCCTTAAGACTTTCAACCTAAAATGCTTAGAGGTGGATTATAATAGAACCTAAGTGAGTGCCTATGTCCATAAAGGAATCTACTGTCCAGATCTCATGTCTCTAGCTTTAGTAGTTCGGGTTAAGCAAGGAATTATCATGGTCGGAACATATCATTCTATTAAGAGACAAATATTAAAATATGTCGGGTTCCCTTGTCTTATTATATAACCTTAACTTGAGCTGCAAGTTGACAGTAACAATTTCAACAATGTTAAAATGAAATCATGTAGGCACCTACAGAGTCCACAAATATATAATAAAACCTATTTTGTAACTTTACAAATAAGTATTAGCTTTAAAAATATGTAACACAAATTTATTTTTATATCTACCTTCTGAATATATTTCAGTACTAATATAATAAAACCAAAGTTTGTTTTGTTGAATGCACTTATCTGTGAAACTACTGGTTTTATGCAAACAATTATTTTTGTGGCGGAAAGTCATTTATCAAGATAGGCTTCATATAACCGCGCCGTGAGCACTAGCCATAAGTAATGCAGTTAGTTAGCCTTATGTAATGTGTAACCAAGGGCTATAAATATATTATATATTTTGATTCCTTTAATGTTTTACTATTGGGATAAACTATTGACTACCAATTGAATTCATATTCAGCACATCAATTAACTTATTCAAACTGAAAGCAAATCAGGTAATTTATACAATGGATCTATATCAGAGTTTCAACTTGAAAAGGGCAGTTATACCGTTCTTTACTAATAATTACATTAGTAGAACTACATAACAGTGCTATTTTCTTTTTCTTATACAGATAAGTAAGTTTTACAGAAAGTTTCCGACATGGCCTAACGATTAATAAACAGACAAGAGCCCCAGCCGACGGCATAACGTGACTATAAGCACAGTAGCACTGCCACAGATTACTAAATAGTTATGGCACTGCTATGTACCAAACGTGGATAAACAACAGTTACCCATAAGTTCTATTTGGGGTGTAACGTTCGTAATTTTGACTGTATAATGTTTATCTGGTAATCCTTACGGGGATAGTAGGTAATCGTGTTAGCGGCATAATTAATAAAATTAGGATGTTTCTCAAAAACTCTCATCAAATCAGCTCTGGATAAATACCTCTGGTCAGTGCATCAACAACCCGCATCTGCAACCTCTGGTAGCACAGCGTTCACACCACAGCACACCCCGGTGCATGCACCCCGTCGTAGTCGCTCTGTCGCTCTCGCTCGCACGTGGCCTCACGTGAAGTGTAGACGTGCTCGCCATAGACGCCATAACTCCGACACACCGTGTGGCCTCCGATCAGGGTTGACTAGCGCCAAATACGGCTTCCAAGCGCTTGTCGCATCAGTCTTCAGGTCATCGTTGGTAATGGCGGCCAAGCCAAGAGACCCATCACTCTCGCGCCAACCGTAGATCCCGAAGTCTCTTAGGGGGCGTTTATCCCACCGCTGCTGTCGGCGATATGCCAGGGTTATGGTGTCCAGACTCCATAATAAAAACACTCACGTTATATTACTTGGTTTATTATCAGTTGATTTCTAGCACAGAATTGAATTAAAATGCGAGTTACAGTCCTTTTTATAAACTAACCGTCATCACTTAATGTTTAACAACTGTCACTTCCTTTTCAACATATAATTGAAATTACTGTACAAAACTAATCAAAAATCGACATTAATATTGTAATGAATTTTGCACAACACCAAATGATTTATTTTACACGAATAACAAATTTATTTTATTAACCAAACGCTGCTTTACAACATTGTCACCATCTGTTGACGCTATCAACAGGATGCAAATATAAACGCATGTTATTTATTACCGTAAAAATAAGTGTCAGAATAATGTTATTTAATACCAATTGATTTTACTTTGAAATTTTCTGGAGTTATCTTAATAACTAAGCGATAAATTAAATACCCAATCTTTATAAAACAGATAAGCAGCCAATACAGTGTCTAATATTGTAAAGTAGTGAAGTTCTCAGTTTTGTGTTCACAAATAGTTATTTAAATATCAATCTTAAATATTACTAACATTTTCGTAACAATATAATGATTATATATTAATTTGCGCCCATATATACATGTGAATCGTCTTGTTAAACATAGTGTTTGTCACCACAAGCTTTATCTCCATACATATATCCAATAAACTTTCACCATTTTAATTCACTCTGTTGTCACAAAATCGCCCTAGAACTCTTTCATATCCATCACGATACACACCCACCCATCCATTAAAATCGCCTTACATATTATTCTTTCATTATTCTCACACTTAGCAAGCACATCTCTTAACCCATCCCAGAATTTATGTCTGACATTCAATGGTTTGGACATATCCGGAGCATAAACACAAGCAATGAAAACTTCAATTAAGCCAAGTTTTAATCGCATCCAAAGAAGCCTGGAGTTAACACATTCATATTCTTTCACACACTCATTCATCTTATCCGACAGAATCATTCCAACTCCTTGGCTCGCTCTTTCAGACTCAACAACTCCAGACCCGTGTGCATGATATTGGCCATGAGTAGTTGTTGAGCAACCTTTCTTCTTAGTTTCACTCACTCCTAGTATATCTATTTTCCCTACATCCATCATTTCACATAATTCATCGATCTTACTGTCTATTCCTCCACAAACATTCACCGTTGCAAACAAGCATTCCCTAGCCCTCTTTTTGCCTCTGTTGGACGTAGTTTACGTGCAAATTTTGAAAATGATCAACTTGGCCGGAAGATTGTATTTTTTGATAATCTGATCTGACGCCGATGGAAGTTCGTGTACCGCTGGATTATTTAATATGCTCGCCTCACCGCTAAGTGCTATGGGTTCAGCCCCACGAAAGAAAGATTGTTTGATCCAGACTATGTTCAGAGCACAGGTCTTATTTGAATCTTACCGCATCAAAAAAGAAACGCAGATAGTTAAGATGATGTCTTTTTATAACTCAATAATACATGGTAAAGCTTTGTTGAAGACCGATTTTAAACATTCACTTTGTTCAGTTTAGCTGTTGCCAAAGTCAAAGAATTAAAAAGCAAAATTAGTATCATAGTCGCATCGTCCTTACTAGTCTTCGATAATACGTACCTAAAAATGCACTATAGTCACAACATTTATCTACATTTATTTTGACAAAGTAAATTCTACAAATATATTTTTTTACATACTCACGTCTGTATTGTCGAAGCGCCAGGCAGAGGCGTAATATTACACCTACATTTCGCCATGAATTTTTTAGGTCCCACGTAAAAGGGGGCGAGCCTATTACTGTTACCCGGCCTATCACTAGACACTGTGCTGCAACTGAGAATTCGGAAATACCCAGTAACGTACGAATTATTACATAAAGAATACGATGTACAATAAAATTTGAAAGCCGCTATTATTCTATCTAGACCATGGGTCGTTATTAAGAGATGTGTTAGTAAGAAATTTGGAAGCTTTATGGGAGACATTTAATATCCCTGACTTATTGATATTATACGTGTCATAATGGAAATAAAAATACTCCTAGGTATAATGAAAATCGTGTCATAATTTTATTTCGGTTTTATGCCTTATTGGTAATATGAAATGTGGACCATCAAAAGGTCGATGTCGCATCATCTTGTGCAAATTTATTACTTAAGTAGTTGATAATTTTGATAATTTTCTATAGCAAAAATATTGCTGACAGATATTTTTGGACTGATGGGCTCAATAAAATAACACAATTTCAAATATAATAATTTATATCTCATTTTCAATTTATTTACCTTATGGACTTGGCAGTCTTTTGACATGACTGTGAAAAGACAAAGTTATTTTAGAAAGTAATGTCACAAAACCTTTGCTTATAAGTTATAAATACTAAAGTAATATGTTTTCTTAAAAGAAAGCTGTCCATTCTCCATTATTTTAAAAGGTATATTATAACATTGTATGTAATACTTCTAAACATAAACACGCGCAACGGGCAAGCACGTCCATTAACTGGATAACACAGAGCAACATTACGCGATAATTTTGAATAATTGTTACAACGTGGTTTTACGCCGATAGGATAAATAAAAATAGAGCTCTTTATTAAAAATAACTGTTTTCGGTATTTATGTTCAAGTTTTAGAGATATTTCCGGTCGAAGTACTTATTTATTTTATGTTGTTTCTAAAAAGATGTATTGTAATGTGAATTCATATCGATTAAATAATGTATTGCATTTGTTTTAAGTTTTAAGAGATTATTATTTTCTTTTTTATGTCCTAAACCTTGTAGTTATGTAGGATCAATCTTGTATATATAATAATATTATTATAATAATGTAGGAGAGTTTGACGAGAATATCTCGTTTCGTTCGATTCTTCATTTTGAATTAAATGTTGCGTTCGGGTTTCATTCAGCTTCATCAATTCTGTGGTTGAACTACCAATTTATTGTGGTTTTGCGTTTATTGTAATATTTCACAGACACGTGTCATAAAAAGGAACGAACAATGGTGTTATGTAATGGCAATGTGACCAATACTTCAATACATCGTTAGTCTTTTTGTAAAGCTTTAGTTGCGGGACTGCCTCCGCTCAAAGTTGAGATTGGACCATGGTGAAGGAATTGTGTGGGACTCCCGAAAGTGTTTGTCCATCACACTAAATTCACCACGGAATCATGTACCTACTTCCCTTAGCGCGGAGATCACGAGAATTTATCACAATTTGTGGTATCTATAGCATGTGCGGTAAAATAAGAATAAAAATGTAACTAGTCTGAAGTCTACACAACGCACCAACAGAAGAGTTTAAGAGCACAGAAATTTAAAAAGAAAAGCCATTGTGGACTACCTATCTTTTATCTATATAGCCTAATTTGCATTTTGATTGCTTAACAAAGTCTTCTACGGGTTAGACAAGGCACTACTTGTTAAGGCATATTTTTTAATCCATTTTCATTACTGCTGTTATCATCTTGTTTTTGATAGGTTCTGGTAAAGGCCTAGGTACACGGTATTTGAAAGTTTAATTAAAAATGAACTGAAGAGGCACATCAGCAGTCGCAACCACAAACTTGAGTTACATGAAAATAGAGATTTTTCAATTCAAATTAGTATGTCGGTAAAATAATGACATGTAGTAAATAGTCAATGTGAAATAGTTGCAGCTCCTTACAAATATAAAATATGTACCTTATTATTTGCGATTAAAAAGAGTGGCCACGAGTTTTAGTGCCGTTTCTTTCTTGTGGGTCTACCTATTGCTTTGCGAACGAGGTAGTAAATGTTAATTGTATTAAGTAGATTCCTTAAAAAAATTGACGTTCATAAGCGTCACCTTGCGACCTAGATCAATAAATGATTTTGACTTTGTTCTTGAAATAGGGTTGCATGTTTGTCCTGCAGCCTGGAATAATTGATAATTTCAATTATATTTGAAAACTGATACAGTAAATACTAGTTGAGTACCTGCACCAGAATATTATGTAAGTTTAACAGTTGCAGTGTCATGCTATTATATTTGTACAACACATGCTTATAATAAGTTTAGTTTAGTTTTAGTTTTTTTTAAAGACGCACTAGGAATGAATCCTGTGTCGCGGGGTCCTTTAAAAACATACAACCAACGGACACAATTAACACCCAGACTCGAAACAACAATTTATGGATCACACAAAGTGTTGTCTCCTGTGGGAATGGAACCCAAAACACTCGGCGCAATGTCAAGCGCCGAGGCGGCCCCTTAAATCACTACGCTAACCGTGCAGTCAAAAGTTTATCTCTTTGCAGGGCGTAATTAAGTTATGATCACAAATTCGTACATTTATGCACTAAAATGTTACACTTTTTCGACCCCAATTCCTCGATTAAGTATAGCTTTATTCTTCATAATTATCATAAATCACAACACATTGATTATGAATTCAGTCAAAAACAAACCGTGTTGTTTCTTTGTTTGTGGTGAACAATCGCAGTCCACGCTCGTGTTCTGTTCGTTCTTTATTGTTTTATTTCAGCGATAAGCGGATACAGCGGTATTAATACCAAAAAGTAAACACGTAAACTTTTCAGAAAATTGTGGTTATTTATTTACACATACATACATAGACTCACGCCTGTTTCCCAACAGGTTATTTATTTATGAACGTAAAAATGTCTACGTTGTTTTTTTACATTTGATTGGGCCCTTCGATGTTATACGTGAAAGTTACACAAATCCTCGTTATCGTTTTGGCGATATTTTACATTTCTCTTTGAAGTTTACCAACGTTTGAACTCTATAATAACGTCACGTCATTTTTGATTTAAATATAATTATTTCGTAGTCGATAAAAGTACCGTGTTTTTATTCGAGTAGAGTACAAGCCTGCTTCGTGGCAATATTAAAACTACTGCATATTTATAATCCAAACTTCATGACTGAAACTTTTGTATAACTTGGAACTTGTTCTTGAAAGTAAAAACATGTTCCCACACTCGTAGTTTTATTTTCAAATGCGGCGAATTCAGTGGCGACAAACACGGAATAAGGGCACTCGGGCCGTGCAATAACGACGCGGCCGGTGACGCATAGGTCCACATCCCTCCTCGCGAGTTCATCCCTGGGCACTATTCATGTATGTCACTCTACATCGCTCCATCCAACCCATTCATTGCATCCGCGCGTTCCGCGCGATCCGGACGCTCTGTTCACGCGATCCGCATTTAGCGTTTGTCATTTTTATGAATCGAATAATTTGCTGCGCTGTGAAAAATAATATATATACGTAGGTATTTTTTACGACAGCGTTATACGATCCGGAAGCCATTTTTAATGTCGCCGCAATGGCTCTTTACACTTTGTGGCGTTAACACACCATAACCGCATTTTAAACTTAAACTTCGGTTATGCAATGAGCTTATGAAAGTGCAAAGTTTGTTGACGAATCTAAAATAACGGAGTAGGTGGCTAAACTTATTCGTCAGGATGTCGTTAAAAGCTTTAACAAAGAAATTATAACTTAAGCAGAAGAATTTAAGAGGACAAGTTAGGCTTGCCTAACTTTAGTACAATTTTTCTTTTTTTTTCACATTCACACAACACCAATCTAGTCCCAAACTAAGCAGAGCTTGTACTATGGGTAGGTACTAGACAATGGATAAACATACATATATTCTTTTTTTTTGTAAATACATACATATTATACATCGAAACACCCAGACCAAGACAAACATCCATGTTCACGCACACAAATGTTTGACTTGAGCGGGAATCGAACCCGCGACCTTCGGCGTGGCAGTCGCTTACACTTGCGCTTCGCCAACCGGTCGTCAATTATCTTTAAAATATATTTTACACTTCGATCTGCGTTAGATATATAATGGCATCCATTATGGAAGACGCTTGCCAGTTGGGCGTGTAATTATAGCGGAAGACTCGGAATGGCCAATAAATAACGTACTATTTCATAGTATTGTTTGGTTACTTTTAGTGTTTCTGATGTTTGTATGTTGTAACGTATATACATAATTATGTCTTTTAAAGACAATGGGAAATATCATGAAAATTGAAATACCTTACCTCCTAATACTACGTAAGTAATATTGACAAAATATAAATATGCAAATATTTATCAATGGTAGGTAATAGCTATGAATTATTGAATTGGTCTATTAATACAAGCTTAGTAGTCTATGATGACATATTTTATATAAACAAATATTGGCTAAATAATATATATAGTCTAATATTCAATTCCAGCTATCAAAACCTTGTATGGACAAATCTTTGTTACATCATAAAACACGATGTAATCGTAATAGGTAGTTGTTTTCATTTTTACACGCTTTGTGTAAAAATAAGACAGTAGGTACTAGAGCACTGCTCTAAACGATGTTTAGTAAGTCGTGACCTTTCATCTGCACTGGGTCAATGCTCACCCGTTCACGATACATCTGTGCCCCAGTTACCAACTGCCACTTGAACGTAACAATACGTACTACGTCATACACAATATCTTCTGTATATAAAAAATTCTTGCGATTCTGACTGAATGACAGACAAGCTACGGCCAAAACTATCAGACGCAGGAAGCTGAAATTTGGCATGTATGTTCCCTGGGGGCCCCTTTTTATTTTCTGCAAATTGCACGGGATCGGGCAGAAACAGCTAAATTAAAACAAAAAGTGCCGACGTGCTGCGTGCATCCTCTAGTTAATTAATATATCTGGTGTGACACATTTCCGGGCATCAACGGTACTTCTGCCTCAATAGCTGCTGCCCAAAATGGGATTTTACATAAAACGCTTTCACGCATCAGAGATAACAGTTGACAGCTTTGGCTGAACATTGAATGGCGTCAAATCTTTGAAACCATGAGAAGGACCATGCGCTTTTATCTTGACGAACATGTGGCATCTTTTTCATTCTAATATTGATAAGATTCGGGAGTGGCGTAAGAAATGCCAAAAAAAGGTTAAACTTTTTCTTTGCATTTTAAGAGTTTGCATTTCTAGTTTAGGTTATCGGTAGATAAGTTTAAGAACCGTCCGCTTGGCGACGGATGAAGAATACGGAATGTCACCATTCCATATCATCCCATGGTCGTCGTAAGAGCCGTCAGATGGATCATAATTATTATGCAAAGAACAGCGGTGAAAGAGAAAGAAAACTTGAAACAAACCCTGTACCAACCCATTTGGGCAGCATGGTATATATAATAGTAGCCCAATTCCTCCTTTTAAAGGAGAGGCCTAGTCTAGCAATGGACTGTTAAAGGCTGATGACGAAGTTTAAGAATGGCTTCACGAATGGAGTAACGTTCGATTCTCTTGTCACCGTTTACTTGTCAAGCATAACGTAAAAAGCCACCGGCGATATCGAAATTATTTTATTCGTAGAGATGCTCCCTGCAAGACGTAGGTCTCCCCCCATGCTCGCCACACAGACGAACTTAAGCCACTTACGTAATTTAATAAAAGAAATGTTTGCTTTTCCTTTGTGAATGTCTGAGTAGTGATGTAACTTCATTATTGGTTTTTGATTTTACCTAAAGACAGAAATTGCAAGTAACCCAGCCTATGGCGAAACCATATTATCATATTTAGAACATACAGCAATAACCAAAATGCAAAAAAGGGATAAACCTGCTTTTACATGTATTCATGCTGTACAAGTTTTGCTCGTGGTTCGTCTAAAAATCATAAAAAGATATGATTTACGAAATCAGGCTACAATTTTGAATGTTGCCAAGTTGAATTGGTCTTAGATGGTACTAGAATATTTGTGGAATAGACCGTAGAAGGGGTTACCCAATGACATATTAGTATGTACTGAAAAATTGCCGAGCAAACTTCGATACGGTGATTACTACCCTGCCATTAATCTATTGTATTGTCGTCTGTCCCGCATTTACGCAGTGTCTTATTTCGCCTCGATGAAATGTATATAAAAATACTAATGCGTGTTTGTTAGCACTACATGTATAACGATTGAAATATTCACTGCTACTGAATGACTGTGGAAAACTTATTTTAAAGAGTTGCTATGGAAATACATATTTTAAATGCAAATGTCTATTAAAGAAGCACATAATGTTTGTATGAACCGTTTACCTACACGTCAAAACTGCTGAAATGAATATATATTCAATATGAATTTTAGCAAAACAAAAATTATGACAGCAACTTAAAGACAAAGACAACCTTTAGTCAAGAAAGCAAAACTTGAATAAGCTGAAAGAGTTAATAAGACATGAAAACCACCAAGCGTATCATAAATAAGTGGAGTTAGTTGTACATATGCATACGTTATGTTTATTAACTTTTTACTAAGTTTCCATGTTAATCAATCAGCCTATTGCAGTCCACAGCTGGGCATAGGTCTCTTCTAACTTCCGCCGTAGTAACGGGTCTATGGCCTTCCGCAAAATAAATAAACTATGTAACAAAATATAAATCATACATCCATATTTATTTATGCTATTGTGCAAATAAATGGGTTGTAATGTTGTGAACTCACACATGTTGTATTAATTAATTATTAGGACATGCAGACAGCCTTGTCACATAATAACTTATTTAGCAAATGGCATTATTCAATCCCGATATGGTCGGATGCAAATTACCAACTAAGTGGTTGAAATACAGCCAAAATTATTAATGTCAAAGATTAGACGGATGCTACGATTCAATTTACTATTGATATCCCGATATGCATGTTATCATTGTCAGAATCCAGTGCATTTCTATATGAAGATAGGTGTTTTACTTCTCTCAATATCTGATACAGTGGCTTTTTGTTGTGTCTGATTCTTTTTTTTTAATACTTATTTTTGTATACATTTTGTAAAGGAAGAGCAAAACTTTTATCTACACGCGTTTTCTTAGCTGAAGTGGAGATGCCTCGAGATGTAATGTGAGCTAATAAACTTTTCTTATTTTAACGACGACACTCACTAAAAGATTTTTAAATGAGAATTCGTTGAATCGAAACTCTATAAGAATGAGGGTAGACGCGGACTGTAGATGTCAAGAAACGTTGGAATCATTAGATCAAGTGCAAGGTATTTTATGGACTGATCGAAGTCTCGTATGACCAATGGTTTGTTCTGTAGGTATATGGCAAAACAGGTTAGGATAACTTCAACTTCTAACTCGATGTGGCGATGCATTGAGAAGAGTTTCATATCGACTGTGTGTATTTGTAGGTACACCACCCAGGTATGAATTTTCTGTCTGTAAAATAGTGATCACTCGCACTTTAAAAACACTCGATCAACACTCTCAAAAACCTAGACTTTCCACTATAGTTTATTGATAACACAAAGTATCAAACCCACGCAACTTGGCGCAGTGTTTAACGAAAAGCTAGTCGCTTAAGCAACTATGCCTGAGTGCAGGGAACTTCTAAGAACATAAATATATTTTTTATTTATTTCTTTTTTATTTATTACCTTTGGCAAGTATTTATGTCAATTCAAATTTATGAGTCTTTAAATCTTCATGTAATAATACAACATTTGAATTCTTGAAGATACTGTCACAGTCTCACAGTGGATTAGAACTGCGATATTCGTCGGCTCTGCCATGTCGACATCGCAAATACAATCAATCAAGTGAAACATATAAAGCAGGTTGATCGCTTCTAACCGGAGTTGTTATATCTCTCGCTAACGGAGCATCGCAGCTAAACAATAAGAGCCGAAATTCGAGCACAGTGGCGTGCCGTTGGAGTGGCCTATATCCTGCAAATGACTACAACAGGCTTGGTGATGATGATGATTATGAACGGAGAATTAGAACGTATAACCATATTAAATTCTTAATAATAGTTACAACTATTTGAATTTAGGTAAATAGATTAAGTGGACAATAACCAGCCATGGTTACGGAACTATCGTGGTCATTTAACTATAGCGTAACCAAATTACGCGATTCTGACCCGCTACATAAATATTATTAATATAAATTGCCCATCCAAACTATGATAAATACCACCCGTTCTACATGGATATAGGTATAGACATTGGTAGAAAGGAGCATTTATTACAAACAAATTTTACTCTTCTAAATAAAATGACAAATTCGTTGTCATCCTTGCGTTAGCTGGCAACGTGGGTTCATAGTTTTTAATGTGAAACAGCGGGTAGAGGAGTGTGATGCACTAATTTATCATTCAACTACATGACATTGTATTCGGGCACAAAAGATTTTGATCTATTTGAGTTAGATAATATCTTTGCGAATTTGTAATTTGATTTAATGGATTTTTATTTGGACATGGTTTTGTGGCTAGAGGTTTTGCAGAAATTATTAAGTACTGCGTTATAAAAATTGTCTGCGCCATAATCAAACTAGCCAAAGTATGTAATTGAATTTAATATATTTATGGACAGAAAGCCATTTACTCAAACACGCACAAATAAAAACAAATATTATTAATCTAGCCACATTCATAATCACCTCACTCAATAATTCATTCAAATTCAATCTTTAACACGCGGGAAACAATCAGAATCCTTAATTATTCTACACTCCCATAGTGTCCTTGAAAAAACGCTTCTCGCAACTCGTGTGTGTGTTCGCGCAACTCGCTCCGCTATAAAACAAACTATTTAAAATTGCTGTGAACTGATCTTGTGGGTAGCTTACCAGCTTCTAAGACCTTGGAAGACGACACTGCTCCGCTTCAAGCTATCGAGGAAAACACCCTACGCACACTCCCTTAATCCAATCTGTAAGTACCTAAATTTCCTAGCCTAATCCGCCGCACCCACAATTTCCTGGTCCCTCTTGCCGAATAAAAAACAATACACTCGCTCTCTTATCACTCACCATAACCACACACACAATACATTACGCAAACTTGCTTTCTCACGCAATCAATTTAATTGAATTACGGCAGCCATTGTCGTAGTTCTCGCTACTCGCACCGCAAAAACACAATTTCGCTAAATCTCAACAAACACACGCTCTTTTCGCTATTTATACATTTGTGTATTCATATTTTAATATCTGCATATAAATTTAACGCTTATTTCACGCATTTAAAAACATTTACGCAGCCACATAAATTATACTAGATTTTAACACTCAAAATGGCGTCCAAAAGACAAACAAAGAATAATCCTGCCAGTGACGATGAACACTCTGAACCTAACCCCAAACTAGCTATTTTAGAAGCTAAAAAGGAAAATCTCTTCCAAATTATACAGAATCTGTACGATCTCAGCCTAAAGGTTTCCGATCCGACATTTCAATCACAATTTTTAGCGCGCGTTCATTCAGTAGACATTACTCGAACTAATTTTATGGAAACTTTGGACTCGTGTGTTATTGCTCAATTAGAGCATGATCCTTCTGCAAAGCCAAACTACTCCGCTTTACAAACCTTCGACGAATTGTACTGTTACGTAAAACATACAACGTCCACTTTAACGCAAGATAATTCAACAAAGAACACACTAGATAATTCTCATAAGTATGATTTATTAAACCGAAAATTACTGCCTCTCAAATTAGTTACTTTTGATGGCTCACCATGCAAATGGTCGCCATTTTTTTAAAATTTCAAAAGTCTTATACATGATAATCCGCATCTCTCAGACGCCGAAAGGGTTCAATACTTAATAGGTTCATTGTCAGGCAAAGCTTTATCGTCTGTTCAGGTATTACACCTACCGCTAATAATTATTTAATCATTTGGAATTCTTTGTTAGAAAAATATCAAGGTACTCGAGTTCAAGCTTCCAGTTATGTATAATCATGTCTGCGATTATATAATTGTGTTTGATAGTTATCTAGTTGCCGAAATACAAGTCTGCTTCGTTTGAGAATGGATGACAGTGTGTGAGCTGCCCTAGGATATTATTGTAAGCTAGCATGGTTTAGCATTTAGTCCATCCTCTTAGCGTTATCCCAGTTTCAATCTGGGGTCCGCTTCCTAGTCTAACCGGATTTGGCTGAATATTAGCTTTTCCACGGAGCGACTGCCTGTCTGACCTCCACAACCCGAAGGGATAGCGATATTCCATGGTTTAGACTAATGTCAGTTAATTTAGAAGGTCAGTACCGTCTAAATAAACTGACATCCGCCCATGACGCCCTGTGATGACTGTCAAAGATCTTCATGACAACCGTGACCGACGGCTTAACGTGCTCACCGAGGCACGGGACAAGCGATAATTAACAATTCAATACGCACATAACTCCGAAAAGTCATTGGTGTACGCCGTGGATTCGAACCCGATACCCTCTGCATGGTAGTCTGTTGGTATATCCACTCGGCTATCGCTTTTAGCATTTAGTGAACCAGAATATTACTATAACTTTACCAAAATTGGTTTAGCTTTGTAAGAGTTCAAGATCGACAAAGGTTAAGAGATGTTTTTTTTTAATAATATTAGTTTCGATTTGTTTTCAAACACGTGAAAGTTGTAGTGTCTTGTTCTCATAGCAACAGCGATTAGACCCAAATATCGCTATCTTAGGCTCAAGTACAAGCGTTCGTGGGGCGAATGGCGGATAACGTCCAACTAAGTTTCATAACTGTGGCGTGTGGTTAATACGTTATATTACTTAGCAAGTAGGCGTAACTTTCAAAGAGATTACGTGTTCAAGCACTGCATTGCATACACTAGCGTTACAGATAAGGAGTGGATTAACAAGAAGGAGAGCCGATTCAATACAGTTTCTATTTATAATATCAATATATTTACAAAAAAAGGATTCATCCGTTGGCTAGTACAAATTCGGCTGAATTTGAAAGTAAGTAGAAGGTGCTATGTGATTTTTGTAGAATAATATTATTATTAATTACCAATTATCTTCGTAAAGGTAGGTATGTCAACGGCTATGGTGGTATATATATAATACCGCCATAGCCGCCATATATTTTGTAATAACGTCACGCTTCTCACATAGGACAAGCAAAAATGTCTAGTCAATCTTAATGTTGTACCTTGTGCCCTCTATTATATGTTTTAGTTACTGTTAAGTCTTTGGGGATATAACAATTATTGATAATTATAATATCCTTTGACAATTCACACAAACTATTCCAGATATGTACTTGATATAGTAACGAAATTAAGCAACGTAGTTCGAAACTATGTATAGTATATATTTTCTTTTTTTTTTTTTTAATTAAAAATTCCGCCATGTACCCGTGTGTCGGAGGGTGGGGCATCACCAAAGCACTCGTCGCCACCCTCCGACGGGTATTGGCCCGCCAGATGGTCAGGCGGGCCCCGAACAAAACCCCCTTGGCGACGGATTAAGATGTTGGACTCCGCCGCCAAAACGCCCAGCGGCCGCAGAGGATAGGGAGGACGGCAACGCAACACCGCATCTCCTCTTCCTCTGCGGCCCCACCGCGACGCATCGAATGGTGCGCCCCCATTTGGTCGCGGGAGATAGGGCGCGCGGCAACGCAACACCGACACGCCTCTCCTCCCGCGACCGCACCCGACTGCGAGGGACAGAAGAACTGTCCCTCGCACCCGCCCCTTTGGACGCATCCTGTGCAGGCCTCCGTCAAGCCCACGCGGAGCGTCCCCTCCTGGATCCCTCTTAGCTTCACCGCGGGTCACCAATCCACGGTTACTAGGCCCCCCCACCACGACAAGGTGGAGATCCCACGGGGGGGATGTATAGTATATTTTTTTTTTTTTTTTTTTTTTTTGTTTTACGAGGTGGAAAATCCCTTCGGATCTCCGACTCTTGGGGGAAATAAGAGCCGGAGTATGTGGTGTCTCCACTAAAAACCACCTCGACTTCCGCCATGTACCCGTGTGTCGGAGGGTGGGGCATCACCAAAGCACTCGTCGCCACCCTCCGACGGGTATTGGCCCGCCAGATGGTCAGGCGGGCCCCGAACAAAACCCCCTTGGCGACGGATTAAGGTGTTGGACTCCGCCGCCAAAACGCCCAGCGGCCGCAGAGGATAGGGAGGACGGCAACGCAACACCGCATCTCCTCTTCCTCTGCAGCCCCACCGCGACGCATCGAATGGTGCGCCCCCATTTGGTCGCGGCAGATAGGGCGCGCGGCAACGCAACACCGACACGCCTCTCCTCCCGCGACCGCACCCGACTGCGAGGGACAGACAGAACTGTCCCCCGCACTCGCACCGTTGGACGCATCCTACGCAGGCCCCTCCAAGCCCACGCGGAGCGTCCCCTCCTGGATCCCTCTTAGCTTCACCGCGGGTGACCAATCCACGGTTACTGAGCCCCCCCACCACGACAAGGTGGAGATCCCACGGGGGGGATGTATAGTATATAAGTTATGTTTCGATAACACGTTATAACATATAAAATCAATTGCGCCTCTCTGTTCTTGATCAAATTTAAGCTTGTAAAATTTGGACGTCGGATTTAAATTTAATTACTTTAGTTTGATGGGCAGTTAAAATAGGATGACTTGTAAAAATAAATAGTGGGCGAAATTAAAATATTTTAGACTAAAAGTTACTATTAACGGCTAATCCCTAGACGACACTTTGGGTCTAAGAGGCACTTGTACTAAGATTTAAATTTGATTTTGGTAAATACAAATGGTAGTCTGCCGTCTGGCGTTCACTATACAGTTGGATGTATTTATACCAGAGGGTCATTTCTCGTATTTTATCTGACATCGACGCTGCATTTCGAACGAAATGCGATTCGATTTTGTATTGACTCGCAAGTGGTCTTCTGCTACACTTAATGTTAATTTGACAAATGTAGTTCGATGTTGACACATTGTTTGACACTGCTCAATTTAAGATCTAGTTATGATATCATTAACGTATCAGTTAGTTTAAGAGAATACTATTTTTGACATCAATATGACGCTGAGAGATGTACGGCCAAAACAGCATTTTGAAAATATACCTAATTAGGAGAATTGGGCCTCTGATGTTCCTTTAAATCAGTAATGTATCCGCCCGCATAGAAGAAAAAGATAACAAAATTTAGACATATCGGTTAAGCGCTGGTTGGCTATAGCGCTTACCACTGTTGATAATTTTATAGAATGTTTTCGTCTGTATATCAAAAGTATTTAGATAAGACAGAGTTAGCACATTGCCAGACTTCATGCTATACATGCTTTTCTCTCTTGCTACTGTACACGCTACCTTACGAAATATTGGCATAGAAAATCTAAATCTAAATGTATAAAATTCTTCGGTACGTATGTTTCTCACCTCCACCCTAAAATGGATCGACGACGTGTGCTGGGTCAGCTAATACCTTTAAAAAAGTGTTTGTAGCTCTTACGTCTACTCTTATATATATTAAGTGCAATTTTATACACCCGGTTTTATTGAAAAGTCTACAAAGAAAATAATCATTATTCGTAACATAAGAAGATAGTCTGCGTGAAAAGCGATTAAAACTGCTCTCCTAGTGTAATGGATTTTAATTATTTTGATTAAGCAAAGTGTTTTACTTTACGAGTTTTGAATAAACTTCCGTGGAAGAGCGGCACTGAATTAATTTATTATTCCTCAGCCGGTGGCTTTTAGTTCCAGTACATTTTTTGCGACATAAAGAAATAGTAAGTAATTAAAATTAAAAAAAAATTCAACTGTGACTAAAAGTGGACCTTCTTGAAAGTATAGAGTAAAGCTTGGACAAGATGAATAGTTAAAAAAACAGACTTTTTCCGACAAATTATACCTAATGTTACAGTCACTGCGAAGCGCAGCGGGAAGCTTTTTTCATTGTCAAACTATTATCGACGTAGTCCTTCTTTTGAAATAGTCCAAAAGTCAATTCTCTCATAATAGTTATTGATGTGAGTGCGTGCATGCTGTTAATAAAGACTAAGACATCATAGTAGGGGAGCCCACGATGCTAAATTGGGATTTACTCGAGCGTCATAAAGACCTAATGGGTTGCTTGTTTAATTAAATAATGTATAATTTTTCATCGGTGGGGAGACCGGCTATAGAAATCCAAATTTTTTAAATAAATCTGTTGCCTTAATCTCTCCAGATAATCGTCAGATTAGAAAGCACGTCTAGGATGTTATGATAAAGCATATATATCTTAATCTGACGCGCTTGAGTATTTCAAAACGGCGAATTCACTATTTCACATTTGCAGCTTTCTAATAATGGCCACGAGATTGCGTGACTCCTAAAATGTTAAATTATTCAATGAAAACCTTTTTTAGGTTCACTTAAAAAAAATAATCGAGCGTTTCAGATTTTCTAAGGGGGACGCCCTTAGAAAATCTGAAACGCTCGATTATTTTTTTTTAATTTTGATATCTTACCTCCATTATGCAAACGATCAGATTTACATTCCTACTTTTTTTAAATGCATAGGGCATGGATGCTATCAATATCTGACACGCTAGAGTAAATCTCGAAATACCTTCATGGGCACCCCTACTATACAGTCACATTTATTTCTGTATTTTGGTTGTTTACAGCACTTATGCCAGTCAAAACCCTATTCTAGATGATGAGATGCATTGCCTACTTAAATGACTTTTTAAGAAGAAAGGCCGAAACAAACTCAGAGTCATTGCTTTTTTTTGTCACTTCAATTTCTTTCATCTTTTCTTTCTTTTCAAGTCCAAACTAAATGGGTTAAGTATGCGAGTACAATGCAGGAGATCGTCTGACGCTTTTGACCATAGAGTACAGAATATTGACTGACTCAGCCCACTGATGGCCCGCATTCAACAGCCATCGTACGGCTCAACCTTGATTTAAGGAGCCAGCACGATCTGTATGCCTCCACGCCATCAATAGGTGTATGCATAAGCATGTCAGCCTAAGCCATCAGACAGGTTGCCACAATTATTTGTTTAAATGTTAAATAATGCCCACATCGTACTCACAACTTTACATTTTATTATAACTATGGTGAAGTACATGTTGTACTTCATCATAATTAATTGTATTTAAACAATAAAATGTGCTTTTGGGCATTATTTATTTAAAATGTGAACAATGTCGATAATAGATTGACAATCAAAAATGTCCTGCGCAGCGCTCTACTATAAGTGATCCGATCTTAAATATGCAGCTTGAATATGAAATTGAATGACCGAATTAGCGATACTACTCGGCTTAATAAAAAAATTACTGGTTTTATTTAGAAAGAGGCCGCGCTAATGTGGACGGGACTAGACGTTTGGACAAAATGAGATCGGATCTGGTAATTTTTATGATGTGACTTGACAGTGTGCTCTTTTTAGCAAAAATACTAGTAATATTTAGCTGATAGATAAAAGTTTAAAACGTTGAGTGAATTTGATTTTAATAATTTGTAAAGGTGCCAAGAGTTTTGACTTATTACTTATGACGTATTATAAGCTCAGTTCTTTTTTTTAACGAAACCGACTGCGCTATCAAAATTTGCTTCGACAAAACAACCTTGAAAATTAAAAGAAAAGTATGTGATATATTACTTGTAGTAGTTGTCGTAGCGGCTACGCGCTACGTCCGTAGCCAGCGGCAGTCAGCGAGTGCGGTCCGAGAGAGCCGGGCGCGCCGCACCGCTCGCGTCGGCCACCGAACGTCTTCCTCGCAACTTCACGAACGATACATCACCTACGATATTAGTGTCAGTTCACTGTTCTATGGTTTATAAACAACGCGCTGAATAAGGCAAGTATTTCTCAGCTATGAAATAATTTAACTCTAGATAGAAAATTAACTCCAAAAAGTTCTGCCGAATTTGACAGGTCTTTTTGACACACTATTTCGTAGATAACATTTTCGCGTCAGGGTAACTGTATAGGGATAAATCATGCGGGTTCTGGTAAAAAATAAAGGTCAACATGTCCGTGTGTCAACCTCGGAACGGAAGAATGAACGAAATTAAAGAGAAAGTAAAAAAATCTTTTCAAACAATTTTATATGGGTTACGACGTTACTTGGCATTTCTAATAATTTTATTAGCTCTATAATTTTTCTTTCATTGATTCCTAAAGTATTTCATAATTTGGGAAAAAGATTGAATAAAAATTCAACAGCGCGTTTTCCATCGTTTTGCGCAACCAATATTACGCTTTCGCGACTCAACACTTGAAGCTTTCAGAGACATATTAAAATTGTAATTTCATTTATATAATGTCAATGAAATATTTTACCTTGTAATACTCATAAAGCATCCATGTAAGTTGTCATCGAATTTATTTATAGTGTTGGTACTGTTGGTTAATCGAATTATACCTTATTATACAATAATGTTAAGTAGTAGTAATAACAAGTTATAAGGCACTATTAAAAAATAATATTAAATATTTTTTGCGGTTAGTAGGTACTTAAAATGTATATCATATTTCGGTGGTTGTTACCCAGTGGTACGAAGATAATTTTCTAGGGCGAAGACAAAAAGCAATCACAGCTGCGCTAAGATTCGGGTTTACGTAAAAAAGATTGTATTTTTTATAACACTTGGTAAGCTTCAGCAAACATCTGTCCACCATGCCATTTATTCAGATCACGTGTTTTGATCTGAATTTAAATGTACTATTCTGGTAGATTTAATCAATGGAACCAGCTGTACTCAATTATTCGAATTCGTTCCCACAAACAATTTCGAGTACACCTGGTGTTATAGAGAGATAACGGGTACTGCATTCACAACACAGAATCTAGGAGTCACATAATTCTTTAATTTTTCGTATATTGTCAGTTATGTATGCTAATAAATGACTAGCCATATCTGTATAATGTCCAATGTGTGTATTTTTTTAAAACATGGCACGAGTTATTCGATGAAATGTTGTGAGGATCATATTAAACATTAAGAGTTAAAATAAATCTATAACACAGCTCTGTATAATTATAAACGTTGTGAACCGTACGTAAAAATCAGATTAAAATAATGAAAAAGTAAAAGTATTATATCTACGTGACATTTTACTCTCCCCATGTTATAGAAAGATTTACTTTTCTTGTTACGTGTGAAACATTCACTCAAATGATTAATATAATATTCAGTTCAATTCGCCTCTTTCGGAGGGATACATCTTTCGCTTAAAGTAAGCGGGTATAGCGAAAATTCAGCGTTATCTTACTGGCGACGGTTAAACAGATTCATACTTCGATTTTAGGTCGTGCTTTTGTCAGCGATTCTTAAACTGCATTTAGTTGATCCCGTAAGCGAGCAGGAATTTCATAATTTTGTCCCCGGAGCTTTAATAGAACCACATGAATATGTAGAGGTGAAGTTGGTACGACTCGATTAAGTCGTTTATGTAATTACCTAATATGTATACAAACATGAACACCGCTGGAAATACCGGGAATCGCTTCATTTAACGCTTAATATTCTGGCTATTCGGTGATCATTGTTTTAGGTCATACTGTGTGCGGTTAAACTGGCACACATTTTACTAATAGTTAACTCACGTTTGTCATTAGAACGGAGTGGTAATAATTAGTCTAAATAAAAATTAAATTTCGAGTGTCTTTGGATTCTACTGTATTCAGTGATGTGAGTCTGGCTTCATAAGCTATTTATTTATACGCTAGAACCAACTATAACCACTTTACTTATTCTGTTTCGATCCTACTACATATCTATTAAAACTCTACTTCTCTTCTAATCTCTAATTATTTGTTGTAAATATTATTAATATTAAGGAGTATCTTTTTAGTAATTGATATTTTAGCATTTATAACTACGAGTATATGGGTTGCTTTATTATAGTACCTATAATATTTATGGTGGAAGTGAGGATTTATTGAATGTTGGTATCCAACGAACTGGTATTGCTTTTCTATCAATTTCAATGACCAAGTATATTTGCGCCAAGTGAAGGATACAAGGGCTGTTCCCTTTTTCTTTACGGTATTGGCTGTATTCCATACGCATTGACTCTGAATTGTATCGGAGTGAAACGGGCATGAACGGTGCCACTTAGCACCAGGTAAGCCTTTTGCGCCAAAAAGGAAATGACATAATTTGGTACTCTATACCGAATGGCAAATTGGAGGTGTTATAACATTAGTAACTTAAACGATCTCTTTTTGTTATTTATGTTTCATAATTACTTTTTTTATTTTAAGAGACTTGCCAAATAGGCACAGCGGACAGGAAAAACATCATTATTAGGTATTTGACTAAAACCTACGGAACGGAAAAAGTAGCAATGGCTTTACTTTTAGCAATGGGAGCAACAATTTCTGAATTAAACCACTACGCCACCCATTGGTGCCGTTATCTAATAAATTACATCTAATAGAGAAAACATGAGTAACAATATTTTGGTGGTAGACAGATACCCTATCATTAGTGGTTTGAAGATTAAATCCGCTATACTCAACGCAATAGCCTGTTCACTCCTACCACCAACATTTCTCAATAAAAACTCTGACTAAATTGATTAAGTTATTGTTAGCTTAGCTAACGACATGGCTTGTCTCGGGAGAATGATGTAGGACAGTCTGTCGGCGACCTCAGGTCACGCGGCTGATCGAGTGCTATCTAGTGTCTAAACAGTCCTCAATCAACGACACACTCCAGCGTTTACTTACTTAAGAAATATACAGGGTACTCGCGTTATTCTTTTACCACTGAATTTAATATTCAATCTATCCATTTTTTGAGATTTTAGAGTCAATTTTGCTCGATACAAAATATGTCCAACAGTTTTAAGATGAATCTTCAAATCCATGGATAGGTCGAATATTGAAACCGGCCCTAAGCCACGTTTACTGCTGATGTACAGGGTGTATAAGATGATGGATCAACGGCTTCTCAGGGTAAGGGAACGTACATTTGACCCCTATGTATGTTCCACAATATTCTGAGGTTGTAAAACTTATGGATATCTATAGATTTTGTTTAGTTTAATCACGTTGTTTCATCCGCGTTTTTCTCGGTATCTCGACAACGGCGCTACCTATTACGATATCTCTATAAATTCTAGTAGTATTCTTCTAGTGTAAGTTTTGTTAAAATTGGTTCACTGGTTGCAAGATTCCGGACAAACAGAAAGACAGATATAATTTTATATTTCTAACTATATCTAATTTAAAAAAAAAAACAAACTTGTTTTGAAATCACCTTGGAATCACAGACAGACACTTAAATTTTATAGAAATACTGAAATGTGTTTCCTTAAATAAATGGTCTGGTTACATAATTAAAGATTAGATAACATGGCTTGAGACGGTGATAATAAATACTATAGTCGTATTTTTAATTAGACGAAGCCAGCTGACAGTATCTAATGTCACTTTGTAAAATAATGTTGTCATATTTAAAGTAATAGTGATGCGTTTAGTTCTCGTTCAATCAGATGAACGAACATTGAGTGTGAATAGTTAATCATTTCAAACTATAAAAGAATATTATTTCTATATTACAATAAAAGTGCTCTGATATAAGTTACTATTAGTTATGTAAGTAGTATAAATTGTTATATTTTATACATCTATAGGATGTAAAAAGACCCTTAACGAAAACTGAAATCCCATGTTGTACCAATCACTACAAACATTTTTTACTTCGGCACCATACCTGGAAAATTACTGGTTCAGGAGATATTGAGGCTCAAAGTTAGTATGGAATTTTTCTAATTAAGTACAAAATCGATGCATTTACCCCGCCAAGATGTTCGCTAGATGCCCTATGACCCCATGGGTAGGTAGATATTTCGAGCATTGAACGCGCGCGCTTTAAATTGCGGTTTAAAAATGTGAAAACTTAAAAAAAAATCGTTTCCCAGATATTATTTTTGGTCAGTATGACTTGGCATGATGTCCACAACGAGTAAACTTCGGCTTGGTGATGGGTCTTGTGACACCCTGTATAGTTTCAACTACATGATGTATTGAAATTAGAACAGTCTTACAGGTTTCCTCGCAATGTTTTCCTTAATGTTTAAAACACTCGGTATTCAGTATTGGTAAATACTATAGGAACATAGTCTTCGAAAACTCGAACACCGTACCCGATATCGGCCGTTCGGCACACTAACTATTTAATTGACAATCGATGCAATTTCATTCATTCAAGAGATTTTTCAATCATTCACTTTGTCACAACACTATTTTTATTTCATCATAAACTGACAACACAGTAAACGTCAGTTGACTTCGTCTAATAAAAAATACGACTATAGTGTGGTGGTATGAGGCTTAGCGGAGCGCAGCGAGGCTTGCAGATCAAGGAGACTGGGCCACATATATGTTACAATGTTGTATGTACATATATCATACTAATACTGAGATAATACATTGTATTATATATTATGATAGTGGATCAGAGTGCGAACATTAGGTTTGGTTGTGTATTAAAGTTGAGTCTAGTAGTTAGGTTATTTTGAGTTGTGGAGGCAGACCGGAGTCCACTTAGCTGGATCGTTTGTTTTCCCGTTCCGTCTAGAAAGACGGACGTTCCAGTGGCAGTACCATTTGTATGGCACTGTTTACATTCAGATGGACCGTGAAAACTAAGAGATATATAGACGACACTGTTCACATTAAGACGGGCCAAGCAAAGAGCCGGTCCGTCGTATTGGGCAAAAGTTACTAGTTAATTTGTGTTTTTTAAACAATTTTCAACAATATATTTACTTTCTGTCTACTGCTTCACCAGCGTGAAGATTTGATTAATGGGACAAAACGTAGCAAGTTTCATCAAAATCTGTTAAGTAGATTTTCTGTGAAACAAACATACATCTATAGTCACAAACTATCACATTTATAATAGTGATACGACTGTAGAACACTCAAAGAAACCCTAAACCCTAAAGCTCAATAGTAAAATCTTATATTTACTAAGTCACAGTGGTAGGAGTACAAAATTACGGTCTGATTTTGTATGCTAGGTAAGTTTAAGCTATATAGCCACGCTTTGTAGGACTCCTTCAACATGTACACGATGACAGATATCTTATGAATGGTGTTAAAATCTCTGCGATATCTTGTATTACTTGTTGTTTCGTAACAATGTCAAGTCAAGATAATGCTTCACGGAGCCAAGTTATTTCATTATTTTCTATCTCCCAAGTATCAAATGCTTCACAGAAGTCAAGGTTTTAGGCAGGCAGCAGTATAAACATAGGGAATATTATGATTATAAATCTAATTATGTACTAGCTCTGCCGCAGCTTCGCATGCTTCGGGTTGGTTATCAAAAACTAGCCATACCATTCTGATGTGTTAAACCTGTAAATACTTACAAATTTTGATCAAACTTCGTTCAATAGTTTTGCGCGAAAGATTAACAGTCATCTGTTCAATATCTTCACAAAATTTCGTGTCTTATTTGATATGAAATTATGATGACGGTAAATTTAAGGTGAGTCTAGGTTTTACCTGTACCAATTGTTTATTGTAATTTTTGCACACATTTGTAATATGTATTTCAAAAAAGCGTGACATTTTGTTGTTTCTATGGTATCGAAATATTATATGAACAAAGTTCCTAAGTATGTAGCTTCGTAACAACCTTGGTCTGTGGCTTTCAAATTATTTGTAAATAAATTAATACGTTACGATATGAAACCGCCTTTATAATAATTGATGAGCGGTCGCACCTAACTGTTCGTGTTTGTGTAGTGTACTCTGTGTACTAGAGTGACAATAGAGTGAACTATATCAAATTTAGTTCGTTAAAGTTTCAAGAGCGATTAGGATAATGATGACGTCACATCTATACGTGAGATTGTGCGAAATCTGCACTGTGTTTACTGTAGACTGTTCGTATGTGTAGTAGGAAGAGGATTAACTAACTAACATGCGACTAGTTTCGAGGTAATGACGTTTAGTGGCGCTGATACACTTGAGCATTCACCTGTAATAAGCATTCTCGCGGATGGTACAAAACAAATGGCTTTAGCGAGCATTCTCATGAACATTCGGGCGAGCCTTAGAATTCAGATAATACATAGCATTCGCGCTACAATGATGGTTAAACCCAATATATTTACTTTACTTTGACTTAGGATTTTAATCTAGGGACGAATCTTCGTAGTTTGTTACTAATTTTAACTTGACTAGTGATGGGCTTACTCAGAATAAATACGATTATGTTTAAAATAGATGCTTGGATTTGGTTTACTCAGAATGAATTTCAATAGAATGTTTATAAACTCTCGATATCGATAAATAAATTTGAACGTAGGAACAGACACTTGACACTTATTAAACCTGTTCTAATTAAAATCTGCATTTTATTATTTCGAAACTTCATTTGTTTAAGTATCTTACACTTACTCTAGAAATAATTCATAAGTGAAACTGAAGTAAACATATTGAGTAAAACTGCTGTTGTAGTGCGATTTCTATATTTTTTGTATATTCTACGGACTATTTGAATTTAGAGTGCTTAATTTCGCTAGAATGATCGTGAAAATGTTCGGTTCGACAAAGCAGAAAACGGCGAATGCTCGCTGTTCTGTTACAAGTTAATGCTCAGGTGTATCAGCACCGTTAAGTTTCGATAAGAATGACAATTATGTGACATAACTACATATTTATTGTGAGTTTATTTTTTGTGCTAAATGCACATAATTAGATGTTAATTAATTCCTGATAATGACTACTATAGTAAATATTTCTTTTTAGGAATTACCATATTAAATATTTATCAACTCTATCTCGTCTAGTCATATAAGGCTAATTGAATTCACATGAATTGTATAGCAGAGTACAGAAAATAAAAACCTTTTCTTCAGTAGACAGTAATCTTTCTTAGGCATCAGTCTGCTGCTATATTGTCTCAAAATGTGTGTTGGAGCGAAAATGCTATGGAAAGATTGGTAGACCAACACACCGTCTTTCACCCGCATTTATAATATAAATTCGAATATATTAATTTATTAATACGGATCGGTAGCATTATTCGCTTCCAAAAGGACAACGCTATAGGAGACAGTAGGACACTTGCTACCATCTCGCTGTATTTCATTGATATAATATAGCAGTTTTAATCGTTTTGGTCTATATGTATACATTCTACACATATACTGCACGCTTATACTGTTTTAATAAATAAATAGATCTCTCGTTCTCTGATTTATGCACTGGTATATATTCTTTGATTCACACTCAACTGCTTAAGGCTTTTATAACATACCCTGTCTCCAGTAAGTCTCAAAATATTTCTATTTTATATACATTTGTATAGCTTCATCTCGAAATTAGGCCAGAGGAAAGAATTGCCGATATTTTTTGTACTAGCGGTCCCATTGTAAATTATTGTTTCCGCGAACGGAACTTTAATTAGAGTAATTTATTTTATGTGACGTAATTGCTTAATTTCGTGCCGTTGACAAATAAACCATAAATTGTTTAGTTCATTAAAAAAAATAAGGTTTAAGGATTTTCAAGATTTGTAGCATGTTTGTTCAAAAAAATAATAACGAACCCCATGTTTAAATTTGTAATTAAGTGTTTTCTTGATTGCTTTCATGTTTTCCTGATACAAGTAAACAACGGCTATTTTTGACAGTTTTAATTTAACAACCCCGGTTAAGATCCAAGCAAATATTAGTACCTATTGCTTTTGTAATAATAGACACGCATTTGAAATTGGCAAAATACACTCACAATTTGGTACAATATGCGTACGTTCTGTTACGGCTTGTAATTCTAAGCATGGCATATTACTTGTATAGGAAACGTTTGATTACGATGTTAAAATAAAATACAACGTAAAAATAAAAGAAGAGATTTAAGAATTATTTGTCATATCTATCAATTCACAGAGGAGTTATTATTATTAACATCATGCACTTTCCTTGACAGAGTCAGGGTATAGTAGGTACATTATTTATTCAATAGCAATATTGTTCGAGCTTTAAGAGGAATACGCTGCAAAGGGCAAGGGTCAACGCATACAGTATATTCAGATATTGCTGAGCAGGGTTTCCAAAACGAACAAGTAAGTTGTACTCGATTGACATAAATCTCCATCGACCTCATCCTGTATTTTTCGCGGTCCTTCACCAAGTATCGGTAAACTGGAAAATAAATTGAGACTTTGTTGTTGTTTATATTCTGAAGTTGTTTAACCTCGAAATTGAAATGTTAACTTTTATAACTAATCGTCCAACGTTAAGTTAATGAAAGATTTATTAAAGAAAACTTAGAAAGTTGCCGTTGTCTTCTAAATTATATATGAACCTGGTTGTATTGAACACCTGCTTGATGTCGTCGATGTAATTTACGATAAAAATCCTGATTGAATTTCGCTTCCCAGAATACATTTTTTGAGAAAATTAATGTTTACTTTCAGCATGATATATTTTTGGTTATTCAGTACAAAATGTTGCGAGAAACCCTTAAATAGCTATTAGATAGACGGGGTGTCGCGCGTGTTGCCAACATGTCTCGAGATAACTTAAAGTAAGTGGCATATTAACATATCTTACGTCATTTTTCTACGAAATAGCTTTATAAACCTAATTTTTATTGTCAGCTGGTTTGGTCCTTTTTATTTTGTTACGAGAGTGCAAGAAAAATGACACGGTACTTTTACTTTGGGGTAAAAAATTGCTTAAAGGATGATTTAGCATTTCCGCAAGTTTGTGCATGAATTTCCAAAAATTATCTGGTGTGGCAAGTTTCAGGACCCTAACTAAAAGATATAATTTTGTAATCAGTTCATACAGAACTACCAACTTATTTTTAATTTAAATATTAGTACTTAAATATCTATGTGAAAACAATTTGTTTGCCAATGTTTTCACTGCTATTTTGAATGCCAAAATTATACAAATGGTACTCATAGATCTAAAGCACAAAAATCTAAAGAAATTTCTGAATTTGAAGGTAAAACTGAATTTAAAATGTAAATACTTTGTGAATTTTTTGGCAGGTTACGTAAAATTGGAAAACAATTCTATCAAAGACGACCCGTTTGTGTAGGCTACAAAAGCACCAGATGGCTAATTTGCATCCGCTGTCAAAACTCGCAGATACGAATCCGCTTTACAAATCCCAAATACACAAACGGGAAGAGAATATCATTAAGAACTATTTAGTGAATGGTCCTCGTGGCCTCGTGTTATTTATCCCATAGACCATTCACTGTTTGTTGAAAGGAAAACAAGGTAAACAACTTCTGGCTTTATTTTCAAAAAAAGATTTTAAAACGGAAATACATACCCTTTGTATTCTACTTAGTTATAAGATATCTTATTATGTTTTTAATTGTATACAATAAAGTGTAAAAAAAATAAAATAAATTAATACATATAACTGTAAATTAACACATTTTATGGAAATAATAGTTTTGGATATTAACTATGAAATATGTTTATGTGTAGAAGGAAAATCCTTGTTGCTAATCAGTGCTACGCTTTCACAGGAAATTGGACAATATACACCGCGAATGCTCAAAGCAAATATAAAGCTGCAACATTCCCATGTTTATTACTAGGTAAAGAAACAGTTTACTTGTAAATCCGCCTTCCGAAGATGTAAAATTGATTATATTATTATATATATATGTATATACATATATGTATATACATATATACATATATATATATATATATATATATATATATATATATATATATATATATATATATATAATACATCGCATTAGTACGTCGGTGTGTTTATGGAGTGGTGTAATAAGAGAGATGAAAAATAAAATAGAGTCCTCCTACATGATTGTAACATAAGTTCTTTATGGAAAATATATTGAGTTGTACAACCGATAGCATGTAATATTTAATAGATGTTCTGACATGGTAACAGTAAAATGGTTGGGCATGTTTAAACTTGGGCATCAGTCCGGTTAAACGCATATCCCAACAAAAGTGTACTATTTTATTGCCAAGTTTGCGAGTCATAGACTTGGGCGCTACAATGTTTCATCTCTTTGCAGCTAAGTATTGTTTTTATAATTTTTGTTTGGGCTGTAGAGCTTGTTTACTCAACGCGATCAATATCAGAAGCTACCAAGGAAATGTTATGATTATAATGTCTGACCGGACAAACGTTGTTTTGCTATATATGTACTTCTATTAAAATTTGCCTACCACCTATACTCAGACCTACCTACCTAATAATAGGTATATATAATACATTCATAAAAATATGTCAAGCCCCTTTGGTGGGGTTCGATAAAGCTCACTGTGCTACGAGATTTTCATAGATACAATTGTATTAGATAATCGCAATAGTTTATTGTGAAAGGGTAAAGTTTTGAAAAAAACGCTTTAACAAACAAGTATATGAGCAGATCATATTTGTCAATGACAAAATAATCTGAATAAATCGATACAAATAGTCTATATTTGCTAAAATTAAACATTTTAGAAGCACGATTTGTAGTGAACGATGTGTATACCTGTAATTGGCATACACATCGAAATATATCGTTCAACTAGTTTTGAGAAAATTTTTATATGTATGCCTTGTGCTGATTATAAATTAGAATACGTGCGTCAAAAAGAAATAAGTGGCGTACTTTAAAAATATTTACTCGCGGAAATCGTGGCTAGTAGTAGCGTTAATACAGACACGTGTTAAAATCAGTTCATATGTGGTATGTTGCTTATTCGTTAATGTCCAATGAACAGGAATATATCCGTGCTGATGGATTGTTAGATACACACTTAATCCCGTATTTCAATCACGTGATTTAGTCGCACGATTACTGCACACCTAATCTCGTACGTAATCGCTTTTAGTTAATAAGTTAGTCACTCACAGCCTGCGATCAATATCGGTGTATCGTTTAGTGAGTTGCACTGTTTACTTAAGTATCTATATCAAAGATATGTTGGTTGTATTCTTTACAGCTTTTCGCAGGCCACTGCTGGACTACTGGATTTCCTACTTTGATAAAATAGAACTATGAGTCAATAAGATTTGGTCTACTATACCACGCCGACCAGACAGGTTGGTAACGGGTTTCATGTCAAATTTTCCGTTTCTTCGCCAATATACTATTTGCTTCGTTGTGTTCCCTGGTCACCTCTTGCGACGACATTCAAGTGGGGTATTGGGCATTTATTGTACAAAGATATTTTTAGATTTTATGGATGAGTTTGATATTTATATCTTTTGCAAAATACAAAAATGTTTGTCCTGGTACGAGTATTATCGCATCTATGGCTGTATGTTGAAATGAATCTAAAACATAAAACAACATCTATAAACCTACTTACAAATTAAAGAATGAACGGCTGTAACTCTATTAGGAAACATGGCTAGCAGGCAAGGCACATTTTCATTCTATCTTTTGACAGACAATGTTACATTTGCATAAGTATAATAGCAATAGTTTCTTCAGTTTAGTCTAAAGGAAAACTTGGGTATCATGTACTTAGGTTTCTACACGCGTAGCTAAACTCGACTAGAGCGCTTAAGGGTATTTGTAAAAGATAGTGACTTGTTTTCACTTATGTTGTACTTATCTTTTACGGGCTATACTTGTGAGCACTAGGCTTAAGTACGGCCAATCCTTTTTATGTGATTTTTATTTTGTAGTCTAGGGTACAATTGCACGCTATTATAAATATTTACGGGATTTTACACTTGCGTGGGCATCGAGGCCACTGCATTCCGAGAGCAAAGCTTCACAGCTTTGCTGCTATATCTGAAATCATCCGTACAGTCAGATCATTAGATCCTTGTATAATGAAATTAATAATATTTTAAGGAGATTGTCATTGGAAGGTTTATGAACCCAAATTTTACTAATATCAGCGCGTTCAAGCAAACAAGCAAAGCAACTCTTCAGCTTTATAATATTAGTATAGATTAGGTAGGTACACAGCTCTTCAACGTGTTCATCATATTTTCTCAGAAATGTTTCTCCATTAGGTCGCAAAAAATCTACGGCAAATTTGCCGGTTGCCAGTGTTATTGACATACACGATGGCGCTACTTCACGGTACCGCCGCAGTATTTGTCGTGATATACGTTTGTGTTGTATCGCAGACTAGGCGAGCGTGTGGACGGCGCCGTTTTATAAACCGTACGTCTAATATGTCGTCTGAAAACAATGCTTCAGAAAACGTGGCATGTACAAGAGGCCTTATGACTCGTGAACCATGATTGATCACTTGATTACGTAACAAAGATCCACATTCACTGTCATCCGTTCTTCCACACAAACTTCCTCGTTTCATATCATATTAGACAGATATATCTGTTAATACACGAGGCGAACGATGGTCCAAACGTTAAATATTACAAGTATTTATTCATATGAATATCTTTACTAATCATTAGACTTTTCCCGCGGCAAATTGGTTACGCTAAAATATAACTAAAATCTACATTTGTCACTCACCAGCCTTCCTATCACACAAAAATCATACCCCAACATCTTTATTTTTTGTCGATACTATGTTGTTAGTGTCTTACTACCACCACTTAGGTAATCAATTATCTAAGAAATAATTGATTCGTGGCTTTATCAACCCATAAAGTGTGGTTTTTAGATTTTAAAACATTTAATTAGAATTGAGAGACATCATAAACATTCATTTAAGTATTGTTATTTTCCACACATGGCCATATGATGCCAATCTGTGCAGTCTTCCGTTTTTATCATAGTATCACGAAATGGAGTCTGAGTGCCAACGAACATTCAACAAGACCATTATTATTCTGGGTAAAATAAAATGTATTTTTGGCGGATAATGCCAAAGCATTGCATACAGAATCTAGAACAGCGCTCTATGGCGATAACAGCTGGTCTCTGCGTGAGAATTAGAAGATCACTGGCGAAACTTGCATCATGCGCCTTTGCTAACTTTTTCAGAGAGCTACGGCCTTAAACCTTGTAATAAAGTTTCAATTACCCGCTGTATAAATCTGTTTATATAGATATTCATAGTGCAATCAATAATAACGAGTTACCTCAATCTAATAACCGGTTATCAATGGTTTAATAATGATTACTAGCTTCGAGCACATTAAGTGATTAACGGTTAATTGTCCTATCTGCGAAGCTAAGCTTATTTTATGATCTATGTACAGGGATATTCCCTCGCTAGCCATTATCTAATGGACTCTGATTGCAACTGTCACTATGAGAAAACAGACACGACACTTTTAGTAATTAACCCTTTGGCGCTTACTGTGACACGCGGATTCCATTATTGAAATGTGTCTTTAAATCATCGCCTAGGGCTTGCACAAAACAGCCTTTACAAGACGTCCGTCAGTTTTCTTCAAAATGCTCTGACCACCACGATTGAAAGCATCCCGTAAAAGGAACTTTCTGCGTTGAATCTTTGCAAATAGCCATTATCTAATGGACTATGATTGCACACGCCACTAAGAAAACAGACACCACACTTTAAGTAATTAACCCGTTCATGCCTATTTGGCCACGCGGATTCCATTATCAAAATGTGTCCTTAAATAATTGTTTATGGCCTACACACAAGGCCTTTTATTAGGGCCACACAAGCGCTCCTCGACGCGACTTTAAGACAGTACCAACTGCCCTCTTTAAATAATGGAGTTTAAGACGAGATTCTGTGTGAATCTTTGATAATTTTTACTGTAGATACACCTACTCACCTCTACAATGATCTCAAAGTCTAATCATTTATTAGTTAATTAAAAATGATCATACTTTAAAAAAAATTAAACTAGGTGAGGCCGGGGCATTTCCTAACTGACTGCCTTGAGAAGAAACATCCGAAACAAACTTAGAGAGATGTGTAGACAATTTAGTTATCATTGGATGCGACAAGCAAAAGACCAAGTGAGTGTAAATGGGTAGCGGTCTTAATCCAAGTCTGGATTAATAAAATAGATATAAAATAAAAAGTAACTCAAGACACTGATCTTCATAAATTTTAGCTAAGACCCAAATCGACACGTCAGCTTTCGAACAAAGTCATACACGTCATAATATATTCATTTGTTTTGGAGCTACCATGCTAATGTGAGACATACAAATTCACAGACACTTTAAACTTATAATGGCTCTCTGTTGCGGTAAGAAGTTAAAAAGGGGGTTTGATACTGCTTTATGTTATGATTATTCAAATACCGAGATGAATTGATCATCACGAATTAACTTTGTATATGTGTGGAGACTTGGTGAGGCATACGGACGAGATCACAAATTTTCAAAAATAAGCTTATTCCTCGAATACCGATGACAAAGTACCAAATGTATGTGATTACCCCTTATTTTAGATTAGGATGGATTACATGCTTTTTGTTTCGAAAAAATATACGATTGCTGTGTTTCAACGAGAGATGTGGTAAAACGATTTGGTTAAAAGTATTCATTTGTTATTTCTTGGTTAAGTAAATAGCGGTTTCTATAAATATAAATGGTTGTAATGTAGACACATCTTACTTATGTTTGTTTATTTGAATTCACATATGTATACGTATATATGCTTTATAAGGCAGCGATAGCCGAGTGGATATACCAACAGACTGCCATGCAGAGGGTATCGGGTTCGAATCCACGGCGCGCACCAATGACTTTTCGGAGTTATGTGCGTATTGAATTGTTAATTATCGCTTGTCCCGTGCCTCGGAGAGCACGTTAAGCCGTCGGTCCCGGTTGTCATGAAGATCTTTGACAGTCGTTACAGGGCGTCAGTACCTTCTAAATTAACTGACACTAGTCTACACCATGGAATATCGCTATCCCTTCGGGTTGCGGAGGTCAGACAGGCAGTCGCTCTGTGGAAAAGCTAATATTCGGCCAAATCCGGTTATACTAGAAAGCGGACCCCAGATTGAACCTGGGATAACGCTAAGAGGATGATGATACGTATATATGCTTTACATACATAATTTTCTGTTCGTGTGTGGTGGATGGAAACCCTTAATAGATATTAATGGTATGCAAAATGTAATATCATCATCATTTCGCGGTCCTTTACTTCAAAACCTGGCTACTTGTGTCGCATAGTTTGTGTACCGATGTAACATAATGACACGAATATATTTAAGTTTAATGTAGTAACTCCCATCATTCAAATGAAAAACCCGAACATTTTCAATCACTCTTTCTTTGGAGTTAAACTCAAAGGCGGAAAGAGTGGTACTCAAAAACATACTTTCACATTTTAGCTACTTGTAAACATACTAATAATAGTTAGTGTTATAAGTTTCCAAAGCATATTTCATTGGCAATAAAAGTTCTATTTAAAATAGGAGAAAATATAAGGTATTTCTACTTTTGTCGTCTCCGTATACGTTACAGCAACTGTGGTCTCGGGATGACATCTGCAAAATTTTTATAGTACCTAATCAAAAATACGTAAATAATCTATGTAAGAGTTCGATTCATGTTTCAACTGTTCATGATCAACAAGCCTCAAATAGTGATAAAACGCATAGTTCTGGACCATGAATAGAGCGGTCGTATTGAGTCAGAATTAAAACGATTTATATTAGGCATCTTTAGCCTGTGCTGCCTACAAACTTCATGTATCAGTAGGTACTAAAACTATGTTTGGCAAAGTCAATACGAGTTTATAGGTATTGCATTCTGCACGTAGAATCTAAATGTAATATAATTGCAGAATGTGCCAAAATTACTTAATTAGTTGGATGAACATCCAGACAATTACTACACGTCGTAAAATTTCATAATATGTACTTTTATTAATATCAGACTTGTTTATAAACTGCTGTGTTATTGGATGCGAGAAATTTAATTTGGGTTTGGAGAAGAATTTGGCTATAGTCGTCTGCTCCGAACGGAGCTTACCTTATAGAGTGAAGTCAAGTCAAGTATTTGGGAGTAATACTTGACCATAAGCTAAACTGGGGTAAGCACATCAGCACTAAAACAACAAAAGCATGCACAATCTTCTGGCAATGCCGGAGAATCATAGGCAAGAAATGGTGTCTTAAACCATCTATCACCCTATGGATCTACACTGCCATTATACGCCCCATGCTTACATACGGTGCAGTAGTGTGGTGGCCACGCACGCAACTAAGCACAATCATAAAAAAGTTACAGAGCCTTCAACGCCTAGCCTGCTTGGCCACAACAGGCTGCATGAAGACCACCCTAACAGCCACACTGGAGATACTACTGGACCTAAGACCGCTGCACCTAATGATCCAGCAGGAAGCTGGCGCTGCAGCAATCCGTCTAGACAAGCTCGGGCTGTGGAGAAAGGATGATCGAATTACCCACGCACGCCTAAAATGGACCTTAACCAAAGAGATCCCGATCCTAGAGGCCGCATGCGATCTTATCCCTAAAACTTTTGTCTTTGACAAAAAATATCACATCTAATTACAGGAGGAACACAAAGACAGCTCTGGTATACACGTAGTCAGAGTATACACAGACGGCTCAAAAATGAAGCATGGGACAGTTACGGGCTTATTCTCCCATGACTTAAATATCAATATCTCAACATCCCTTGGCACTCTTAACACCATATTCCAAGCCGAGTGTGTTGGGATCACAAGAGCCGCAACAACAATCGCGTCTAGGAACGTAAGTGACCTGTCTATACGCATCATCACAGACAGCGCCTCACTACTACAAACTCTCGGCAGCAACTGCTTTAACAGCGGCCTCATCATGGAATGCCACCTAGAGCTGCAAAAGATTGCAGAGACCAATCGGGTTACGCTGCAATGGATTAAAGGCCACAGACCAACTGGCAGGGCAAGGATCGGACACAATGATAATGGGACCCGAGCCGATTGTAACGATACCGGCAAGCCAACTCAAAACATGGCTACGCGAGAGAACCGCACAAGAACACGAAAAACAGTGGGCAGACATAAAAGAATGCAGTCAAACAAAAGATGCTATCCCCTGCTTGAACAAGCAACTCTCGCACAAGCTGCTGCATTCAAATAGAAAAACACTTAAGCATCTGACAGGCATAATAACCGGCCCCTGTCCACTCAACAAGCACCTATTCAACATGGGCGTTACGGACAGCTCAGTGCACTGCACAAGTGTGAGCGATCAACGGGCAAAGCTGCTGAACAACCCCAGAACCATGCGTGAGGCTTTGAACGACACCAGCCAACTAATGGCTTTCTGGAAGGAGCTAAGGTGGTATGAGTAGTCGGCGTCAATCAAGTCGCCACTTACGCACAATGGCCCAAATAAGTGGCTAAGTGCGGAAAACCCACGACCAACTAACTAACTAACTAGTCGTCTGCTCCAGTCAAATCAGCATGTCATCGAAAGCATTATGAAGAATCTTTACTATATACCGGGTCCTTTGCCTGCGTTATCCCACTCAGGTAAGTTTTCAAAATTTTTTTTCTTTTTTTAGTGGCAGTGATTACGATGTAATGATGCGCCTACTGTGCTGCGACCGCGGGCCACGGCCGATGTCACATCAGAGTAAACGCGCCTTGTACATGTTTAATTATTTGAATTTTACAAAAATACTAATGCCGGTCGACTATAGTTACTATTTCATTATGTTATATTGCAAAACATGGAAAAGAAAAATCGGCAAATTCGACCGCCAATGGCCTCGGTATCATTTACTGAATCACTGGTATCAGTTTTCGGTACACCGTCACTTACACCTTGTATAAACGCGATAAAAATACTGTATAATCTTTTAAAATCTTTTAATAGTAGATCAATTGATATTGACTCTTATTTTAATATTTTTCATACGCTGTAGCGACATGGATTATTCGCGAATATTCGATGCCAATTTTGCCAACATGTTTTATCCGCTGTCTGGTCAGCATCTGTTTGCGAACAACACTCCAATCTGGAATTACACCAATACCCGGGCCCATTCCTTGCGGTGTGGGCCGGTCCGTGTTTGTCGAACCTTGCCTAAACGAATACGGTACATTACAGCGGTCCGTCCCTGTACCTAAAGATATTTTGAATTATTTATTGCTAAATTATAGTCGGATATTTTAAGCCAAGTGACGATGACGATTACTAAGTAAAAATAGTCTGATGAAGTTCAACTAGGATTTAAAAGTATTGTTATTGAATATATTGCTAAACCTCTAGCTAAAAAGGCGAAATACAAAAAGGTAACTTTTCATCCTTTCATTCTTGTCAAGACTTTAATGTTCTAAAACTTTTGTGTAGATCACAAAATACGGTTAAAAACGCCAGACATAAGTCGTTTAGAGGAAAGAAGATTGACACATGTCAGTATTTTCTAAAATTCAACAAATAAATCCCAGACATGCAGGTTTTAAAGTAATGTGTTGCCCAAGTAAAAATAAAGGCAGCAGTACGACATTTTCTAATTCAACCGGAGTATTCGCCTTTCTAGATAAGAATGGACAAAGTACCGAGAGAAGTCATTTGTACTTTTACTTATCTAAGAAAACACTTTATTAGGCACGCTGCTTTACTGGGTTAATTTCCGAAACATGATAAGTTTTTTAAACGAAGCTTGACAAGAATGTTTTCTTTTTTTTTGTTTATTTGGCATATAGTTTTCTTGATGTTTGCACATATGTAGCTTAACACAGCAGGGTGTATCTATTTTTGATTAAAACCCCATCTAAGTGGTGACCTCTCGAAACGTTGCTAATTTTGCCGATATCATTATGAACGGCAAATAAAGTCACGCCATGGGCGTTACATTTTCAATCAATAATAAGCATTTTTAAATATAATTATTATATCAATACTCCGCAAAATAGAACTAACCGCAAAAAAACACTCAAAGCTATCCGTTTCCGAACGACTGTGATTGCTGTGTGGTTTCCGGCAGAAGTTTGGGCTCCTCCTTTATTGCTGGCAATCCCTCTCTCGGGGGATGCCGTGCTTGGCGAAGCATTGGAAGAACCATCAGATAAACTAGGCCTGTACGTCACGAGAATGTGACGTACTGGCCCACTCTATCTGTCAACGTGACGAGATTAAGTCGAAGTATGAAGATGTCATAGATATGTAAAAGAAAATTAACTGATGTTTAAAAAACAAGACGTTTTACATGACTATAATAAAAATCCTTGCAATGTCGATACATTGCAAGGATTTTTATTATAGTCATGTAAAACGTCTTGGTTTTTTCAAGACATTTCCAAGTGTCTCTCCAAGTGTCCACTCGGACCGATGGTCCGAGTGGACACTTGGAGATGTCTTTAAAATTAGGAAACTAATTATAATCATGGTATTAGGTTTCTAGAAGTTTGTGTTTTTGGGCATAGTATCTGACGATAAAAATATTAGTCGTTAAGAGTTGTAGAGCTTAGACGGCAGTCGATCTGTGGAAAAGCTATAAGCTGAGCGAAAATATTCTGTCAAATCTGGTTAGTCTATCTTTTTCTATTATCTAAAGCGATATACGGGCTCTGAGACGAGAGTTTTGGGTGCAACGAGTCATTATCATCATCGTTTTTGCCTTATCGTTAAATAGCCATAATTATGACCTGACAATAAAAAAAAAATACGAATTTTCAGTATTAATTGGACGAAATTGTTGAAATAAAATGGTTTTTAAATGGCTAAAATGCCTTTAATGCTGTTACATATTACTTATGTTATAAATGTATCTGTTTGACTATAGACTATATTTTATACTTATATAACCTTATGGTTTGGATTGCAACACAGTTATAGATAACTTCACAGAATAATTTACAGACAGAAAAGTTGTGACTTTATGTAAAATATTATTTGACTCTCAATGTCAAGCTATCTAGCAATCAAAAATCAGCTTTAAATATTTATTTTATTCAAATTCTTTAAAACATGCGATCAAATAAACGTTAAGATATTCTAAATAAACCTTAGGTGCCTTTCAAAAGATAGATGAAAAATTTCATTAGGTTAGACGCGTTCACAAAGTTCCTCTCTGTGGTCGCTCTGCGAGTAGAGTAAATTCCATTTTCAAATTTTGGCCGTTACGTGGCGTCACCTTGCGGTACAAGGGACAGCGAAGCTCACGGGTAGTGTCATCCCGTTCTATATTTAAAAAATAAAGTCTTGGAATTAAATGGTTTCTAAATAAAAATGTTTGTGCACGTTTCTTTATTTTATTTTTAGAAATATAATGATGTCTTTAAATAACTTTGTTTATGATACTATACAAAACTTTGCACAAAAGTTTATTTGTACGAATGGTGACTACAGTGGCCTACCTTTATAATGTTTTGAATGCTTGTGCTTATCTAAATAGGATGACATTCATGACAAGCCTAGTAAGTGGTAGACGACCAATCTAGTTACAATATCATTATATCTCAACAGCAAAATTACCATAATAGTATTACTGATTATGGATGTAGGCGCAATTATAATTAAATACAAAATGTAGTATCAAATAATCAAATTAGATATTGATAGAATGTACTCGAAATCACTACATAGTATAAAACAAAGTCTGTCTTCTGTCTGTCTGTCTCTATTTATTTTTATTTATTTATTTATTTAATACTTTATTGTACACTATAAAGAACATTTACAGGAATTTTATAATAAATAAAGTACAAAAGGCGGCCTTATCGCTAACAGCGATTTCTACCAGGCAACCTTTGGATGGAGATATTATTGGTAGGAATTAAATGGTAGTTGTAAGTGTACCAGTAATAGGATGATAAACACTTTAAATATATACATTTATGTAATATTATAACAATACACTACACATATATAAATAATTATACATACATACATACAGACATACATACATACACACATATATAAATAATACTTAAAATTATATTAGAACAGGAAATATCATAGTGATAGGTTGTGAGTGATCCTTGACTAAGGATTTGAACCTTGTTACCGTCTGAGCCTGTCTTATATGTAACGGGAGTGCATTCCATAGGCGAACAGCAGTGACACTAAACGATTTATCACAAAAATCCGTGCAATGTGCCGGCATCTTCAGCTTTAAGTTTTCTGATGACCTTAAATAACGATTATGCGTATCATGAAGGAATTCGAATCGTCCTTTAAGATAGGAGGGAGTAGAAGGGTTAAACAATATATTGTATAGTAAAGAAAGTATGTGGGTATTCCGGCGAAATCGTATTGGTAACCACTTGAGTTGTTTGCGAAATTGTGACACATGATCGTATTTGCGTAAGCCAAATATGAATCGTATACAGAGATTTTGAAGGCGCTCAAGTTTGTCAAGCTGGTTTTCGGCGAGATCTGGATAGCTGACATCTGCATAATCAATAATGGGTAATACAAGACAGTTTGCAAGTGCAATTTTGGTGGCAGTAGGAAGTAAATTCCTAAGTCTTCGCAATGAACCTGCTGAAGCAAATATCTTACGACTCACTTCTTGGACCTGCGAGCGCCAGGAAAGGGTAGAATTGATGGTTAGGCCCAGATTTTTTACTTTATCCTGTATAGGAATTACAGTGCCATTAAATATAACGTCAGGAAGTTGAGACCAGTCGATCTTCGATAACATTCTCGAAGTACCGACAACAATGACCTGTGTTTTCGAAGGGTTCACCATAAGTCCATAGGATTTACTCCAGCTACTAATCTGTTCAAGATCACTGTTGATGGTATCTATAGAATGGGACATCTGAGCCAGTGGCGACTGCGAATATATTTGGAGATCATCTGCATAAAGGTGGTAGGAAGAGCGAAGATTGTTTGATATAGAATTTATGCATGCTTAAATCTTAAAAACTACCTACGCAACGGATTTTAATGCGGATTTTTTAATAGATAAAATAATTCAAGAGGAAGGTTTATATATATGATGGCATACGGCATAGGCGGTCCATCTTCATTAAATTTTCTGGCTCGTCCATGTGGTGGTCAGACATGAGGGTTATCTCTCAAATAATACTCCGGTAATGTTCGTTACACCGATCTTTATTGTTAAGCTAACTTGGGTTACAAAATCACTGAGGATGCTCACAATATTTTATGATTAAACTTAGGCATTTATTTCACAATCACACGGAATTGAATGCAGTGAGGTAAGCTGCGACACGAATCACGATACGACCGACCGCTCTGTACGTTCTCGATAGAATGACTGCTCGTTGCCACGTTGTAGGCACTTACAGTACTCGCCAAACTTTATGGCCGATCCGAACCTAGCCGCATTGCGCTGCGCAAAACACAAAATCAGGTATCAGCGGGACGTACGCGGGTAGTGGAGGCAGGGCACGCCCGCGCGCGCTGTCTTCCACCCGCTAGCGTCCTCGCCTCCCGCGCGTTAGTGTGAGTGTGCTACGTTCGTACACGACTCACATATTCGCTGAGCTCTGACAGTATCGTCGCGTTTAGAATAGTTTCATAGTGTTACTTATTTGTTGTTTCGCGTTGCTATCGTTGTTTCTTGTTGTTATTTGTACTGATGTACGGCCATATTAAATATTCGAACTATACATATATCTGTAGATTTTAGATTCGTGTTTGACATATTTTCTATGGAGCTTATGTCTAAAACGCGAGTCTAAAATCTACAGATCTATCTATATTTCGAATATAGAATTCCGTAGATAGTAACCATTTTCATTGATCATGCCTCACGGTCGTTTTAATGTTTTACGTCGCCAAACACGGAAAATGGTGTTCGACGTATTAACGTTTATGAAGAAGGAAAGAAGTCTAAGCTTAAAAGTCGCTTCACCTAACTGAATTTACATTAATCGAATTTGATTAAATATGTAACTAAACAATATAATATAGCTAATCTAACAACGTAACTGAAGATTTTAATTTTCAATAATTACAAATATATTTTCTTGGTTATGAAATGTCCACCCGACTGTACCATGCGCAAGTTCGTACCGATGGCTACGAGTACATTCAGAGCGGCCATAAAGATTGGCGAGTACTGTATATAGGGACGTCTGTCCCATGAAATCGACTAACTGTCATCTTACAGTTGTTAGTCGTTAGCTGTCATTATCTGTCATCGTATCGCAACTAAACACACTCAAGCATAAATCAAAATTAAATAAACGATTAACTAAAATAATAACAAAGTAAATGCTTGACATGCCATAAAAAATACCACACTCTGCGACATATATGATTGACGCGGGCGAAGCCGCTGGCGACGTCTAGTAATAATATCATTTGAATATAATTGATCTGCTCATATAAACTTAATTCAATGAGGGATCCTCAAAAATAAAGTGATCTATTAGACTTCCACGCAGAGTGGTTCCAACCCGTTCGAAGTTACTTTCTTAATTTGCTAACCTGCATGCCTGAAAGTTGTCTATAACGTTTTCGAAAGACATGTGATGTCTGTCAAAAAGAAATTATAAAGATAGGCTAGCATGGTGAACCTTACCCATCTCAAAGCGTGACCGGGCCCGTTACAGCAATGCAATGTTACAATTTAAATACAGGGCTGATATCGACGGTAGAAAGGCTAATTGACCTAAGCGAAATTTAGTTAAACTTGCAGGAGGATGGATTAAACTTTTTTTTGCAAAAAAAAATCATAAAAAAGCAACTATTTAATAGACTTTTATTAATTTCTTACAGTATATCCCTAATTAAGTAAGAATTCTTTTTAAGCTATTACTGTTGTTAATTGTGTATTATTTTGGAAATTTTATGTTGTTTAGCCCACAATGCATCAAATTTTGTACATACATACATACATCCATAGACTCACGCCTGTTTCCCGGAGGGGTAAGCAGAAACTACGGAATGCCATATGCAACGCTCCTGACATATCTCTCTTGCTTCATTCACTCCCATCAAATTTCTTATGCATGTTCTTCGGTTAAGGGTACTTCTAATCTGTCCTTTTTTAGGATGTCTTCAATCTGGTCAGAGAACGTCCGTCTAGGTCTTCCCCTTCCTCCTGTCCCATTCACATTTGACTTATATAACTTCTTGGTCAGTCCTTCGTCATCCATCCTCTCCATGTGGCCAAACCATCTTAGCATACCTTTCTTAATGGTTGTCACTACATCTTCTTTTACCCCACAACACTCTCTTATCACACAATTCTTTACTCTGTCGTTCAAAGACACTCCACACATACTTCTCAGTGCTCTCAGGGCTCCCACACATAAACACGATACGACGTCGCGTCGTACAATGATGCGGCGTCGTTTCACGATAACGCCTTCTTTACGGTATGTGGGATATAGTAACTGATCGATTTCAAAACAGTACATACCGTAAAGAAGGCGTTATCATGAAACGGCGCCGCATCGTTGTACGACGCGACGTCGTATCGTGTTTATGTGTGGGAGCCCTCATTTCTACGGCATTTATTCTACTTTCATGTCTATTCTGCCATACCCAACTTTCAGGACAATACATAAGTGTAGGTACTAACATCCCTCTATGCACAGCCAAACGTGCCCTTTTGGACACGTTTTGACTGTTCATAAAAGCCTTAAAAGCTCCATTCACCCTATTACCTGCATTAACTCTTTTTTCAATCTATGCACAGCCAAACGTGCCTTTTTGGACACGTTTTGACTGTTCATAAAAGCCTTAAAAGCTCCATTCACCCTATTACCTGCATTAACTCTTCTTTCAATATCTTCTTCATTCTTACCAAGTAAACAGCGTACCGAAATATACAAAATCATTCACTTGCTCCACACGTTGTCCATTGATCATAACATTACAAGCCGAAACACATTCCTCCTTTTCAAAAACCATAACATTCGTCTTGCCCGCAATCACTTTCATTTCTATCCACCCTAAAGCACCATGCATGATTGCCACCATCTCCTGCAACTCCTCCGCTGAAGACGCAAGTATTACCTGGTCATCAGCATAAAGGAGGCATTTGACAAGTAACTCATTCATCCTTAATTCACAGTCACTATTTTTCAAATCTTGCAAACAACTGTCCATGAAGAGGTTGAATAGCTACGGCAACGCTACACATCCCTATCTAACACCTGTCTCGATGGTAAACCAATCAGTGTACGACCCATTTATCCTCACACAAGCTCTAGAATCTTCAAAAAGGGATTTCAGAGCTCGTATGAGGCTGCTGTTTCTCACCACTTTATCGTGAGCCTTTTCCAAATCCACGAATGCGCAATAGACCTTTTGACCTTTGGCCAAGAATTTTTCGGCTATGCACCGCAAGGAAAAGACTTGATGCGTGCACCCCATACTCTTTCGGAATCCTGCTTGTACATCCCATATTTTCTTGTCGGTTACTTCCATAACTCTTTCAATGAGTACCTTCGCATACAATTTGCCAACAATGCTGAGACGGCTAATGCCTCTATAGTTCTTGCAGTCTTGTTGCGAGCCTTTTCCCTTATGTAGAGGCACAACCACCAACCACCGCTGTGGCCTAGTCATCCCGTACTCGGCCGGTGCTCCAGCACAAGTTAAATAAACGCTGCAGCTGACCAACTATGATGCCCTGTCCATCCTTCAGCATTTCAACTGTAATCCTATCATATCCTGCAGCCTTACCTAATTTCATACTTCCCAGCGCCTTCGCAATTTCATCCACGCCAATATCGCTTTCATCATTACTATTATTACTATTCATTTCGATAAGTCGATCGATGTCTCTATCGCCGTTCTTTCAAATAAACCTTCAAAATACTCCTTCCATCTCTTCAGCACGCATGATTCATTCAGTATCTTTCCATTCTTGTCTCTGATTTACGTGTATTCTGAGGATTGAGTTCTTCCTCAAACTGCACGAACGGATTTCCAGAAAAAGTTTATGTTTCTCCGGAAATCTTCAGATAGTCTGCTTTCAAACTCATCTTTCTTTTCCTCTTTTTTCCTTTTAACAATTTCTTTGACCTAACAAACTCCTTTCTTGCTTCATCTATGTCATCACTCATTGCCCTTCCCATTCTTTTTCTCTGGCAGCCAACCAATCTAACCAAGCTTTCTTCTTCTCTGACACTGCTGATTGTACATCCTTGTCCCACCATGTATTCTTAACTTTCCGTATTTTCCTTCTCTTGATCACACCACATACTTCAGACGCTACATATAATATCTCTTCTTTAAAAGATTGCCATAATTCTTCCATATCATTTATGCCATCGAACTTCTCAAATCTTGCTATCAATCTTCGCTTATACTCATCTTTCACATCTTTCTCTTGCAGATTTTCTACTTTTATTCTTTCCAAGACCCAATTTGCATTATGTTCTCGGTGTCACCACCTTTTAAAGAGGCCACCTATCCGGCTCATCACTAAGAAGTGGTCTGTGTGCATGCCGATACCTCGATACACCCTTGTATCTAACACATTCTTTCTCAAACGTTCATCTACAATTACAAAATCAATCATACTTCTTCTAACATTTTTAGCCTCACGCATATACTAAGATACACATGGTATCCTTTTGTGATCAAACCTGGTGTTTGTCACACAAAGGCTAAACAAACCACAAGCAATACTTTTCCATTTTCATTCACACACTTATCAGCAAATCCACCTTAAACCCTTTCAAATCCATCTCGTTTTACTCCCACCTATCCATTGAAATCACCTAACAAGATCAATCTTTCGTTATCTTTACACTTCCTGAAAATCTTCCACAATAGTCTTGCATTTACACATTCAAATTTATTATACTTTTGAGAAAGGCAAAATGGTTCAAATGCCTGCCGTAAAAAAAATAGCTAAACTGGCTCAAGCATCGAATTGGAATAAAACAATACGAGAGAAAATGAATTTAGCGCCATGCCAACTGACATAAGTCAACTGACTATACGAGTAAGCACAATGATTGTAAGCAACATCATTGCAGATGCCCATTAGAGGGACTGCAGGATGAAACAAAATGACCCCTTACTAGATTATTAGTAGATATAGAAGCTTAGGCCATCATACAGCTACATCCATAAGATTTTAATGTAGTTCAATGCAAAATGGGCCAAACGACAAAACCACAACTACGGCGAAAAAGCCTAATGCCTTAATCGACACTCGTTATAAAAGTTCGAAAAATCTAAATAGCCTAAATCATCGAGTCCTCAAATTTGTCTAATTTTGTGTCGTATAGATCAATGAACTTAGAAATGAGGTCTGTTTTACTATAGGTGCTAAGCGCCATAAAAGTAGTCAAAAAAAATTGAAACCCGACTCACACGACGGAGAAAATTTGCTGCTTCCGAATATGTATATAACTCAATATCGCAAAATATGTCACTTGTAATTAGCCTTTCAACCGTCGATATGATGAGTTATTTCCAGAATGCATAGAACTTACTGGCTCACCTAACTGCAGTAACTGTTCGGCTGTCCCAAATAAAAACACAGAGAGGTACTTCGAACAAATTTTACAGGAGGGCAAAAAACGCTGATTTTATTATGCCTTACTAAACTATGAATCTACAGCTGAATATGATTCTTGGAGATGGTAGATAAGATAACTGTCTACATTTTTGCATACTAAAACTTCAAAAATATAATTCGATGCACGTTGTAAAACACTTACTAAGTTTGGAATGGGATCCAACACTAACCATTGCCCATGGAAACTAAACCAAAACACAGTAAGTAATAAGACATGACTAGGTTTTGTTTATTTTTTTTTTTAACTTTTAGTTGTGATAAAAGTTATGATAAAGAAAACGAGTAAATAAATATTGCAGAAAATCACATTAACGAGAATTAACCATAATTATTATTCAAATGCTTAAAAGGTGAAGTAATTTAATATGAAAAGTTACAAATTATAGTAGAAAACGAGGAATTAATAACAAGAATAGATAAACTCAAAATATGAAATTTGATGTTTTCTCACTAATTTAAACTCTAATTCCTGGAGATAGAAACTCCGACGGGTGTGTGCTATACTGTGCAATTTTTAGATTTTATGGTCTTTTAGACATATTAATGCCCAAATCAAAAACCTAGCAAGTGGAAATTCCCAATCCAGAACAAAGTAAGTACGTGTACCTTGCTGTGTTTTGAACTGGTTATCAGCTGTTACTAGGTTTTTGATTTGGGGTTTGCGGTTTAGTCTGTGCACTTACTAGGTTTTATGGTATCGCTATATTGGGAATGGAGGCCTTTATTGAAAAAAAGGGTTTTTGCATATTGTGGGCATTTACACACAGTAAATGCCCACAATATGCAAAAACCTAAAAGCAAGGTGTAAAAATCTTGATTTCGACAGAAATGTCCCTTACTGTGTTTTGATTTGGGACAGCCGTGTTATGTTTGCCAAAAATGGAGTGGCGGCGAAGTTGAGCGTCAGTTAAAATTGGCACGGCCGAGCACATGGGCCAACTCCGTGCACTTATATGCATTTTTCCTGCAAGAGAAAGCCTAGTGGTGTACGTAACAGACTGGCGAGACGATGGTCTCGGGTTCGATCCCCAGGACTAAAAATGGCGTAGCGTCAAAGTTAGCGTCAGTCAACGTTGGCACAGCTGAGCCGAACTGCACACACAACTTGGAGCACTTATGAGACATAAGTTACTTCGTACTGTTGTTACGCTTTAAGTACTTTAAACTGATATCTGAAGGATTTAAGTACTTTATGTTGCCAAAACCGCATAATTTCTAATTTCCGTCTCCTATAGCTACTAACAAGGCTTACCCCTGACTACTTATATACACATACAGACCAGATCTTGGATCGCAACCAGGACAACGCTTAGACGATGATGCTGATGGTAAAAACCCAAATACGGCCATATCCTCTAGCCCTTGGGACTAGACTACACTGACAGGCGATGGTGTGGCTGACTCGAACAAAACCTCCGCGGTGTCCACAATTACGCGTTTGGCATACTAAGCCACGGTCCACCAAACTTAAGCCTTGGTTAACTACACATATCATAACTTGACGCACATGCCCCAAATTAATACAAAAGTGTTTGTTTTGTATATTTATTTATTTTTGAATATATACATACATACATAAATATACTCGCGTCTTTTTCCCTTCGGGGTAGGAAGAGACATTGAATATATAACCATCAATATTGATGAAAAAATGTAATCCGAAATATTTTAAATATTAAAAAACAACAATGCGTTACAGAACGACAATATTACAAAAAAATAATAAAAAAAGAAACAATGACAAATATTTTATTATGAAACGAAAGCGACGAATTTAAAACAATGATCGATCAAAAATAAATGTTACCTACTACAAAACAGCTAAGTTTTTATATCAGCTATTAATCATTTACCACAATCGTGTTACAAGCCGAAACAGCCAAACTTTAAATAAAAAATGTTCGTATATTGGTTATGTCTCGTGTGTGTCACCTGGGAAATCTAGTGTGTGGTAACCAAAATATAAAAACGAAGTATGGCCAACTTTGAGCAATAATGTGGGATTTTGTCAGAGATATATCTACCTTAAGATTATATTATACTTACATGGACACTGATTTTAATAACAAATTATCTCCTACGGAAGAGAGTGTCTATTAAATAATGATGTCATAAAAACACTAGCAGTGTATTTATTATACAGATAATAGATAGAAATATATTTTAGGCCAATCTTATCTCTCTCGGATACTTGCCGTATAACTTATGAGTACTCCTTGGTAGAAAATAATGTCTATAGAAACTTTAACCAAACCTCCTATTGCCTTAGATGTTATTACCTCTTACCTATGTCTAACAGTGTACTCTAAAAGACTGGAGATGATGCAAAGGGGTTTTTTCCGCCTAAATGCCTCCGACATGCCCAAACTATTCTTGTCGTGAGACCAAAACCTGGGAAGACAGATTTACGTGCTTCCGAAGCACGGTAGCTCTCTCATTCAAGTGGCAACCTGTTCAAGCGTTGCTTAATTTTGCAGACATTACGAATGGCAAGACAAGTTACGCTAAGAGTGCTACATGCAAAGTAGATGGATACTAATGATGGGTTTTAAAATATAGCTCATAGGGCCATATTAAGCGTTTATAGTTTTTTGGAGTAATTATGGCATACATGCTTGTGTTTACGCGGACAAAATGTATTTGTTTTGTGATAGAAATTCCTGCACCACTACTTGTTCGTTTAATTCTGATAAAAATGCATGCGGTTAATAATCAGCAAAAGCAAGGTATTTTGCTTGGCGTTTGTCTACATTACCAAGAATTAAATGAATTATTTAACTATTTTGTAACCGCACTCTTGCAGTATACCGATCGTAAGGTTTAAATAGCACATTTTGATTCTTTGACTAGCTGCAATGGGAAATAAGTTGCCGCTGGTTTTGAGGTTGTATAAGTGCAGCCAGTTCAGTTTTCTGAATTAAAGTTAGTTATTCGTTTTAATTTACAATTTCGTAGACGAAAAAATCGCCTATTCAAAATTAATGTACATTCGGCCTACACTATTATTCGATATTGTCTTTTCGTCAAAATTTACTCATGCCTTAAGATCATCGCAGCTTTGGAAAAATAACACTATTAGAAAAAATTGATCAAATTATACAAATAACTTTGAAAAAAATATTAAATGTGGACTTGGACGACCGAGCCTGGCTACAAGCATCTTTACCCATACGACTGGGTGGGCTCGGCGTTCGCAAAATTTCCAGGGTCAGTTTACCGGCGTTCCTATCTTTGGTTCACAGCCGGGAAGAGTTAACTAGGAAAATATTACTACCTACACTAGTTAACTCAGAAGTGCTGTGCAAAACCGAAGCTATAAACGCCTGGAAAATGGCTTGTCCAAACACTGATTTGCCCACCAACCTATTCTCCCAAAGACAGTGGGACGCGCCGCTTTGTAACATTGTGAGAAAAAATCTTTTGGATACATCTTTTGATGTTACAGAGCGAGCGCGCTTGCTGGCTGTGGGGGAATGGGAATCCGGTCTATGGCTTCAGGCACTAACATCGTCCAACACAGGAACCATGTTGGACGATGAGACGTTCCGCAACGCCACTTGTCTTCGTTTAGGTGTTCCGTGTGTCTCTCCGCATCGATCTCATTGTGGAGAAGACGTCGATAGCCTCGGACACCATGGGCTGTCTTGCAGCAGAAGCGCTGGTAGAATTCCTCGTCATGCTAACCTAAATGACATAATCCGTCGTGCTCTTGTCACGTCTGGCATACCAGCTGTACTTGAACCAAATGGTTTGGTACGCGACGATGGGAAGAGACCTGACGGTATGTCATTATTGCCATGGAAAATGGTGGTGTGGGACGCAACCTGCGTAGACACCCTCGCGCCATCCCATGTTCCAAGCACGGAAGGCCATGCTGGCGCTGCTGCTGCATCTGCGGAAACCCTCAAACGGCGCAAATACAGTAATCTAGTAGCTAATTATGTATTTGAGCCGTTTGGGGTGGAAAGGCTAGGCTCATGGGGTCCGAGCGCTCGCTCTTTATTCCGAGATATATCTAAACGGTTAATCGACGTCTCACGTGACCAGAGGGCTGGTTTATTCTTTGTTCAAAGAATCAGCATTGCCATCCAGCGTGGCAATGCTGCCAGCCTTCTGGGCATGTTACCCGATGATATTGATGCGGAGGCATTCTACGACGCCTAAACACATCTGTACATACTTTCACTTTTTATTTTTAGATTCATGTACCTATGTATATTTATATATATGTTTAGATATTATGCTTATGTAAGATAGCAATGTATATAGTTAAAATTAATAACCTGGTATAATGTTACTGTGAAAATTATTCAAATAAAAATATATTATTTACAAGTAAAATGATTAAATAAATTTCTGAATTAAAGTTAGTTATTCGTTTTAATTTACAAGTAAAATTAAATCTCCTAATAAAAATATGTGGGCTATAAGTCAATAGAAACAATGGAATGTTCTCTATTGTAAACAATAGCAATTTAAAACCAGTCTATCATAGAAAAGCTTTTAGATACGAGATTCGAATTTCCTTAGATTTATTATGTTGTTCGCATCTTCAATTTGATTCCACCTTTCTGCTACGTTGCACGATATCTAAAATAAAGTACAAAGCGCACAAAAATAAGGCCACGGTGCTCTCAGCATTCATGCAGAGAGTGCAGTCTGTGCAGTGTCGATACTCAAAGAACAGATCTCAAAGCGCGTCAGTTCCTGCCAAGGGGCTTACTACGGGTTTAGGTGCCATACGACTCACTTGCATTATACAGTCGTTCGAAACTCTGATCTGCCCGCTTCAAGTAACACACCAATCAGAGAGAAGGACACCGATCGAGTTTAGGTGAGTCGTGAGGTAGATAAACCCGTAGTAGGTCCGCAGGTACGTTACTCGTTTATCTATGGCAAAGAGCCCAAAGCGCCAGTGTCGGCTTTTTCTTTACACTTCGTTGCTCGCAATTTCCCAGTCACGGTTCCTAAAAGTGCTTAAGTTGCAGTCCACATCTGCAACGTATTAACCCTTACAAACAGTTTCAAAGATAATACGTTTATTCAGCGGCGTTGGATAATTTTAATTGTACATGCTAATTTATGGAAATAGGTCACCCATACAAACCGTTTGTTACATACGAATGTTATACCCCAGTCAAATGTCTTTATACTGTGGTTATACGCCCGAAATTAATATTCAATCTCATCGTAAATCTTCAAATATATTTTGGAACGAAATTGAAAATACATATAGAATTATAGTGTTTCGTATGAGCTAGTTTTGATAATATAATATTCTTTTAATATTAACTTATCATCATCATCAGCCTTTTACAGTCCAGTGCTGGACCAGGCCTCTCCTTTGAAAGGAGGAATTGGCCTACTACACCACGCTGGCCAAATGGGTTGGTATAGGGTTTGTATCAAGTTTTCCTTCTCTTACAGTGCTGTTCTCTGCATAATATACTCCCTCTGTCGGCTCTTGCGACACCCATGGGATGATATGGGGTGGTGACATTCCGTATTCTTAATCCATCACCACACGGACACTTATAGGATTAACTTATAGGACGATCATAGTAATTATTTATATTTCGTAGAATGACGTTTGTCCCTTGCTATGACCAAAGTTCATTACAAGAAAGAGAGCTAGAACAGTGGCTTTGAACTTGTGCATAAGGGACCGCTTGGCAAAGGAAGTTGCACAGACGAAATGAGATTTGCTGCAACAAGGGACGTATACTTGTACTACAGAGAAATGTTAACTTTTGATTGAATTTTCTAGAACTTGTTATGTGCTTTTTCCTGTTTTTATTCTCGTTTATATTTATAACGATCTGTGACAATATTTGTCAACACCTATCTATGCGTGGATCAAATTCAGAATAGCAAGGCACCTTTATATCAAAATGACTCTGTCTTGTCTATGTAGTGCTGTTCTGAATGTGAATTAAGTAAATAATGTTTGTATGTTATTTTACGCAAACGTATTTATCTATCATTACAAGTCATCAAAAACTTTTCTGTAGTGGTCATTGGAATTTACCTTATAGTTTGTAAAATTGTTCAGACAGACACTTACTTTATTAAATCGAAATCACATGAATTGTCAAAAATATTTTAGTATGAATGTTACACTGTACTAAGTCTTCAAATGTACGTTAATTTCTGCATAACGGCATACTTACCGCACAGCATGTGAATTTAGCACTAAACGTTTCTTGACAAAGTTAATAACACGGAGTGGCTAAGATGGCTACATTTAGTGAGGCCGTCAGGCGGTACTTTAAACTAGATTAATGACCGACACCACGTTGAACTGTCGGTCTCAGCCGACATTAGGAGGCTTCGCGTCAAGCGTCGGCCCGCCGTAATGCCTGCTGATTACTTGCCTAACACTGAGATGGGTCGGGATAAAGCCATGATAAACATTTTTGAAATACTTATTATCTCAATTTTGTAAGCAATATTATTTTTCAAATCCAAGTTAATTAGTGAGGCCGTCAGGCGGTACTTTAAACTAGATTAATGACCGACACCACGTTAAGCTGTCGATCTCAGCCGACATTAGGAGGCTTCGCGTCAAGCGTTGGCCCGCCGTAATGCCTGCTGATTACTTGCCTAACACTGAGATGGGTCGGGATAAAGCCATGATAAACATTTTTGAAATACTTATTATCTCAATTTTGTAAGCAATATTATTTTTCAAATCCAAGTTAATTTTTCTTAGGAAGAATGAAGTTGATGAAGTTTATTTTAGGGTAGTTTGTTTGATAGGTTTTGAGTATTATGTGTACGTGAACGTACATATGTCATGTACCAACTAATTTTGATGATGAAGAAATGCCTTGACTACAGTTAAAATTGTGAATATTAATCTTGATATAAGCACTAAATATTTTGTTATAGCTACATGAACAGATGAAATAACGTTATAATAAAGGAGGACAAGCAGATATATCTTGAGAGTAGATAGTTCTCTTCTTGTGAGTTTTCTACCGTAACTGAAGCTCAAGCTATAGAAGTTAAATCCTCAACGAACAACATAAGTGTACCTAATACTCCATCCGATTTTATGAATTTAAATATGTGCTCGGAATCGAAAATAAGAGTTATTCAACAAGAAAACTAAGAATAAAATTATCTACCTATTGTAGTTCCAGATAGGAATCAACAGGGTAAATATCCAGTATTTTCCAAAAATAGTACGTGATGGGTGCGGGCTTATCGCCTTAATATACCGAGAGAAATTCTTTAGCAAGTATATCGCTACGAAAACTACCTTTATCCGATGAAACGTGGAAGGTGAAATTTAGTAACACACTCTCCTTTTTGCGATTGAAACATTCGATGCGAGTAATACGATCTTAATCTGGCTTTTAATCGCTTTTAAGAGGGTAAAAATATTATTAGTGCAGCTGGTGTTGGCAACGGAATTATGTGTGCTGCAAACTGGACTATCACAATAAGTATAATACTTATTTTATTTATTTTATTGTTTATTGTGTTTTTATTTGATTAGGGTATTAGGTTTGTTCAATTTCTGTATTTATGATACACAACAGTAAATTATTATTTTACTATCTTATCAGTCAAATTCTATTGGATGGATCATCATCATCAGCCCTGTATATAGGGAGCGCTCCGACATGCAGGTTTCCTCACGATGCTTATTGCACACAATAAATAAATCACACACACACACACATAATTATCGACACTTTATACCGTAGCAGACGTGTTAAATCTTATGTCGAATAAAACTGATATGTGTACAAACATAAAATGGATGTGTTAAAGAAATCGATCCCTCGCCGACAGGAGATTGGATCGCATACTGTTCTTTTTTACCGTCCCAATATTTTATACGTGAAGTTTTTATGTTCTGCTAAATTTTATGCAGTCTGCGCGGAATGGTGTCCTTTCTACAGCGGACGATGGCGTCGGACTTGTGGGTCGTTTGTTACATTCTTACTTAGTCGACACTGGGTTTGATTTGAGTAAATTTTTACAGTATCTATTCTCTATATATGTAAAGAAAAACGAAAGGTCATGAAGTCTTGAAAACTGTTGAACGTATAAAGATGAATTTTGGCAGGCAAGTAGTTTATACATAGTAGACGTCCGTTAAGGACGGATTTTTCGATAAGGCAGTATTAAAAACGGGGTGCAAGGCCTTTTTATGCGCGGGCGAAGCCGCTGGCAAAAGCTAGGACAGATATAAAAGTAAGTTCCTTGTTTGAAGTGCACCCTTACCACTTTAAAGTAATATTTTATGGCTTATGTTTAACTTACCACCAGATGTAGTAACATATAACATAATATAAAGGACAAAAATAGTAAATTATCACCAAAATGAAACCCGCATTTTAAGTTTTAACATTTCGCTATCCTATTTACCTTTTTTTTTATTTCATCTGTGTGGTGACGGATTAAGAATACGGAATGTCACCACCCCATATCATCCTATGGGTGTCGTAAGAGCCGACGGAGGGAGCATATTATGCAGAGAACAGCACTGTAAGAGACGGAAAACTTGATACAAACCCTATACCAACCCGTTTGGCCAGCGTGGTATGGTAGGCCAATTCCTCCTATCAACGGAGAGGCCTAGTCGAGCAGTGGACTGTTAAAGGCTGATGATGATGAATATTTCGATGCCTTAGTTCACAATTGCACTAACTACAAAGTTTTCAAATTTCACTTTTTAGATGCCAAATACACTAAATTTCATGCTGTTTCGTTTCCGCATACCGAAATAAGGTTATTCCGTCTCTTTCTACGAAAAACGTAGATCACAATTGTAATAAATAAGTTCCATGAATGTGTTTTATACTAATGCCCTTTTTATTGTAAACGCAGAAAAAAATCTTTAAACTGATTTTATCGTTTTCAGCTGCAGAAAATTTCAAAACACAACCGTGTTATACACATTTGTAATATTTGCTCATACTTTTTAGCAATACTATACGAGTATATTATGTGCTGGTAGTACAAAATTTTCTAGAAAGTTTGATCTTCAAGTGTATTAACCCCCCACGTGATTACAGCACGCACGGTCGTGCTCTAATTCAAGTGGCCCCATGTGTTTGCGGCACGCATGGTCGTGCTCTAAAAAAGTCGTCCTATTGGCCGCGGATTTTTTACGTTTTGTTTTACTTAAACCAAGAAACGAAAGTTGTAACTATTAGAATAGTTCATATTCTATGTAACTAAACTCGTTTTAGAAGGATGAGGGAAACGAAGCGCCAAAAAATATTGAAATTTATTTATTTTTATTTGTTTATTTAGTTAAGGAAAATCAACAGCTACAACAAATTAGTATGTGACTATAACTACGCAACATACAGCCAATTACAGGTTTCCACTAATAGTAGTACAATATTTTACAAAATCTTAAGCGAACACTATATAGCACACAACATTGACAGTAAAAAATAGATTTAAATAACAATAGGTATTTATATAGTACGTTATGAAGTGACTAAGATTGTGAACAAAAGAATTTAAGGTTTAGCCAGGCCTCCTTCACTCGGCCGTACCTACAGCGATAAGTGCCTACACTTTGGCGCGGCTTCCACGCTGCGTCGTCACCGCTCGCGCGCAGGGCTAGCTAATAACGTGAATTTTAATAGTGAACAATAAAAATGTTCACATCACAAGTCTGGTGCAAAGTATTGCTCATTTAACGGATGTGTGTCGGAAGCAACTTGAAATTTTGATTTTATTTATTTTACGAGAGCAACTTGAAAATTGTACTTTTATTTGTTGAGATATCTCAACGATTATGGTGTCATATTAAAGATCTAGTTCAAAAATCATTTTATATGTTTGAATCATGTAAATCGGTCTACGCGTTTAGGAAATAACTAAGAATTAGTATAGTAAAAATGTAAACCACCAGAATTTTTGTGGTTTTCGTTCTACGAGCACAAATAGTGGGATAGGATACTTAAAGTATAAAAATTTATTATTAGGTACGTGGTCAAGTAGGTAGATAGACGATGAATAAATATTATAGTAGCAGCGGCAAGTCGACAACCCTAGCGCACCGCTCCGCGCCAAACAGCGACAGCGTTATGTGTTAGAAAAGAGCGGGAACAGTTAGGTCAATATCGCGTTAGGTACTGAATGCTCATGCGAGCTGAATTGCACTTTCTTGCTTAGTAGCAAGAGTCGCCATTTCTTTAAATTGGTTTGCGAAGTGGTGCTTCTGTTCGTAAGAACTATCTATTCTGTGGTTTAGCTGCCTTCTTACCGAACTGCCTTTAGTACTAAATATATCCAACGAGCACTGCTTACAAACTTTATTAATATCATTGCTTGCTCGCACCATGAACGTGTTTTGCCTATAGTTGGAGGAGGAATGAGGAATAGAAATAGGAGGATTAAATCTTATTGATTTACTTGGAACATTGAAATGCAATTTACTTAATAACTCAGGACAGTCGATTGCATTATTAATTACTTGAAATAAAAATGATATATCAGCTAGACGACGTCGGTCAATAAGTGGTTGAATGTGAAATTGCTTACATAGACTCAAATAGTTCTCAGACTTATAAGGCACTCGTAAACGAAAGCATAAAAATCTAATAAATCGTTTTTGGATATTTTCTATTTTATTTATGTATTTATCGTAGCAAGGGTTCCAAATTTGCGACGCATACTCCAGCTGACTTCTTACATATGTGCAATACAATATTTTAAATGTTTTAGCTTTCTTGAAAAATTTAGAGATTCTCATGATAAAACCGAGCGCCTTAGAGGCCCTAGCAACTATTTCATCTACGTGCACGTTAAAAAGAAGGTTTTGGTCGTGATGGATGTCCAAATCACGTACAACTTCACATCGCGGCAGTAACTGGTCTTTCAATTTGTAGGAGGTGATTAATGTAGATCGTTTACGACTAAACGAAATGAGGGAGCATTTAAGGGGATTAAGGTCTAATTTATTAGCTTGACAGTAGTCATCTAAGCGACTCAGGTCTGATTGAAGGGCCTCCATATCTGTTGCCGATGATATCGAAGAGAATATCTTCATGTCATCGGCAAAACAGAGCAATTTAGAGGAGTGGAAGCAGGAGTCGATGTCATTAACGTATATAATAAAGAGAAGAAGACCCATTAATGAGCCTTGGGGAACTCCACTAGGTATGGAAACCCAACTAGATATGTAGTTGCTGATAACGACAGCCTGTGACCTATTTTCCAAGTAAGACGAAAACCATCTAAGTAACCACGAACACCTATGTTAGAAAGCTTAATCTTAAGGATATCATGGTCAATGCGATCGAAGGCCTTACTATAATCGGTATAGATGACATCAACTTGAACCCCATTATCCATCTTTTCTGTTAAAAAGTCGTTGAAAAGCGTAAGGTTAGTAACAGTTGAGCGGCCTTTGAGAAATCCGTGTTGAGCTGGACTAAATGAATTTCGTAGCGCAACATATGTCTGATCATAAACAAACCTCTCAAAGATTTTAGCTATCACACAGAGTTTGGAAATTGGCCGATAATTAACGATTTCCGTTTTAGGATTCTTTTTAAGGACTGGGGTTATAAGAGCAGTTTTCCAGACTTGGGGAACAGTGCAGGTAGAAAGCGACTTTTCAAATAGTAGTGCTATTAGATAAGCAATGGTTTCAGCGCATCCTATAAGAAATTTAGGCGAAATGCGATCAGAGCCAGCTGACTTACACGGGTCAAGTTTAGTTAATAATTGTTGAACTGAATGCATGTTAATCTCAATAGTATGTATATCCGACAGTGAGGACGAGTTTAGTGGGATAGATCTAACTGGAGTTATATTACCTGGTGTGAGGAAAGTAGAATGAAAATGAGTGGAGAATGCGTTACAAATAGATTCAGGAGTTGAGACGATAACATTACCGTGCTTTAGCTGGCTGGGTATCGAATTAGCCTTAGACCGTTGTTTAACAAAGCTCCAAAAGTACCTGGGATTCTTTTCAATAGACGCCTCAGTGGTTGCCAGGTAGTTCGTGTAGCATTCAGTTTCTACTTTTTTAACCCTATCGCGTAAAAGTTTAAATGTCGCTTCGTCTGCAAGTCTCCCATACAGTTTGAACTTACGGTAATATTTAAATTTCTCTTTAATTAATCTTTTAAGCATTGGGGTGTACCAGATTGGAAAAGAAGTATGCTTCACCTGTTTAGATGGAATATATTTATTTTGCAAATTTATGACGGTCGTATAAAAATAATCCACAGAGTCATCAAGAGATCTAATATTGAATTCCGTTTTCCAGTCAATTGACCGAATCTCATTATTAATAGAGGTGAAGTCGCCTTTATTGGAAATATATTGAATGTGCGGTGCCGGTGACACGTAAGTCATTTCTACAAACTCCGCAACAATAAATAGCGCTGGGTGATAATTATCTATTGGCACAAGAGGATCAAGGCACTCACAAACCGATACCGCCTCATTACACAACACTAGGTCCAAGATCTTGCCGTATTTATTCAATATCCCGTTATACTGATTCAATGCTAGAATCTGCATTTCATTAATCAGTAAGTACTCGTCGTTGTTACAAGTATTACTTGGCGAAAGTGAGTCATTGTTTAAACACCATGATATACCACTCAAATTAAGATCACCGGCAATCAAAAAACTATCCGTAGGATTATTTAAAATGATATTACTTAAGCTTTGAAGGAAGTTATGCAACTGCAAAGAAAATGACTGACCGCGGTTTTGTTTACATAAGTAAATACTACAAACATGCAGTTTTAGATATTTACCTGTTATTGGTTGACGCAGACTTAACGTTATCCATATATCTTCGGCTGACGATTGGAAAGATGGTTGCGGAATAGCAGATATATGCTTACGGACTGCTATTAACACACCACCGCCACGAGACTGACCGGTAATGTTATAGTTACGGTCGCGACGCCACACATTGTATTGGTCACCAAATAATTCGGAATCCGTTACACTTTCAACTAGCCAAGTTTCGGTTAAAACTATTAAATCGTACGCACAAGCACAGAGATGTCGATAAAAGACTTCGGTCTTAGTACGCAGCCCGCGAACATTTTGGTAGTAGATACGCAATTTACTTATTTTACCATCCATTTATTATGAAGTAATCAATAGCCACATCGTTATTAACACTCACACAACACAAATATAAATTACGCGGTACCGAAAAAACGGTGTAAAACACGAATATTTCGACTAAAATAAAATAATTATATCTTAGCCACCGTAACAATTTCAATGTAGGGTAAGTTAACACTGAATCATAGGTAAGACAAAGCAAGCTAGATGTGAATACCATTATAAGTGCGAGCAAGATAATAATAATATGCATTATGCATTGCATTAAGGTTATTATGAGTAAATCAAAGCAATCAGGTAAATAAAATTCGCGACAGTAACAGTTGTTAGGTATAAAAGCATTTACTTTGTGTGGAGGCGAGGCAGGGGCGCTAAACCTTTTACAGTACAAGTAAAGTTCGTAATAACTTTGCGATATGTAAGCAATCATAACAATAACTACATCACGACTAAGAAATGATATTTGATTATTACTATAGTTTAAATTAATTTGTTTAAATCACTTTCTTTCGACAAGATGAAAACTTGTGATCCGTCATGCTTACGAATATGTATCTTGCCGTGCTTCACCCAAATGTGTTTATAGTCTTTTTCCTTTGCAGCTAATCTAGCCTTATTGAGGAGTTTTTTAGAATCCGCATTTAGGTGGTCATTGACGTACACTGTGATTGACGGACCGTCAAAGCCGAGATCCTGGATAGATAAAGTCTTGCAAGAACGCGCCGCCGCAATGAAGTCTTCCTTAATATATCTATTCAGAAAACCAACGACGATGGACTTATCCTTGGTGTTAAATAGTGGTATCCTAGATATGTAGTTAATTTGAGTTCTAGGAAAGGTATAATTGACCTTGTGGCTGATTTTCTTCAAGACAGCGAATAAATCCTCATTCTTCTTGAGTGGTATACCTTTAATTTCTAAATTATTTAATCTAGATCTCTGATCATTAGTAGACAACTCCATTTTCAATGCATCAATGTCAGCCTGAAGACCACGAACTGTATCCTGAAGGCGTTCAAGAGAGACTACTCTGGATTCAATACCTGCCAGTTTTTCGACCAATTGTTCGATTTGCTTGCCTGAGTATTCACAAGACGTTTTGAGGTCAGTGAGCTCCGCCTTCATACACCGTACATCTTCGGAGATCGTTGGAATATCAACTAATTGAGTTTTTATTTCGCGGATTTCACGAAGAACTGTTTCTATAGATATTGATTCCGCCACAAGAGACTGCGCAGGAGAGGGAGACACGATTCTGCATGAAGGACATTTCCATTGCTGTCTTCTATCCATCCCTAATTTTCTCCATCCGGTCAATGTTTGTGTTTGGTCTCGGTGATGTTTGCACAGGTAAAGTCTAGGTGCTTCTTACACGATCCACACTGGACACCGTCATTAAAGGCATTATGGCAGATAGCACACTTCATATTGCAGTAAAATAATAGGAGGCAGTATAGTTATAAAAATTCAACCGAGGGTTTACAACACCTGGCTAGCTCGACAAACGCAGTGTGCTTCTCTAATGAGTGCTCGCGACGAACAGAAAAAATAATTATATTATCTTAATATATAAAATCCTTGCGTTACTGACTGACTGACAGACACGCTACAGCTGAAACTAATGGGCGCAGGAAGCTGAAATTTGGCATGCATGTACCTTGGGGACCGTAGGGGTGCACTAAGAAGGGATTGCCCGAAATTCCCACGGGATCGGCCAAAACGGGTTAATTAAAAAAAAATGCAGGCGTAGCTGCTGGCGTCCTCTAGTATGAAATATAATTATCTGTGTCTCAGTTGCGAAAGCGTCCGCCATTGTTGTGTTTTGTTCCGCGATCTTTATAATAAAAGTTCTCTTGTGGAAGAAACCGGTGAATATTTTATAAAGATACTTATATTGATTTACTCAGAAATAAATAAATATTAATTGTGAAGTGACATTATTCGTGACAAAGACACGAAATACAGTGATAAAAGGCAAAAACTTTTTAGAAGGGCTATTTCTACTCTTGAAACTTGCTATTTTCGTAATAGTTTTATGATAAATACTCTTTTAATAGTTATGAAAGACATAAAAGTACCCAGATTATTTATCTGAAAACATATTTTAGCAATTGAATACAAGTATTGTTGTACATTTTCACTGTTATCGTGTTTCAAATGGTAAATAATTCACAGCCACAGTGTTCGTTACAGTAACATGGCGGCCTGGCACGGCGAACTTTTTGTCACGCGTTCGGATTATAATTTTTTTAGTGGCGTTAGATTCATTTGTTACAAATAAATAATGTACTGTGTGAAAACCTAAAGGTATATGTGATAATGTTTTTGTGTTTATGAACCAAACAAGTAATGATATTCATTAATATGTGATAAAATGTTTGTGCGAACGAGTGAAAAAAAACAAACTTCTAAGTTTGTAAGCCTGTTTTGCCGGAAAGGTGAGTATTTAGTTGTAATTCATGTTGTTATTATGATAGCTGATTTAATACCCAACACAATGATATGCAATTTATGTGATATAATTATATTAAGGTGTCATAATTAATTTTTTTCCGGTAACCTATGCCAATGAAAATTTGCAGCAACGTGACCTTTCGCACTTGTGGCACTTTGCCTTTAGTTTGATCGCACCTCAAGGGTTAAGTACTTTTATTTCAAGGGGTAATGCAATTTCTAAAACATTAAATCGGTTTGAATTATATTCCCATGGTTGCATATGAGATAAACAAAAAAGCGGAAATAAACTAATGGGTACCAAAATCTATTATTTACGCAAAAATTGATATATGTAATGCTAATACTGACTACTGCTATTTATGGGACGAGTCTAATGGCTAAATTTCTTTGAAGTTATCTCGATACTGTTACTCATGTCGCATCATTTTCTGACACTTGTGGTGATCAGCACCACAACAAGTAAGCATGTTACTCTAGCTGCTTTATATGCTTTCAACAATGATTAATTATACATATTAGTCCCATGAATAGTGCATTATTTATGTTGATACTTTACTTAAATGTGCTTGTCTGAAGTTTAAAAAATTTAAAAACTCTCTCCTCAAAATTGACAATTTTGTAGTTACTGCAATTGTGAACTAAGGCATCGATTTAAGCAAAATGACTCCAAATAAATCTTTGTTAACCCAAAAGTAGTATATGATCACCAAAATTAAACCAGCATTGTAATGTGGGGTGAGGGTGCATAGGGTTCCCACCAAGAACTGAGGGTCCCAAGCCAACCTCACCTGCAAGTGGTGCACCTGCCGATGAACGGACGAGGCTCTGGCAAACAAAATGTCCCAATAAGCGGCAATAGGCTCGCCACCTATTACGTGGGATCAAAACACTGGCGAAAAGTGGGCGTTTAATATGCCTCTGCCTACCCCTTCGGGAAAACAGGCGTGAGTCTATGAATGTATGTATGTATGTTATAATATTATAGGGCAAACCAAAAAAGTGTTTTGTCAAGAAAAGAAGCAGATGTGTTACTTACTTTTATGCCTTTAAAGTATTATTGTTTCAGCAGGATGCTACTGTCTTCGGCCCTAATGCTGGTAAAGGTAGCAAAAAAAATTCGCAGAACGCTTATCCCAATGTCGACATTTTAATTACTTCGCGGTACATATGAACAGTTGTTATATCTTTTGTTTCTGTGAATGTTTTATTTTTGTTATTAATTTACCACCAACAGGTTGTTAGCTTTGGTTGTTGTTAAGTTTTGAAAAGAAACAATTCTACAAATTCTTATGCAGCTCGGCTTTTATATATTATTTATATACGTCAGAAATAAAAAAAAAATATATTTGAAAAGCCTTTCAAAATCGGTTCCATTACAGATTCTCAACAAACTTTGTTCAGATTTATAGCCAACTATAAACAATATTGATAAATAGATCCACTTTATATATTTACGAGCTGTGGGCTGTGACTTCGATCGCAACCTTTTTTGGACTCTACTGTACAATTTATATATTTTGTTTATGACATTTTTCTTTTCAAACATTAGAAATCGTATTTTAAACTCTTAATACTTTTTACATTTTATGGAATAAATATAAATCGAGGTTTATTCCTAGCCTTATATGTGTTATATAAATTATGCAAAGAATACTGGTACATTAGTGTTATATTATAATCTCTATCTACAATTGGTTTGGCATAATTTACGATATACAATAAATAATCACCATATTAAAAACTAGATAACGCCAGCAGCTACGCCTGCATTTTTTTTAAATTTGCCCGTTTTGGCCGATCCCGTGGGAATTTCGGGAAATCCCTTCTTAGTGCACCTCTACGGTCCCCAAGGAACATACATGCCAAATTTTAGCTGCCTGCGCCCAATAGTTTCGGCTGTTGCGTGTCTGTCAGTCAGTCAGTAACGCAAGGATTTAATATATTAACAGTCTTAGGGCCTCTTTCACCACCCTCGAGTAAAGTGTCGAATAGGCTATTCACTGATTATACTAACAAGTAACATCATGTGTCAATTTCACGACGTCCGAGTAGCACTAATCGTACGATTAAACTTACTTGCCACTACGGCTACCGATTAGCGTGCATACTTACGATTAAAAGTTGACCGATGGCATTTTGTGTAAGTCAGTGCATATTTTAAATCAAATTTTTTCACAATGTATCATCAACAATGGATTTATTTGACTTGATTGATCATCAGTTGGATGAATTAGAACATTATACGCGTCATCGAGTACCTCGAATACGTTTATTTAAAATTCGTGTTGATTATTTTACGGACCTAGATGAAACTGATTTTCTAGCTAGATTTCGTATATCGAAGTATGGAGTAAACGGAGTGCTTAACTTGATAAAACATAAAATAATCTCTGTATATAAATATATATAAATCTAAAATGTACCTACTGAGCTTCTAAACGCTGTTTAATAGTTTTTTACTCCGTAAAGTAGATGCTCAGTACCTATGTAACTAATTAAAATGTGTATTTCAGAAATCATCTATTACAGTAACTAAATAAAATCACACGCTCTCCAAACCAGACCAGACGCAAAAACACCACAAATGACAATCAACAAACAACTGTCAATGACGTTTGACGATTGACTTGACGTTTTATTGAACGAATGTAACGTACGATTTGTCGCATAGTTCACTTAACCAGTGAATTGTTACTCGAAGCTTGATTTTCGTTTGTGAAATTGACAAAATATACTCGTAACTTTTACTCGCCAGTTCACGTTAATTGCGAATTAGTTGAACGACACTTTACTCGGTGATAGTGAAAGAGGCCCTTACTAATAAAAATATATTAAACAATTGTTTAACGTTTATATACTTATTCAATAGATAGTGTGTAAATAGTTACTTATACAATACTTTACTAATAAACAGTGTGTAGACCTTGTATAACTATTTAATTGCTATGACACTAACTACTGGTAACATTTTGGGGAGCGTTCTGAAACCTTAAAACGCTGAATACACCACTTATTTCTTTTTCTATTTTTCTTATATATTTACATGATTTTATTTACCTATGGCTTGAAAAAAAAGGAAACAAATCCTTTGTATCAAAAAATATTTTCAGTATACAAAAATACAGGTTCCAAATTATTTATTTAACACTATCCCTTCTGTAAATTGTCACCGAATATTAGAGAACATGTTAAGAACGCGCGTTGAAACGTCAACTGTCATTTTCCGCAAGAAATGTAAAAAGTTAAAAACAAACCGTTGTTTTTCGTATCTTCGTATGCATTCATTTTATTATTGGAAAGAATGCAAAAAGGAGACGTTTGTATCGTAGCAAAGAAGAGGAAGCGTGCTACTAATTGGGATTCCTTAGAAAAGGTACCTACAAACAAAATGTTATTTCAACAAGACTTTGTACCATATTTTTACTCAAATTGTTCCTAAACATTGCCTCCAATCTTTATTATTTATTTTAGAATTTATTACGTAATTGCATAAAAGAATATGTGACGGTTATTGAAAACAAAAACACAGACGCGAACACCAACAAGGCCAAACTAGCAGCATGGCAGAAAATCACTCAAAGGTTTGGCAAATAAAATATTTACCTACTTTTCAATAAAAGCTATTCTGGAATAGAGACATATTATATATATTATATGTTAACTTTTTAGACACCATAAGTGAGTGAAGCTTTGATGTTTACAAAAATATATGACAATATTCTTATTTCCTTTATTCATTTTACTTTATTTTTCTGGCCCTAGGTTTAATGAACTAAATATTATAGAGAGAACAGAGTGGAACAGGTGGTGGACAAAAGCCGCCGAGCCCAGACCCTGTAACTAACGAAATATTGGAAATGATTCCACAGAAATTTAAGGTGGATTTTTCAGATTGGCCATAAAAGTGTAACACGTAAGGGTATTAAAACTAGTTCTCAAAAAGAAAAGCAGAAGCAGAAGATGATATTTAAAGTAGGTTCTATTTACTAAGTTCTGTTTCAATTAATTCTTATAACTATCAATTTATTAAATTACTATCCATTTGTTTCAGCATGAGGAAAACACGATGAGAAATCAAGTTCTCATAGATGCCATAAAGGCTGAAAATGAGGTGAAAATAAAACATATGTCAGAAGCCCATGAGTGGGCACGAGCCGAACATGAGCTTCGATTAAGAAATTTAAAATTGCAAAATATTTAACTTGAATCACAAATAAATAAAATAGGTTCTCAGTAAAAACTTGTTCTTTTATTTTAATGAAATGTTAAAAATATGTTCTTATAAACAACTGTCTTGCAGTTTGTCCAGTAGTATTGTCTGCTGCCTGTCTCTGTTGTTGATGAATTGTTGGTTGATTACCAGTCTGAAACATTTGAAGAATTGCCGCATTTTCTCCCATTCTCATTGCGATATTGTGCAGTACAGCAAGTGCAACTAAGTATGTTTTTACAATCTCTCAAGGAGACGCTAAATCCTTGCAACAAACACCGAAACCTCTGCTTCCATACTCCGAAGCACCTTTCTATAGGGTTCCTGGTAAGGATATGAGCTTTGTTATATCTTTCTTCCTTGACATTGTTAGGATTTTGTACAGGTGTAAACAAATAGCTAGTTAGCCCATAACCTGCATCTCCGAGTAAGCGTCCATGGAATTCTCCATTTTCGAACCTCTGTTGCATACGTGATTCTCTTAATATTCGAGAGTCATTTAGAGAATCACGTATGCAACAGATTGATATAATATTGGGCATTGTCTCCACCAACTTTTTTTATTTTAATGTGTGTGCAATCAATTGCACCTATCACATGTCTAAACCCACAAATACTGCGAAATCCAGCCATCACTTCTTCCTCTTCCTCGAGTGTTCGTGGCATATAGATGAATTGCCCTGCTTTACTTGCTAAGGCGACGGCAACGCGGCGACAAACATTAGTGATTGATTGTTGACTCATGCCATGTATGTCAGCTGCATCGTCTTGTACTTCTTGCCGCGCCCATACTCTGAGAGCTGTACAAACTTGAATCTCCACAGTGAAGCCATCACCCCTCTTTGTCTGTTCTATATCTTCTCGGATCAATTCCACCACTTCTTTGACATACCTCTTAGTAAACCTGTATTTACCTTTAAAGTCATCTTCTTCCAGAGAAAAGGGATCGAAGCGTGTTTTGTAAGCTTTTCTCTTTCTTGGCCGTTCCTCATCGTCCAACTCAAGAATATCAAAATAATTGAAATAATGCAAAAAAAAACATATTTAACACTAAATTAAAACATGTATGTAACGAGATGAGACCTGACAATCAGTTAAAATTTGTAGGTTATACGCACTACCTTTAAATTCATCTTCTTCCAGAGAAAAGGGATCGAAGCGTGTTTTGATCTAATTTAATTAGATCTGAATTATACTTGCTCCGGCATATGATCCACAGACCAGCCGCCACTCAGAATGAGAGGGATTAAATACTTAGGTCATAGCTGAACTGACGGTCTGAATTCGAGAGCTTTAGCACACGATTAAATTGATTATCACCAGCCCTCAGGCTCGTTTGGTGGTCACCGCTGATTATTTGTCGTTATTTTGTAATGACACGTGATCATGTGAAGCCAGACGTTATGCACGAGATTTTTGCTCAGAGAATATTACTGAAAGCATTACAGGCAAATTTTCTCACCCCTTTTTTTTCTGTTCACTACGGTGGAAACTTTCCTTATGAGCCATCTCAACTCGACGACAACCCGGCCAGAGTGTGTTCGACCGGGGTTGGGACTGGCGTAGGAGTTGTGTGGAGGCTCTCCCCTATAACGGGGCCTACCCACTAAAACCAAAGCGGTGTCCCTACGGGTCGCGTGTAGTGGCGGGGTCACGCGATTCGCGGATAGCATACTTTTCCGTGATTGGCCCGGGATTGTTCCGGGATTGGCCCGCCGTTGGTGTTGGCGGGCCCCGTCTCGTTATGACTTGGGAGGCGGCGCGGACACTATGCCGCCTCCTTGCCTTTTGGCGGATGAGGAGCAGCCCCAGCGCTCGCCGTCCGCAGGCACTAAAACGGCCGCAGAAGATAGGGAGGACGGCAACCTGACAACACCGCATCTCCTCTTCTTCTACGGCCCCACCGCAACGCAATCACATGGTGCGCCCCCATTTGGTCGCGGGAGATAGGGCGCGCGGCAACGCAACACCGACACGCTTCCTCTCTCGCAACCGCGTTCGAATGCGAGGGACACACAGAACTATCCCCCGCACCCGCACCTTTGGACGCATCCCACGCAGGCTTCACCCAATCCCACGAGGAGCGTCCACTCCCGGGATCCCGCTTAGCTTTATCCAAACCACGGTTACTGAGCCCCCCCACCACGACAAGGTGGAGATCCCACAGGGGGGAAATTTTCTCACCCTGGTTTTATAAAAGTGTATGCCGAGTTGCGGCTACTTTAGATGATCGTGCCACATGTTTTTTTAATGGTTTCTTTATATTATGTTTTTTTAAAATCTCGTCGCTTCAAAATGTCACAGATCTGATTAGAAAATACCTGCCTAGGCATTATTTATGAACTAGGTAACTTACTTAGACCATAATATTATTATTGTCCTTGTCCACAATTTGTTTTATTGAAATCACTTTTTCTTTTAAAAATATACAGATAGAGACCATTTTGTTACATTTTAGTAAAAATACTGAAAAGAAAAAAGAAAACGTTACTTTTATTTTTACTACAGGTTGCGTATTTTTTTAATCTTTCTCAAGTATCGAGGTTTTTTTGTAACTTTCCGACCGTAGATCTAAAAGTTTAACAATATTTAATGAAAATTATTACGGGTAACTTATGACGATTATTCTTAGATTAAAAATTATTTGCTTTAATAAGGCGAACAAGTAAAAAATAATGAGATTGTTGCTATAGATTTGATGAAACATTTTCCTTCGCCGGCGAGTCTATGAAAGACACTTTCAGGAAGGATAATCTATTCATGGCTGACCTTCGAAGCGGATTCATTATCTCCTTGGTATATTGGTTATCGCAACGATCTATAATATACATCTTGTCATGTCTGGCATTTTATGATAATCACTAATCAATCATTGCTTAGTCAACTTCGTAAGATTGATAAGGAAATTTTCATAATAACCAGGGTATTACTCTTTAGTTTACATGTCCACATCCAAAATAACTGCTACATTATTGTCGATTCGTTTACAGGCTATAAGTATAGTGAGACCGTTTGATATGAAATTACGTATGTGTAAAATTGAACAACAGCTTTATCCAGCTTTTTCTGTGAAGAAGTTTATTTGGGTACAGTGTGTTGGTATGCATTTACAAATAATTTTCAGGGGTGAATATACCACAACTGAATACATGCAAAATAAGTCACTAAGACTTTATTTTCGTAATTATACATTTAAACGTGACGATCAACAACCGGAAAACAGCCACTATTAAGCATCGGCTTCCTTCACAAACGAAGGAATAAAACGGCTCATTCGTTTCCCACAACTTTTGCGAGCATAATTACCAGCGTTATTCAAAGGGAGCAGAACCTGCAAGAGATGCCTTAGAACTAAATATTCGAAATTTCAGTTTCCATTCACTGTAGTAATTGCCTAAAAAGAAAAGAAACGGTTTCATAAAAGAAAAGAAGTTCGCAGATTCGCAACGCTTTAGCTTCAGATAAGTACTTACATAGACTCGAAGAGTTCACAAAGATTGAAAAACTTCCGCATGAGTTTTATCTTTTTTGGACGAAACGTTTTATGGAATGCCACATTTCTGCCTTTTGTATCGGAACAAATAAAGTAAAAGATGGAAGTGTGTTCATACAGTAATCTAAGTTTAGCGTAACTTATCTGAAATATTGTTATACGGAATGTTATTGCGTATGTACATATATTTGCTATTGTGATTTTGCGACTAAGTTATTTGGAGGAGCTGAATGTATAAAGTACGCAAGACGAAAATCTTGTCATCGTTGAATCTAGGTTGTTTTTCAAATAAACATGAACAGTTTAATCAAATAGATAGTATGCCGACATATCACATGATCCTGTTGACATTACGGTATACTATGAAAATATTGGAAAATTATCAAAACAAAACGTTACATATGTAGCATTTCCGTAAACGTAAGGCTTATGAAATTTATTTAGGACGAACGTCCGCCAAAATGTTACATTGATCCAAAAATATTAACTTCTTTTTTTATATAAAATTAGGCAGCAAACAAGCAGACGGATCATCGGATGGTAAGCAATTACCGCCGCCCATGGACACAAGCAACACCATAGAAGTCACAAGTGCGTTGCCGCCCCTTGGGGCTGGGAAAAGGGACAGGAGGAGGATTGAGATGAAGGAGAAGGAATAGGGGATGGGCCTCCGGCACTCTCAAGCAAATTTCGCTGTTGTATAAACAACGGCAAATCATGAACTTTAGTTCCGAAATAGCAAACGATGAACAGGCCCGGATTAGGAATTATTGTATGAAGTTCATTGATCATGCAATCACTGACAGCTAATAGAAAACAGGTTCACGCAAAAGCGTTAGTAAACAAAAACGGTTATTACGTGGATGGATCCCATTTCGAATTGATATCAGTTCGGCCAAACTATCCTGTACCTGTTATCCGCGATGTTTTGCCCTCGTGTATATTCGTAGACGGGTGTGGAACATGTTCCGATAGCCGGTCCGATAACGATGCCACTTACGTTAACGTTACTCGTTTCCTAACACGTTTCATTGATAAGGGCGCACCTCGCTTAAATCGAATGTGTTATCCATAAAAAAGTGTGTCGTGATACGGCCATGTAAATAAATCAGACCTCTTTCTTATGTCGCCTCTTTAGGGTTTGGCAGCTGAGATAAAATATAATGTTAGTTCAGTGTGAAACTAATACATCTCGGTACAGGTCACGTCAAACTTATACTTGGTTCTGGTACTTTCAAATAAGATAGTTGGGGCTGGATATGAACTAAAAAAAAAGCTGCTATCTCACTAATCGTAGACACAAAATAACTCGATGCATGATAGTGTAGCAGCAATCTGACCTAAAGTCAAGAGCAGCACTGCTCACTCTGTCATTAGTTATCGAGACATCTAGTCAGTTGTCGAACAGCAGCAATAAATTATCAAATTTTAACGCACGGGTAACTAGTCTGGAGTAATTACGATCCCCCACATGTATTGTCAAGTCGTTCTATTTCGTGTGGCTGTTTGCTAACTCTGGTATCGGAGTTTTCAGGGCACCGGAAGGCCCCCAACATGGCCTTACGACCGGTAAAGCCTCCGACATGTTCAAAGATAAAAACAGGGACCGACAGCTCTACGTATCCTCCGAAGCACGGTAGCGCTCTAATGTAAATGCCACACACAGTCAGCCATCCAAGCGGTGATTAGTGCAAGCATTACTTAACCTTGCAGGCCTACTAGCAACGGCAAGCCAAGTCACACTTAAAAAGAAGTAGTATTATTGCAGCAGACTGTTGCTTACCAATTATAAAGTTTACTGACCTGTGTTGTGAAATACGGCATATTATTTATTATTGACTAGCCTAATGTAGCTTAGGTCCCCTAAGAGGAGCAGTGTACCTACATGTTTGATCATCATAAATTATTGCTTTAATTATGTGAGTGGTTGTTTAAAAAACGATTAATTTATTCATGAACATCGTAGTTTGAATGAACGTTGTGTTGTGGACGTTTGGTTGCTTATTTTATTGTAAAGAGTATTTGAGAAAGGCATAGCTTATAAATTAGAGATTTTCACATTCTTTGAAATATATTTATGTGTATAAAAATTGATAGTAGTTTCCATCAAATTTTATACCTTATTATTCATTATTGCTCTACAAAATTAATGACCGCATATGAATGTATACTTTTCGATTTATTTTATTTCTTAGGCTAGCTGCCAAATTAATGTTCACTGTCCAAGGTTTCAACAGAACTATATTACGAATAATATAAGATATTCAAGTATTCGCGATTAGATTCTGGTGGTCACACTCTATGGGATGTCGTGGAACGCATAGTAGTTTAAACCGGTAAGATCTGCTCAGCCTCGAGATTTCGACACGTCATCTTGTTCGCCATGGAGACATAGGAGACGTAAATTTCTACCTTTCTTGAAGAAAATAATAATGGTTTAAGTAAATACCTTTATTATTTTCTCTGTATAAATAGAGAATGAGTGAGTAGGAGTGGCGAAAGATGTTTCTATACGCATTGTGTGTGACAGGTTGCTATGTGATTTCCGGCCTATGATAGGATATTTTATCATTGCGATCTCCCTTTCCCATACTGTCAAGGTTTTTGTTACACGAAGGTTTTTGCTCAATTATTATAGTGTACTTACATGCTTACATACTGTAGGCGGCGAGACTAGTGGAGATACCAACAGACTGCCATGCACAGGGTAACCGAGTTGAGCACCCACGATGCGCAAAATTGATTTGTCTAAGTTATGTATTCATTGATAATTATCGTTTGTACCGTAACTCATAGAACACGTTAAGCCGTAGGTTGGTCTCGGCTGTAATGGTGTAATGATCTTTGACAATCGTTATGTGGAGTTACCTTGTACCTTTAACATTGGTGTAGAATTGTAGAACATGGAATACCGCTATCCTTTTGAGTTGTGGAGGACAGACGGACTGTCGTTTGCCGTCAGAGCAACTGCGCTCTGAGGAACAGCTAATGCTCTGTTAAGGCTAGTTATAACGCTAGGACGACGACTTACTACTGTTAGATAAATGACATCATATATCTAAATGAAAGTTAATGTTTATGAGAATAATAAATAAAAGTTAATGTTTTGCGAAAATGCGGTCTGCAAGCAGTTTACCAGAAACTATGACTTAGTAAATTGTTAGTGTCAAAATTCAGCGCACTCTCCTGAAATACGGAGTACAATGGGACATTTGCATTTTGAAAGGCTTATTAAACTTGGTCTTAATGAAAACAATTCACATTATTTATTGATAATTATGCGGTTTGCGATTAAAATTCTTGGATTAATAGTTTTTACCATATGAAATATTTTAAATATATGTTTTTATACGAACCTTCCACCAACTTGTTACTGAATTCTTATTGTTTTAGTATCATGTCTGCCTTACATTTGTATTCGTTATTTGTTATTCATATGGTTCTACCATACGGTTAAATACTTATATAAGTACAACAAGAGTTGTTACATTCGGTAATCTAGCATCAGTATCTAGTTTTATGATTGCTCCGTGGTCCGTAAGTGGTTGTATATTTCTACGTTGATTAAAACGACGGCCGATAATTATTTACATACATACATACACATATATACATAACGTCACGCCTTTTATCCCCGAAGGAGTAGGCACAGGTGTATTTCTACACCCACTTTTCGCCAGATATACTTTAGTCCCACGTAATAAGGGGCGAGCCTATTGCCGTACCGGGCACATTTCCAGACTCCGTGCTGCTACTGAGAATTTCGTGACAGAAAAACCCAATAACCCTGCCCGACCCAGGAATCGAACCCGGGACCTCCCGATCCCATGCGCACATTTATGCCGCGAGACCAACAACTGCCTCGTTGGTCTTATAGGATTTGATGTGGATTTTTCCGTCTCTACGCAAAGATGGTATTTGCATCGTGTGTTCCCTTAGTCGCCTCTTACGACACCCACGGGAAGATAGGGGGTGGTGACACTTGTATTAATTATTATTTACCTAGACTATATTTCCATTCGCTGGAGATTTTTTATACTAATAAGGTGATAACAAGTAAGTACATATCCTCACATTAGAGCGTTTGTCCATAAATAAATAAAATGCGTCACTTTTCTGCAGCAACACAACTGAGCTTCACCACTAAGCCAAAACTTCTATTAGGATAATCATAAGAAAGAGAAAGGATAAACACTCGTAGACACAACTTATGAGACCCATGGTAATCTTCAAGTTATTTGTCGAACATACGCTTATGGTGTAGTATGAATATGTTCCCCTGGTGCCCAACACCACCACCCTTGACGTTATCTCGAATTGTTAAGAAGTAATTAAACGGGGTAAGCAAGGTTGTGCTACTAAGCTTTAGGGTGTTATCACACTTGCGATTTTCCAGACCTCAGCCAACCTCAGCCCACAAAAAACTTTGTGTTATTGCGTCTCCTTGACAAAGCGTTGACAAAAGCTGTGAACTGTAAACTCACAAATTACATCAGATTATTTTAAAAAATTGAGAACTTATTGTTTATGAACTGCAAACCAAAAAATTGTACGATATAATTTATTTTGATTAACGATTGTTCCAATATCTGATCGCATCGTTTTATACTTTCTTTCGCAGTTTCAAGGTTTTGTATACATACATATGTCATTATAAGTAATACAGATAATCGCGTTCTCCAATACGCGTTGCCTTTCAATTTACCACGAGCGACAAATTTTTGTCACAGGTTTACATCGATCTTGTCTACAAATCGCAAGTGTGTGCCGCTCTTTTAGGGTAAACTAATAATCCCGTCTGTAAACATTTACTGCAAGAACATGGGCATTTTCCAGAACTGCTTCGTTCATTAAAGGACCTCGGTGGGACTGTTATCGTCACGTTTGATTCGCCTCGTCGTGATTGCATTTGGTAGCTAGAAATACAAGTAGATATACAAACGATTACAGTGTCGTTTTCATTGATATCAAAGGGTGTTTGTTGGTTTGTCCTTCTTGGTTTGTACTATGTATTGGATTTTTATGAAACTTTGCAGTAATATAGCAACAGCAGAATAACACAAAAGACTTTCCCAAACGGATTTTTAAGAAACTTTACGTTTTTTTTATATATGCTTACGCCTGTATCCCCGCAGAGGCAGGCTGAGGTGTAATATTACACCCATACTTTGCAGTAATCTAGCTCATATATCAAAATAAAACATGCCTTTCGGAGCGATAGTCGATACCGACGCCAATGAAGCCGCTAGTACCCAATAAATATGTCTTGTAGCTAGCTAGCTTGCAGTAATATTCAACTATTGCCAGCGATAGTCAAGTTGTTCAGTTGTTGGTTTTGTTTTAGCGTAGCGTTTGCCGCTAGGAATACATAATCACTGTAGCGGGGCTATTCATGAGTTCTTATTGTAGTTATAGAGTTTATTTATATTACAGAATATGGTATTGGCGCACATTATGTCATTAATTGATACACTTTTTTATTTTCCTGAACATAAAATGAGTAATCATATTGTTATTTTACTTCGATTTTCTATTAAATACTGCACTATTCGACTATAGCAGTAAAGCCCGCTTATTCAGTAGTTTCTAGGATGTAACATTTAATGTTACAACGTTTTAATAATAACCAGAATCATCATCATCTCAGCCTAAATATTTTTACAGCTGAACAGAGGTGGTCATCTTCAAAGCTCTTGACACAGACCCATCTTGAGTGAGTGACTGCTCGCATCCAACCACTTTCCGCGTTCCCAATCAGATCGTCGGTCCAACTTCTAGGAGCCTACTCCAGCTGTTCATCCGATATGTGGTCACTGTTCCAAAATCTTTGTCGTTCTTTAAGCTATAGCCTTGCTTGCCCACTGCCACTACAGCTGGACTATGCGGGAACTTTAACGATGACTGTGGTTCTCCATCGGATTTCGTCGTTTTTATTCGATTTCACGAAGAAACTTTGAAAGTAGCAATATATTATAGAGCATAGCCAGAATGTTTCACATAAAATGTTTAAATTCTGTAAAGATGGCAGACAAATCATATAATATAATAAATATTAATGACGTGAAACCAATAAGCTTTTCCACAAGCTTTTAGTCCTTGAAGACTAAAATAAAGTAAGAATTTTATTACGAAAGAAGAAATACTTAGTAATGTTTTCATAATTATTAATGGGATTAGCCTGATAGGCAAAGCGTATTAAAAAAAAATATTTTACTCAAGAAACAGAACGAAGGAGGTACATTTATAAATTAAAATAACGCTGCGTCATCACTATCTCTCTCTTATATTCTGATCTATTCATAACAAACCTCCCAAATTCTAAAATAGGATCACATTGGGTTCTAATTGATTGATGTTTTCATACATCACGAATTCTATTTTGTATTCTATTCAAACAGAAATAGAATAAAAGTAGAACGATTAGTTCGCGTGTAGCGGGCCGTATAAAGATGCGGTGTAGCGTGTTTTATACCAAATACTTACCACTCGTTCATGAGTTTAGCGACGAGATACGCGACACGCACCGACAACAGAGCATTCGTCAGTTCTGTTGCCGCCTCAGGGGGCTTAGTACTACTTTAGCTGACTGCACGTATGACGTAAGTTGTTGTTTAAGCGGTTGGATTGTCGATTGGATCTCCACACCAAACAACACTTTGTGTGATCCACAAATTGTTGTTTAGAGTCTGACGTACTTTATGTTCGTTGATTAAATATTTGGAAAGTCTAAGCGACGCTGGGTTTCTGACCAATTCGGCGGTTGACTTTAAAAAAGGAAGCCACTCCACTTTTGGAGCATCGTGTTATCACGTACTTCTAAGATGATATGCCTTAAAGCTTCATTGAAGCAGGGCAATATGGATGTCATGCGAATCGTGGGTAGCTAAAGTTATCGCGTATCACCGATGACGTCTCATCGCTCTGTTGTATGTCGCATCGCTCGTCGCTTTGCCTGAAGTCGAGCCCAGCTCTCTAGACATCACACAACGTTCACATTCATCAAAGATAAGTACAAACACGTGGTTTTCAGTGAACGAAACAGTACAAATTTCATTCCTTCTATGTTTTCTCAAGATACTTCGAAAACGTTACATCTCATACATATTCCATAGGAAGTACGCCCTTTTCGAACTATGATTTTCGGCTTTAAATTTTCGGTAAGTACTGTCTTGTGTTTATATTCTCTAAACAATGCCTGCCACGACAAAGCTGCTTATTTTGTTGTTACAAACTAAATTGCTTTAATATTAACAGTGCTGTAAAGAGACGAAATAATGTGAATGTGGGAATAAGATTAGAAGTAGGTCTATATTATTTTAAGTTTTAAGATATTTGGGTAAGTAAGTATTACATACGAAACGTATAAACACTAGTAGTATCGAATGCAGCGTAGCAGTTTCAGCGGTCGTTTCTCCGCTTTGATTTCACAGCGTAGTCGGTAGCGAATCCGAAATGATCTTCTATGGGACAACACTTATCCACAAATAATTAGCTTTCAAATACTAACAATAAAGAAAGCAATAGTTTACTCGTAACTAGTTACAGCGTTTTTGCCCTAATAATGAAATAAAACTGCTGAATGTTTATGATACGAAACTTCTAATAGAATATAGGCAGTCCGCGAAAATCTGTAAGAAAATAGACTCGGTTGAGGTGTAGGAATTTCATTCACGTACTAATTGTTATTTAAAGATTATGTCTTACTTTAATCTGACTATAAAATACCAACGGTTATAGCTGGTAAACTAGCCAAGTGTTTACTTATAATATAACTCTGTTATGCTTCTTCAAGAGATTATCGTGAACTCCTCACGTATTTATATACACAAGCATTACTTTTACGCAAATAAAGATACGTGTAAGTAAATATTGGAGCAATAGTTGTCTTCTGGAAGTTGGTTTACTGAAATATGCCTCTACGGTTCACTTTTGTATAAACAAACACGAGTTTACGCCACTGTAATACATTCAAATTAATTCATACTGATCATCTTTTTGAAACATTCAGTTGAATATTTTTTGGAAGAAAAGATTTTAATTAAGTATCATATATTTATAAAGCATTGCCCACAGCATAATTGCTATTAGCTGCTAAGCAACCAAATGTTAGCAAAATGGTCTGCAAAACTGAAAATTGAAATTTACCTTTTCTACGTATGAAATAGTGTCACCGTCTAAGCATTCTTATTAAGAATTATGTTATTAAGAAAAGTGCAGTCTAAGAAAGCGTATTCTGATAATTTCATACCTTAAAACTGCCTATAATCACTACAAATCCATTTACATAACGTATTTTGCATATGTGCCCGTGTAATTCCAATTACTTACGTGTACAGATTGGAGCGCCCGATATTTCATTTTCGAATAATTATTCATAAGTTATACATTAATGAATTATTAGTCGTACAAACGTAAGCACGCGAGCTCCCCACTATTTATTATGTCAGGCGACAGTTATAAGGTAAAATGCCGGTATATTTAATATAAAAATTACGTAAATCCACCACTCTCTCATTGAGTTAATGAAATTACATAATGATAGATAGATAGATAACATCTTTATTGCGCAAATACAATTGATTGTTACAAGATAGTGAAGATATCTTAAATTTACAAAAAATAGTAAATGCACAAGGGCGGCCTTATCGCAAAATGCGATTTCTTACAGGTAACCTTAGGATAGACAGACTGAGAAGGATAGGTTTGATGGTGTAGTGATCAAATATATTATCTGGAAACTTATAGTTATTTGAATACATACAATACAATGTACATACATATGTAGGTATATATACAAAAACATAAGGTATACATTATCTATACATACAAATAATACATAACATACATACAAATAAAACATAATATACATACAAACAATACATAATTATAATACATATATAATTCCATTATAAAACATATATATATTTATATAAATGCAGAGAGCACTGGTAAAGTTTAGATAACAGAGTGAAGTGACAAATAGTGCTTATTTAATGATTTTTTAAATATATTGAGTGATTTAGCTTGCCTAACCTCAACCGGAAGCGCATTCCACAAACGTACAGCTTGAACAGCAAAGGATTTGTCGTAGAAGTTTGTGGAATGGGTTGGCATCTGCAGTCTCAGGTCCACCGACGACCTCAAGGCCCTTGAATGTGTGTCATGGAGGAACTTAAAACGTTCTTTGAGATATGTGGGGGAATTTGGATTAAAGAACACATTATACAGTAACATAAGAATATGGGTATTCCGGCGAAGACGAATTGGGAGCCACTTGAGCCTGGATCGAAATTCAGATACATGATCATATTTGCGTAAACCAAAAATGAATCTAATTTATTAAGTTGGTCCTCATTAAGATCAAGATAACTGACATCGGCATAATCGAGTATTGGGAGAAGTAAGGATTGTGCAAGCGCAATCTTGGTGGTTGTGGGCAGAAAATTCCGCAGCCTACGCAACGACCCAGCTGAGGCAAACAGTTTGCGACTTGTCTCCTGTATTTGACTTCCCCATGATAAAGTTTTGTCGAGATAAATACCCAGGTTTTTTACACTGTCTGAGATTCTTAAGATTTTACCGTCGAACTCAATTTGAGGCAGCTGCGGCCAGTTTACCTTGGAAATCATCCCGGAACTGCCAATCAGGATAACTTTTGTTTTCGACGGGTTCACCTTTAGGCCATACCTTCTGCTCCACGTACAAATTTGCGCCAGATCTAAGTTTATGTTAGTAAACGCCTCTGAAATCGTCTCGAGTAGTGCCTGTGAATATATCTGTAAATCATCTGCATAAAGGTGGTAGGACGAAAGTAAGTTTTTGGAGATAGAATTTATGAAAATTGCGAAAAGTAATGGTGATAGCACGCCACCCTGCGGTACACCGACAGATGTATTACACCATGAAGAGTATGACTCGTCGACGCGTATACGCTGTCGGCGTCCAAGCAGATAACTACGAAATCATTCAATTACCGTTGGAGATATGAATGCTGTGTCAACCATGGATTAACATTTCATTTTTTTATTTTTGTTTTCATTTCATATTTGAGGCCATGAGAACCATAGTGGCCTAACTATTTTTTTTACAATATTGAGTTTATGATTTATTCCAGTTCAAATTGATCATTTTGATAGCACCAGAGTGGCCTTAAAGTGATACAACGAATATTCACTAGATGGCAACTTAACCACTGTTACAGTTTTTGATTGGTGATCTAAACTTGAAGTGCCATAGTGGCCTAAATAAGATAGGATAATATTGTAAAAAAAATAGTTAGCGGTGATTAGTCAGTTTAAGTTTATTTATTCAGATAAACAATTATTAATTGTGTATGAATTAATAAGAATTACATTAACACCACATATTAACAGTTTAAAATAAATATTAACATTCACATAACAATAAACATCCGACTTCAAACAGTCGTAGAAACATAATCTCATTTACTTAGATTAACATAAATACTAATTCTAGTTATTCTGTTATAAAATCCACAATACTGAACCGATTTCGGAAAACTTTCTAAGGGACCAAGCTGGAAGTAATATCATAATATCCTATCATATGAAATAAAGATAAATCCCAATCGGTCCATAAATAATGCATTAGTGAGGTAACAAACATTAAAAAATATGAAAAAATAATACAACCGAATTGTGAACCGCCTCCGTTTTGAAGCCGGTTGAAAATACCCTACTATAATATTATAAATTCGAAAGTGTTCCGTTTTCACGCGAAAACGGTTCAACCGATATTGTTTAAATTTAATATAGATATATATTGTACCATGGCGACGGACATAGGCTATCATAAGTTGCAAAAATGAAACTGGGCGGGATTGTAGGGAGGATAGAAGTTTGTACGGCAGAAATTTTCGTCTTGGAAGTAAAAACGCATGCGCTAATAATTGAATGCTGCGCATGTGCTATCTGTCAGTACTGTCACATCATACATATTGTCATATTGTGCACGGTGATTCCATTTTTCGCATATCTAAACTAATAATTAATAATTATATAGTACTACACTAAAATTATAAATGCAAAAGTGTTTATTTTATAGATATAATAATTGGACATATATTGAAACATGGCTTTGACATTTGTCATGGATACTGATTGAGTTACTTTGTACCTTATAGAACTTCTGACTCTTTAGAATAATCAGGAGTAGTTTCACACAACTTGAGACTGAAAGTAGATATGGGTTACCCCGAATTTAACGCGCGCGAAGCCGCGGGCAAAAGCTAGTATACAATATAAATGAGATTTTACTTAAGCTGAAATAGTAGCCGAATCTTTTTCTGGGGTATCCATCTCCTCATTTATTGTACTATTACAAATCAACTGATAGCCACCATCGCCGCTATGTACTGTTAGCTAAAATAAATAAGTAAAAGTAACGTCTTAATGTTTTGTTTTCAATACCATGCTGTCACCATTTATAACACATAAATCATATACGTACCAACATTTCCATTTTTTCTGGCAGAAAGTATTAATAATAAAATCTTATAGTACAAACCTCTTAGACGGTGATTGAGTCATTATTAAAAACAACATTTTAGCTGGAACTTTATAAAAATGTAGCAAAGGAAATCAGCTGTTCCATACAAAATTGAACTTTGACATCGACAAAATAAATGGAACAGCTGCTTTTTGCCGCGATTTCGGCTTACTGTGCTATGTATTCCTAAGAGGTTTACACTTTACTTAGTGTAAACCTCTTAGTGTAAATAAGTAACATTGTATACAGTGTAAAAAGACCCTTAACGAAAACTGAAATCCCATGTTGTACCAATCACTACGACCATTTTTTACTTCGGCACCATACCTGGGAAATTACTGGTTCAGGAGATATTGAGGCTCAAATTTAGTATGGATTTTTTCTAATTAGGTACAAAATCGACGCATTTACTCCACCAATATGTTCTATAGACGCCCTATGACCCCATGGATAAGTAGGTATTTCGAGCATAGCACGCACGCGCTTTTAATTGCGGTTTAAAAAAATATAAAAATTTTAAAATATTAGTTTCCCAGGTATCATTCTTGGTTTTTTTTTATGGTAATAGGCGGCAAACGAGCATACGGATTGCCTGATGGTAAGCAATTAACGCCGCCCAAGGACACAAGCAACACTACAGGAGTCACAAGTGCGTTGCCACCCCTTGGGGTTGGGAAAAGGGATAGGATGAGGAGTGGGATCAGGAAGAAGGGATAAGGGATAGGGCCTCCGGCACTCTCACTCACCGAACGAAACGCAACAGCTTAGGTAATGTTACTTTACGTCGATTTTCTGTGAGAGGGTAGTACTTCCCCGGTCGAGCCTTCATGCTGAAATCAGCAAGGCTCTACTACCTTGGTAAGTATGACTTGGCATAATGTACACAACCAGTAGACTTCAGCTTGGTGATTACACAATATTCTTAACTAATCTGTCATAAGGCGCTAAAACTATCAAGCTATTGGGTGAATAGTCGTTAGATCCAGATTCCGTATATATATGAGACCGTTTCTATAAACTTTAAACTTAAATGGGAATATTAATCCTGCTGCTATTAACTCACAAAGTCCGCCATAAGTAGCATTTTTCATAATTTCAGCAAAATATTCGTCAGGTGTTAAGTAGTTATTACCTTTCCTGTCGTGGGTCGTAATTGAAAACTTGCTCCAGTCATTAACCACATATCTGACAATGTCTGAACGCACCATCGCTCTATCTTGTGTTCCGTACATTAAATAAGAGAGAGCACGAAACAAACATGCACCGTCACCAACAAAAGGGACGACAGTACATTCTTCAACTTCTCCATTAACGTTCAGATTTTCTTTAGCCATTTTAAGAAAGTCTAAACGACAAAACCTACGCTTAAACTAAACGATAACATAATAAATGCCAGATACAAAGCTGAGTCTATAACCAAAACTACTAAACCGAAACAAAGCAAATGCAATCCAATATATGCCAAGATAAGAACAGGTAAAATCGTAAAATATAATCCACTAGAAATATTTAGGTATGGTATGTACTATACAGCAACCAAAAAGATTTAACGATCAACAACATCCAACCAACTGCGTACAACTAACTTACCTGACGGTGAACGTTAAATAATAACTGGAGAGGGTCATTAATCCGCAGAAAATCTTAACACCTCAATTCCTCAACGCTATCTATTGTCAAGATTTAGAACTAAAATTATTTTGTTCGTCTTAATTTATTCATTCCATTAGGTACTGATAGTTCAAACTAATACATTTACATCCTCCATCATCCCTTAGTTTATCCCCACGTGGGTTGAATTTATCAAAATCATATTTAAGCGGACGTCTTCATCATAGTAGCTCCAATCTTTAATTTCAGTTCAATCAGTTGAAAATCTATGAAAATTTATACAAACTTTCATCCCCTATTTTATCCCCTTAGGGGTAGAATTTATCAAAATCCTTTCTAAGGGGATGCCTACGTCATAGTAGCTATATACATGCAAAGTCTCAGGCCGATCGGTTCAAAATTGACAAAGTTTCATACAAACTTTCATCCCCTATTTTATCCCCTTGGGGATAGAATTTATTAAAATCCTTTCTTAGCGGATGCCTAAGTCATAACGTCTACCTGCATGCCATATTACAGTCCGATCCCTCCAGTGGTTTGGGCTGTGCGTTGATAGATCACTATGTCAGTCAGTCACCTTTGAGTTTTATATATATTTAGATACAATTTCTGACATTCATAAGAGTCACCTTGTGACCTAAGAGAATAATGTATTTTTGAATTTTGCGGTATTTATTTTATAAGAGCATCGGTTTCGATACCATTATCCTATTATACATATTCAACAATAATAACTCACATCAAGAAGGGTTGGTCGCGCTATAAATACAGTGGTCTTTACAAGGCACGCACACAGACGCAGTGATAACGGCAAACGGCACACGTCCTACCTCGATGAGCGCTTAGCGCGGTCTAAAGTTCTGTAGATGCGTACAGGATTTATATAACGATTTCTAGCTTCGTTTAAAAATTAATTTTAAATATTTGTAAACACATTTGGAAGCTGATATTTTTTTCCTAGTAAGGTATCAAATATTATTAGAGACTATTTGTTTTTTTATTTCTTAGTGTATTTTATGTAATAAAAAATAATCCATTTAGACGTAAACTGACAATTTAATGACATTTTACGTAACATTTTTTGGTTTATTTCTGAATGAAACCTAATATTCTGGTACAATCATACTAAGGAAAAGGGTGTTGTTATGTCGTAGATGCATTTAAAAGTTAATTACTCACATTATTTTCGATGTCACGGACCATCGCGTAATGCTCATAAAATGATTTCTTCAAAACATGCTTTGCGGAAACTTGATTTTTCTGTTGTAGGTAATTAAACACTTCTTTTTACTACAATCATACCATACTAAACGAAGTGATCTAATAGAATCATCGTTAATTTCTTAATTTGTTGATATATTTGAGTCACAATCACGTATCTACGCGCGTGTTAACCGCCAAAATGGCTTAAAAAACGGGAACGGCCTTTTAACTTGAGCTGCAAGTTGACAGTAACAATTTCAACATAATGTTAAAATGAAATCATGTAGGCACCTACAGAGCTCACAAATATATAATAAAACCTATTTTGTAACTTTACAAATATTAGCTTTAAAAATGTGTATCATAAATTTATTTTTATATCTACCTTCTGAATAGGTATATATCTGTACTAATAAAACAAAACTGAACTTTGTTTTGTTGAATGCACTTATCTGTGAAACTACTGGTTTTATGCAAACAATAGTTTTTGTGGTGGATAGTCAATTATCAAGAGAGGCTTCATATAATCGCGCCGTGAGCACTAGCCATAAGTAATGCAGTTAGTTAGCCTTATGTAATGTGTAACCAAGGGCTATCAATAATGTTTTGATTCCTTTAATGTTTTACTATTGAGATAACCTATTGACTAACAATGGAATTATATTCAGCACATCAATTAGCTTATTTAAACTGAAAGCAAATCAGGTAATTTATATAATGGATCTTTATCAGAGCTTCAACTTGAAAAGGGCAGTTATACCGTTCTTTACTAATAATTACATTAGTAGAACCACATAACAAAGCTATTTTCTCTTTCTTGTGTAGAGAAGTAAGTTTTACAGAAAGTTTCCGACATGGCCTAACGATTTATAAACAGACAAGAGCCCCAGCCGACGGCATAACATGACTATAAGCACAGTAGCACTGCTATGTACCAAACGTGGATAAACGTCGGTTACCCATAAGTTCTATTTGGGGTGTAACGTTCATAATTTTGACTGTATAATGTTTATCTGGTAATCCTTACAGGTAATCGTGTAAGCACCTTAATTTATAAAATTAGGATATTTCTCAAAAACTCTAATCAAATCAGCTCTCGATAAATACCTCTGGTCAGTGCATCAACAACCCGCATCTGCAACCTCTGGTAGAACTCAGAACAGAACAGCGTTCACAGCACACACCGGTGCGTGCACCCCGTCGTAGTCGCTCTGTCACTCTCGCTCACGCGTGGCCTCACGTGAAGTGTAGACGTGCTCGCCATAACTCCGACACACTGTGCGGTCTCCGATCAGGATTGACTAGCGCCAAACACGGTTTCCAAGCGCTTGTCACATCAGTCTTCAGGTCATCATTGGTAATGGCGGCTAAGCCAAGAGACCCATCACTCTCGCGCCAACCGTAGATCTCAAAGTCTCTTAGGGGGCGTTTATCCCACCGCTGCTGTCGGCGATACGCCAGGGTTATGGTGTCCAGACTCCATTATAATAAAAACACTCACGTAATGTTACTTGGTTTATTTTCAGACGATTTCTGGCACAGAATTGAATTAAGGACGCGTTTACAAAATTCGTAGGTACAAAATCGTGTCACTACAGCGACACGGTGGCAACGGTACGTACTACGTACGGTAACTTGCGGAAATGTAGTTCAACTAAATAACTTTGAGACTTTAGAATTTTTTTGTGATATGTATCTATGTTATGGGCTGGAATATTATTATTATATTGTCGGTGTCGTATGAATGTAATGATGGTAAGACGCGATAGACTTCGTTGACTGTTGTTGACGTTATTACTTTGTAGACAAGTAGATATATATTATATATATGACGAGCTTGGGAATGATTTTTTATGAATTAGATTTAGGAGAGATGCATCAAGGTAGTTAAATTATTATCTACTGTAATGCACAATAAAGAGAATTTTGAACGTCACAGGCGGACCAATAGGTTGCAACGCACATGTGTCAGATTCGACCTCACGACGCGCACCAATGACTTTTCTAAGTTATGTGCGTATTACAATGTTAATCATCGTTGTTCCGTGCTTCGGAAGGCACGTTGAGCTGCGGGTCCCAGTTGTCATCAACATCTGTGACAGTCGTTACGGGGAGTCAGAACCCTAAAATATCCTGACACTGGTCTAACCTTGAAATACCGCTATCGCTCTGGGTTGCGGAGGTCAGACGGCAGTCGCTTCGTGAAAAAGCAGATATTCTGTGAAATTTTGTTAGATCAGAATAGCAGATCCTGGGTTTCAAAGCGAAAGCTGAGGATGCAACCTGGATAATGCTAGGAGAATGATGACAGGTGGTCGTATTTATACTGTTATTCAAACTGTTGTCATCATTAAAATTTGTACAGCTCGTTTGTTATGTGATCATATCATTGGTATCAGACATGGTATGCAAAATATTGGCAATGCTTGCATCGTGGTTATTTTTGAGCCTACTGTGTAAAAAAAATGCCAGTAGGACAATAAAATTTCGAAACATGAGTTCAAACTAACCGGCAAATTTAATGAGCGAAATACTAACCGTCTTGATTTTTCTGAACCGATTCGTAAGGCACGCAGACCTTTACGAGAAATTGATCCAAAAGTCTTTGGCCTTGGCATCAAAAAGAAAATATGAATAATACATACATAACAATAATTTTAGACACATCTTTTTATTTATATATGCAAAATAATTCTCAGTAGCAGTTACCAAAGTATATCTCCGTGCTAGACTTCTTATAATAATTACTTCATTATTACAAATAAAATATGCTCAGACCAATGACCTTGCGGTAGCAATTATCGGATAGCACCTGAAGGTTACCATGATTAGTAAAATCACAATAACAGAATGAACCCAAACTCGGTATGCCCAGCTCTACTCACATATGAGTACCAGCAAGAGTCAACGAATAACCCTGGAAGGTTACTTCATAAGTTCCAGTGGTAGGGTCTCTTATGTACTAACAAAATGAGCCCAAACTCTGAATGCCTAGCTCTACTTACATAAGAGTACCAGTAAGAGTCATCGAATAACCCTGGAAGGTTACTTCATTAGTTCCAGTGGTAGGGTCTCTTATGTACTAACAAAATGAGCCCAAACTCGACATGCCTAGCTCTACTCACATAAGAGTACCAGTAAGAGTAATCGAATAACCCTGGAAGGTTACTTCATAAGTTCCAGTGGTAGGGTCTCTTATGTACAAACTAAATGAGCCCAAACTCCGCATGCCTAGCTTTACTGACATATGAGTACCAGTAAGACTCATCGAATAACCTTGGAAGGTCACTTCACTAGTACCAGTGGTAGGGTCTCAATTAAACAAATAAAATGAGCCCCAACCTGGCATAACTAGGTCTACTCTTTTATGAGTTCCAGTTGCAACACTTGAACGGGATGGTATACCATCAGTCCAGATAATCTTACCAGATTTCAACGCAAGAAACAATAATATCTAAATACCGAATTATATCCTGAATCAAAATAACGGAGATAATAAAGTAGGTAATAATGTCTAATAAAAAAATAAGAAACTAATTCGCACATAATACGAGAAGTTAAGTATCAAATTGATATTAGCGAATATTTTGTATTCGTATATTGCTTTTTTCGACTTCGGGCTGCAGCGACAAGCGACATAGAGTCCACTCGACGGCGCTCAAGCGCAGACTGAGATCTCATTACAGAATTTGGATATATAAATCAAGAAAGTGGCTAAATAAAACGACCCTTATTGCCACACAGTAAGACACACGTATGCGAGCAAAATAGAAGAACAATCTAAGATGTTTTTTTGCTTTTTTTGAGTCAGTTTACAATATTTTGAAAAATATTTTCTGATTGTTTTTGAGTTGACTATATTTACTATACTATTCTAACTTTGAAAATCTAAATAAATGTAAAAATAGAGAGAAAATTGTACCCAAAAACAGCAGTATATGCCTATTTTTGATTAAAGAGGCAGTTTCGAATCGATTTTACATTAATAATAATTAAATATGTTTTATTTATTTTCAGATTGATTTATAGATAAAAAAGTAATCAATTTATCGTAATCATTAGTTTTATTAGTTACTATCTAAAATTGTCGTAAAATGTACCGGAAATATGTGTTTTTTGATACATGCGTAAACGCGTCCTTAAAATGTGAGCTACAGTCTTTTTATAAACTAACCGTCATTACACTTAATGTTTAACAACTGCCACTTCCTTTTCAACATATAAATAAAAAATCAACATTAATATTGTAATGAATTTTGCACAACACCAAATGATTTATTTTACACGAACAACAAATTTATTTTAATAACCAAACGCTGCTTTATAACATTCGGTCAACAGATGGCGCTATCAACAGGATGTATATATAAGCGCATGCTATTTATTACCGTAAACATAAAAATAAGTAACAGAATAATGTTATTTAATACTCATTGATTTTACTTTGAAAGTTTCTGGAGTTATCTTAATAATTAAGCGATAAATTAAATACCCAATCTTTATAAAACAGTGAAGCAGTCAATACAGTGTCTAATATTCTAAAGTAGTGTAGTTCTCAGTTCTGTGTTCACAAATAGTTATTTAAATGTCAATCTTAAAATATATTATTAACATTTTCGTAACAATATAATCATTATATATTAATTTGCGCCCATATATACATACAATTTTCGTATAATTATTATTCACCGAAACATTATAGAGAAGGAAGAGCACGGTCATAATACCGTAGATACATATTAATATCTTGTGATAATCCACACGTGGCAGCGATAGCCGAGTGGATACACTAACAGATTGCCGAACCCGATATGCAGAGGGTATCGGGTTCGAATCCACGGTGCGCACCAATGACTTTTCGGAGTTATACTCGGTTGGCTTCGGCTCTGTGGAAAAGCTAATATTCAGCCAAATCCGGTTAGACTAGTAAGCGGACCCCAGATTGAAACTGGGATAACGCTGAGAGAAAGAAGAAGATAATCCACAGGTGGTAATTTGATCCAAAACTATGCAGATCCTGTATTGTAGCTATCAGACAACTGATAAACACAGCTCAATTATTTTTTAATACTATCATGTTCATATTATTAATAAATTACACCTTAGAAAAAGTACATACATACATACATAGACTCACGCCCGTTTCCCCGAAGGGATAGGCAGAGGCATATTAAACGCTCACTTTTCGCCAATCTTTTGATCCCAAGTAATAGGTGGCGAGCCTATTGCCGCTTATCGGGATATTTTGTTTTGTTTGCCAGAGCCTCGTCCGTTGATTGGCAGGTGCACCACTTGCAGGTGAGGTTGGCTTGGGACCCTAAGTTCTTGGTGGGAACCCTAAAAGTAGCAGTATTCATAACATAAATATGGACTGTACAATAACAATCAGGCAATCGATATCAAAGATTATCCGCGCGCCTCTAGCGGCGAAATTAGAAGTTGTCTAAGACCGACACTTTTGACAGCTTTCAATGCAACTTTGCTTCGAGGTTATGGTGGTAACCGAGATAAATGTATTGAGAGCTGTCCAAAGTAGTAGTGATATGTGTAAGTGTCGTTCTTAGATAACTTCCAAATTTCGCCACTAGAGTCGCTAGTTAGAATCTTAGCTTAACCAATATACTCAAATATTCTTTTTTATGTAAATAAATCACCCAAGGCTTGGAACAAACCATCGCGTTCATCACAAAAAGATTTGAGCTGGGTGGAAATCGAACACAACGTCCTTCTGCTTAGCAGTCAGGGTCACTAAACCCTAAACCACAAGACCAGTAAAAAAGTCGTAGAAGGATTTATAAAAAGTAACGGCAGTTTCTTTCAGCAATGGCTTATGAAAGTCAAAGAAAATAAATTATGAAGGCTACATTGTGGTTTTGTGGTTATTTTATATAATAAAATAACCACAAAACATATAGGGTGCATATGGTTCCCACCAAGAACTTAGGGTCCCAAGCCAAACTTTCCTACAAGTGGTGCACCTGCCGATCAACGGACGAGGCTCTGGCAAACAAAATATCCCGATAAGCGGCAATAAGCTCGCCACCTATTACGTGGGATCAAAATACTGGCTAAAAGTGGGCGTTTAATATGCCTCTGCCTACCCCTTTGGGGAAACAGGCGTGAGTCTATGTATGTATGTATTTTATATAATAAATTGTCCCTCCAGATTTTGCCAACCGTAGATGCCTAGACTAAATAATAGTCCATTGAAAAGTTACATTTGGGGTTGCATTTATCAGAGGACGCAATTTTATTTTACAGATGTATAGGGAGGGCTAGTGCAAAGCTTGATCCAAATTTGTAGGGCCGTACCTCTTGTCTCTCGGCCGCCATCTTGGAAACAGTGCAAGCGCAGATGGTTTTTCTTGATTATCTGGTAAATTATTTTATTGGTCGCACAAAGAATATGTGAAAGAGGTTTTTGTTGCAAGTTAAATTTTCTACGATTTTGGTCCTGAAACTTTAGTCATAAAGCCGAAAATAAAAAGTTATATCTTTATTATTGTTGTATTTTGGAAATTTTAGTGTTTTCCGTTATAACTGTATCCCCAGTCTCTGAGATGAGCCAGGTCTTGGCACAGACTGATTAAGCGCCAGTATAAAATTTTTGATGAAGAAATTTAGAAGAAAGTCGCTTTTTTGTCGGTAAATCATCACTTTCCTCTATGAATTTTGATATCTCTAATAATTTTCCATACATACACACTTTCGAATTTATAATATTATAGTAGGGAGTAGGAATGTCAACGATTTATGTTTTTATTATATATTCGTAATATTTAATTAATTTAAGGTACACATACCTCTGTTTTACCGACGTTTCGGCTGTCTTACAATAGCCATGGTCGCGGCGGGACTCCCGAATAAGACGCGTTTCCATAAAATTGTATGATGTATACAAATCGCGAAAGTTAAAAATCGATTAAATATACAATAATGCTAACGACCTGAACGCCTTTACAAGAGACTAACGATTGTAGTAAAAAAAAAGTGTAAATGATCGTACCGATGACTTTCGAATATTCGGTCAAAATAGGCTGAAAAAACGAATAACGCTATGCTGTGAATAGTATCGAATCTATGTGTAATGAATCAATCTGGCGGAAGGCATGTCGCCTCTGCAAATAATTAAACCATTTGCACAACTGACGTAGCTAAGAGAAGAATTGATAGCCCTTAGTCAGCATATATAATGCTTTATTTAAGATAGCATAATGGATAAATTAAAGTTTAGCTTCGAAGTAAAAAAAAGAAGAAAATAAAATAGAAATTCTTTTTAGATTCGTTTTAAATTTCGAATTGAAAACGTTAACGTTGATACTGCAGATATTTCAATAAATTCAATTGGATTAAAGTGTAAAATTATCGGCTATGAGCTTGCCAATGTTCTAGGTGTGTTATTATTTGACCCACTTTACGCATTGAAGTGGGGAGTGGAAAATTATTTTATTTATCTGGTCGTCATTTCCAGGTAGGGTTGTTTATTGGCTAAAATAAGTTTTACAAACATAAATATTTTAATAGTGTATATTATATGTAACAAAACACAGAACTTTTACTATTTTGAACCATTATAAGCTACTATGTTGGTATTCGTTTAGAATAATAATTAGATTGTTGCTCTAATGTTTGGTTAGGTTTTATTATAGTTTTTTAAAAGGGTCATTCCATTTTGAGTTTACATGTATTACGCAAATAATGGTTATAGATGAATTAATAGTAGTAGTAGTAATAGTCATGTGCTTAACGAGCACCATCTTAAATTTAACAACACACCATATACTTAATTACATATATTTATAATCAGATCTAATAATCGGATTACAATAATGAAAAAGTAAAAGTATTTTATCTACGTGAGTTTTTACTCTTCCTCACATGTTATAGATAGATTTACTTTTCTCGTTACGTGTGAAACATTCACTCAAATTATTAATATAATATTCAGTTCAATTCACCTCTTTCAGAGGGATTCACCTTTCGCCTAAAGTAAGCGGGTAACGCGAAAATTCAGCGTTATCTTACTGGCGACGGTTAAACAGATTCATACTTCGATTTTAGGTCGTGCTTTAGTCAGCGATTCTTAAACTGCATTTAGTTGATCCCGTAAACGAGCAGGAATTTGATAATTTTGTCCCCGGAGCTTTAATAGAACCACATGAATGTAGAGGTGGAGTTGGCACGACCCGATTAAGTCGTTTATGTAATTACCTAATGTGTATACAAACATGAACACCGCTGGAAATACCGGGAATCGGTTCATTTAACGCTTAATATTCTGGCTATTCGTGATCATTGTTTAAGGTCATACTGGATAAAGTGCGGTTAAACTGGCACACAATTGACTTATCGTTAACTCACCTTCGTGATTAGAACGGAGTGGTAAGAATGAGTCTAAATAAAAATTAAATTTGAAGTGTCTTTGGATTCTACTCTATTCAGTGATGTGAGTCTGGCTTCATAAGCTATTTATTGATACGCCAGAACCAATCATAACCACTTTACTTATTCACTTTCGGTCCTACTACGTATCTATTAAAATACTACTTCTCTTCTCATCTCTATTTATTTTTAATAATAGGTATATTTTAGTAATTGATATTTTATTTAGCATTTAGAACTATTTGACTTGTTTTATTATAGTACCTTTAATATTTATGGTTGAAGCGAGAATTTATTGAATGTTGGTATCCAACGAACTCGTATTGCTTTTCTATCAATTTCAATGACCAAGTATATTTGCACTGAAGGACATAAAGGCTGTTCTCCTTTTCTTTATGGTATTGGCTGTATTCCATACGCATTGACTATAAATTGTGTCGGAGTGAAACGGGCATGAACGGTGCCACTTAGCACCAGGTAAGCCTTTTGCGCCAAAAAGGAAATGACATAATTCTGTACTCTATTATCATCCAGCCATTAACAATCCACTGCTGGACTAGGCCTCCTTTGAAAGGAGGAATTTGCCTTCTATACCACGCTGGCCAAACAGGTTGGTATAGGGTTTGTATCAAGTTTTCCTTCTCTTACAGTGCTGTTCTCTGCATAATATGCTCCCTCTGTTGGCTCTTACGACACCCATGGGATGATATGGGGTGGTGACATTACGTATTCTTAATCCGTCACCACACGGACGATGGTACTCTATACCGAATGGCAAATTGGAGGTTTTATACCATTAGTAACTTAAGCGATCTGTTTTTGTTATTTATGTATTATAATTACTTTTGTATTATAAGAGAATTGCCAAATAGGCACAGCGGACTGGAAAAACATCATTATTGGGTATTTGACTAAAACCTACGGAACGGAAAAAGTAGCAATGGCTTTACTTTTATATTGAACTAGCTACAACAATTTTAATATTAGGTGTTCATCGAGATCGATCATCGACAGAGAGGACTAGACGGACTTCACAATTACCGACATTAGCTTTTCTTTTTAATAATAATAATAATAATAATAATAATAATAATAAATCTTTATTTCAGAATACTTAGTTCCATATTACAATAAAATCCAAAGAAACTTATTTCTAACTTAAATACTAAGAATTATTACTTAAAAAATAAGTTACGCAGCTATTTGTAACCATTTATTATACATGGAGCTGGTACACAGTCGGTCAGCCAGTTCCTTTACGATGCTGTTGCTACACGTACCAACCCGCTTCATAAACATAGCGATTCGATTTCTTTGTATGGCATTAAACGTGTTCAGTCTTGCTTCGGCAAACATTCCGGAGGCGCTACAGTATGGAGCAAAACCCATTAGGTGCCTGTAGATGTTATTGTACTGAACACGAATGCCATCCAAAGATCTTCCCGTATACCTAGTCCAGAGTTGGCACGTGTAGAAATTTTGACAATATGTTGTAAATAAATGGTTTTTAGTCTGTACATCGGCCTTAAAAAATCGTCTCGCTAACATATTACCTACAACTGAGAGCGCCCTACGTTGTCGATCGATATCAGCATCATCTTTCATGTCCGATGTTAAGATGTGGCCAAGGTACTTGAACCTCCCAACCACCTTAACATTCTGTCCTCCTATCCACACCGGCGGGACGTTCTGAGGACCTCTACCCGATCTAAATATCATCATTTCAGTTTTATTTGCGTTATATAGTAAATCATGGTTTTTAGCATATTGCTCACAGATCGCTAACAGTTTTCTTAGACCCTTGATCGAGGGGCTGAGGAGGACCATGTCATCAGCGTAACTCAGGTTATTGACATATCTGTCACCAAGCCTGAGCCCCACCGGCGTCCTGCTCAGCTCCCCGATCAAATCGTTTATATAAAGGTTGAATAGGTCAGGAGAGGTCAATCCACCCTGCCTAACTCCGCTTGATAGTTTATAACTGTCCGACATAGCAGACCCCCACCTGACATTGTTAGACTGATTAGTATACCAATACCTAATCAGACCAACAATGCCAGTATGTACGTTACTGTTGTCTAGTTTCTCCCATAGCAAGTCATGATTGATGGTATCGAAAGCGCGACTTAGATCCAGGAAACAGGCGTACACGCTTGTTTCCTGGCTTACATACTGCGACACGACTTGTTTCAGAGAGAAAATAGCCATATCAGTTGATACTTCAGGGCGAAACCCAAATTGCCCATCATTAATGTTCAAGGATGGGCTCAACTTTATATGTATTAGACGTTCAAGTACCTTGGCCACAGTGGTTGCCAGAGAAATGGGCCTATAATTGGACATGCTCGATGTATTACCTGTCTTATTTTTAATTATAGGTACAACTAACGTACGAATCAGATCAGCCGGCAAGTACTGATGTCGCGAACAAATATTGAAAAGTTGAGCCAATACGTCAGATATATGCTGTCCTGCATACAACAAATGCTCTACGCTTAGTCCATCATGACCCGGGGACTTACCATGCCTCATTCCTCTAAGTACATCTATTACATCATCAGATGTGACATTAAATATCTCCTCAGACCTAGTCTTTCTTAATGAAACACCCATATACGCCTGCATATTGCTAATCTGTGAGACATCAAAATGCGTTCGGAACTTATTAGCAATAGACTTTCCATCGGTCTCCCCTTCTACACTAACTGGTGAGCTACTCTTAGGGTTTAGCTTTTTAACTTCCTTCCAAAAGCCAGTGAAATTTTTTGACGATGCTTGAAGAGCCAAAATTTCCATCCTAATCTTCTCCTGATTATTATGTACATACTTCAGTGCAGATTTGAAGTCCTTTCGGGCAGCACGCATTTGCTCGTAGTAATAAACCCTACCCTGCACACTAGAAATAAATCCTGTGCCACGGGAAACTTAACCACATTTAAGCAACGGCCACAAGAAACGCCTGGAATTTCTGAATTAAACTACTACGCCATCCATTGGTGCCGTTATCTAATAATTTACATCTAATAGAGAAAACATGAGTAACAATATTTTGGTGGTAGTCAGATTCCCTATCATTAGTGTTAGCTAGTTCACTCCTGCCACCAACATTTCTCAATAAAAGCTCTGACTAAATTCATTAAGTTATTGTTAGCATAGCTAACGACTTGGCTTGTCTCGGAAGAATGATGTAGTACACTGTCTGTCAGTCCTCAATCAACGACACACTCCAAAGTATACTTACATAAGAAATATACAGGGTACTAGTGTTATTAATTTAGCCACGCTGTTTGCTGATGTTCAGGGTGTGCAAGATAATGGATTTACAGGGCTAGTGAACGTAGATTTGACCCCTATGTATGTTCAGCATCAGCAATATTAAGTAATCCAGTGATTGTGGCTTTTTTGTATAGCGATGGATCTTGTTTCATTTGAACACGTTGTTTCACCCGCGTTATTCTCGGTATTTCGACAACAGCGCTACCTAGTACGATAGCCCTATAAAGTCTTGTAGTATAATATCTTCTAGTGAAAGTTTCGTTAAAATTGGTTCACCCGTTCCAAAATTCCGAACAAACAGAAAGACAGATATAATTTTGTTTTGTTGATTTCAAAAAAACAAACTTGTTTTGAAATCACAGACGGACACTTCAATTTTATAGAAATACTGAAATTTATTTCCTTAAATATATTGTCCGGTTTCATGATTAAAGATATGATAACATGGCATGAGACGGTGATAACAAATACTAGTGTGGTAGTAAGAGGCTTAGCGGAGCGCAGCGAGGCTTGCAGATCAAGGAGACTGGGCCACATATATCGACTCGTCCGTAGAACAAAGTCCGATCTGCATGGATCGTAATTTTCAGTAGAGGCTGTAGAAGTTCTTGACTTGTGTAACTCTTTATAAATCTTATAATGAGAGACTTAAAATAAAGATTTTTTGGTATATTACTATAACAGCCCAGCCTAATTAAATGCTCTATAGTGTATATTTCTAGTCCTTTTATTGTACGAGATAGTGGGTTACATATCGACCTAGGACGTTTTATGGTGTCGAAGTAAAGAATTTTCGTTAAGGGTCTTTTTACACCTCGTATAAGAATAAAAACCATCTTACATCGTTTTTACTTAGACTTGGTGCACAATATTAACTAAATAATAATAAAATACAACTAAACATTAACAAAATTGCAAATCGAATACTCATACTAATTTTAGTACTTAGCTAAACTATTCTATCGAATCTTATTAGTCTACTAAGCAGAGCCTGGGTTCTAAGGCATAAAGTCGTGGCTGCCACCCGGATAATGACACATTATAATGACACATTTCAGTACTTACTCTACATAAATAACTTAAGCAGCGCATGACCATTAGGTCTTAATATATTTGAAACACACTTTTCATTGCATCATCTATAATGATCTTGTGCCTGTCAAGCCGGCTCCGCCTGCCCTTCCTCTAGAATTATACTTTTATCCTGTCTCACCCATGTTGTTACATAATATCTCATCTATGCAGTCTAGCAACAACATAATAATATAACCCAAAATGAGTTAAAACAGCATCAGCAGGAACATAGTTTGACAATCTTCAATTTTCTCGCAGTGACTGTCGCTGGCAGCTGTAGTAAATGGCAGACTACTTAATTAAAAGTATGTCTTAATATTTTGTATTATTAGGGCATAATTTAATATCGCATGTCGAATGAACATGTATATATTTACAAAAATACTACATTTATCCATTTTCCAGTAACCATAACACAAATTCTGCTTATTTTGGAATTAGATGAAGTTGTGTGTATGTGGTAGAGTATTTTTTCATTATTTATTAGTAGGAAACAGCATCGGAGTTAGTACTTAAACTATCTGGGGTAAACCCGTGGTTACACTTCTTACTGTTAGAGCTGTATTAACGATGAATTTGAAAAACTTAATGGATTTCCAAAGAAAATTAACTAGGTTGATTACTGTAGACACCTTTGGTAGACTAAATAGACAAACTATCCGGTATTGAGGTATTACAGATTCCTTTCTTTTCTTTGTCCCATCACGTTTGTATAGAATTTCTTCCCATAATATATCAAATTCACGACTGGTTCCTTTGTACCAGGAGGCAAAGACGATTCAAGCCCGTTTATCCTTCACTCGTTACTAAAATATAAAAATTATTTTGCACAAATAATTTAAACTACTTTAAGACGTTCTTTGAAACAATAAATTTTGCAATAAATTTAACTAATTTCTAATAAAAAATCTTCATAATTAAAGATTTTTTCAATTGAACAACGTCCTAACTGATTCAACATTTTGAGTAACAACGTCCCATCTTAACATTGAACCCACAAATTGTTTCACAGACTCCAGCGTAAACCGTCCTTTTTTAACTTCAGACGCTTAAAACTTCAATAATGTTCGTAAAAAAACGTCTTAATATTCCATAAGACCTCGGCTTTTTGTTGCTCAATATTGTATAAAAATCGATTACTCTGTGAATACTAATTACGGTAATCGGCTTTTTGCGCCAGAGTTGCGTTTCTGAACAACTCCATCGAAAAACATTCTAAATAATCATCGATCGCTATTAACTATGAACTGAGTTAAAAAGTAATAAATACAACAATCTGTGTTAATTTAGGAACTTAAAGTTGTATATAGTGAAGAAATAGATGTAAAACATCGTCACTTACCAGAATTGAAATATTGATTTGCAAACGCGGTATGTAAGTTTGAAAACGCCGAACTAAGATCAGGTTTTTCTGCATTTACTTGAATCATATTTAGTATTTTGCGTTATCCTGATATCTTTAAAAGTATTCTTTTTAATTAATATATTGAATTTTCTTAAATATCATGTAAATTAAGCATAGAACACGAAAGTGCCCCAATTTTCTTCTTCTTCCAATGAATAACGGCCGGACTGATGATCGATCGCTGAGCTCGCGCCACTCATACTCCCCGTGCGCCGTCCCTTGTATACATCGTGCGTTGTTGTGCGGAACAAATATCAGATGAGACGTTATTCGATTCTATATCTCCGAAAGTAAATAAGATACGAAAATTTTAAAAACACAGTTTTGTACAGTTCGTATTCCTTATCCCATTTAGCTATTTAACGCGATTTTGGTCTATAATCACATGGAACTCTATTCTACGGATAGGTCGATATGTTACAATGTTGTATGTACATATATCATACTGGTACTGAGATAATACATTGCGGATCAGAGTGTCCACTGCTGGACTAGGCCTCTCCTTTGAAAGGAGGAATTGACCTACTATACCACGCTGGCCAAACGGGTTAGTTATTAGTTAATTTGTGTTTAAAATTCAACAATATATTTATTGTCTGTCTACTGCTTCACCTGCGTGGGTTTCGGTCAATACGACAAAATGTAGCAAGTTTCATCAAAATCTGTTAATCACAAACTATCACGTTCATAATAGTGATACGAATGTAAAACATCCAAAGAAACCCTAAGCCCTAAAGTTCAACAGTAAAATCTTAGATTTGCTAAGTCGCAATGGCAAAAGTACAAAATTACAGCCTGATATTGTGTGTTAGGTAAGTTTACGTTATTTAGGAGCCACGCTTTGTAGGACTCCTTCAACATGTACACGATGACAAATATCTTATGAATGGTGTTAAAATCTCTGCGATGTCTTGTATTACTTGTTGTTTCGTAACAATATCAAGTCAAGATAATGCCTCACGGAGCCAAGTTATTTCATTATTTTCTATCTCCCAAGTATCAAATGCTTCACAGAAGTTAAGGTTGTAGGCATGCAGCAGTATAAACATAAGGAATATCATGATTATAAATCTAATTATGTACTAGCTATTGCCCGCAGCTTCGCATGCTTCGGGTTGGTTATCAAAAACTAGCCATACCATTCTGATGTTTTAAGCTGTCAATACTTACAAATTTTGATCAAACTTCGTTTTCTAGTTTTGCTCGAAAGAGTAACAGTCATCTGTTCATTATCTTCACAAACTTTCGTGTCTTATTTGATATGAAATTATGATGACGGTAAATTTAAGGTGTGTCTAGATTTTACCAATTGTTTACTGTAATTTTTGCACCCATTTGTAATATGCATTCCAAAAAAGCGTGACATTTTGTTGTTTCTGTGGTATCAAATTATTGTATGAACAAAGTTCCCAAGTATGTAGCTTCGTAACAACCTTGGTCTGTGGCTTTCAAAATATGTGTAAATAAATTAATACGCTACGATATGAAACCGCCATTATAATAATTGATGAGCGGTCATAACTGTTCGTGTTTGTGTAGTGTACTCTGCGTACTACGGTGACAATAGAGTGAACTGTATCAAGTTTAGGTCGTTAAAGTTTCAAGAGCGATTAGGATAATGATGACGTCACAGCTATAAGTGAGATTGTGCGGAATCTGCACTGTGTTTACTGTAGACTGTACGTATGTGTAGTAGGAAGAGGATTAACTAACTAACATGCAACTAGTTTCGAGATAATGACATTTAAAGTTTCGATAGGAATGACAATTATGTGACATAACCACATATTTATTGTGAGTTAATTTTTTGTGCTAAATGCACATAATTATATGTTTTTTAATTCCTGATAATGACAACTATAATAAATATTATTTTTAGGAATTACCATATTAAATATTTATCAACTCTATCTCCTCTAGTCATATGAGGCTAATTGAGTTCACATGAATTCTAAAGCAGAGTACAGAAATATAAAAACCTTTTCTTCAGTAGACAGTAATCTTTCTTAGGCATCAGTCTGCTGCTATATTGCCTCAAAATGTGTGTTGGTGCGAAAATGCTATAGACAGATTGGTAGACCAACACACCGTCTTTCACCCGCATTTATAATACATACATACATACACTCACGCCTGTTTCCCGGAGGGGTAGGCAGAGACTACGGAACGCCATTTGCAACGATCCCGACATACCTCTCTTGCTTCATTCACTCCCATCAAGTTTCTCATGCATGCTCTTCTGTTTAGGGTACTTCTGAATTGTCCTTTTTTTAGGATGTCTCCAATCTGGTCAGAGAACGTCCACCTAAGTCTTCTCCTTCGTCCTGTCCCATTCACACTTGCCTTATATATCTTCTTTGTCAGTCTTTCGTCATCCATCCTCTCCATGTGCCCAAACCATCTTAACATGCCTTTCTCGATGCTTGTCATTACTTCTTCTTTTACCCCACACCACTCTCGTATCACACAATTCTTTACTCTGTCGGTCAAAGACACACCACACATACTTCTCAGTGCTCTCATTTCTACAGCATTTATTCTACTTTTAAGTCTCTTCTGCCATACCCAACTTTCACTACCATACATAAGGGTAGGCACTAACACCCCTATATGCACAGCCAAACGCGCCTTTTTGGACACGTTTTGACTGTTCAGAAACGCCTTCAGAGCTCCATTCACACTATTACCTGCATTAACTCTTCCTTCAATATCTTCTTCATTCTTACCATCTCTTGTAAACGACGTACCTAAGTAAACAAACTCATTCACTTGTTTCACTCGCTGTCCATCGATCAAAACATTACAAGCCGTAACGCATTCCTCCTTTTCAAAAACTATAACTTTCGTTTTACTTACACACATCAACAAAGTCTAGGGATATTTTATATTTCATCAAATATCTAAAAATCTATGAAGAATTTTCTGATACAGTAAATAGAAGAATCATAGATTATTTTAAGGTCTTTAATAAAAATAAAAAACATTTCGTGTTTTTTTTTGTTTTAAATAAAAAAAATAATTTTTTTAATCATCATGGAAAATTAGTATGATAACAACAAACATTTCTTCTTAAAAAACTATTAATTTTAATAAAAATGGAAAAAATCTTGTAAAATCTAATCATTAATAATCAGTGTTGCCACCTCTTACATTGATTACACATCGACATCGATTGTTAATACTTAAAATTAAATTGTCAATGTCTTGCTGCGGTATGAGGTCCCATGTCCTTTGCAAGTGTTCGTAAAGTTGTTGTTCAGTCGTCAAATTTGGTGGAAAATCTCTCAAAGCTTTTCGTTGTAACATGTCCCAGGCATGCTCGATAGGATTTAAGTCGGGCGACTGTGCAGGCCAATCCAAAACTTGAATATCGTGCTCTCGGAGAGCGGTCGATACCAGCCGCGCCGTATGGCAAGGAGCATTATCGTGCATGAGTAGAAATTCATGGCCTATTTGAGTTCTGTGTGGGACAATAACGGGCTCTACTACCTCCTCGTGGTATTTTTGTGCAGTCATGCTGCCTTGGATCCAAACGAGTTGGGTTCGTCCGCCAAGACGAATTCCTGCCCACACTATGATTGTCCCGCCTTGGTATGGGTGGACCTCCTGAGGGTGCCGTAGACGGCTAACTCTCCCTGGAGCTCTCCAAACGCGTGTTCTTCGTGAATCCGGGTGATTCCCAAACCGGGACTCATCGGTGAACAGCACCAAAGACCATTGTTCGTCACTCCATGGTAAATGCTCCCGAGCCCACGAAAGCCGCCGACCGCGATTGCCACGTCGCAATGCTGGAACACGCAATGGTCTTCGAGCATGAAGATCAACTTCATGTAACCTTCTTCGCACGGTTTGGTCGCTTACCAGCAGCTGGTGGTCCTCCTGGAGCCTTTGCACTAGTTGCAGCGCTGTGATATTGGGTTGTCTTCTGGCGGTCATTTGGAGAAATCGATCCTGTCTCTGCGTAGTAACACGATATCTACCTGTGTGCTGTTCGGCCACATCTCCAGTACTGCGATAACGTGACCACAACCTTGATATCACATTTTGACTGGTATGTAGGGCCTCAGCAACGACGCGTTGAATTGCACCATTTTCTAACATGCCCACGGCTCGTAACATTTCATCTCGACTCAAATGACGACGTGACATGACTTTTAAAGTTCGTACGTCACGTTAAATTAAAAAAGAAAAACAATTAAAAACCCTTTTCATTAATAATTATAATAAAACAGTTTTAACTTTCTTTAATGTAACGAATTACTAGCAAATTTGCCGCCATATTTTGTTTATTATTTTGTTTTTTTTCTTTCCATGTTCAAATTTTGAAAATAGAATAAAAGAGGTTTTAATCTGTATATAAACTTTTTGTGGAAACTAACAAGGTTCTAAACTATAAACTCGTAAATAATTTAGGATTAAGATATCCCTAGACTTTGTTGATGTGTGTACATTCACTTTCATTCCTTTCCTCTCTAACGCACCATGATATCAACTCGAATATATTAATTTATTAATACGGATCAGTAGCATTTTTCGCTTCCCAAAGGATAACGCTATAGGAGACGGTAGGCCATTGCTACCATCTCGCTGTATTTCATTGATATAATATAGCAGTTTTAATCATTTTGGTCTATATGTTTACATACTACACATATACTGCAAGATAAACTGTTTTAATAAATAAATATCTCTTGTTCTCTGATTTATGCACTGGTATATATTCTTTGATTCACACTCAACTGCTTAAGGCTTTTATAACCTTTCCTGTCTCCAGTAAGTCTCGGAATATTTCTATTTTACATACATTTCTATAGCTTCATCTCGAAATTAGGCCAGAGGAAAGAATTGCCGATATTATTTGTACTAACAGTCCCATTGTAAATTATTGTTTCCGCGAACGGAACTTTAATTAGAGTAATTTATTTTTATTGCTTAATTTCGTGCCGTTGACAAATATACCATAAATCGTTTAGTTAATTTAAAAAAATAAGGTTTAAGGATTTTCAAGATTTGCAGCATGTTTGTTCAAAAAAATAATAACGAACCCCCCATGTTTAAATTTGTTATTAAGTGTTTTCTTGATTGCTTTCATGTTTTCCTGATACAAGTAAACAACGGCTATTTTTGACAGTTTTAATTTAACAACCCCGGTTAAGATCCAAGCAAATATTAGTACCTATTGCTTTTGTAATAATAGACACGCATTTGAAATTGGCAAAATACACTCACAATTTGGTACAATATGCGTACGTTCTGTTACGGCTTGTAATTCTAAGCATGGCATATTACTTGTATAGGAAACGTTTGATTACGATGTTAAAATAAAATACAACGTAAAAATAAAAGAAGAGATTTAAGAATTATTTGTCATATCTATCAATTCACAGAGGAGTTATTATTATTAACATCATGCACTTTCCTTGACAGAGTCAGAGTATAGTAGGTACATTATTTATTCAATAGCAATATTGTTCGAGCTTTAAGAGGATAACGCTGTAAAGGGCAAGGGTCAACGCATACAGTATATTCAGATATTGCTGAGCAGGGTTTCCAAAACGAACAAGTAAGTAGTACTCGACTGACATAAATCTCCAGCGACCTCGCCCTGTATTTTTCTTTCTTTCTTCACCAAGTATTGGCAAACCGGAAAATAAATTGAGACTTTGTTGTTGTTTATATTCTGAAGTTGTTTAAGCTGGAAATTGAAATGTTAACATTTTTAACTAATCGTCCAACGTTAAGTTAATGAAAGATTTATTAAGGAAAACTTACAAAGTTGCCGTTGTCTTCGAAATTAAATATGAACCTGGTTGTATTGAACACCCGCTTGATGTCGTCGATGTAATTTACGATAAAAATCCTGATTGAATTTCGCTTCCCAGAATACATTTTTTGAGAAAATTAATGTTTACTTTCAGCATGATATATTTTTGGTTATTCCATATAAAATGTTGCGAGAAACCCTTAAATAGCTATTAGATAGACGGGGTGTCGCGCGTGTTGCCAAAACGTCTCCAGATAACTTAAAGTGAGTGGCATATTAACATATCTTACGTAATTTTTCTACGAAATAGCTTTATAAACCTAATTTTTATTGTCAGCTGGTTTGGTCCTTTTTATATTGTTACGAGAGCGCAAGAAAAATGACACGGTACTTTTACTTTGGGGTAAAAAATTGCTTAAGGGATGATTTAGCATTTCCGCAAGTTTGTGCATGAATTTCCAAAAATTATCTGGTGTGAACAGTTTCAGGACCTTAACTAAAAGGTATAATTTTGTAATCAGTTCATACAGAACTACCAACTTATTTTTAACTTAAATATTAGTTCTTAAATATCTATGTGAAAACAATTTGTTTGCCAATGTTTTCACTGCTATTTTGAATGCCAAAATTATACAAATGGTACTCATATATCTAAAGCATAAAAATCTAAAGAAATTTCTGAATTCGAAGTTATATGTGAATTTAAAATGTAAATACTTTGTGAATTTTTTGGCAGGTTACGTAAAATTGGAACACAATTCTATCAAAGACGACCCGTTTGTGTAGGCTACAAAAGCACCAGATGGCTAATTTGCATCCGCTGTCAAAACTCGCAGATACGAATCCGCTTTACAAATCCCAAATACACAAACGGGAAGAGAATATCATTAAGAACTATTTAGTGAATGGTCCTCGTGGCCTCGTGTTATTTATTCCATAGACCTTTCACTGTTTGTTGAAAGGAAAACAAGGTAAACAACTTCTGGTTTTATTTTCAAAAAAAGATTTTAAAACGAAAATTTTACCTTTGTACTCTACTTAGTTATAAGATTTCTTATTATGTTTTTAATTGTATACAATAAAGTGTTAAATAAATAAAATAAATAAATACATATAACTGTACATTAACACATTTTATGGAAATAATAGTTTTGTATAATAACTATGAAGTATGTTTATGTGTAGAAGGAAAATCCTTGTTGCAAATCAGTGCTACGTTTTCACAGGCAATTGGACAATATACACCGCGAATGCTCAAAGCAAATATAAAGCTGCAACATTCCCATGTTTATTACTAGGTAGAGAAATAGTTTACTTGTAAATCCGCCTTCCAAAGATGTAAAATTGATTGTTATATATATATATCTATATAATACATCGCTTTAGTACGTCGGTGTGTTAATGGAGTGGTGTAATAAGAGAGATGAAAAATAGAGTCCTCCTACATGATTGTCACATAAGTTCTTTATGGAAAATATATCGAGTTGTACAACCGATAGCATGTAATATTTAATAGATGTTCTGACATGGTAACAGTAAAATTGTTTTAACTTGGGCATCAGTCCGGTTAAACGCATATCCCAACAAAAGTGTACTATTTTATTGCCAATGATATTAATCGTTTAAGTATTCGTTTAGATACTTATATGTATCCGTATACGAGTCATAGACTTGGGCGCTACAATGTTTCATCTCTTTGCAGCTAAGTATTGTTTTTATAATTTCTGTTTGGGCTGTAGAGCTTGTTTACTCAACGCGATCAATATCAGAAGCTACCAAGGAAATGTTATGATTATAATGTCTGACCGGACAAACGTTGTTTCGCTATATATGTACTTCTATTAAAAATTTGCCTACCACCTATTCTCAGACCTACTTACCTTATAATAAAAAATCTTTATAAAAATATGTCAAGCCCTTTTGGAGGAGTTCAGAGATTTTCATAGATACAATTGTATTAGATAATTGCAATAGTTTATTGTGAAAGGGTAAAGATTTGAAAAATACACTTTAACAAACAATTATACGAGCGGATCATATTTGTCAATTACAAAATAACCTGAATAAATCGATACAAATAGTCTATGTTTGCTAAAATTAAACATTTAAAAGCACGATTTGTAGCGAACGATGTGTATACCTGTAATTGGCATACATATCTAAATATATATTTTTACTTTTTTTGAGAAAAGCTTTATATGTATGCCATTGGCGGATTATAAATTAGAATACGTGCGTCAAAAAGAAATAAGTGGCGTACTTTAAAAATATTTACTCGGGGAAATCGGAAACTTGGCTAGCAGGCAAGGCACATTTTCATTCAATCTTTTGACAGACAATGTTACATTTGCATAAGTATATAATAGCAATAGTTTCTTCAGTTTAGTATAAAGGGAAACTTGGGTATCATCTACTTAGGTTTCTACACGCGTAGCTAAACTCGACTAGGGCGCTTAAGGGTATTTGTAAAAGATAGTCACTTGTTTTCACTTATGCTGTACTTATCTTTTACGGGCTATACTTGTGAGTACTGGGCTTAAGTACGGCCAATCTTTTTTATGTGATTTTTATTTTGTAGTCTAGGGTACAATTGCACGCTATTATAAATATTTACGGGATTTTATACTTGCGTGGGCTTCGAGGCCACTGCATTCCGAGAGCAAAGCTGCGAGGTGATATCTGAAATCATCCGTACAGTCAGATCATTAGATCCTTGTATAATGAAATTAATAATATTTTAAAAAGATTGTCATTGGAAGGTTTATGAACCCAAATTTTACTAATATCAGCGCGTTCTAACAAACAAGCAAAGCAACTCTTCAGCTTTATAATATTAGTATAGATTAGGTACGTACACAGCTCTTCAACGTGTTCATCATATTTTCTCAGAAATGTTTCTCCATTAGGTCGCAAAAAATCTACGCCAAATTTGCCGGATGCCAGTGTTATTGACATACACGATGGCGCTACTTCACGGTACCGCCGCAGTATTTGTCGTGATATACGTTTGTTTTGTATCGCAGACTAGGCGAGCGTGTGGTCGGCGCCGTTTTATAAACCGTGCGTCTAATATGTCGTATGCTTCAGAAAACGTGGCATGTACAAGAGGCCTTATGTTTCGTGGACCATGATTGATCACTTACGTAACAAAGATCCACATTCACTGTCATCCGTTCTTCCACACAAACTTCCTCGTTTCATATCATATTAGACAGATATATCTGTTAATACACGAGGCGAACGATGGTCCAAACGTTAAATATAACAAGTATTTATTCATATGAATACCTTTATTAATCATTAGACTTTACCCGCGGCGAGTCGGTTATCTCGCTAGAATGTAACTAAAAACTGCATTTGTCACTCACCAGCCTCCTATCAAACAAAAATCATACCCCGACATATTTTAATTTTTATCGATACTATGTTGTAAGTGATGACACTAAAGTACCACACAAAAGTACTACTACCACTTAAGTAATCAATTATTTATTTATTTATTTATTTATTTAGCATAAACCTATTACATCATTACAGGCTCAAGCCCAATGCGACATAATACTAAGAATTTATTGATTCGTGGCTTTATCAACCCATAAAGTGTGGTTTTTAGATTTTAAAACATTTAATTAGAATTGGGAGACATCATAAACATTAATTTAAGTATTGTTATTTTCCACACATGGACATATGATGCCAATCTAGGCAGTCTTCCGTTTTTATCATAGTACCAAGATATGGAGTCCGAGTGCCAACCAATATTCAATAAGACAATTATTATTCTGGGTAAAATAAAATGTATTTTTTGGCGGGTAATGCCAAAGCATTGCATATAGGATCTAGAACAGTACTCTATGGTGATAACGGCTGGTCTCTGCGTGAGAATTAGAAGATCACTGGCGAAACTTGCATCATGCGCGTTAACTTTTTCAGAGAGCTACGGCCTTAAGCCTTGTAATAAAGTTTTGATTACCCGCTGTATAAATCTGTTTATATAGCTATTCATAGTGCAATCAATAATAACGAGTTACCAAAGTGCCTCAATCTAATAACCGGATATCAATGGTTTAATAATGATTAATGGCTTCGAGCACATTAAGTGATTAACGGTAAATTGTCTTATCTGCGAAGCTAAGCTTATTTTATGATCTATGTACAGGGATATTCGCTAGCCATTATCTAATGGACTCTGATTGCACTTGTCACTATGAGAAAATAGACACGACACTTTTAGTAATTAGCCCTTTCGTGCTTACTGTGACACGCGGATTCCATTATTGAAATGTGTCTTTAAATCATCGCCTAGGGCTTGCACAAAACAGCCTTTACAAGGCGTCCGTCAGTTTTCTTCAAAATGCTCTGACCAACACGATTGAAAGCATCCCGTAAAAGGAACTTTCTGTGTTGAATCTTTGCAAATAGCCATTATCTAATGGACTATGATTGCACACACCACTAAGATAACAGACACCACACTTTAAGTAATTAACCCGTTCGTGCCTATTTGGCCACGCGAATTCCATTATCAAAATGTGTCTTTAAATCATCGTTTATGGCCTACACACAAGGCCTTTCAAAGCGCTCCTCGACGCGACAAAAATGTAAATCGTGTAAATCTTTGATAATTTTGCTGTAGATATTGAGCTGACCTTTACAATGATGTCAAAGTCAAATCATTTATTAGTTAATTAAAAACACTTTAAAATGATCATACTTTTTTTTAAATTAAACTAGATGAGGCCGGGGCGCGTATTTACAAAGCCATTAGAGTGAAAGTGCAAACTGAACTGGCTTAGCTTTTGTTTGACAAAACTTGACGAAACCCTAGTCTATTCTAGTACAGAAATTAACCGAAATCGCGTATACTTTGTAAGATAAATTCATTCTAACATTGTAGCAACAAATGCTATTCAATTTGGGTCTAAGTTTAGGACCACAATGTGCCTAGTGCCTAGTTTTGGTTGGATAGGTGCGATTGTATGTAGGTAATTCAAGTAACTAAATAGGTTATGTTAGGTTCCCTTTTGACCCTTAACCCAAAAATAGGAGCCCTGCAAAGCAGGGCTCCGTCAACTTAGTTTATATTATATTCAATCAGTAAGTAGACTTTATAAGATCCTTGTTGACGGAGCCCTGGTTCGCAGGGCTTCTATTTTTCGGTTAAGGGTCAAAAGGGAACCTAACATAACCTATTTAGTTACTTGAATTACATACAGTCGCACCTAACAAACCAAAACCATGTTTGAAAATATCTCGACAAAGGCTTTCTATTTGAGTGAATATGAATTATACAGTACTAGGTTTTGTACGTGTATTTTCTTTGAAAATATCAAGGCCAAAAGCTAATCCATTTGAATCAATTTTTTTACTGAGATAGATTAGGTATTGTCGAGTAATATGCGTAAACAAAAGCTCAAAATAGTATAGCCTTTGTAAATACGCGGTCGGGGCGTTTCCTAACTGACTGCCCTGTGAAGAAACATCCGAAACAAACTCAGAGAGATGTGTTGACGTTTTAGGTATTATTGGATGCGACAAGCAAAATACCAAGTGAGTGTAAAATGGTGGCGGTCTTAATCCAAGTCTGGATTAATAAAAGAAATATAAAATAAAAAGTAACTCAAGACACTGATCTTCATAAATTTTAGCTAAGATCCAAATCGACACGTCAGCTTCCGAACAAAGGTATACACGTCATAATATATTCATTTGTTTAGAAGCTACGATGCGAATGTGAGACATACAAATTCACAGGCACTTTAAACTTATAACGGCTCTCTATTGGGGTAAGAAGTTAAAAAGAGGGTTTGATACTGCTTTATGTTATGATTATTCAAATATCGAGATGAATTGATCATCACGAATTAACTTTGTATATGTGTTGTGACTTGGTGAGGCATACGGACGAGATCACAACTTTTCCAAAATAAAATTCCTCGAATACCGATGACAAAGTACCAAATGTATGTGACCCCTTATTTTAGATTAGGATGGATTACATGCTTTTTGTTTCGAAAAAATATACGATTGCTGTGTTTCAACGAGTGATGTGGTCAAACGATTTGGTTAAAAGTATACATTTGTTTTGTCTTGGTTAAATAGCGGTTTCTATAAATATAAAAGGTTGAAATGTAGACACATTTTACTTCTGTTTGTTTATTCGAATTCACATATGTATATGTATATGCTTTATATTCATAACTTTCTGTTCGTGTGTGGTGGATGGAAACCCTTAATAGATATTAATGGTATGCAAAATGCAACATCATCATCCTTTCGCGATCCTTTACTTCAAAACCTGGCTACTTGCGTCGCATAGCTTGTGTACCGATGTAACATAATGACACGAATATATTTAAGTTTAATATAATTAATCCCATCATTCAAATGAAAAACCCGAACATTTTCAATCACTCTTTCTTTGGAGCTAAACGCAAAGGCGGAAAGAGTGGTACTCAAAAACATACGTTCACATGTTAGCTACTTGTAAACATACTAATAATAGTTAGTGTTATGAGTTTACTAAGCATATTTCATTGGCAATAAAAGTTCTATTTAAAATAGGGGTAAATATAAGGTATTTCTACTTTTGTTGTCTCCGTTTACGTTATAGCAACTGTGGTTTCGGGATGATATTTGAAAAAAAAATATAGTACCTAATCAAAAATACGTAAGTAATCTATTTAAGAGTTCGATTTATGTATCAACTGTGCATGATCCGCAAGCCTCAAATAGTAATAGAACGCATAGTTCTGGACCATGAATACAGCGGTCGTATTGAGTCAGTATTGAAACGATTTATATTAGGCGTCTTTAGCCTCTGCTGCCTTCAAACTTTGTATATAAAACCAAAACTATGTTTGGCAAAGTCAGTAATGGAAGCAGGAGTTTATAATTGCATTCTGCACGTAGAATCTAAATGTAACATAATTTAAGCATGTGCGGAAATACTAAGTTTTTTAATATTGGATAAAGATTCAGACAATGATAACACGACGTAAAAGTTCATATGTACTTACTGTATATGTCAGACTTGTTTGTATACTGCTCTATTATGCGGATTGGAGAAGGATTTCGCCATAGACTTTTACTACTACTCTAGTCAAGTCATCGATATTGAAAGCGTTAAAACGTTCAATTTGTATACATAGACGCATTAAATCAACTTGTATGAGCTTTCAAAAACTTTTCATAGTATGTAAATCAATTTATATTAGCTTTTCTCCTAATATTTTTCATACGCAGTAGCGGCATGGAATATTTGCGAATACTCGATGCAAATTTTGCCAACATGTTATATCTGGTCAGCATCTGTTTGCGAACAACGCTCCAATCTAGAATCCGTGGTGATTACACCGACACCCAGGCCCATTACTTGCGGTGTGGGCTGGCCCGTGTTTTTCAAACCTTGTCTAAACGAATACAGCACTGTACATTAAAGCGGTCCGTCCCTGTACCTAAAGATATTATGAATTATTTATTGCTAAATTATAGTTGGATATTTTAAGCCAAGTGACGATGACGATTACTAAGTAAAAATAGTCTGATGAAGTTCAACTAGGACTTGAAAGTATTGTTATTGAACATATTGCTAAACTTCTAGCCAAAAGGGAGAAATACAAATAGGTAACTTTTCATCCTTTCATTCTTATCAAGATTTTTATGTTCTAAAACTTTTGTCTAGATCACAAAATACGGTTAAAAACGCCAGACATAGTCGTTTAGAGGAAAGAAGATTGCCACACGTCAGCATTTTCTAAAATTCAACAAAGAAATCCCAGGACATGCAGGTTTAAAAGTAATGTGTGGCCCAAGTTAAAATAAAGGCAGCAGTACGACATTTTCGACTTTAACCGGAGTATTCGCCTTTCTAGATAAGAATGGACAAAGTACCGAGAGAAGTCATTTGTACTTTTATCTAAGACAACACTTTATTAGGCACGCTGCTTTACTGGGTTAATTTCCGAAACATGATAAGTTTTTTTAAATGAAGCTTGACATTAATGATTTTTTTGTTTATTTGGCATGTAGTTTTCTTGATGTTTGCAAATAATTATGTAGCTTAACACAGCAAGGCCCAATATCTGTTTTTGATAAACGCCCATCTAAGTGGTGACCTCTCGAAACGTTGCTAACTTTGCCGATATCATTATAAACGGCAAATAAAGCCACGCCATTAGCGTCACATTTTCAATAAATAATAAGCATTTTTTAAATATAATTATCGTGTGAATAATCCGCATAATAGAATTAACGCAAACTAAACACACAAAGCTATCCATTTCCGAACAACTGTGATTTCTGTGTGGTTTCCGGCAGAAGTTTGGTCTCGTCCTTTATTGCTGGCAATCCCTCTTTCGGGGGATGCCGTGCTTGGCGAAGCATTGTACATCATTTGTAAGGGCCATCAGATAAAACAGGCCTGTACGTCACGAAAATGAGACGTACTGACCTACTCTGATTATCTGTCAACGTGACGAGATTAAGTCGAAGTATTAAGATGCCATAGATATGCAAAAGAAAATTAACTGATATTTAAAAAACAAGACGATTTACACGACTATAATAAAAATCCTTGCAATGTATCGGGTCCGAGTTGACACTTGGAAATGAATTTAAAATGGTGCTACTTAGGAAACTAATTATTATATGTGTATTATTATTATTATTTATGTATGTACCTATATGTATGTATTTTATGTATGTATGTATATCTATGTATATCTATGCATGTATAAGTATTTATGTATGTATGTGTATGCATATTATCTTAGTATTATATAACTTTATATATATTTAAATATAATATATACTTACATATTTATTGGTACGCTTACAACTATCATTTCTTTCCTACCAATAATATCTCCATCCAAAGGTTGCCTGGTAGAAATCGCTTTTAGCGATAAGGCCGCCCATTGTACTGTATCTTATGTGAATTTCCTTAAATATTTGTAAAAGTGTACAATAAAGTGTATAATAATAATAATCAATATTATCATGGTATTAGGTTTCTAGAAGTTTCTTTTAATGGCTAGAATGCCTTTAAAGCAGCCTGTTACATATTACTTATGTTATAAATGTATCAGTTTGACTGCTCAGATGCTTGAAAGTGGTGCACACGTGCTAGAGGTGCACATGTATTTTAAGCATCCCCTTTGCTGCCTTAATAGTATTTTGTATGTTTTGTACATACACGCGATACGATATGTATAAATTAATTTTATTTTATTTATTACATTGCCTAAATGACATTGTTGTTATCATTTGTCTTTAAATTACGGCATCAGATCGTACCACAGACATTCGAAACGGTTGGGATACTTTTATTCCATGATATTATCTGCGACCCGAATCCGAACGGGGCCTAAGTCCTATTTACACGTACCTATTACTTCTACCCTGTCAATATCGAGATAACAATATTACACTTCGACTGGCATTAAAGTACCATGTTAAGACTCAGGAAACCCTGAGTAAAACTCTAAATAAGTATGTAGCTTTGTGATTATGTTTTAAATCGTGGGCTTAATTATCGCCGGTACCAATTATACCTTATTCTTAAATAACCTTATGGTTTGAATTGCAACACAGTTAAATCAAAGCCATTTTGATAACTTCACAGCATTATTTACAGACAGAAAAGTTGTGACTTTATTTAAAATATTATTTGACTCATAATGTCAAGCTATCTAGCAATCGAAAATCAGCTTTAAATATTTATTAAAATTCTTTAATATATGCGATCAAATAAACGTTAAGTTATTCTAAATAAACTTTAGGTGCCTTTCAAAAGATAGGTGAAAAATTTCATTAGGTAAGACGCGTTCACAAAGTTCCTCTCTGTGGTCTCTCTGTGGGTAGAGTAAATTTCATTTTCATATTTTGGCCGTTACGTCACATGAGTAAATACTCATGTGGTTACGTGGCGTCACCTTGCGGTACAAGGGACGGGTGAGCTTACTTGTAGTGTCATCCCATTCTATATTTATGAAACGAACTCTTGGAAATGAAATGGTTTCTAAATAAAAATGTTTGTGCACGTTTCTTTATTTTATTTTTAGAAATTTATTGATGTCTTTCAATAGCTTTGTTTATGATACTTTATAAAACTTTGCTTATAAGTTTGTTTGTACAAATGGTGACTATTGTGGCCTACCTTTTGAATGTTTTGAATACTTCTGCTTATTTAAAAGGGACGACATTCATGACCAGTAGCTTAGTAAGTGGTTAGTGACAACCACCGAATCCGATGGCAATGATTTATTGGGCGTCTCTGTGTTATCTGCATATGTTTAAGTGTCAGTATACTGATATGTATAGGTATGCCAAGGTATACTGATATAATTGTAACAACTTCATAGTAATAATATCATTTTTATTGTTCCCTTTAAACAAAACCTAGGCACTAAATATGTATATGTCGGCGATAAGCCAGGGTTATCGTGTCCAGACTCCATTATAATAAAAACACTCACGTAATATTTCTTAATTTATTTTCAGACGATTTCTAGCACAGAATTGAATTAAAATGTGACCTACAGTCCTTTTTATACACTAACCGTCATTACATTAAATGTTTAACAACTGCCACTTCCTTTACAACATATAATTGAAATTACTATACAATTATAGTTCAAAAATCAACATTAATATTGTAATGAATTTTGCACAACACCAAATGATTTATTTTACACGAATAACAAATTTATTTTATTAACCAATCGCTGCTTTACAATATTCACCAACAGATGGCGCTATCAACAGGATGTAAATATAATCGCATGTTATTTATTACCGTAAACATAAAAATAAGTGTCAGAATAAAGTTATATAATACTAATTGATTTTACTTTGAAAGTTTCTGGTCTGGAGTTATCTTAATAAAGAAGCGATAAATTAAATACCCAATCTTTATAAAACAGTTAAGCAGCCAATACAGTGTCTAATATTGTAAAGTAGTGAAGTTCTCAGTTCTGTGTTCACAAATAGTTATTTAAATATCAATCCTAAATATTATTAACATTTTCGTAACAATATAATCATTATATATTAATTTGCGCCCATATATATTGTTTCATACATGTAGTGCATAATGCATTACAATTTAGTTGCAATATCATTATATCTCAACAGCACAATTTCCATAATGGTATTACTGATTATATATGTACAGTTGTAATTTAATACAAAATGTAGTATCAAATAATCAAATTAGATATTGATAGAATTTACTCGAAATAATACCTAACGTAATTTGAATATAATTGACCTGGTCATATAAACGAAGACCTCTACGCAGAGTGGTTCGAATCCGTACAAAGTCACTTTCTTAATTTGCTAACCCGCGCATGTCTAACGGCCTGGCCACAGTTTCTGGCGGCAGCGGTGGACGTATTTAAAGAACTAAAGCAACTATTAAAATGCCCCTATAAAAGCGGCACGGTATTGCCTTGAAACAAGTGCGTGCTTAGCTCAAGATATCACTCAGTCAAGAACTACTGCCAGGAAATTGTTTTATTTCGTCCCACAATTTCGTTACAAACTATATTTATGATGTGGATGATTTTGACGGCCATATTGCTGGACTACTCAGTATTTCACAAAAAAATTGGTCCATTTCCATTATTTTGTTTCATTATATTTGTTGATAACAAATTTATTTGTTTCGGTCGCGCGATGCCTGACGCGTCCACCGATGCCGCCGCGCGCGCCGCTCTGAGCTATGGCCGCCTATACTCGCTAGTACATTTGTTTCACTCGGACAGCGCGCAGCTCGTCACCGCCGCGTGCCGCGTGTGCACCCCGCGCCGCGTGTCGCGCCGCGTGTCGCGCCGCAGAGCGCGTCGCCGATAGCTGTAGCATAATTATTTCATAGGTTGTCTACCATTTGTTTTCGCCGCTCATCGCTTGCCGCGCCGCAAACCGCGCCGCAATCCATGCCGCTCTTGGCTGTGGCCAGGGGGTAAGAGTTGTCTATAATGTTTTCAAAAGACATGTGATGTCTGTCAAAAAGAAATTGGCTAGCATGGTGAAACACAACCTTACCCATCTCAAAGCGTGAGCAAGCCCATAACAGCAGTGGTATAATTTAAATACAGGGCTGATATATTGAGTTATTTGTAGAATGCATAGAACCTGACGACCTTTCGACGACGGTTGGCGTAGCGGAAATGTAAGCGACTGCTACGTCAAAGGTCGCGGGTTCTCTCCGCTGAAGTAAACCATTTGTGTGCGTGAACATGGACGTTTGTCTTGGTCTGGCTGTTTCTATGTATAATATGTATGTATTTACAAAAAATAAGTATATAATATAAATGTTTATCCATTATCTAGTACCCATAGTAAAAGCTCTGCTTAGTTTGGGACTAGATGGTGTTGTGTGACTGTGGTAGAATATTATTATTATTCACATACATCTTTAATATATTCTCGTAATAAATAAGTACATTTTTAAATATATCAATTATAAAAATACATTTAAAAATATAAAAATCATTATGGGGACCCACCAGTATCGGGAACAGGGTCCAAGCTACTGGTGGTTAGGGCTCCAGAGACAGGAACCGCCTCACTATGCGTGCCGTGTCCAAAAGTACCGCCTTCTGTATCAGACCCTTGACCCAAGGATCCAACGCGAGCCTCTTAAGATGGTGGTCGAGGCTCTTGGCTATAAGACCATTCACTGTGACGATTATCGGCACAATAATTGCTGAGTCGACATCCCACATGTCGACAATCTCGTGCGCCAAGTCCAGATATTTAATCTGCTTATCTTTCTCAGCCTTCACGAGATTCTCTTCATGAGGGATGGCGACATCAACAATTATTGCGCGGCGCTCTGATCGATCTACCACCACAATATCAGGTTTGTTGGCTACAACAGTCCTGTCTGTGATGATAGATCGATCCCAGTACAATATGATATGACCACTTTCCAGAACAGATTCCGCCACATACCTGTAGTACGGCACCTCAACATCTACAAGCCTGTATTTCAGAGCTAGTTGCTGGTGAATGATCCTGGCTACTTGGTAATGCCTGTGCAAGTACTCGCCGTTAGCAAGACGCGAACAGCCGGAAACTATATGTCTGAGGGATTCACCAGGCTGGTGACACGCACGAAAAATGTCCGTGGTGCCATCCCTCAGAATATATTTCCGGTAGTTATTTGTCTTGATAACTTCATCAGCAATTGCACAAACAAACCCTTTGGTTTCCCCAAAAAGGTCACCGAAGCATAGCCAGTTCACCGAGGCTAAAAAGTCTACATCTGGCCCATGCAGGGTCCGGCAGAACCTGCCATGAAGCTCCTTGCTCTGCCATACAAGCTTGCGATCATCAGTGCTAAGTACTACAGATCTGCGCCAGCTGTCCTTAGAAAGACTGAGCGGGGTAAACCCGGCGTCCACTGCTACAACATCGCGATGCACATCCACGTTCGCGTTGAGAAAATAATCTCTGAGGTTGCATACCTCGCGGTTGTGCAGGGATTTGACATTTAGAAAGCCACGACCCCACACTTCCGCGGAATATACAATCTCATTACGGATGAGCGTGAATGATGCATCCAGTGTGCCGTCAGCAGTGTACGGACCTTTCGGTCTAAGGTGTCCAGTTCAGTCTGAGTCCACTTGAGTATGCCAAAGGAGTACATGAGAACCGGCATGACCCAACCGTTGCAAGCCCGAACCTTATTGCCACCTGATAAAAGACTATTCAGTACCTTTTTCAGGCGGCCAAAGAACCGCTCTTGCAACGATTGTTTCATGTCAGCCTCATTAATACTTAAAGCCTTATTATTATTATTATTAACCTACTGGCACATCAAACTACAGTAGCTGTTGTGTTTACCAAAAATGGAGTGGCGTCGAAGTTGAGCGTCAGTTGACATTGGCACTGCCGCCGTACTGCACACGGGCCAACTCAGTGCACTTACATATATGCATTTTTTCTGCAAGAGAAAGTATAAGATATAGCGTTGGGGTACTATAGGTCAAATAGTAACTATTTTGTATAACTTCTAGGCATATAGATTATACCTAGCAACTGCCCTGTTCACTAAAAATGGTGTAGCGTCAAAGTTAAGCGTCAGTCAACGTTGGCACAGCTGAGCCGAACAGCACACACAACTTGGAGCACTCATGAGACATAAGTTACTTCGTACTATTGTTACGCTTTGAGTACTTTAAACTGATTTAAGTACTTTATGTTGCCAAAACCGCAAAATTTCTATTTCTGTCTCTTGTAGCTACTAACAAGGCTTACCCCTGAATATTTATATACACATACAGACCAGATCTTGGATCGCAACCAGGACAACGCCAAGATGATAATGATGGTGGTGGAAACCCAAATACGGCCATATCCTCTAGCCCTTGGGACAGACGATGGTATAGCTGACTCGAACAAAACCTCCGCGGTGTCCGCATACTAAGCCACAGTCCACCAAACTTAAGCCTTGGTTAACTACACAGATCATAACTCGACGCACATGCCCCAAATTAATACAAAAGTGTTTGTTTTGTATATTAATTATTTTTTGAATATATACATACATACATAAATACATATACTCGCGCTTTTTTCCCGTCGGGGTAGGCAGAGACATTGAATATATTACCATCAATATTGATGAAAAATGTAATCCGAAATATTTGAATTATTAAAAAACAACAATGCGTTACAGAACGACAATATTACAAAAAAAAATATAAAAAAAAAAAACAATGAGAAATATTCTTTTATGAAACGAAAGCGATGAATTTAAAACAATGATCGATCAAAAAGAAATGTAACCTACTACAAAAACAGCTAAGTTTTTATATCAGCTATTTATTATTTACCACAATTGTGTTACAAACCGAAACAGCCAAACTTTAAATAAAAAATTTTTGGTTTTGTATATTGGTTATGTCTCGTGTGTGTCACCTGGGAAATCTAGTGTGTGGTAACCAAAATATAAAAACGAAGTATTGGCAACTTTGAGCAATAATGTGGGATTTTGTCAGAGATATATCTACATTAAGATTATATTATACTTACACGGACACTGATTTCAATACCAAATTATCTCGTACGGAAGAGAGTGTCTGTTAAATAATGATGTCGTAAAAAACACTGGCAGTGTATTTATTAAACAGATAATAGATAGAAATATATTTTAGGCCAATCTTATCTCTCTCTGATAAGTGCCGTTTAACTTATGAGTACTTCTTGGTAGAAAATAACGTCTAAAGAAACTTTAACCAAACCTCCTATTGCCTTAGATGTTATTACCTCTTACTTATGTCCAACAGTGGACTCTAAAAGACTGAAGATGATGCAAAGGAATTTTCCCGCCTAAATGCCTCTGACATGCCCTAACCATTCTTGTCGTGAGACTAAAATCTGGGAAGGCAGTTTTACGTGCCTTCGAAGCACGGTAGCTCTCTCATTCAAGTGGCAATCTGTTCAAGCGTTGCTTAATTTTGCAGACATTACGAATGGCAAGACAAGTTACGCTAAGAGCGCTACATGCAATGTAGATGGACACTAATGATGGGTTTTAAAATATAACTCATAGGGCCATATTACGAGTTTATAGTTTTTTGGAGTAATTATGGCATACATGCTTGTGTTTACGCGGACAAAATGTATTTGTTTTGTGATAGAAATTCCTGCATCATTACTTGTTCGTTTGATTCTCATTAAAATGCATGCGGTTAATAATCAGCAAAGCAAGTTATTTTGCTTGGTGTTCGTCTACATTACCAAGAAATAAATGAATAATTTAACTAGTTCGTAACCGCCCTCTTGCAGTGTACTATTCGTTAGGTAAAAATACCACATTTTGTTTCTTTGACTAGGTGCCATGGGAAACACGTCGCCGCTGGTTTTGAGGTTGTACAATGTGCAGTCAGTTCAGTTTTCTGAATTAAAGTTAGTTATCCGTTATAATTTACAAGTAAAATGAAATCTACTAAAATTATAAAAATATGTGGGCTATAAGTCAATAGAAACAATGGAATGTATTGTAAACAATAGCAATTTAAAACCAGTCTACCATAGAAAAGCTTTTAGATATGAGATTCGAACTTCCTTAGATTTATTATGTTGTTCGCATCTTCAATTTGATTCCACCTTTCTGCTACGTTGCACGATATCTAAAATAAAGTACAAAGCGCACAAAAAAAGGCCACGGTGCTCTCAGAATTCATGCAGAGAGTGCAGTCTGTGCAGTGTCGATACTCAAAGCACAGATCTCAATGCACGTCGGTTCCTACCAAGGGGCTTACTACGAGTTTAGGCGCCATACGACTCTCTTGGATTATACAGTCGTTTGAAACTCTGATTTGCCCGCTTCGAGTAACACACCAATCAGAGAGAAGAACACTGATCGAGTTTAGGTGAATCGTGAGGTAGATAAACTCGTGGTAGGTCCGCAGGTACGTTATTCATTTATCTATGGCAAAGAGCCCAAAGCGCCAGTGTCGGCTTTTTCTTTACACTTCGTTGCTCGCATTTTCCCAGTCACGGTTCCTAAAAGTGCTTAAGTTGCAGTCCACATCTGCAACGTATTAAACCTTACAAACAGTTTCAAAGATACTACGTTTATACAGCGGCGTTGGATAATTTAACTTGTACATTCTAATTTATGGAAATAGGTCGCCCATACAAGCCGTTTGTTACATGCGAATGTTATACGTCCGAAATTAATATTCAATCTCATCGTAAATCTCATCAGATATATTTTGGAACGAAATTGAAACTACATATAAAATTATAGTGTTTCGTATGAGCTAGTTTTGATAATATAATATAATATTCTTTTAATATCAACTTATCATCATCATCAGCCTTTAACAGTCCACTGCTGGACCAGGCCTCTCCTTTGAAAGGAGGAATTGGCCTACTACACTACGCTGGCCAAACGGGTTGGTATAGGATTTGTATCAAGTTTTCCTTCTCTTACAGTGCTGTTCTCTGCATAATATACTCCCTCTGTCGGCTCTTACGACACCCATTGGATGATATGGGGTGGTAACATACCGTATTCTTAATCCGTCACCACACACGGACACTTATAGGACGATTATAGTAATTATTTATATTTCTTAGAATGACGTTTGTCCCTTGCTATGACCAAATTTCATTACAAGAAAGAGAGCTAGAACAGTGGCTTTGAACTTGTGCATAAGGGACCGCTTGGCAAAGGAAGTTGCACAGACGAATAGAAGATTAGTAGCCAAGGGCTGTAAGGCATCAATTGCAGCCCGAGATTTTTAGGCGCACGAGCGCAGCGAGGGCGCCTATAGCTCGAGGGTGCAATTGGTGCCTACACCCGAGCTAACTATTTTGCTTTACATCTCGATTGTGAGGTAAGTAGAAAAAACTGGCCTTACAAGAATAAAATATTTTAAAGTAAGAGTTTTCTATTCCCGCCTATTTTCATTAAAAAGAATCAAGTACTTTATTTTTCAAGAACGAAATTGAGCTTCGCCGTTATTTATAATTGATGACTATTATACTCACACGAAGACAAGACTGAATAGCAAAGCGACCTCTTTGGTCATTGGGCTGAATGCATGATATCTACTATAACCAGTATGATGGTTAGATGTACGCGAACTTTTTGAAAGAAAGAAGTGTTTTTTTTAATTACTTACCGTCCTAGGGCTTTTCTAGCTACATTATTACCCTAGAGTGCTAATTAGTCACCTACAAGCCCCATTTGGGGGTAATAAGAACCTACTTACCGAACATGGGAGATGTAAATGATATTTGCTGCAATAAGGGACGTATATAATACTGATATTACAGAGAAATGTTAAGTTTTGATTGAATTTTCTAGAACTTGTTATGTGCTATTTTCTGTTTTTATTCTCGTTTATATTTATTACAATCTGTGACAATATTTGTCACTACCTATCTATGCGTGGATCAAATTCAGAATCGATTTTTAAACGGGAAGGCAAGGCACCATTATATTTAAATAACTCTGTCTTGCCTATGTAGTGCTGTTCTGAATGTGGATTAAATAAATAATGTTTTCACCACTGCAGCTCAAACATGCCGCTTTTGCTGCGAGACAACAGTGAAAAAAACGCGATTTTGATTCGAGCGTGAGTAAAAGTAGCTTTTTAATTTTTCAATCTTCAGTGTCACGAATTAACATTGTTCAGCCATAAATTTGAAACATTCGAATTTTACTGTGCTCTGTCTCTTTCACATGCATATTAAAAAGTGAGTGAAAAAACAAACCCCTTCGAATTCGAAATTCGATTTTGGAATTCGACCTCAAAGAAAACACCTACGGCAACGCAAAAAAGAAAGATATTTGTAATAAAGAAATTACTTTTTTTTATATGTTATTGTTTACATGTTTAATTTATTATTGGATTTTAATAAAAATAAGTCTAATTAACAGTATAAAATTAGTATTTAACCAATACATTTTTATTTAGAATTACAACAATGATACATTTGAAAAATAAACATCAGGGACGCGGTATTAAAACGTGATTTAAAAAAGTAGCGGGAATAAAAATTTCGCTGATGCTGATACAGTAGGTATAGCGTAACGTGTTAAAATATATTAATATATAAAATAATCTAAAAAGATGAGTGAAACTAGCGATACTTTAACACCAGAAGAGTTAAATCAACAAGTGATTATGCAGAATTCAATCTATTCCTGTTCATTTCTATGTCTCCTAAGTAATATGTGTTCTCACTGCTGTGGTGAAAAGTTATGTGTGCTACACGAGAGCAAAGCTTTTTGTATCTCGTGCTGTTGAGTCCCTCACCACGCTCAGGATTCTAACTTTGATTCACTCGCTACGCTCGTGAATCAATCATAGAATCCTTCGCTTGCTCGGGACTCAAAATCAGCACTCGAAACAAAAAACAACTTTGCTCTCTTGTTGCACAAATAACTATTTCACCACAGCAGCTCAAACATGCCGCTTTTGCTGCGAGACAACAGTGAACAAAACGCGATTTTGATTCGAGCGTGAGGCAAAGTAGCTTTTTAATTTTTCAATCTTCAGTGTCACGAATTGACATTGTTCAGCCATAAATTTGAAACATTCGAATTTTACTGTGCTCTGTCTCTTTCACATGCATATAAAAAAGTGAGTGAAAAAACAAACCTCTTCGAATTCGAAATTCGATTTTGGAATTCGACCTCAAAGAAAACACCTTCGGAAAGGCAAATTAAAAAAAAATTGTAATAAACAAATTCCTTTTTTTTATATGTTATTATTTATATGTTTAATTAATTATTGGATTTTAATAAAAATAAGTCTAATTAATAGTATAAAATTGGTATTTAACCAATACATTTTTATTTAGAATTACAACAATGATACATTTGAAAAATAAACATCAGGGACGCGGTATTAAAACGTGATTTAAAAAAGTAGCGGGAATAAAAATTTCGCTGATGCTGATACAGTAGGTATAGCGTAACGTGTTAAAATATATTAATATATAAAATAATCTAAAAAGATGAGTGAAACTAGCGATACTTTAACACCAGAAGAGTTAAATCAACAAGTGATTATGCAGAATTCAATCTATTCCTGTTCATTTCTATGTCTCCTAAGTAATATGTGTTCTCACTGCTGTGGTGAAAAGTTATGTGTGCTACACGAGAGCAAAGCTTTTTGTATCTCGTGCTGTTGAGTCCCTCACCACGCTCAGGATTCTAACTTTGATTCACTCGCTACGCTCGTGAATCAATCATAGAATCCTTCGCTTGCTCGGGACTCAAAATCAGCACTCGAAACAAAAAACAACTTTGCTCTCTTGTTGCACAAATAACTATTTCACCACAGCAGCTCAAACATGCCGCTTTTGCTGCGAGACAACAGTGAACAAAACGCGATTTTGATTCGAGCGTGAGGCAAAGTAGCTTTTTAATTTTTCAATCTTCAGTGTCACGAATTGACATTGTTCAGCCATAAATTTGAAACATTCGAATTTTACTGTGCTCTGTCTCTTTCACATGCATATAAAAAAGTGAGTGAAAAAACAAACCCCTTCGAATTCGAAATTCGATTTTGGAATTTGACCTCAAAGAAAACACCTTCGGAAAGGCAAATTAAAAAAAAATTGTAATAAACAAATTCCTTTTTTTATATGTTATTATTTATATGTTTAATTTATTATTGGATTTTAATAAAAATAAGTCTAATTAATAGTATAAAATTGGTATTTAACCAATACATTTTTATTTGGAATTACAACAATGATACATTTGAAAAATAAACATCAGGAACGCGGTATTAAAACGCGCTTTTCAAAAAGTAGCGGGAATAAAAATTTCGCTGATGCTGATACAGTATAGCGTAACGTGTTAAATTATATTAAATAAAATAATCTAAAAAGATGAGTGAAACTAGCGATGATGACTGTACTTTAACACCAGAAGAGTTAAATCAACAAGTGATTAATGCAGAATTAAATCTATTCCTGTGTATCTATTGCCGTGTGGTTGACGGCATAGAATACAAGTGTCACCACCATCTTCCCGTGGGTGTCGTAAGAGGCGACTAAGGGATAACACGATGCAAATACCACCTTTGCGTAGAGACGGAAAACTCGACATCAAACCCTATATGACTGCCTCGTTGGTCTCGCGGCATAAATGTGCGCGTGGGATCGGGAGGTCCCGGGTTCGATTCCTGGGTCGGGCAGTGTTATTGGGTTTTTCTGTCACGAAATTCTCAGTAGCAGCATGGAGTCTGGAAATGTGCCCGGTACGGCAATAGGCTCGCCCCTTATTACGTGGGACTAAAGTATATCTGGCGAAAAGTGGGTGTAGGAATACACCTCTGCCTACCCCTTCGGGGATAAATGGCGTGACGATATTTCTGTCTTCTAAGTAATATGTGTTCTCACTGCTGTGGTGAAAAGTTATGTGTGCTACACGAGAGCAAAGTTTTTTGTATCTCGTGCTGTTGAGTCTCTCACTACGCTCATGATTCTAACATTGATTCACTCGCTACGCTCGTGAATCAATCAAAGAATCCTTCGCTTGTTCGGGACTCAAAATCAGCACTCGAAACAAAAAACAACTTTGCTCTCTTGTTGCACAAATAACTATTGTTTGTTATTTTACGCAAACGTATTTATCTATCATTACTTGTCATCAAAAGTTTTCTGTAGTGGTTATTGGAATTTACCTTATAGTTTGTAAAATTGTTCAGACAGCCACTTACTTTATATTAAATCGAAATCACATGAATTGTCAAAAATATTTTAGTATGAATATTACACTGTACCAAGTCTTCAAATGTACGTTGATTTCTGCATAACGGCATACTTACCGCACAGCATGTGAATTTAGCACTAAACGTTTCTTGACAAAGTTAATAACACGGGGTGGCTAAGATGGCTACATTTAGTGAGGCCGTCAGGCGGTACTTTAAACTAGATTAATGACCGACACCACGTTAAGCTGTCGGTCTCAGCCGACATTAGGAGGCTTCGCGTCAAGCGTCGGCCCGCCGTAATGCCTGCTGATTACTTGCCTAACACTGAGATGGGTCGGGATAAAGCCATGATAAACATTTTTAAAATACTTATCTCAATTTTGTAAGCAATATTATTTTTCAAAACCAAGTTAATCTTTCTTAGGAAGAATGAAGTTGATGAAGTTAACTTTTGGGTAGTTTGTTTTATAGTTTTTAAGTAGTGTGTAAAAGTGAAAGTGTGTCATATACCAACAAATTTTGATGATGAAGAAATGTCTTGACTGTACTCCATCCGATTTTATGAATTTGAATATGTGCTCGAAACCGAAAGTAAAAGTTATTCAACGAGAAAAATAAGAATAAAATTATCTACCTATTGTAGTTCGAGATAGGAATCAACAGGGTAAATATATAGTATTTTCCAATAATAGTACGTGAAGGGTGCGGGCTTATCGCTTTAATATACGGAGAGAAAATGTTTCTTTAGCTAGTCTATCGCTGCGAAACCTACCTTTATCCGATAAAACGTTGAAGGTGAAATTTTGTAACACAGTCTCCCTTTTACGAATGAAACTTTCAATGCAAGCAATACGATCTTAATCTGGCTTTAAATCGCTTTTAAGAGAGTAAAAAATATTATTAGTGCAGCTGGTGTTGGCAACGCAATTATGTGTGCTGTAAACTGGACTATCACAATAACTATTATAGTTCATTGTGTTTTTATTTGATTAGGGTATTAGGTTTGTGTATTTATGATACACAAAAGTAAATTATTATTTTACTATCTTATCGGTCAAACTCTATTGGATGGATCATCATCATCCCTGTATATAGAGAGCCCTCAGACATGCAGGTTTCCTCACGATGCTTATTGCATATAATAAATAAATCACACACACATATCGACAATTTATACCGTAGTACCGTAGTAGTGCAACCTTACCACTTATAAGTAATTCTTTAATTATTAAGATTAATATAAATTATATTATTAAACTCAAACTCAAACATGTTTATTTCCATAAAAATGTTTAAACTTTTTGGACACGTCAGAAAGTCATACAAATAAAAATAAAAAAGTAACTTTAAATGCATATTTACATAATTGAGCATTGAAAAAACAATGTCTGTTCAGAAAGTAGAGCGTCGTGTGAAGAATCAGGTAAGAAACTCCGAGCTACTCTTTTCATCGTCTTGATTCAATACAATTTAAAAACTTAGTAACTACATTGAATTTTTCATAGGTACCTATATAAGCTGGTGTGTCTATAATGCTGTTGTCAATTAATAAGGTTTTTAATAATAATATACAAGTAAGTACTAAACTAGCATAATATAGACACAATAACTCACACTCATATGAAACTTAACAATAATCAAATATAAGTAGCCTGTGGGACTGAGCAAATTAATCCCAAGCATTTTTATCTTCAATATAATCTAGCACCGATACCCTTTATGACAAAGTTAGCGTTTTATAACCTTTTTGAATATAAAACTTACATTTTGTATATTGCTTGGCACTTTATTGTTAAAGCGCACACATTGGCCTTGAAAAGATTTTTTTATTTTCTCTAGCCGGGTGGCCGGCACTACTAGTTTGCTCTTATTTCTAGTATTCAAATTGTGGATATCACTTTTCTTTGAGTATGAGGCCTTGTTTTGGAATACATATATTAGGTTGGAATAAATGTACTGGCTTGCAACTGTTAAAAGGTTTATTATATTGTAGGGCAAACCAACAAAGTGTTTTGTCAAGATTAGAAGCAGATGTGTTTACCTTTAAAGCATTGTTGCTTCAGCAGGATGCTATAGTCTTCGGCCCTAGTGCTGGTAAAGGTTGCGTTATATTATTTACGTCGTCTACAATTTGCAAAACGCTTATCCAAATGTCGACATTTTAATTACTTGGTGGTACATAATGAACAGTTGTTATATCTTCTGTTTCTGTGAATGTTTTGTTTTTGTTATTAATACCACCAACATGTTGTTAGCTTTGGTTGTTGTTAAGTTTTAAAAAGAAACAAGTCTACGGATTCTTATGCAGCTCGGCTTTTAAATATAATTTCTATACGTCAGAAATAAAAAATATATATATATGAAAAGCCTTTCCAAATCGGTTCCATTACAGATTCTCAACAAACTTTGTTCAGATTTATAGCCAACTATAAACAATATTGATAAATATATCGACGACCGGTTGGCGCAGCGGGAGTGTAAGCGACTGCCACGCTGAAGGTCGCGGGTTCGATTCCCGCTCAAGTCAAACATTTGTGTACGTGAACATGGATGTTTGTCTTGGTCTGGGTGTTTCTATGTATAATATGTATGTATTTACAAAAAAAAAAGTATATATGTATGTTTATCCATTATCTAGTACCCATAGTACAAGCTCTGCTTAGTTTGGGACTAGATGGTGTTGTGTGAATGTGGTAGAATATTATTATTATTATTATTATATCCACTTTATCTATTTACGAGCTGTGGGCTGTGACTTCAATCGCAACCTTTTTTGTACTCTAGTGTACAATTTATATATTTTGTTTATGACATTTTACTAGTCAATCTTTAGGAATCGTATTTAAAACTCTTAATACTTTTTACAATTTATGGAATAAATATAAAAGAATATTAGATTATGCAAAGAATACAGGTACATTAGTGTTATATTATAGTCTCTATCTATTATAGGTCTGGCATAATTTACGAAATACGATAAATAATCACCATATTAAAAATAATATTCACAAAAAATCTCAATCTATGACTGAACCTGGTATTAATCCTCGTTTTGTAATAAGGCCCTTACTGAAGATTTATTACAATTAAATCTCGTTTGATATATCGTTACAATGAACAAAGCTAAGATATTTTTGCCACAGCTCATTAACGGAGGATTTCAGAACAAAATTAAGTTGAATAAAATCATAATTATACTAACCGCGACGTATGATCCACAGACCAGCCGCCACTCAGAATGAGAGGGGTAAATACTAAGGCCATAGCTGAACTGACGGTCTGAATTCGAGAGCTTTAGCACACGATTAAATTGATTATCACCAGCCCTCAGGCTCGTCTGGTGGTGACCGCAGATTATATGTCGTTATATTGTAATGACACGAGATCATGTGAAGCCAGATGTTATGCACGAGATTTTTGCTCAGAGAATGTTACTGACAGCATTACATGCATATTTTCTCACACTGGTTTTATAAAAGTGAAAGCCGAGTTGCGGCTCCTACAGATGATCGTATCATACATTTTGTGAATGGTTTCTTTATATTATGTTTTTTATAAATCTCGTTGCTTCAAAATGTCACAGATCTGATTGGAAAATACCTGCCTAGGTATTATTTATAAACTACGTAACTTACCTAGACCATATTATTACTGTCCTAGTCACAATATGTATTTTGTTTGTTCTATTGAAGTCACTTTTTCTTTTAAAAATATACAGATAAAAATCATTTTGTTACATTTTAGTAAAAATACTGAAAATAAAAAAGAAAATAACGTTACTTTTATTTTTACTACAGGTTGCGTATTTTTGAAACCTTTCTCAAGTATCGAGCTTTTCTTGTAACTTTCCGACCATAGATCTAAAAGTTTAACAATATTCAATGAAAATTATTACAGGTAACTTAAGACGATTATTCTTAGATTAAAAATTGTTTGCTTTAATAAGGCGAACAAGTAAAAAATAATGAGATTGTTGCTATAGATTGATGACGAAACATTTTCCTTCGCCGGCGAGTCTACGATAGACACTTTCAGGAAGGATAATCTAATCATGGCTGACCTTCGAGGCGGATTCATTATCTCCTTGGTATATTGGTTATCTAAACGACCTATAAGATGAATCTTGTCATGTCTGGCATTTTATGATAATCACTAATCAATCATTGCTTAGTTAACTTCGTAAGATAGATTAGGAAATAATGTAATAGTGTCTAAGTATGGAACTATGTGGTAGGTATTATTTCAGCGTCAAGAGTTATAACTAAACATGCAGGAGACATCGAAAATAACCAGGGTATTACTCTTTTGTTTACATGTCCACACCCAAAATAACTGCTACATTATTATCGATTGTTTTGCAGGCTATAAAAATAAAATAAAATAAATTTATTTCAGGTAAGATACCCATATTCGAATTACAAGATGAAAAAATTAAATAATAATAATAATAATTACATATTGCCAATACACACATGAATAAAGCATTACAAATTGAAATATAATATAACAAATAAAAAATAAAAATTAACATTTAAAATAATCAAAGTAAGTAATCAAACAAATTTAAATAATCAAAGTATAAAATAATCATGATAACGAAATAAAAAAATAACAGTCAAATAAATAATAAATTAACGTATAAAGCAACTCGAATTAATTTAAATATTTACCACCCTCTTGGGCCCCAGGCACCCGCACTTGTGCTTGAACCCAGTGCACCAGGAGGGGGCTGTCCAGCTTGTGGCTGAGTACGTTCAGGATGGTGTTGGTGCTCCCACGAGTGCGGAATATCAGCGAAGCGATGCGGCGCCGCAGCACCGTGTGAAAGCCGTCTGTGTGCGCGTGCGCAAACATCGCAGACGCACTACAGCAGCGTGGGAGCCCCACCAGCACCCTGAACGCGTTATTATATTGTATTCGGAGAGCGTTGATGGTCCGCTGCGTGTAATTGACCCACAGATTGCAGGTGTAAAGAGTTTGGCAGAATGCTTTAAACAGAGTGATCTTTACCTCTAAACTACACCTCGCAAATCTGCGTGCCAACATGTTACAGCGGACCGGCATCGCCCTCCTTTCCCTTTCAATATCTTTATCGTTTTTTAAATCCTCGGTGACCACATGATCGAGGTACTTAAACTCACACACTCTTCGAAGAGGGATACCGTTAATCAGCACAGGTGCCACATCCCCCAGTTTACGACTCCTGGCTTTAAATACCAAGAGTTCACTTTCCTGTGCATTGTACAAGAGACCGTGTACCCTCGCATACTCCTCACATATGCCTATCAGCCTTCTGAGCGCAGCCATTGATGGGCTGAGCAACACCATATCATCAGCATAACTAATACTGTTGATGCAGTAACCATCAATCGAGCATCCTACTCCGATGTCGCTCAGCCCAACAATCAGCTCAATCATGTACAAGTTGAAGAGTGAAGGTTTGGTGTATCTTCTCAGATTAGCGGGTAGGTGGTACTTACAGAACTTTCTGGATCGTTGTATTGGAGTGAAATACACGGCTACCCACTAATGTTTTTTTTATTTAGGTACACCACGCTGGAAGGAGCACGACAGCAGTACAATTGTATTATTATAATTTGATTGCGAATGTATACACGACACAGAATTATATACTAATAGTCGCGGAGCCGAGTACATGCGATATAATTTCAATTGCAACCGATGACGACGGGTTGTGTCTCGCGTCGGAAGTTCTCTTAAGACTGGTTTATAATCCTATGCGCACGGGCGGGCCGGGCGCTGTTCGGAATCGTTCGGTTGTACTCGGCTTCTCGGGACTCCGATACCGTATCTAATATCACAACCTGTGTGTTTGTCAGGTTGTGTGTTGACATAAAATTATATAAAACTAAAAACTTTCGAACGAGGTTAAATTAATTTTAAATTAGGGTTCCGTCTTACAAACTATTTTTATTTTTACAAAGATATTATATATAATTAAAAATGTTGACGAAGTTAAATGATTGTAAATTTTAATAAGTTAAATGATATAAGTATAATAAAAATCAGTTCCACTACATCATCCCCCCCCCAGAGACCATCCTATGGGCGATAATAATCAGGAAACCTGATCTTGCGCCCCGACCTTGTTTTTCTGATGACATGGTCTTCAGTGTTGGGGTGATCATCTGGTATGCATGTTGGTGAGTTTATGTGTGGTGAGTTTGAAGTATTTGGGCCTGTTTTGTGTTGTATGCATGGTCTGTGTGATAGTTGAGGTGTTTCTGAGGAGTGTTGTGTGCTTTGTGTGAGGGTGTTTGGGTCACGCTGGTAGGCTGGTTTCAATCGGTCTATCGATACTGTCACCTTATTACCCTTGTAAAGGATCTTGAACACCTTTTCACCTCGCTCCAAAACTTCGTGTGGACCAGAATATGGTGGCCTGAGGGACCCCGTAGTGCCGTCATCTCTGAGAAAGACATGAGACGAAGTGGCCAGTTCCTTAAAAATAAACGATGGCCGTTTACTGCTACGCTGATTGGTAGGTAACGGCTGGAGGTCCTTTACGAACCTGCGTAGCCGCGACACGTAATCAGATACATCTGGAATGTGATCTTCAACAGGCTCGAAAATGTCGCCTGGAAGTCGGAGAGGCTCCCCATACAGCAGCTCTGCTGACGATGCGTTGAGGTCCTCCTTGATGGCACTACGGATGCCCAATAATACGAGTGGTAATGTATCCACCCAAGAAGTGCTGTTATGGCACACGATCGCTGCTTTCAGCTGTCAGTGGAACCTCTCAACTAACCCATTGCACTGTGGGTGGTAAGCAGTGGTCCTGCGGTGCTGGAAGCCGATTAGCTGAGACAGGCTTTTAAATAAGGTGGACTCAAATTGTCTCCCTCGGTCGGTTATAATGTCCATTGGACAACCGAAGCGTGAGATCCAACCGGTGAGTAATGCCTTAGCAGTGGTCTCAGCTGTTATGTCGGATAACGGTATTACCTCTGGCCATCGCGTGAAGCGATCCACGGCTGTGAGGCAATACCGGTAACCTTGAAAAACAGGCAGCGGTCCAATTAGGTCTATGTGGACAAAAGAAAATCTAGCCTTTGGCAATTTAAATTAGCTCAAGGGAGCAGAAACATGCTTGGTGACTTTGGAGCGCTGACATTCGAGACAATTGCGCACCCACTCACGACAGTCACATTTCACGCCTGGCCATACGTACCGCTCCGACACCAGTGTAGCAGTTGCATTTGCTCCAGGATGGCTCAACGAGTGCAAACTGCTGATAATTTGGTGCCTTAGCTGTGCTGGAACAAACGGACGCAGCTTGCCATCCCTCTCATCGCAACATAATTTCCCTTCGGGACCGGGTAGTGTTACCCACTTGAGCTGCAGAGATGTGCTGCCACTCAAGAGAGTCTTCATTTCGCAGTCCGCCTGCTGAGCCTCGGATAACATCTTCAGGTCGACCGGTTGCCCCAACTGCCTCGATACGGGACAGAGTATCGGCTACGATATTGTCCTTACCTGAGATGTGCCTAATATCAGTGGTGAACTGCGAAATGAAGTCCAAATGCCGAAACTGCCTTGGGGAACAATTGCTCTTATGAGAGTTGAAGGCGAATGTTATGGGCTTATGATCTGTGTAGATCGTAAATGCTCGAGCCTCCAACATGTGGCGGAAATGCTTTACGCTCTCATAAATCGCGAGGAGTTCTCGATCGTAAGGAGAGTACTTCTGTTGGGAAGGACTCAACTTACGCGAAAAGAACGCAAGTGGCTCCCAAGAAGTCTCCCTCATCTGCTGGAGGACGGCCCCAATGGCCTTATCGGAGGTATCTGTAACCAAGGCCAGCTTTGCATCGCAAACGGGGTGCGCCAGCAAAGCTGCCTTGCACAAGCTGTCCTTGCAGGCGTTGAAGGCTTCCAGTTCTTCGGCCGCTAGGGCGACTGGGTGGGAGCCCTTCACGGAGCCTGTGAGGACAGCGTTAAGTTTGGCCTGATGAACGGCCGCACCTGGGATGAACCGACGATAAAAATTTATCATCCCGAGGAATCGACGCAGTTCTTTGATGGTTTTCGGGGTGGGGAAGCTGCGAATGGCTTCAACCTTAGCTGGTAGCGGCTTGGTACCCTGAGCTGAAATGCTGTACCCAAGAAAAGCTACCTCGGAGACGCCGAAGACACACTTACCTGCGTTGATGACCATGCCATATTCTTGCAGCCTGGTGAACAGCTGGTGCAGGTGCTGCTGATGGGTCTTCTCATCTGGCGAAAAGACCAAGAAATCGTCTATATACCCATAAACAAAGTCCAATCCGCGAAGCATTTCGTCCACAAACCGTTGAAATGTTTGACCTGCATTTCGAAGCCCAAAGGTCATGTCATCATCATCATCATATCAGCCAAACGACGTCCACTGCTAGACTTAGGCCTCCCCCAAGGTTCTCCACACAGACCGGTCTTGAGCCACCCGCATCCAACCTCCTCCCGCGATCTTGACAAGATCGTCGGTCCACCTTGCGGGGGGCCTACCTCTGCTGCGTCGTCCGGTACGTGGCCGCCACTCCAGAACTTTTCTGCCCCAACGGCCATCGATTCTTCGAGCTATGTGCCCTGCCCACTGCCACTTCAGCTTGGCTATCCGGAGAGCTATGTCGGCGACTTTGGTTCTACTGCGGATCTCCTCATTTCTGATTCGATCTCGCAGGGAAACTCCAAGCATAGCTCTCTCCATCGCCCTCTGAGTGACCTTGAGCCTTCTGATAAGGCCCATAGTGAGCGACCACGTCTCTGATCCGTAAGTCATCACAGGCAACACACACTGGTCAAAGACTTTCGTCTTGAGACACTGCGGGATATCGGACGAGAAGATATGTCGTAGCTTCCCGAACGCTGCCCAACCGAGTTGGATTCGACGATTGACCTCCTTCTCGAAGTTGGGCCTACCTAATTGGACTACTTGTCCCAGGTAGATATACTTGTCGACAACTTCGAGCGTAGAGTTCCCAACCTGAATAGGAGCAGGTACAACATGGACGTTCGACATGATTTTCGTCTTGTCCATGTTCATCTAAAGACTTACTTGTTGGGAGACTCTACAGAGGCCATCGAGCATTGTGCCTAGGTCTTCCATGGTCTCAGCCATGACTACGATATCATCTGCGAATCGAAGGTGAGTGATGTACTCGCCGTTGATGTTGATGCCGAGTCCATTCCAGTCCAGAAGCTTGAAAACATCCTCCAGCGCAGTGGTAAACAGTTTCGGGGATATGACATCCCCCTGTCTCACCCCTCGCTGGAGTTGAATAGGTTTCGAACTCTGGTCCTGGAGGCGGACTGACATAGTGGCGTTTTCATACAAACACTTCAGCACTTCGATATATCGGTAGTCAATCCGGCACCGTTGGAGAGACTGTAGCACCGCCCAGGTTTCGATCGAATCGAAGGCTTTCTCATAGTCCACAAACGCCAAGCATAGGGGCTGGTTATACTCCTCGGACTTCTGTATAACCTGCCGCAGCGTATGTATGTGGTCTATGGTACTATAGCCTTTACGGAAACCGGCTTGTTCGGGAGGCTGGAAGTCGTCTAGCTTGCTCTCGAGACGATTCGTGATGACGCTTGTAGACGTGGCTCAGAAGTGTGATGGGTCTATAGTTCTTCAAGAGGGTTTTATCCCCTTTCTTAAAGAAAAGCACCACCACACCTCTGTGCTACGCCTGTGGCGTTTTACCCTCGAGAATGACGGAATTAAATAGCTTCCGGAGGGCTTCTCTAGCGGGTGCACCGCCGGCCTTCAGAAGCTCACTCGTAATTCCGTCATCTCCCGGCGCCTTGTTGTTTTTAAGCTGTTTGAGAGCCACACTAATCTCGTGCATGCTGACGTCCGGGATATCTTCGGTATAGTGTCGGATCAATCCAGCTCTAGGGTCTGACGCTGGAGTGCTTGCGGGTTGTTGCGTTGTCGTGTATAGCTGTCCATAGAACCTTTCGATCTCCTCCAAGAGCTCAGGCTTGGACGATACGATTCTGCCATCCTCCGTCTTCAGCTTTGTCAGCTGACTCTGCCCAACAGACAGATCCCTCTGGAACACTTTGGATCCCTTATTCCGCTCGATCGCCTCACGAACACATTTTGTGTTGTATTGGCGGAGATCGCGAGTCAGAGACTTAGAGATCTGTCTGCTGAGGTGCCGATATTTCGGCATGTCGTCGGAGGATAGCAGAACCATCTTGCGCCTTTCCTCTAACAGCTCGAGGGTCGGATCCGAGATCTTTATGGTTCTCTGGCTTTTCTGGGGCTTAACAAATTTTGCCCCTGTTGTATGGACAGCATCCACGAACCCGTTACTGTACACGTCCACATCTACGCATTCACCCAGGCATTCGAAACGGTTCTTGAGTTCGAGCTGAAAGCTCTCGGGGTTTTGGATATGAACCGGTGCCGGTCGGAGCGTGGACTTTATCAACCTCGACCGTTCGAGGCTTGTACAGATATTCAATGTGCCTCTTACCATTCGGTGATCGCTCCCCACTTTAAGTGAATTGATCACGGAGACATCATTGAATATCTGCCTCTTCGTCGACATGATAAAGTCGATCTCATTTTTGGTTGCACCGTCTGGACTTACCCAGGTCCACTTGCGGCATTCTAAGGGTCATGTATATCTAAAGGTCATGTATGGGAATTCGAATAGGCCAAACGGTGTGGTGATGGCCGTCTTCGGAATATCGTCCGGATGGACGGGCACTTGATTGTAACTTTTCACCAGGTCTATTGTAGAAAAGACTCTGCATCCGGCAAGACTGTGAGCAAAATCGTGAATGTGCTTAATCGGGTACATATCCGGCACGGTGCGGGCGTTCAGCATACGGTAGTCTCCACACGGACGCCAACTGTTGTCCTTCTTTGGCGCGAGGTGAAGAGGCGAAGACCATGGAGACTCTGATGGTCGACAAGTACCAATCTGCAACATTGCCTCGAATTCAGCCTTTGCGATTTTTAATTTGTCCGGCGCTAACCTACGTGGTGTTGCCGATACTGGTGGCCCAGGTGTAGTGCAGATGTGGTGTACGGTGTTGTGTTTGGGTGTACGATGTATACCAGATGGCTTAATAATATCAGGATATTTTGATAAAATGCTATGGTACACTGAGTCACCTAAAGCAACCTTCACTGAAGATATGTCACTAGATAATGCAGGCAAACCCGCGGCAAATAGTGTAGTGCTGGCGTCAATAAGGCGTTTACCACGGATGTCTACAATTAAATTATATTTAAATAAAAAATCAACGCCTATAATCGCCCTAGTGACGTCCGCAACTATAAATTGCCAAGCAAAGTCACGGCGCAAGCCCAAGTTTAGAACTAAATGCATAAAACCGTATGTGTGAATTGTCGAACCGTTAGCTGCGCGAAGTTCGAGGTTTGATCTCGGGCGTGATCCGTTTATAGCAGAACGCGGAAAGACACAAAGATCACTGCCAGTATCGATAAGAAACGGAATTTTTAAATTTTTGTCGGTTATTATTAAGCGACCCGCGCCTGGACAGTCGCCGGCCGCCATTATGAAAGAAAGAAAGAAAGAAAGAAAGAAAACTTTATTGCATGCAGCTTACAGGGACACAATGTGTAAAGGAAAAGTATAAAAAACAAAATACAGCGTGACACAATATAAAATGAATAAATATAGAAAATACAAAGAAACAAGTAAATCACTGATAGTCATGTGTCCCACAGCTACAGCAATCAGGCCACCAGTTCAGTATTTGCCTGGTCCTGAGGACCAGGCACTGGTCTTCCACTGGAGCCTGCTTGCTGCATTATCGACTGCCCGCGGCATTTCCCGAATAATCACACGGTTTTATGCACTTACTTGCCCTGCTGCCGAATGTATGATGATACCAACATACGGGGAACTTCCGGTAATCGGAAGCCGACCTTGACCTTGGACGGGATCTGGAACGGCGACGTCCAGTATGCTGTTGCCGTCGGGATTTCTCGCGGGGGTGTCCACTGTGTGACGAACGCGCTTGCTCGTCGACCTTCAGTGCCAGTCGCTCCACCATCCTCTTCAGCTCGGCGATCTCGCTGGTGACGCTGACGTTGTTGTGGCTCGCAGATGTCGCCGCCACGGTGCAAGGCGTGACGATGTCGTGCACGTGGTCTGCCAGGTCGCTCAATTGTTCCACCGATAGCGTAGGCTGTGAGGCTATCAGGGTTTGGATGTTGTTTGGGAGACGCTGGCACCAAATCGTCTTCACGAAGTCATCTGGTACTGCTGGACCAGCGAGGTCCTGTAGATGACGCGGAAATTCGGATGGCTTGCGGTCGCCCAGCTCCTCGTGGGTCAGCAGCTGCTTGACCTTCTTCTCATGGGAAGCTGAGAGCCTACGAATCAGCTCCGTCTTGATCTTCGTGTACCGGTGACGTTCAGGAGGGTGCACGATCAAGTCTTTCACCGCCTTTGCATGCACTAGATCGAGGTTGGTGATGACTTGCGAAAATTTTGCAGAGTCATCTTCGATGCCGTACGTTTCGAACTGGCCTTCCAGTAACGCGAACCAGATCTCCGGTTCCTCGGGGGAGAATGGTGGTACCTTCACCCTGTACCGCCGTGGCTCTGCGGGTCCAACGTCTTCGACCTTCACTGGAGATGGGCGTGTCTTTTTCATGGTTCTTCTCGTGACGTTCGATTGAGAAGTGGCGGTGTGCGTGGATTCGCTACTGCTGTCGCTCATCGTGCTCTTCGGTGGTCACCAATTTGGTGTATCTTCTCAGATTAGCGGGTAGGTGGTACTTACAGAACTTTCTGGATCGTTGTATTGGAGTGAAACACACGGCTACCCACTAATGTTTTTTTTATTTAGGTACACCACGCTGGAAGGAGCACGACAGCAGTACAATTGTATTATTATAATTTGATTGCGAATGTATACACGGCACAGAATTATATACTAATAGTCGCGGAGCCGAGTACATGCGATATAATTTCAATTGCAACCGATGACGACGGGTTGTGTCTCGCGTCGGAAGTTCTCTTAAGACTGGTTTATAATCCTATGCGCACGGGCGGGCCGGGCGCTGTTCGGAATCGTTCGGTTGTACTCGGCTTCTCGGGACTCCGATACCGTATCTAATATCTTGACATAAAATAATATAAAACTAAAAACTTTCGAACGAGGTTAAATTAATTTTAAATTAGGGTTCCGTCTTACAAACTATTTTGATTTTTACAAAGGTATTATATATAATTAAAAATGTTGACGAAGTTAAATGATTGTAAATTTTAATAAGTTAAATGATATAAGTATAATAAAAATCAGTTCCACTACAAAGGGGACGTTAACCCCCCCCTGTCTCACCCCGCACTCCAACCTGTACTCGTCTGAAAATTCTATGCTATAAGTATAGTGAATCCGTTTGATATGGCACTACGTATGTGTAAAATTGAACAACAGTTTTATCCATCTTTTTCTGTGAAGAAGTTTATATAGATACAGTGTGTTGATATGCATTTGCAAATAATTTTCAGGGGTGAATATACAATAACTGAATACAAATACATGAAAAATAAGTCACAAAAACTTTTTTATTCGTAATTATACATTTATCCCTTTGAACGCTGTACTCGTCTAAATTACCTCGGTGTATTCACAGCCGCCGCCGCTCAGCTGATCGCCGCGAGCTCGCGTTGCAGTTACCTAACTCACCCAAGCATACGTACCTACCGTGCAGTCTTATTCTGCACCAGTCAACAGTTAATTCCGATTTACTATCTTAGTAACATTGTATGAATGTAAGTTCTTATATCATCGCACACTGTTTAAACTAATTTTAGGTCAATAAGTGCACCATTATAAAAATATTTTGCCAATGCAGATCAACATATCGTATAAGTCTAGTAGACCTGAGCAGACCTTAATTAACGTAAGACGTAAAAGGTGGGTGGAGAAATCGAATCACTATCGGTAGTGACAAGCGCCATCGACAAATACTTTATTAAAGGATGGTTCTTGGTCGCCAGGGCGCTTACACGTGACGATTAACAACCGGAAAAGATCCACTATTAAGCATCGGCTTCCTTCACAAACGAAGGAATAAAACAACTCATTCATTTCCCACAACGTTTGCGAGTATAATTACCAGCGTTATTCAAAGGGAGCAGAACCTGCAAGAGATGCCTTGGAACTAAATATTCGAAATTCCAGTTTCCATTCACTGTAGTAATTGCCTAAGAAGAAAAGAAACGGTTTCATAAAAGAAAAGAAGTTCGCAGATTCGCAACGCTTTAGCTTCAGATAAGTACTTACATAGACTCGTAGAGTTCACAAAGATTGAAAAACTTCCGCATGAGTTTTATCTTTTTTGGTCGAAACGTTTTATGGAATGCCACATTTCTGCCTCTTGTATCGGAACAAATAAAGTAAAAGATGGAAGTGCGTTCATACAGTAATCTAAGTTTAGCGTAACTTATCTGAAATATTGTTATACGGAATGTTATTGCGTATGTACATATATTCGCGATTGTGATTTTGCGACTAAGTTATTTGGAGGAGCTGAATGTATAAAATACGCAAGACGAAAATCTTGTCATCGTTGAATCTAGGTTGTTTTTCAAATAAACATGAGCAGTTTAATCAAATAGATAGTATTCCGACATATCACATGATCCTGTTTCCTGTTGACATTACGGTATACTATGAAAATATTGGGAAATTATCAAAACAAAGCGTTACATATGTAGCATTTCCGTAAAAGAAACGCTTATGAAATTTATTTAGGACGAACGTCCGCCAAAATGTTACATTGACCCAAAAATATTAACTCTCAAGCAAATTTCGCTGTTGTATAAACAACGGCAAATCATGAACTTTAGTTCCGAAATAGCAAACGACAGGCCAGGATTAGGAATTATTGTCTGAAGTTCATTGATCATGCAATCACTGACAGCTAATAGAAAACAGGTTCACGCAAAAGCGTCAGTAAAAATAAACGGTTATTACGTGGATGGATCTCATTTCGAATTGATATCAGTTCGGCCAAACTATCCTTTACCTGTTATCCGTGATGTTATGCCCTCGTGTATGTTCGTAGACGGGTGTGAAACATGTTCCGATAGCCGGTCCGATAACGATGCCACTTACGTTAACGTTACTCGTATTCTAAGACGTTTCATTGATAAGGGCGCACCTCGCTTAAATCGAATGTGTTATCCATACAAAAGTGTGTCGTGATACGGCGATGTAAATAAATCAGACCTCTTTCCTATGTCGCCTCTTTAGGGTTTTGCAGCTGAGATAAAATATAATGTTCGTTCAGTGATAAACATGTACTGATACATCTCGGTATGGATCTTCCACACGATGTATTGTCAAGTCGTTCTATTTCGTTTGGGTGTTTGCTAACTCTGGTATCGGAGTTTTCAGACCACCCTAAGGCCCCCAACATGGCCTTACGAGCGGTAAAGCCTCCGACATGTTCTAATATAAGAACAGGGACCGACAGCTCTACGTATCCTCCGAAGCACGGTAGCGCTCTAATGTAAATGCCACACACAGTCAGCCATCCAAGCGGTGATTAGTGCAAGCATTACATAACCTTGCAGACATATTACCAACGGCAAGCCAAGTCACACTTTATTATTGCAGACTGTTGCTTGCCAATTGTAGTGAAATACGGCAAATTATTTATTATTGACCAGCCTAACGTAGCTTAGGTCCCCTAAGAGGAGCAGTGTACCTACATGTTTGATCATCATAAGTTATTGCTTTAATTATGTGAGTGGTTGTTTAAAAACGATGCCTTTATTCCAGCTGTGCCTATTTAATTTATTCATGAACATCGTAGTTTGAATGAACATTGTGTTGTGGACGTTTGGTTGCTTATTTTATTGTGAAGAGGAATTGAGAAAGGCATAGCTTATGAATTAGTGATTTTCACATTCTTTGAAATATATTTAAGTGTATAAAAATGTATAGTAGTTTTCATCAAATTGTATACCTTATTATTCATTATTGCTCTACAAAATTAATGACTGCATATGACTGTATAATTTTCGATTTATTTTATTTCTTAGGCTAGCTACCAAATTAATGTTCACTGTCCAAGGTTTCACTACACTAATAATATAAGATATTCAAGTATTCGAGATTAGATTCTGGTGTTCACACTCTATGGAATGTCGTGGAATGCAGAGTAGTTTAAACCGATAAGATCTGCTCTGCCTCGAGATTTCGACACGTCATCTTGTTCGCCATGGGGACATAGGAGACGTAAATTTCTACCTTTTTTGAAGAAAATGATAATCGTATAAATACCTTTAGTATTTTCTCTGTATTAATAGATAATGAGTCAGTAGGACTGGCGAAAGATGTTTCTATGCGCATTGTGTGTGACGAGTCGCTATTTCTCCCTTTCCCATACTGTCAAGGTTTCTGTTACACGAAGGTTTTTGCTCAATTATTATAGTGTACTTACATGCTTACGTACTATAGGCAGCGAGACCAGTGGAGATACCAACAGACTGCCATGCACAGGGTAACCGAGTTCAGCACCCACGATGCGCAAAATTGATTTGTCTAAGTTATGTGCGTATTAATTGATAATTATCGTTTGTACCGTAGCTCATAGAACACGTTAAGCCGTAGGTTGGTCTCGGCTGTAATGGAGATCTTTGACAATCGTCATGTGGAGTCACCTTATACCTTTAACATTGGTGTAGAATTGTAGAACATGGAATACCGCTATCCTTTTGAGTTGTGGAGGACAGACGAACTGTCGTTGCCGTCAGAGCAACTGCGCTGTGAGGAAAAGCTAATGCTCTGTCATAGCTAGTTATAACGCTAGGACGACAACTTACTACTGTTAGATGAATTGACATCATATATCTAAATGAAAGTTAATGTTTATGAGAATAATAATGAAAGTTAATGTTTCGCGAAAATGCGGTCTGCAAGCAGTTTACCAGAATCTATGACTTATAAAATTGTTAGTGTCACAATTCGGTACACTCTCCTGAAATACGGAGTAAAATGAGACATTTGCATTTTGAAAGGCTTATTAAACTTGGTCTTAATGAAAACAATTCACATTATTTATTTATAATTATGCGGTTTGCGATTAAAGCTCCTGGATTAATAGTTTTTACCCTATGAAATATTTTTAATATATGTTTTTATACGAACCTTCCACCAACTTGCTACTGAATTCGTATTATTTTAGTATTATGCCATTCATGCCTGCCTTACATTTGTATTCGTTATTTGTTCTTCATATGGTTCTACCATACAGTTAAATACATATGTAAGCACAACAAAAGTTGATACATTCGGTAATCTAGCATCAGTATCTAGGTAGTAGCTAGTTTTATGATTGCTCCGTGGTCCGTAAGCGGTTGTATATTTCAACGTTGATTAAAACGACGGCCGATAATTATTTACCTAGACTATATTTCCATTCGCTTTTCTGCAGCAACACAAATACCGAGCTTCACCACTAAGCCAAAACATCTATTAGGATAATCATAAGAAAGAGAAAGGACTCGTAGACACAACTTATAAGACCCATGGTAACCTTCAAGTTATTTGTCGAACATACGCTTATGGTGTAGTATGAATATGTCCCCCTGGTGCCAAAGACCACCACCCTTGACGTTATCTCTTGTGTTGTAAGAAGTAATTAAACGGAGGAGGCAAGGTTGTGCTACTAAACTTTAGGGTGTTATCGCACTTGCGATTTTCCACAGTCATTATTGCGCGCATGATTTGTGCCAACCTCAGCCCACAGAATACTTTTGTGTTATTGCGTCTCCTTGACAAAGCGTTGACAAAAGCTGTGAACTGTAAACTCACAAATTACAGCAGATTACTTTAAAAAATTGAGAACTTATTGTTTATGAACTGCAAACCAAAAAATTGTACGAAATAATTTATTTTGATTAACGATTGTTCCAATATCTGATCGTATCGTTTTATACTTTCTTTCGTAGTTTTAAGGTTTTGTATACATACATATGTCATAATAAGTAAGACAGATAATCGCATTCTCCAATACGCGTTGCCTTTCAATTTACCACGAGCGACAAATTTTTGTCACAGGTTTACATCGATCTTGTCTACAAATAGCAAGTGTGTGCCGCTCTTTTAGGGTAAACTAATAATCCCGCCTGTAAACATTTACTGCAAGAACATGGGCATTTTCCAGAACTGCTTCGTTCATTAAAGGACCTCGGTGGGACTGTTATCGTCACGTTTGATTCGCCTCGTCGTGATTGCATTTGATAGCTAGAAATACAAGTAGATATACAAACGATTACAGTGTCGTTTTCATTGATATCAAAGGGTGTTTGTTGGTTTGTCCTTCTTGGTTTGTACTATGTATTGGATTTTTATGAAACTTTGCAGTAATATAGCAACAGCAGAATAACACAAAAGACTTTCCCAAACGGATTTTTAAGAAACTTTACGTTTTTTTTATATATGCTTACGCCTGTATCCCCGCAGAGGCAGGCTGAGGTGTAATATTGCACTCATACTTTGCAGTACTCTAGCTCATATATCAAAACTAGAGGACGCCAGCAGCTACGCGTGCATTTTTTTTAATATACCCGTTTTGGCCGATCCCGTGGGAATTTCGAGAAATCCCTTCTTAGTGCACCCCTACGGTCCCCAAGGAACATACATGCCAAATTTCAGCTTCCTGCGCCCAATAGTTTCGGCTGTAGCGTGTCTGTCAGTCAGTCAGTAACGCAAGGATTTTATATATTAAGATAAAACATGCCTTTCGGAGCGATAGTCGAGACCGACGCCGATGAAGCCGCTAGTACCCAATAAATATGTCTTGTTTAAGCTTGCAGTAATATTCAACTATTGCCAGCGATAGTCAAGTTGTTCAGTTGTTGGTTTTGTTTCAGCGTAGCGTTTGCCGCTAGGAATACATAATCACTGTAGCGGGGCTATTCATGAGTTCTTATTGTAGTTATAGAGTTTATTTATATTACAGAACATGGTATTGGCGCACATTATGTCATTAATTGATACACTTTTTTATTTTCCTGAACATAAAATGAGTAATCATATTATTATTTTACTTCGATTTTCGATTAAATACTGCACTATTCGACTATAGCAGTAAAGCCCGCTTATTCAGTAGTTTCTAGGATGTAACATTTAACGTTACAACGTTTTTATAATAACCAGAATCATCATCATCTCAGCCTAAATATTTTTACAGCTGAACAGAGGTGGTCATCTTCAAAGCTCTTGACACAGACCCATCTTGAGTGAGTGACTGCTCGCATCCAACCACTTGTCGCGTTCCCAATCAGATCGTCGGTCCAACTTCTAGGAGCCTACTCCAGCTGTTCATCCGATATGTGGTCACTGTTCCAAAATCTTTCACGTTCTTTAAGCTATAGCCTTGCTTGCCCACTGCCACTACAGCTGGACTATGCGGGAGCTTTAACGATGACTGAGGTTCTCCATCGGATTTCATCGTTTATATTCGATTTCACAAAGAATCTTTGGAAGTAGCAATATATTATAGAGTATAGCCAGAATGTTTCACATAAAATGTTTAAATTCTGTAAAGATGGCAGACAAATCATATAATATAATAAATATTAATGACATGAAACCAATAAGCTTTTCCACAACCTTTTAGTTTCCTTGAAGACTAAAATAAAGTAAGAATTTTATTACGAAAGAAGAAATACTTATTAATGTTTTCATAATTATTAATGGGATTAGACTGATAATCAAAGCGTATTTAAAAAAATATTTTACTCAAGAAACAGAACGAAGGAGGTACATTTGTAAATTAGCGCTGCGTCATCACTATCTCTCTCTTATATTCGGATCTATTCATAACAAACCTCCCAAATTCTAAAATAGGATCACATTGGGTTCTAATTGATTGATGTTTTCATACATCACGAATTCTATTTTGTATTCTATTCAAACAGAAATGGAATAAAATGCGGTATAGCGTGTTTTATACCAAATACTTACCACTCGGTCATGAGTTTAGCGACGAGATACGCGACACGCGCCGACAACAGAGCATTCGTCAGTACTGTTGCCGCCTCAGGGGGCTTAGCACTACTTTAGCTGACTGCACGTATGACGTAAGTTGTTGTTTAAGCGGTTGGATTGTCGATTGGATCTCCACACCAAAGAACACTTTGTGTGATCCACAAATTGTTGTTTAGAGTCTGACGTACTTTATGTTCGTTGATTAAATATTTGGAAAGTCTAAGCGACGCTGGGTTTCTGACCAATTCGGCAGTTGACTTTAAAAAAGGAAGCCACTCCACTTTTGGAGCATCGTATTATCACGTACTTCTAAGATGATATGCCTTAAAGCTTCCTTGAAGCAGGGCAATATGGATGCCGTGCGAATCGTGGGCAGCTAAAGTTATCGCGTATCACCGATGACGTCTCATCGCTCTGTTGTATGTCGCATCGCTCGTCGCTTTGCCTAAAGTCGAGCCCAGGCCTTTAGACATCACACAACGTTCACATTCATCAAAAATCAGTACAAACACGTGGTTTTCAGTGAACGAAACAGTACCAATTTAATTCCTTCTATGTTTTCTCAAGATACGTCGAAAACGTCGCATCTCATACATATTCCATAGGAAGTACGCCCTTTTCGAACTATCATTTTCGGCTTTAGATTGTGGGTAAGTACTGTCTTGTGTTTACATTCTCTAAACAAAGCCTGCCACGACAAAGCTGCTTATTTGTTGTTACAAACTAAAGTGCTTTAATATTAACAGTGCTGTAAAGAGACGAAATAATGTGGATGTGGGAATAAGATTAGAAGTAGGTCTATATTATTTTAAGTTTTAAGATATTTGGGTAACTAAGTATTACATACGAAATGTATAAACACTAGTAGTATCGAATGCGGCGCAGCAGTTTCAGCGGTCGTTTCTCCGCTTTGATTTCACAGCGTAGTCGGTAGCGAATCCGAAATGATCTTCTATGGGACAACACTTTGGTGTGATCCACAAATAATTAGGTTTCAAATACGTACAATAAAGAAAGCAATAGTTTACTCGTAATTAGTTACAGCGTTTTTGCCCTAATGATGGAATAAAACTGCTGAATGTTTATGATACGAAACTTCAAATAGAATACAGGCAGTCCGCGAATATCTGTAAGAAAATAGACTCGGTTGAGGTGTAGGAATTTCATTCACGTACGAACTGTTATTTAAAGATTATGTCTTACTCTAATCTGACTGTAAAATACCAACGGTTATAGCTGGTAAACTAGCCAAGTGTTTACTTATAATATAACTCTGTTTTGCTTCTTCAAGAGATTATCGTGAACTTCTCACGTGTTTATATACGCAAGCATTACTTTTAGGCAAATAAAGATAAGTGTAAGTAAATATTGGAGCAATAATTGTCTACTGGAAGTTAGTTTACTGAAATATGCCTTTACGGTTTACTTTTGTATGAACAAATACAATTTTACTCCAATGTAAATAATGTAATACATCTAAATTAATTCATACGGATCATCTTACTTCTACGGATAATTGCTATTAGCTGCTAAGCAACCAAATGTTAGCAAAATGGTCTGCAAAACTGAAAATCGAAATTTACCTTTTCTCCGTATGAAATAGTGTCACCGTCTAAGCATTCTTAATAAGAATTGTGTTTTTAAGAAAAGTGCAGTCTAAGAAAGCGTATTCTGATAATTTCATACCTTAGAACTGCCTATAATCACAACAAACCCATTTAAATAACGTATTTTGCATATGTGCCCGTGTAATTCCAATTACTAACGTGTACAGATTGGAGCGCCCGATATTTCCTTTTCGAATAATTATTCATAAGTTATACAATAATGAATTATTAGACGTACAAATGTAAGCACGCGAGCTCCCCACTATTTATTATGTCAGGCGGCAGTTATAAGGTAAAATGCCGCTATATTTAATATGGAAATTACGTAAATCCACCACTCTCTCATTGAGTTAATGAAATTATATAATGCTGTGTCAACCGTGGATTAACATTTCATTTTTTTTATTTTTGTTTTCATTTCATATTTTATCTGTGACTCTCTTTTCCATTTAGTTATACGTTGTACGTTATAGTCACCGATAAAGTATATACAGTTCGTTTTTTTTATGCAAACATACATACATAGACTCACGCCTGTTTCCCGGAGGGGTAGGCAGAGACTACGGAACGCCATTTGCAACGATCCTGACATACCTCTCTTGCTTCATTCACTTCCATCAAGTTTCTTATGCATGCTCTTCTGTTTAGGGTACTTCTGACCTGTCCTTTTTTTAGGATGTCTCCAATCTGGTCAGAGAACGTCCGCCTAGGTCTTCTCCTTCGTCCGGTCCCATTCACATTTGCTTTACATAATATCTTCTTTGTCAGTCTTTCGTCATCCATCCTCTCTATGTGCCCAAACCATCTTAACATGCCTTTCTCGATGCTTGTCAGTACATCTTCTTTTACCCCACACCACTCTCTTATCACACTATTCTTTACTCTGTCGGTCAGAGATATACCACACATACTTCTCAGTGCTCTCATTTCTACAGCATTTATTCTACTTTTAAGTCTCTTCTGCCATACCCAACTTTCACTACCATACATAAGGGTAGGCACTAACACCCCTCTAGGCACAGCCAAACGTGCCTTTTTGGCCACGTTTTGACTGTTCATAAACGCCTTCAGCGCTCCATTCACTCTATTACCTGCATTAACTCTTCTTTTAATATCTTCTTCATTCTTACCATCTCTTGTAAACAATGTACCTAAGTATACAAACTCATTCACTTGTGCAATAGACATTAACTAGGTTCGGCCCAGACTTAGATATGATTATGGCACATTATGAATTTACTGTAACTTAACCATTACATCGTATGCTGTATAAAATAATCATTAGGTCAAGATAAAATGACAGTAGCGGGTTGTCAGCGCTATTGACGGTACCTTACAACTTCACACACTAATATTTATGTTACAGGACTCAGTTATGTAACTATTGATGACTAGATGAGCCCGCGATTACATCCGCGTTATATAAGGCTACTGCTCCGCTCCCGTGGCTCATAGCGTAATGCTATAGCCATCCTCGATAAATGGGCTATCTAACACTAAAATAATTTTTCAAATCGGACCAGTAGTTCCTGAGATTAGCGCGTTCAACCAAACAAACAAACTCTTCAGCGTTATATATTAGTATATGATTATGATAAGAACTCATTGTAAACATCATCATCATCATCGTCAGCCTTTCATAGTCCACTGCTGGACTAGGCCTCTCCTTTAAAAGGAGGAATTAGCCTACTATACTACGCTGGCCAACGGGTTGGTATAGGGTTTGTATCAAGTTTTCCTTCTCTTACTGTGTTGTTCTCTGCATAATATGCTCCCTCTGTCGGCTCTTACGACACCCATGGGATGATATGGGGTGGTCACATTTTGTATTCTTAATCCGTCATCACACGGACATGGTATACAATTTTCGTATAATTATTATTCACCAAAACATTAAAGAGAAGGAATAGCACAGTCATAATACCGTAGATACATATTAATATCTTGTGATAATCCACACGTGGCAGCAATAGCCGAGTGGATATACCAACAGACTGCCGACCCCGATATGCAGAGGGTATTGGGTTCGAATCCACGGCGCGCACCAATGACTTTTCGGAGTTATGTGCGTATTGAATTGTTAATTGTCGCTTATCCCATGCCTCGGAGAGCACGTTGCCGTCGGTCCCGGTTGTCATGAAGATCTTTGACAGTCGTTACAGGGCGTCAGTACCTTCTAAATAAACTGACACTAGTCTAGTCTAAACCATGGAATATCGCTATCCCTTCGGGTTGCGGAGGTCAGACAGGCAGTCGCTCTGTGGAAAAGCTAATATTCAGCCAAATCCGGTTAGACTAGTAAGCGGACCCCAGATTGAAACTGGGATAACGCTGAAAGAAAGAAGAAGATAATCCACACGTGGTTATTTGATCCGAAACCATGTTCATATTATTAATAAATTAAACCTTAGAAAAAATAGCAGTATTCATTTCATAAATATGGACTGTACAATAACAATCAGGCAATCGATATATTGGCGATGCAAAGATTATCCGCGCGTCTCTAGCGGCGAAATTAGAAGTTGTCTAAGACTTTTGACAGCTTTCAATGCAACTTTGCTTCGAGGTTATGGTGGTAACCGAGGTAAATGTATTGAGAGCTGTCAAAAGTAGTAGTGATCTGTGTAAGTGTCGATCTTTGACAACTTCTAAATTTCGCCACTAGAGTCGCTAGTTAGAATCTTAGCTTCACAAATATACTCAAATATTCTTTTTAATGTAAATAAATCACCCAAGACTTGGAACAAACCATCGCGTTCATCACAAAAAGATTTGAGCTGGGTGGGAATCGAACACAACGTCCTTCTGCTTAGCAGTCAGGGTCACTAAACACTAAACCGCAAGACCAGTAAAAAACTCGTAGAAGGATTTATAAAAAGTAACGGAAGTTTCTTTCAGCAATGGCTTATGAAAGTCAAAGAAAATAAATTACCCCACATAATAATTCTCATCACGGTGTCTCGTGGTTTTAATCACAGGGAAAGTTTAGGGGTACCGTTAATTTATTATGTTTGGGTGAGAAACTTCCTGAATCTCGCACGGTGGTTTATTCAATTTTTATGTCGATTCGGTTTTTGGCATCAATCTTTCAACGAAATATATACGCTTAGAACTTTAAGCTCGTGGCAGAATGTTAAATACTGTTGAAAATTTACAAAGAGCTAAGGAAGGCTACATTGCGGTTTTGTGGTTATTTATATAATAAAATAACCACAAAACATATAGGGTGCATAGGGTTCCCACCAAGAACTTAGGGTCCCAAGCCAACCTCACCTGCAAGTGGTGCACCTGCCGATCAACGGACGAGGCTCTGGCAAACAAAATATCCCGATAAGCGGCAATAGGCTCACCACCTATTACGTGAGATCAAAACACTGGCGAAAAGTGGGCGTTTAATATGCCTCTGCCTACCCCTTCGGGGAAACAGGCGTGAGTCTATGTATGTATGTTATATAATAAATTGGCCCTCCAGATTTTGCCAACCGTAGATGCCTAGACTATTAGTCCATTGAAAATTTACATTTGGGGTTGCATTTATCAGAGGACGCAATTTTATTTTACAGATATGTAGTGTTTGTGGAGGGCTAGTGTAAAGCTTGATCCGAATTTGTACGGTCGTACCTCTTGTGCCTCGGCCGCCATCTTGAAAAGAGTGCAGGCGCAGATGGTTTTTCTTGATTATCTGGTAAACTATTGGTCGCACAAAGAATATGTGATAGAGTTTTTTGTTATAAATTAAATTTTCTACAATTTTGTTCCTGAAACTTTAATCATAAAACCGAAAATAAAAAGTTATATCTTTATTATTGTTGTATTTTGGCAATTTTAGCAATTTTCCGTTATAACTGTATCCCCAGTCTCTGAGATGAGCCAGGCATTGGCACAGGCTGATTAAGAGCCAGTATAAATTTTTTTATGAAGAAATTTAGAGGAAAGTCGCCTTTTTTGTCGGTAATTCATAATTTCCTGTATGAATTTTGATATCTCTAATAATTTTCCGGCAGGGGATTCCCCAGATCATTTAAGCATTGCAGAACACATTGCATATCCTCTGGCTGGGCAAACTATCCATTTCAGATGCCCAGGGATAGAGCTTGTCTTTTCTTCCAGCTCCAGTTTTTAGGGTCATTGTTATTAGTGAAAATTGGACCTTCCAGTACGACAGAGTCTCAAGTTGGCAGACTGGGTTTTGTTTGGAAGAAGTAAATACAAATTTATTGCTAACGACGAAAAAATTATAACAAATTGAAAAGAAAATTTTATGCAAATTTCACTAGGTTTTCGTTTGTAACTTTGCTATATTTCATTTTACGGCTAAATGCTACGGTATCAGAGTTTTAGAGAATATATTTTGCAACAAAACATATTTTGTCATTTTTCTGTAGGGCTAATAGTTTGCATTTGCATTTTTACCACTCTTTCCAATATGGCGGCCGCAGGACAAAGGCTGCGACCCCACAAGCTTGGGTTTAACATGATACTAGTCTAACCCCCTGTAGACATCTATAAAATAAAATTGCGTCCTCTGACAAATGCAAGCTAAGCCCAAAAAAATGTAACATTTCAATGGTCTATATGTCCGTTGTTGTACTTGTATTAGTCCTTTTGTCGTCATATATTGTATTTCCATTACACATATAGTGATACAAATGTTATATTTTGGGAACTCTATGCGATGTTTAAATTTGAATTTTCATATGAAAAGTAAAATATCAATTTAAATTCATGTATTGATCCGAAATGTTGGTTTTATGTATAAACTGGTACTATGAAAAGTCTTTTAAAGTGCGCAGTAGTTTTGACTACTGTTGTGTCCTACTAGTGCATATTCTTAATCAAGATTGTCCATCTCTACAGTTCTCTGAGATTGCTAGACTTCATAATAAACAAGATAATCCCTTGACGCAGCAATACAAGGAATTGTTCCGAGTACTCAATCGCAGTTCGGATTTGTTGGCCGACATTGCTCAACGAAACTTGGCTCGAGTTTCGCACACTTCTCTTACTCAGATGGGATGCAATGGACAAACATGCTAATAGACTTCTTCCATAACGCAATAATACTGAATTAGTAGTGCAACAAAGATAGGTTTTATATAATTTCTATATTTTGTTATGAGAATAAGCACCCATAACCTAGTCGTGAGACCAAGAGGCTGCCACGTAGAAATCTTGGCATGCCTCGAATGTATGTCCATATTTTTTTAAATTATCGCATACTTAGTGGCGATATAGAGAATCTTAAGGAACTTGCACGACTGGGAGTATTTCTTAATGCTCTCGTAAAACTTTAAAGTCTGCCACTCCGCATTTGGTCTGCGTGGACGCTAACTCTTATCGCAGTATGAAGAGTCCCCGTAGTAGAGCAGATTTATACAGGACTGATAATATTGTCTGCAGAATATAACTGTGCCTAAACGTTAGTGCCAATATATTAAGACTTTTACAAGTACGTATTACATATTTGATAAATCGGTAGCTTTAAACCAATCACGCTTTAATAAAACTTGAAAGGTTTTAAACCCATTATGCGTTTTTTAATCGAGGCTTAATAACCCTCGATCCCATTCCACATGGTTCAGCAACCGCATTTACGGTAAATTGTATTTGAAAAGCCATCAATATTTGTTCGAGATGTAGAGTGCTAGGTTTGGAACGATATATGAGAATTGTAGGCAAATTGCAGTAACCTACGCATACTACACTAACGCATCATTGCAGAAGATGTACGCCAATGATTACGCTTATTATAAGAGAGGTGTTTAAGGCAACTGAGCGGTGCAACAGAACAAGATCAACCAATATTAGATACCATTTGAGATATAAATAGCTCTATTTTCTCTGACGATTCGGCTGCCTTACATCAGTAGTAGTCGTAGTCGCGTATGGTCGATGTGGTAATGGATTTTGTCCTGACGCGATCATGACCGATACAAGTTAAATTAACGTCACATACAAATCCATTCATGCGAAAATTAGCAAGGCTCTTCTATCTGCAAAATCGATCAGTATCAAAAAGATCAACTAGAACTTTCGGGGAGGTCTTTGTTTGCCAGTTGACGACTTTCAGCTATTATGATGATGATCTTTAGGCTCATCAAAATAAAGTTAGACCACTAATAGATGCTTACTATTCAGATGCTCAGCTCATCTCTAGGATAACCCAGCCTAAATATGCTAAGTAGCGCGCTCTTACGAATAATAGTAACAGTGAGAAAGCTTCAAAGTTCGTCGAGGTTAGAAACTCCAAAACGACGCCGAGCTCATTTGTTTAACTAATTACGAGTATATACCCACTTGAATGACGTCAAATGAAGAGATTCAAAGTCGCATTGAATTAAGTCTCATGAGAGCTTGAACGGAAGCGGTTAGATATATTACATTTTAAAAATAATGAGTACTCACTCGCCAATTCTAGTCTAACTGAGATATTTCTCTTTTTCAAATTGATGTTTAGAGGTTAACAGATAAAACATTGAATAGCGCATGTTGTTGAAGTAATTAATTACTGTTTATAATTGATGTTGTTACGATACTTTATAATTTTGTTCTATAATAGTACGAAATTGTAACCCCTTCGTTTTATAAAAGTATACCAAATTAGCAACCTTAACCCATTAAATTTCTATTTTCAGTTTAATAACTTTTGCAGTTACAAAATAATAATAAATTGAGTAACACGTGCTCCATACGGCAAGGTACAGCAACGTTTCGTTCACCCACACATGCTTAAAGTGGGTTTCATTTCTATATATTATGATGTGTCATCTACCTTAGGCTAAGTTCAGATGAACGCGCGGCGACGCGCGGTAGACTCTTACAAATCAATGTTGTTGTGTGCATGACCGCGCGTCGCCGCGCGTGCCTGCGCACACCGCCATGCACCGCGCGCAAGATCTTGAACCGCGTGTCACCGCGCGGTTTAAGATCTACAATCCTGTATCGACCTGTTCAGATGACCTGCGCGGTTTGAGACGCACGGACACACGGAGCCACGAAAATGGTAGACGAGATATCTATTGATTTACTAATTTACGAAATTGAAACAAGAGATGCGATTTGCAATCTGAACTCGAAGCACTGTTCTGATAAAATAATAAAAAGAAGCTCTTGGGAAGAATTAGTTTGCAATATAAAATCCACAAGCAAATTGCCTCCTCCACGTCCATTCTCACTGAATGTTCACGCTAGACTACCGCGCGCTAGCTGCCGCCATCTGAACAGCAGTTCCGCGCGGCAGCGCGTCGCCACGCATTCATCTGAACTTAGCCTTATTGTAGTTGTTGTAAAAGATAGGCCCTATCTGCTTTCTTTTTTCCTTGTAACATTTATATTGACTTGGTTGACATTTTAATGTGATATTTAACTACATTTTTTATATTCTCACGCCTGTATCCCCGGAGGGGGGTAATCCCTGTAGGTGTAAATATTACACCCACATATAAAATATACATATATTAATATGTTCCATATCGTCTAGTAAACATAACGTTTAAACGTATACGTCAAAGTAACTCTTTTGGCCTACATAATTTCAATGGCGCTAAAAATAACTGCCTTATTTATATAATTGATCGACAGATTCAGTTCAGTGGCAAGCGACACACACGTAGTGCCTACTTGCATTATGAGAGCAGTAAGACAGATTAATGAGGCCACCAATGGTTGAAATATTGCTCTACTTTGTGAACGTGGCCAAAATCGAGCACGGACCTATGTCCACTTATACTAAACATTGTGGAAATTGCTGGTGTTTTGTACCGGTAATGATATAACTTAATGAAATAAGGACTTGGGTCCGTCATCTCTGTTGCCACCGATCAGTAATATGGGCGCAATGAGACCATTGCCCCATGTTCTCAGCGTGTAACATGTCTATGTTATACATGGAACATGGACGAGTTGAATGGGGGGAAATTTGAGAGCTTTTTTATCTAGGTTATGTCTACAATATCGCAGCTGGACAATAGATTTCGGTAGCAATAGTGCTAACAATTCACTGTTCAAATCACATAACGCAGGAAAGAGCTTGGCGGTATTATCAAATAAAAATAAAGTCGTTACAAAAATCGAATGTGACATTAGTTGGAATTACTGCAAAAGTGTTTTATATGATAATCACTCAAAAATGTAAACTATATACGTGCTATGTTAAGTTGTAACAAAAATGTTTTAGGTAATGAAAATTATAACAGATTGCTCTATTCTGTGTACCACCAATGCCTAGTCGGACATAGACTAATTAGACTGATTTGCCACAATCATCGGCTTCATTATACAACATGATGGTAATCTCGTGAAAGCTGATTAGCAGTTCAAATTTGTATGTACCTATCTAGATTTGGTATACAAGACTATATTATCGACAAGTAGGATGTGCATTCGGCGATCATTGTGTCAATATTTGAAACATTTTAATGGTTTTAGAGCCTGTACTCACTAAGACTGAACGGTTGTTTTCTCGTTCCGTTGAAGAATTTATATGGCATTATTTATTTTCCACTCGCTTTTGCATGCGGCCTCGCGCGCGTTAAATTCGGGATAACACAAATCTACTTTCAGTCTCGAGTTGTGTGAAGACACTCCTGATTATTCTAAAGAATTCAGAAACTCTATAGGGTACAAAGTAACTCGGTCAGTATCCATGGCATTATGTACCAGTATCTACCGAAAGGGACATAATATCATCACATTGCATAGAGTCAAATGTCAAAGCCATGTTCTAATATTTATCTATAAACACTTTCGCATTTATATAATAATATATTAGTAGATAAAATCGTTTCATTAGTTTATAATTATGAATGTGCGAACAATGCAATCGCCGTGCACAATATGACATTGTGTTTGATGTGACAGTACTGACAGATATACAATAGCACACGCGCAGCACGCAATGATTACAGCACATGCGTTCTTACTTTCAAGAGGTAAATTTGTGCCGTAGAAACTTCTACCCTCCCTACAATCCCTCCCAGTTTAAATTTTGCAACTTATGGTAGTTTATGTCGGTCTCCATGGTCCAATTTATCTTTATATTAAAACGGAACATTCATACATACACACTTTCGAATTTATAATATTATAGTAGGGAGTAGGAATGTCAACGATTTACGTTTTTATTATGTATCCAATGTGTAACATTCGCGTAAATCCAAGAAGACATTAAATAAACAATATACAATTTTATGAAAACGGGTCTTAAAGTATTCGTAATATTTAATTAATTTAAGGTAAAAATACCTCTGTTTTACCGACGTTTCGGCCGTCTTACAACAGCCAAGGTCGTGGCGGGAGTCCCGTATAAGACGCGTTTCCATAAAATTGTATGATGTATACAAATCGCGAAAGTTTAAAATCGATTAAATATACAATAATGCTAACGACCTGAACGCCTTTACAAGAGACTAACGATTGTAGTAAAAAAAAAGTGTAAATGATCGTACCGATGACCTTCGAATATTCGGTCAAATAGACTGAAAAAACAAATAATGCTATGCTGTGAAAAGTATTGAATATATGTGTAATGAATCAATCTGGCTGAAGGCATGTCGCCTCCGCAAATGATTAAACCATTTGCACACCAGACGTAGCTAAGAGAAGAATTGATAGGCCTTAGTCAGCATATACAATGCTTTATAAGATAACATCTATACTAATATAATAAAGCGGAAGAGTTTGTTTGTTTGTTTGTTTATTTGTTTGTTTGTTTGTTTGTTTGAACGCGCTAATCTCAGGAACTACCGGTCGGATCTGAAAAATTATTTTTGTATACGATAGCCCAGTTATTCCGGAAGGCTATAGGCTATATAACATAACGCTTCGACCCTTTGGGGCCGGGCAAAAGGCTAAAAAGGCTAAAAGATAATGTCGGCTAATCTCAGGAACTAGCAGTCGGATTTCAAAAATTGTTATTGCCTATGATAGACCAATTATTCCGAAAGGCTATAGGCTATATAAAATTACGCCACAACTTATAGGGGCCAGACAAAAATAATAAGATGGTCAGACGAGAAGGGGGAGGGTTGGGTCAAAGGCAAAAAAAGGCAAAATGAATAGGATACAATCTATATGGGTATCGTTTTCGGCATTTTCGGGACACTGATTAATAATATGAAATTTATTTAGTGATCCAAGATGGCGGACGGGAAATCAAAGATGGCGGATGAGAAAATTTTAAAAATCAATATGGGTATCGCCTTCGATATTTTAAGGGGTCGAATCTTAATCGAAATACAACATCTATTTCGTGATCAAAGATGGCGGATGGAAAATCAAAGATGGCAGATGGGAAATTTTTAAAAAATCAATACTGCTATCGTCTGCGATGTTAAAAGGGATGGGGAATCCAAATACAACATCTGTTTCGTGATTCAAGATGGTGGATGGGAAATCAAAGATGGCGGATGGGAACAATTTAAAAAATCAATATGGGTATCGCCTTCGATATTTTAAGGGGTGGGGAATCGAAATACAACATCTATTTCGTGATCAAAGATGGCGGATGGGAAATCAAAGATGGCGGATGGGAAAATTAAAAAAAATCAATATTGGTTTCGTCTGCGATGTTAAAAGGGATGGAGAATCCAAATACAACATCTATTTCGTGATCAAAGATGGCGGATGGGATTTTTTTTTAAAAATCGATATGGGTATCGTCTCCGATGTTTAAAGGGATGGGGAATCCAAATACAACATCTATTTCGTGATTCAAGATGGCGGATGGGAAATCAAAGATGGCGGATGGGAAAATTTAAAAAAATCAATATTGGTATCGTCTCTGATGTTTAAAGGGATGGGGAATCCAAATACAACATCTATTTCGTGATTCAAGATGGCGGATGGGAAATCAAAGATGGCTGATGGGAAAAATTTAAAAAATCAATATGGGTATCGTCTCTGATGATTTAAGGGATGGTGAATCCAAATACAAAATCTATTTCGTGATCAAAGATGGCGGATAGGAAATCAAAGATGGCGGACGGGATTTTTTTTAAAGTCGATATGAGTATCGTCTCCAATATATAAAGGGATGGGGAATCCAAATCCAACATCTATTTGATGATCAAAGATGGCGGATGGGAAATCAAAAATGGCGGATGGGAAAGTTTAAAAAAATCAATATTGGTATCGTCTGCGATGTTAAAGGGAAGGGGAATGCAATTACAACATCTGTTTCGTGATTCAAGATGGTGGATGGGAAATCAAAGATGGCGGATGGGAAAAAATATAGCTATCGTCTCCGATATTTTAAGGGGTGGAGAATCCAAATACAACATCTATTTCGTGATCAAAGATGGCGGATGGTTTTTTTTTTTAATCAATATGGGTATCGTCTCCGATGTTTAAAGGGATGGGGAATCCAAATATAACATCAATTTCGTGATTCAAGATGGCGGATGGGAAATCAAAGATGGCGGATGGGAAAGTTTAAAAAAATCAATATCGGTATCGTCTGCGATGTTAAAAGGGATGGGGAATGCAAATACAACATCTGTTTCGTGATTCAAGATGGTGGATGAGAAATTCAAAGATGGCGGATGGGAAAAAATAAAAAAAAAACAATATGGGTATCGTCTCCGATGTTTTAAGCGATGGAGAATCCGAATACAACTTCTATTTCGTGATCAAAGATGGCGGATGGGAAAGTTTAAAAAAATCAATATGGGTATCGTCTCCGATGTTTAAAGGGATGGGGGATCCAAATACAACATCTTTTTCGTGATTCAAGATGGCGGATGGAAAATCAAATATGGCGGATGGGAAAATTTAAAAAATCAATATAGGTATCGTCTCTGATGATTTAAGGGATGGTGAATCCAAATACAACATCCATTTCGTGATCAAAGATGGCGGATAGGAAAACAAAGATGGCGGACGGGATTTTTTTGTAAAGTCGATATGGGTATCTTCTCCGATGTTTTAAGGGATGGCGAATCCAAATACAACATCTATTTCGTGATCAAAGATGACGGATGGGAAATATAATAATATAAAAAAGTTATTATTGGTGGTGAAAAAGTGGTAGTGGTATTTGATGTTCGATGCAGATAATGGCTATGTTCAGTGGATACCTCTCCTACGGAACCCTTCATGGGCGAGTCAGACTTGCACGTATTAGTAATTTTATCATATCACTAGATCAGTGATCTAACCATATCACTCATATACCACCTTCTCATCTCCTTACAATAAGTTAGTTTTTCTACCCTAGAAATAATTTATATGGCAAAACAACTTTGCCTAGCAATTAAGAGATTAAACACTGATGTTCTTGGTAACTTTGTTCTGAATAAGTTGGAAAAGAGTTAAAAATTAATATGAAATGTAAATACATTAAAAAGGCGATACGGAGTTCGCCGGGACAGCTAGTAATGAATAAATTGAAGTTTAGCTTCGAAGTAAAAAAGAAGACAAAACATAGAAATTGTTTTTAGATTCGTTTAAATTTCGAATTGAAAACGTTAACGGTGATACTGCAGATATTTCAATATATTCAATTGGATTAAAGTGTAAAATGATCTACTATGAGCTTGCCAATGTTCTAGGTGTGTTATTATTTGACCTACTTTGCGCATTGAAGTGGGGAGTGAAAAATTATTTTATTTCTCTGGATGTTATTTCCAGTTAGGGTTATTTATTGGCTATAATAAGTTTTACAAACATAAATATTTTAATAGTGTTTATATAGCGGTCGTGATAATTATGTAACAAAACACAGAACTTTTACAATTTTGAGCCATTATAAGTCACTAAGTTTGTATTCGTTTAGAATAATAATTAGATTGTTGCTCAAATGTTTGGTTAGGTGTTATTATAGTTATTTAAAAGGATCATTCCATTTTGAGTTTACATGTATTACACAAATAATAGTTATAGATGAATTAAGTAATGTGTAAGTAATAGTCATGTGCTTAACGAGCACCATCTTAAACTAAGCAACAAACAATATACTTAATTACATATATATATAATCAGATCAAATAATCCGATAACAATAATGTAAAAGTAAAAGTATTATATCTACGTGACTTTTTACTCTTCCCCACATGTTATAGAAAGATTTACTTTTCTTGTTACGTGTGAAACATTCACTCAAATGATTAATATAATATTCAGTTCAATTCGCCTCTTTCGGAGGTATGTAGAGATGAAGTTGGCACGACCCGATTAAGTCGTTAATGTAATTACCTAATGTGTATACAAACATGAACACTGCTGGAAATACCGGGAATCGGTTCATTTAACGCTTAATATTCTGGCTTTTCGGTGGTCATTGTTTTAGGTCATTCTGGATAAACTGGCACACAATTTACTAATAGTTAATACACGTTCGTGATTAGGACGGAGTGGTAATAATGAGTCTAAATAAAAAATAAATTTCAAGTGTCTTTGGATTCTATACTCTATTCAGTGATGTGAGTCTGGCTTCATAAAGCTATCTATTTATACACCAGACCCAATCATAACCACTTTACTTATTCGCTTTCGATCCTACTACGTATCTATTAAAACTCTACTTCTCTTCTAATCTCTATTTATTTGTTGTAAATATTATTAATAATAAGGAGTATATTTTTAGTAATTGATATTTTAGCATTTACAACTATATGGCTTGCTTTATTATAGTACGTATAATATTTATGGTTGAAGTGAGGATTTATTGAATGTTGGTATCCAACGAACTGGTATTGCTTTTCTGTCAATTTCAATGACCAAGTATATTTGCGCCAAGTGAAGGACATAAAGGCTGTTTCCTTTCTTTACGGTATTGGCTGTATTCCATAGGCATTGACTCTAATTGTGTCGGAGTGAAACGGGCATGAACGGTGCCACTTAGCACCAGGTAAGCCTTTTGCGCCAAAAAGGAAATGGCATAATTTGGTACTCTATACCGAATGGCAAATTGGAGGTGTTATACCATTAGTAACTTAAGTTATCTCTTTTTGTTATTTATTTATTTATAGACTCACGCCTGTATTCCCGAAGGGGTAGGCAGAGGTGTAATATTACACCCTCATTTCACCATGAATTTTTAGGTCCCACGTAATAGCTGGCGAGCCTATTGCCGTACCGGGCACATAACCAGACTCCGTGCTGCTACTGAGAATTTCCTAACGGGAAAACCCAATAACACTTTGCCCGACCCGGGAATCGAACCCGAGACCTACCAATCCCACGCGCACATTTATGCCGCGAGACCAATGAGGATGTTATTTTTGTATTATAATTACTTTTGTATTATAAAAGACTTGCCAAATAGGCCCAGCGGACGGGAAAAAACATCATTATTGGGTATTTGACTAAAACCTACGGAACGGAAAAAGTTGTAGGCTTTACTTTTATATTGAACTAGCTACAACAATTTTAATATTAGGTATTCATCGAGGTCGATCATCTACAGTGAGGCCTAGACCGACTTCACAATTACATAAATTAGCTTTTCTTTTTAATAAATCCTGCACAGCAGAAATAAATCCTATGTCACGGGAGACTTAACAACATTTAAACATGAAACGCCTGGGAGCAACAATTTCTGTATTAAACCACTGCGCCATCCATTGGTGCCGTTATCTAATAATTTACATCTAATAGAGAAAACATGAGTAACAATACTTTGGTGGTAGTCAGATACCCTATCATTAGTGGTTTGCAGATTAAATCCGCTATACTCAACGCAATAGCTACTTCACTCCTACCACCACCATTTCTCAATAAAAACTCTGACTAAATTCATTACGTTATTGTTAGCTTAGCTAACGACTTGGCTTGTCTCGGAAGAATGATGTAGTACAGTCTGTCGGCGACCTCAGGTCACGCAGCTGATCGAGTGCTGTCTAAAGTCTTAATAGTCTTCAAGCAACGACACACTCCAACGTATACCTACTTAAGAAATATACAGGGTACTAGTGTTATTCATTTAGCCACGCTTTTTGCTGATGTACAGGGTGTACAAGATAATTGATGTCCAGGGCTAGTGAACGTAGATTTGACCCCTATGTATGTTCAGCATCATCAATATTAAGTAATCCAGTGATTGTGGCTTCTTTGTATAGCGATGGATCTTGTTTCATTTGATCACGTTGTTTCACCCGCGTTATTCTCGGTATCTCGACAACAGCGCTACCCAGTTCGATAGCCCTATAAAGTCTAGTAGTATAATATCCTCTAGTGAATGTTTCGTTAAAATTGGTTCACCCGTTTCAAGATTCCGGACAAACTGAAAGACAGATATAATTTTATGTTACTAACTAAATATTTAATTCTAAAAAACAAACTTGTTTTGAAATTACAGACGGACACTTCAATCTTATAGAAATACTGAAATCTATTTCCTTAAATAAATTGTACGTTTTCATGATTAAAGATTTGATAACATGGCCTGAGACGGTAATAAATACTAGTGTGGTAGTAAGAGGCTTAGCGGAGCGCAGCGAAGCTTGCAGATCAAGGAGACTGGGCCACATATATGTTACAATGTTGTATGTACATATATCATACTGGCACTGAGATAATACATTGTATTATATGATAGTGGATCAGAGTGAGAGTATTAGGTTTGATTGTGTATAAAAGTTGAGTCTAGTAGTTAGGTTAGTATTTTGAGTTGTGGCAGACCGGAGTGCACTTAGCCGGATCGTTTGTTTTCCGACGTCTGACGTGCCAGTGGCAGTACCATAGAGACGACACTGTTCACAATAAGACGGGCCAAGAAAAGAGCCGGTCCGTCGTGGCACAAGTTACTAGTTAACTTGTGTGTAAAATACAACAATATATTTATTGTCTGTCTACTGCTTCACCTGCGTGGGTATTAGTTAATGCGACGTAGCAAGTTTCATCAAAATCTGTTAAGTAGATTTTCCGTGAAACAAACATACGAGTACATCTATAGTCACCAACTATCACGTTTATATTACGTTTATATTGATACGACTGTAAGACATCCAAAGAAACCCTAAGCCCTAAAGTTCAACAGTAAAATCTTAGATTTGCTAAGTCGCAATGGCAAAAGTACAAAATTACAGCCTGATATTGTGTGTTAGGTAAGTTTACGTTATTTAGGAGCCACGCTTTGTAGGACTCCTTCAACATGTACACGATGACAGATATCTTATGAATGGTGTTAAAATCTCTGTGATGTCTTGTATTACTTGTTGTTTTGTAACAATGTCAAGTCAAGATAATGCCTCACGGAGCCAAGTTATTTCATTATTTTCAAGCTCCCAAGTATCAAATGCTTCACAAAAGTCAAGGTTTTAGGCAGGCAGCAGTATAAACATAGGGAATATTATGATTATAAATCTAATTATGTACTAGCTCTGCCGCTGCTTCGCATGCTTCGGGTTGGTTATCATAAACTAGCCATACCATTCTGATGTTTTAAGCTATAATACTTACAAATTTCGATCAAACTTCGTTGAATAGTTTTGCGCGAAAGAGTAACAGTCATCTGTTCATTATCTTCACAAACTTTCGTGTCTTATTTGATATGAAATTATGATGACGGTAAATTTAAGTTGTATCTAGGTTTTACCAATTGTTTATTGTAATTTTTGCACACATTTGTAATATGCATTCCAAAAAAGCGTGACATTTTGTTGTTTCTATGGTATCGAATTATTATATGAACAAAGTTCCTAAGTAGCTTCGTAACAACCTTGGTCTGTGGCTTTCAAAATATGTGTAAATAAATTAATACGTTACGATATGAAACCGCAGTTATAATAATTGATGAGCGGTCATAACTGTTCGTGTTTGTGTAGTGTACTCTGCGTACTAGAGTGACAATAGAGTGAACTGTATCAAGTTTAGGTCGTTAAAGTTTCAAGAGCGATTAGGATAATGATGACGTCATAGCTATAAGTGAGATTGTACGAAATATGCACTGTGTTTACTAGACTGTATGTTTGTGTAGTAGGAAGAGGATTAACTAACTAACATTCGACTAGTTTCGAGATAATGACGTTTAATGGTGCTGATACACTTGAGCATTCACCTGTAATAAGCATTCTCGCGAATGTTACAAAACAAATGATGTGTGTTTTAGCGAGCATTCTCACGAACATTCGCTCGAGCCTTAGAATATAGATAATACATAGAATTCGCGCTACAATGGCGGTTAAACCCAATATATTTAAGAAGAATCTTCGTAGTTTGTCACTAATTTTAACTTGACTAGTGATGGGCTTACTCAGCATAAATATCAATTATGTTTGCAAATTTTGCAATAGAATGTTTATAAACTCTCGATATCAATAAATAAATTTGAACGTAGGAACAGACACTTGACACTTATTAAACCTGTTCTAATTAAAATCTGCATTTTATTATTTAGAAACTTCATTTGTTTATCTTACACTTACTCTAGAAATAATTCATAAGTGAAACTGAAGTAAACATATTGGGTAAAATTGCTGTTGTAGTGCGATTTCTATATTTTTTCTATATTCTACGGACTATTTGAATTTAGAGTGTTCGCTAGAATGATCGTGAAAATGTTCGGTTCGACAAAACAGAAAACGGCGAATGCTCGCTGTTCTGTTACAAGTGAATGCTCAGGTGTATCAGCACCGTTAAGTTTCGATAGGAATGACAGTAAAATTATGTGATATAACTACATATTTATTGTGAGTTTATTTTTTGTGCTAAATGCACATATTTTTTTATGAGCCTGTAATGTCCCACTGCAGGGCAAAGGCCTCCCTACTCTTCTGTCACAAGTCCCTATCCAGTCCCTCCTGGAACCAATCCGTTTTGAAGGAGTCTAGTTCATCCCGCCATCGCCGTCTCGGCCTGCCGCGATGTCGTCTGCCGTTTGAGGGGGTTAATTTGGCCCATTTGTCATCTGACATGCGACAGATATGTCCTGCCCAGCTCCATTTTAGCGTGATGATGACATCCGTGATGTTTGTGATGGAACAGATAGTTGTATTCCTTATCTGGTCTGTCAATTTGAGACCCAGAATACTCCGTTCCATCGCTCTTTGGCACACCTCGAGCGTGGATCTCTGTTCTTTTGTTAAAGACCAAGTTTGAGAGCCATATGTGAGGATGGGGAGAATGCACACGTCCATGAGCTGCCTCTTAAGGGAAAGAGAGAGAGATTGCTCTTCATCAGATCTTTCATAGCCCAATACACATAATTAGATTTAATGTACATAATTAGATGTTAATTTATTCCTGATAATGACTTCTATAATAAATATATATTTTTTAAGTATTACCATATTAAATATTTATCAACTCTGTCTCCTCTAGTCATATGAGGCTAATTGAATTCACATGAATTCTAAGGCAGAGTACAGAAAAATAAAAACCTTTTCTTCAGTAGACAGTAATCTTTCTAAGGCATCAGTCTGCTGCTATATTGCCTCAAAATGTGTGTTGGAGCGAAAATGCTATAGACAGATTGGTAGACCAACACACCGTCTTTCACCCGCATTTATAATATCAACCTCGAATATATTAATACGGATCGGTAGCATTTTTCGCTTCCCAAAGGAAATCGCTATAGGAGACAGTAGGCCACTTGCTACCATCTCGCTGTATTTCATTGATATAATATAGCAGTTTTAATCGTTTTGGTCTATATGTATACATACAACACATACACTGCAAGCTTTTACTGTTTTAATAAATGAATAGATCTCTCGTTCTCTGATTTATGCACTGGTATATATTCTTTGATTCACACTCAACTGCTTAAGGGGACTACAAGAGTTAAATGCGAGTTTTATAATGCTTTAAAGTATATGATTCAATGCAGTTAACACAATCAGAAAAATATATAATATTCTTCAGGATATAATCTAGTTAAGTATTGTGTTGAAAATACAATTCAACTAACTTTAATCGACAGAAAAAAATCACAAAGATACCTCTAAAAAAATATTTTAACGAGTAAAAACCATACTAAAATACATACAATCATTCTGATTTTTTGACAAATTATTCAACAAGCAATATACGAACGAAATACTGTTTTATTTTTTTAATCCAGTCAATGCATTTTCTATAATTAATTTATTTCATGTTTTTTTAAAGTTCTGAACGTCCCGTCGTCATCGCGCTTCTCTTTCTTATGTATACAATACGACAGTGACAGCAACAGCTCAACTCAGTAGCTGTACTCGGGTGCCTTAAGGCTTTTATAACCAACCCTGTCTCCAGTAAGTCTCGGAATATTTCTATTTTAGATACATTTGTATAGCTTCATCTCGAAATTAGGCCAGAGGAAAGAATTGCCGATATTTTTTGTACTAGCAGTCCCATTGTAAATTATTGTTTCCACCAACGGAACTTTAATTAGAGTAATTTATTTTATGTGACGTAATTGCTTAATTTCGTGCCGTTGACAAATATACCATAAATTGTTTAGTTAATTAAAAAAAATAAGGTTTAAGGATTTTCAAGATTTGTAGCATGTTTGTTCAAAAAAATAATAACGAATCCCATGTTAAACGCGCATTTGAAATTGGCAAAATACACTCACAATTTGGTAAAATATAATAGTTCTGCTAGGTTCTATTTTAAAAATTTTAGATTATTATTTTATTATTTTATTTATATATATTATTAGCGTATTGTATGGGAAACGTTTGATTACGATCTTAAAATAAAATACAACATAAAAATAAAAGAAGAGATTTAAGAATTATTTGTCATATCTATCAATTCACAGAGGGGTTATTACTTATTATTATTGACATCATGCACTTTCCTTGACAGAGTCAGGGTATAGTGGGTACATTATTTATTCAATAGCAATATTGTTCGAGCTTTAAGAGGAATACGCTGCAAAGGGCAAGGGTCAACGCATACAGTATATTCAGATATTGCTGAGGAGGGTTTCCAAAACGAACAAGTAAGTTGTACTCGATTGACATTAATCTCCAGCGACCTCGCCCTGTATTTTTCGCGGTCCTTCACCAAGTATTGGTAAACTGGAAAATAAATTGAGACTTTGTTGTTGTTTATATTCTGAAGTTCTTTAAGCTCGAAATTGAAATGTTAACATTTTTAACTAATCGTCCAACGCTAAGTTAATTAAAGATTTATTAAAGGAAACTTACAAAGTTGCCGTTGTCTTCGAAATTAAATATGAACCTGGTTGTATTGAACACCCGCTTGATGTCGTCGATGTAATTTACGATAAAAATCCTGATTGAATTTCGCTTCCCAGAATATTTTTTTTTGAGAAAATTAATGTTTACTTTCAGCATGATATATTTTTGGTTATTCAATATAAAATGCTGCGAGAAACCCTTAAATAGCTATTAGATAGACGGGGTTTCGCGCGTGTTGCCAAAACGTCTCGAGTTAACTTAAAGTGAGTGGCATATTAACATATCTTACGTAATTTTCCTTTTTATATTGTTACAAGAGCGCAAGAAAAATGGCACGGTACTTTTACTTTGGGGTAAAAAAATGCTTAAGGGATGATTTAGCATTTCCGTTAGTTTGTGCATGAATTTCCAAAAAAATATCTGTTATTCAGTTCAGTCATTCAAGTTTCAGGACCCTAACTAAAAGGTATAATTTTGTAATCAGTTCATACAGAACAACCAACTTATTTTTAACTTAAATATTAGTATTTAAATATCTATGTGAAAACAATTTGTTTGCCAACGTTTTCGCTGCTATTTTGAATGCCAAAATTATACAAATGGTACTCATAGATCTAAGGCACAAAAATCTAAAGAAATTTCTGAATTCGAAGTTAAAAGTGAATTTAAAATGTAAATACTTTGTGAATTTTTTGGCAGGTTACGTAAAATTGGAACACAATTCTATCAAAGACGACCCGTTTGTGTAGGCTACAAAAGCACCAGATGGCTAATTTGCATCCGTTGTCAAAACTCGCAGATACGAATCCGCTTTACAAATCTCAAATACACAAACGGGAAGAGAATATCATTAAGAACTATTTAGTGAATGGTCCTCGTGGCCTCGTGTTATTTATTCCATAGACCATTCACTGTTTGTTGAAAGGAAAACAAGCTAAACAACTTCTGGCTTTATTTTCAAAAAAAGATTTTAAAGCAGAAATATGTACATACCCTTTGTACTCTACTTACTTATAAGATTTCTTATTATGTTTTTAATTGTATACAATAAAGTGTAAAATAAATAAAATAAATAAATACATATAACTGTACATTAACACATTTTATGGAAATAATAGTTTTGGATATTAACTATGAAGTGAACTTGTTTATGTGTAGAAGAAAAATCCTTGTTGCAAATCAGTGCTACGTTTTCACAGGGAATTGGACAATATACACCGCGAATGCTCAAAGCAAATATAAAGCTGCAACATTCCCATGTTTATTACTAGGTAGAGAAATAGTTTACTTGTAAATCCGCCTTCCCAAGATGTAAAATTGATTATTAGATATATTATATCTGTATTTTACATCGCTTTAGTACGTCGGTGTGTTTATGGAGTGGTGTAATAAGAGAGATGAAAAATAGAGTCTTCCTACATGATTGTAACATAAGTTCTTTATGGAAAATATATCGAGTTGTACAACCGATAGCATGTAATATTTAATAGATGTTCTGACATGGTAACAGTTTAAAATGGTGTTTATGTTTTAACTTGGGCATCAGTCCGGTTAAACGCATATCCCAACAAAAGAGTACTATTTTATTGCCAAGGATATAAATCGTTTAAGTATTAGTTTAGATACATATATGTATACGTATGCGAGTCAAAGGCTTGGGCGCTACAATGTTTCATCTCTTTGCAGCTAAGTATTGTTTTTATAATTTCTGTTAGGGCTGTAGAGCTTGTTTACTCAACGCGATCAATATCAGAAGCTACCAAGGAAATGTTATGATTATAATGGCTGACCGGATAAACATTGTTTTGCTATATATGTACTTCTATTGAAACTTTGCCTACCACCTGATACTCAGACCTAAGTACCTACCTAACAATCAAAAATTTATTTTATTTTATTTATTTCAAAATGTCCTAATAAGCGGCAATAGGCTCGCCACCTATTACGTGGGATCAAAACACCGGCGAAAAGTGGGCGTTTAATATGCCTCTACCTACCCCTTCGGGGAAACAGGCGTGAGTCTATATATGTATGTATGTATGTTTATTTATTTCTTATTCATAAAAATATGTCAAGCCCGGTGGGGTTCGATAAAGATCACTGTGCTACGAGATTTTCATAGATACAATTATTGTATTAGATAATTGCAATAGTTTATTGTGAAAGGGTAAAGATTTGAAAATAACGCCTTAACAAACAAGTATATGAGCAGATCATATATGTCAATGACAAAATAACCTGAATAAATCGATACAAATCGTCTATGTTTGCTAAAATTAAACATTTTAGAAGCACGATTTGTAGCGAACTATGTGTATACCTGTAATTGGCATACATATCTAAATATATCGTTTAACTAGTTTTGAGAAAAGCTTTATATGTTTGCCATTGGTATAAATTAGAATACGTGCGTCAAAAAGAAATAAGTGGCGTACTTTAAAAATATTTACTCGGGGATATCGTGGCTAGTAGTAGCGTTTATACAGACACGTGTTAAAATCAGTTCATTTGTGGTATGTTGCATAATCGTTAATGTCCAATGAACAGGAATACCTATATCCGTGCTGATGGATTGTTAGATACACACTTAATCCCGTATTTCCATCACGTGATTTAGTCGCACGATTACTGCACACCTAATCTCGTACGTAATCGCCTTTAGTTAATAAGTTAGTCACTCACAGCCTGCGATCAATAACGCGGTGTATTGTTTAGTGAGTTGCACTGTTCACTTAAATATCTATATCTAAGATATTTTGGTTGTATTCTTTGCAGCTTTTCGCAGGCCACTGCTGGACCAATGGCTCTCCTAGTTTGATAAAAAAGTACTGTGAGTGAATAAGATTTGTGCTACTATACCACGCTGGCCAGACAGGTTGGTAACGGGTTTCATGTCGAATTTTCCGTTTCTCCGCAAATATACTATTTGCTTCGTGTGTATTCCCTGGTCACCCCTTGCGACGACATTCAAATGGGGTAGTGGGCATTTATTGTACAAAGTCTTTTTAGTTTATCTGGATGAGATTGATATTTATTTCTTTTGCAATATACAAAAAAGTTTGTCCTGGTACGAGTACTATCGCAGTTGCATCCAAGTTTTAGGCGCAAGCGCTGATTTCGTGTGTAGTCTTACCACATGAATGTTAATATTTCTGAGCTGCGCTTACCCTGAGGGATGGCTATATTTCAATGCCAATGGCAGTATACTCGTATTTGGGTGTACTGCCATTGGACTCCGTGTAACGACTACTATAGAATGACTATAGAAGTACAGATTCGGGATTCGGCCGACCGTATTGTGCGCTCTCTGAGGTTAGTAACATACAAATGTGTTTAATTTGACCGTACAGCCTACCTATCCACGAGCTGTTGAACGCTACCTAGAGATATTCTTAATTCCGTATTGCTTTACATACCTACATACTTACATCTATGGCGGTATGTTGAAATGAATCTATAACATAAAGAACGTCTATAAACTCACAAATTATATTTGAAAAATGATGGGCTATAACCCAACTAGGATACTTAGCTAGCAGGCAAGGCACATTTTCATTCAATCTTTTGACAGACAATTTTACATTTGCATAAGTATAAAGGCAATAGTTTCTTGATTCTAGTATAAAGGGAAACTTGGGTATCATCTACTTAGGATTCTATACGCGTAGCTAAACTCGTCAATGGCGCTTAAGGGTATTTGTAAAAGATAGTGACTTGTTTTCAATTATGCTGTACTTATCTTTTACGGACTATTATACTTGTGAGTACTGGGCTTAAGTACGGCCGATCCTTTTTATGTGATTTTATTTTGTAATCTGGGGTTCATTTGCACAAAATTATAAATATTTACGGGATTTTATACTTGCGTGGGTATCGAGGCCACTGCATTCCGGGAGCAAAGCTGCGAGGTGATAACTGAAATCATCCGTACAGTCAGATCATTAGATCCTTGTATGATGAAATCAAAAATATTTTAAAGAGATTGTCATTGGGAGGTTTATGAATCCAAAATTTACTAATATTAGCGCGTTCAAGCAAACAAACAAACAAACTCTTCAACTTAATAATATTAGTATATATTAAGTACACAGCTCTTCAACGTGTTCATCATATTTTCTCAGAAATGTTTCACCATTAGGTGGCTTGATCATTTAGGATTTCTCGGCGTAAAAATCTACGGCGAATTTGCCCGTTGCCAGTGTTGTATTTTGCTTATTGACATACACGATGGCTAGATGACTATTTCACGGCGCCGCCGCCGTATTCGCTGTGATACTTTAGTGTTGTTTCGCAGTCTAATCGAGCGTGCGGACGGCGCCATTTTATAAACCGTACGGTTGACATGCTGTATGGTTTAGAAAACGTGCCGTGTACATGAGGCTTTATGACTCGTGAACCATTATCGATCACTTGATTACGTAACAAAAATCCACATTCACTGTTATTCATTCTTCCACACAAACTTCCTCGTTTCATATCATATTAGTCAGATATACCTGTTAATACACGAGGCGAACGATGGTCCAAACGTTAAATATTACAAGTACATATTCGTATGAATTCCTTTATTAATCCTTAGACTTTTCCCGCGGCGAGTTGGTTATCACGCTAAAATATAATCTAATCTGCATTTGTCACTCACCAGCCTCCTATCACACAAAAATCATACCCCGACATTTTTTAATTTTTATCGATACTATGTTGTTAGTGTCTTACTACCACGACTTAGGTAATCAATTATCTATGAAATATTAGATTAGTCGCTTTATCAACCCGTATAGTGTGGTTTTTAGATTTTAAAACAGTTAATTAGAATTGGGAGACATCATAAACATTCATTTAAGTATTGTTATTTTCCATACATGGCCATTTGATGCCAATCTAGGCAGTCTTTCGTTTTTATCATAGTATCAAGATATGGAGTCCGAGTGCCAACCAATATTGTATAAGACAATTATTATTCTGGGTAAAATAAAATGTTTTTTTTGGCGGATAATGCCAAAGCATTGCATACAGAATCTAGAACAGCGCTCTATGGCGATGACGGCTGGTCTCTGCGTGAGGATTAGAAGATCACTGGCGAAACTTGCATCATGCGCCTTTGCTAACTTTTTCAGAGAGGTACGGCCTTAAACCTTGTAATAAAGTTTCGATTACCCGCTGTATAAATCTGTTTATATACCTATTCATAGTGCAATCAATAATAACGAGTTACCAAAGTGCCTTAATCTAATCACCGGATATCAATGGTTTAATAATGATTAATGGCTTCGAGCACATTAAGTGATTTACGGTAAATTGTCCTATCTGCGAAGCTAAGCTTATTTTATGATCTATGTACAGGGATATTCCCTCGCTAGCTTATCTAATGGACTATGATTGCACACGCCACTAAGAAAACAGACACCACACTTTAAGTAATTAACCCGTTCATGCCTATTTGGCCACGCGGATTCCATTATCAAAATGTGTCTTTAAATCATCGTTTATGGCCTACACACAAGGCCTTTTAAAGCGCTCCTCGACGTGACTTTCAGACAGTACCAACTGCCCTCTTTAAAATAATGGAGTATAAGACGAGTTTCTGTGTAAATCTTTGATAAATTTTACTGTAGATATTGAGCTGACCTCTACAATGATGTCAAAGTCAAATCATTTAATAGTTCATTAAAAACACTTAAAAATGATCATACTTAAAAAATTAAACTAAATAAGGCCGGCGTTTCCTAACTGACTGCCCTGAGAAGAAACATCCGAAACAAACTTAGAGAGATGTGTAGACATTTTAGTTATCATTGGATGCGACAAGTAAAAGACCAAGTGAGTGTAAAAGGGTAGCGGACTTAATCCAAATCTGGAATAATAAAATAGAAAATAAAAAGTAACTAAAGACACTGATCTTCATAAATTTTAGCTCAAAGTCAAAGTCAAAATTGTTGTGTTCTAGGTCACAAGGTGACGCTTATGAACGTCAAATTTTGAAAGAACATTACTTAATGCTTCTACATTTACATTTACTGCCTCGTTCGCAAAGCAATAGTTAGAACCACGAGAAAAAACCGGGCAATAAAACTCGTGGCCACTCTTTTTAATCGCCAGTATTATGGTACATATTTTGTTTTTGTAAGGAGCTGCAACTGTTTCACATTGTACTAAATTAGTTGAGCTAAGATCCAAATCGACACGTCAGCTTCCGAGCAAAGTCATACACGTCATAATATTATTATATTCATTTGTTTAGGAGCTACGATGCCAATGTGAGACATACAAATTCACAGGCACTATAAACTTATAACGGCTCTCTGTTGGGGTAAGAAGTTAAAAAAGGATTTGATACTGCTTTAGGTTATGATTGTTCAAATACCGAGAAGAATTGATAATCACGAATTAACTTTGTATATGTGTGGTGACTTGGTGAGGCATACGGACGAGATCGCAACTTTTCCAAAAAAGGCTTATTCCTCGAATACCGATGACAAAGTACCAAATGTATGTGACCCCTTAGATTTTAGATTAGGATGGATTACATGCTTTTTGTTTCGAAAAAATATACGATTGCTGTGTTTCAACGAGTGATGTGAGTGATGCGTCGGGCTTGGTGTCAAACGATTTGGTTAAAAGTATTCATTTGTTTTATCTTGGTTTAGTAAACAGCGGTTTCTATAAATCTAAAAGGTTTGTGTGGCATTTTGAAATGTAGACACATTTTACTTCTGTTTGTTTATTTAAATTGACACATGTATACCTATACATGCTTTACATTCATAATTTTCTGTTCGTGTGTGGTGGATGGAAACCCTTAATAGATATTAATGGTACGCAAAATGCAACATCATCATCCCTTCGCGGTCCTTTACTTCAATACCTGGCTACTTGCGTCGCATAGCTTATGTAGGTACCAATGTAACATGAAAAAAACGAAGATTTTCAATCACTCTTTCTTTGGAGTTAAACGCAAAGGCGGAAAGAGTGGTACTCAAAAACATCCTTTCACATTTTAGCTACTTGTAAACATACTAATAATAATGAGTGTAATGAGCCTCCAAAGCATATTTCATTGGCAATAAAAGTTCTATTTAAAAGAGGGGTAAATAGAAGGCATTTCTACTATTGTCGTCAACGTATACGTTATAGCAACTGTGGTCTCGGGATAAGATTTGAAAAAAATTATAGTACCTAATCAAAAATACGGAAGTAATCTGTTTAAGAGTTCGATTCATGTATCAACTGTTCATGATCAGCAAGCCTTACATAGTGATAGAACGCATAGTTCTGGACCATGAATACAGCGGTCGTATGGAGTCAGTATTGAAACGATTTATATTAGGCGTCATAAGCCTTTGCTGCCTTCAAACTTCTTGTATTAAAACTTAAACTATGTTTGGCAAAGTCAGTAATGGAAGCAGGAGTTTATAACTGCATTCTGCACGTAGAATCTAAATGTAACATAATTGAAGCATGTGCGAAAATATTAAGTTTTTTTAATATTGGATAAAGATTCAGACAATGATAACACGACGTAAAAGTTCATATGTACTTACTGTATATATCAGACTTGTTTGTATACTGCTCTATTATGCGGATTGGAGAAGGATTTCGCTATAGACTTCTACTACTACTCTAGTCAAGTCATCGATATTGAAAGCGTTAAAACGTTCAATTTGTATACATAGCCGCCTTAAATCAACTTGTATAAGCTTTCAAAAACTTTTCATAGTATGTAAATCAATTTATATTATATTTTCTCCTAATATTTTTCATACGCAGTAGCGGCATAGATTATTCGCGAATATTCGATGCAAATTTTGCCAACATGTTTTATCTGGTCAGCATCTGTTTGCGAACAACACTCCAATCTGGAATCCGTGGTGATTACACCGATACCCGGGCCTATTCCTTGCGGTGTGGGCCGGCCCGTGTTTGTCAAACCTTGGCCTAAACGAATACGGTACTGTACATTACAGCGTCCGCAGCAGTCCCTGTACCTAAAGATATTTTGAATTATTTATTGCAAAATTATAGTAGGATATTTTAAGCCAAGTGACGATGACGATTACTAAGTAAAAATAGTCTGATGAAGTTCAACTATTATGACTAGGATTCAAAAGTATTGTTATTGAACATATTGCTAAACCTCTAGCCAAAAGAGAGAAATACAAATAGGTAACTTTTCATCGTTTCATTCTTATCGAGATTTGAATGTTCTAAAACTTTTGTGTAGATCACAAAATACGGTTAAAAACGCCAGACATAGTCGTTTTGAGGAAAGAAGATTGACACACGTCAACATTTTCTAAAATTCAACAAAGAAATCCCAGACTTGCAGGTTTTAAAGTAATGTGTTGCCCAAGTAAAAATAAAGGCAGCAGTACGACATTTTCTACTTTAACCGGAGTATTCGCCTTTCTAGATAAGAATGGACAAAGTACCGAGAGAAGTCATTTGTACTTTTATCTAAGACAACACTTTATTAGGCACGCTGCTTTACTGGGTTAATTTCCGAAACATGATAAGATTTTAAATGAAGCTTGACAAGAATGTTTTTTTGTTTATTTGGCATGTAGTTTTCTTGATGTTTGCAGATAATTATGTAGCTTACATAACACAGCAAGGCCCAATATCTGTTTTTGATAAAAGCCCATCTAAGTGGTGACCTCTCCAAACGTTGCTTAACTTTGCCGATATCATTATGAACGGCAAATAAAGTCACGACATTAGCGTTACATTTTCAATAAATAATAAGCATTTTTTAAATGTAATTATCGTATGATTAATCCGCATAATAGAATTAACCGCAAACTAAACACAGAAAGCTATCCGTTTCCGAACAACTGTGATTTCTGTGTGGTTTCCGGCAGAAGTTTGATCTCGTCCTTTATTGCTGGCAATCCCTCTTTCGGGGGATGCCGTGCTTGGCGAAGCATTGTACATCATTTGTAAGGGCCATCAGATAAACTTAGGCCTGTACGTCACGAGAATGTGACGTACTGGCCCACTCCGTCTATCTGTCAACGTGTCGAGATTAAGGCCGGTGTTCACGCACACTACAGATGTTTAAATTTGTTACCAACTGTTTAGTTCAATTTTCATGTTCACCATACCTTATACGTCAGTTCGGGCGGTTATTTTAACCGAGCCTCGCATCCATATTTAACGCGTTTAAACGTTGGTTATCGCTGTCAATGTGACATTTTGTTTACTAGTTACATTTATTTGTCAACAGGACAGTTTCATATCATAGAGGTATCATTACAGTACTACTGTAATGATACCTCTTTGTTTCATATAAAGACAAAAGGATGGCCGTATGTAATTTTTTTATGGATGGTGAATATAATCACCCAAAATATTTCTTTCGTTAAGGCTCAAATTGCTGGTACGGTTCCTATCAGCCATTTTTTTCTTAAGGTTCCTTATGAAATCAGAAAGTTATCGTTTGATGTGGTCAACTATAACTTTCATGTTTTAAAACCCCTTTTGAAATGGTTATGGCTTGGTTATGGCATTTCTACATAATAAACAATAACAATGACAAATGTCATAAAATTAATCCTGCCAAAAAATGTCGTGATACTCCTAAAAAGTAAAATAACGAAAAATACAACGTCTGAACTTGACTGCATTAAAATATTATACGATTGTTTAAAAGAGTTGTACAAGTAAACGTCATTTGATGTTGTAATGGTACATTTTCATTTGGCAATGTTACATTTCTCACTCATTTCATTCAAAAACGTCCGGTTTTCTAACCGGCACGGCACCCAAACGGCACTGATGAACAGTAAAAAAACGATCTCTGTTTATCTTGATGTTTAACTTTAAACAGTTGTTTTTGCAATCGACCGTTATATCATTGTCGGTGAACTTGGCTCTAAGTCGAAGTATTACGATGCCATAGATATGCAAAAGAAAATTAACTGATGTTTAAAAAACAAGACGAATTACACGACTATAATAAAAATCCTTGCAATGTATCGGGTCCGATCGGACACTTGGAAATGTAAAATGGTGCTACTTAGGAAACTAATTATTATCATGGTATTAGGTTGCTAGAAGGTTGTGTTCTTTTTATAGCAGTCTGTCGGTCTCTCCACTCGGCTATTGCTGCTTCTGTTACATATTACTTATGTTATTAATGTATCAGTTCGACTGTTCAGATGCTTGAAAGTGGTGCACACGTGCTAGAGGTGCCTATGCTGCCTTAATAGTATTTTGTCTGTTTTGTACATACACGCGATACGATATGTATAAATAAGGATACATATTTTATTTTATTTATTACATTGCCTAAATGACATTATTGTTATCACTTGTCTTTAAATTACGGCATCAGATCGTACCACGGACATTCGAAAGGGTCAATATACTTTTGTTCGATGATGTTATCTGCGACCCGAATCCGAACGGGGCCTAAGTCCTATTTACACGTACCTATTACTTCTACCCTGTCAATATCGAGATAACAATATTCGACCGGCATTAAAGTACCATGTTAAGACTCAGGAAACCCTGAGTAAAAACTCTAAATAAGTAAGTAGCTTTGTGATTATGTTTTTAATCGTCGGCTTAATTATCGCCGGCACCAATTTTACCTTATACTTATATAACCTTATGGTTTGGATTGCAACACAGTTAAATCTAAGCCATTTTGATAACTTCACAGAATTATTTACAGACAGAAAAGTTGTGATTTTATTTAAAATATTATTTGACTCATAATGTCAAGCTATCTAGCAATCGAAAATCAGCTTTAAATATTTATTCAAATTCTTTAAAATATGCGGTCAAAAGAACTTCAAGATATTCTAAATAAACGTTAGGTGCCTTTCAAAAGATAGGTGAAACATTTCATTAGGTTAGACGCGTTCACAAAGTTCCTCTCTGTGGTCGCTCTGTGGGTAGAGTAAATTCCATTTTCAAATTTTGGCCGTTACGTGGCGTCACCTTGCGGTACAAGGGACGGGGTGAGTGTTATCCCATTCTATATTTAAAAAACGAACTCTTGGAATTAAAATCGTTTCTAAATAAAAATATTTGTGCACGTTTCATTGTTTTATTTTTAGAAATTTATTGATGTCTTTCAATAGCTTTGTTTATGATACTTTATAAAACTTATACTAATGGTGACTATTGTGGCCTACCTTTTGAATGTTTTGAATACTTCTGCTTATTTAAAAGGGATGACATTCATGTCCAGTAGCCTAGTAAGTGGTTAGTGACGACCACCGAATCCGATGGCAAATCTTTGTATGATGAACACAATGATTTATTGGGCGTCTCTGTGTTATCTGCATTATGTTTAAGTGCCTTGCTTGGTATGCCAAGGTATACTGATATAATTGTAACAACTTCAAAGTAATAATATCATTTTTATTGTTCCCTTTAAACAAAACCTAGGCACTAAATATATATATTGTTTCATGCATGTAGTGCATAATGCATTACAATTTAGTTGCAATATCAAAATATCTCAACAGCACAATTTCCATAATGGTATTTCTGATTATGGATGTACAGTTGTAATTAAATACAAAATGTAGTATCAAATAATCAAATTAGATATTGATAGAACGTATAGGATTTTAAACTTTCGTGGTCATTTAAACTTCTAGGTATATAGATTATACCTAGCAACTGTCCTGTTCACAAAAATGGCGTCGCATCAAAGTTAGCGTCAGTCAACGTTGGCACGGCTAAGCCGAACTGCACACACAACTTGGAGCACATGAGAGATGAGACATAAGTTACTTCGTACTGTTGTTACGCTTTAACCTTTTGAGCGCCATGGTCACATATTATATGTGACAAGCGTAAACTGTCCCTGGACGCCAACGTCACAAATACGTGACAGAAAAAGCGGTATACAAAATCACGAAGTAAACAATTTGAACATTACTTGAATACCTGTTTATTTATATTACCTTAAAATAGAAGTTCTAATGCTTGTTTATTTCTGTTAAACGAGTTAAATAGCATTATAGATATTGAGACATTTTACGTTAAAAAGTAAGAAATCAAATCTTAAAAAAGAATGTTCTCACACGCCACAGTCACAAATATGTGACCGCTAGTGATGTAGCGCGAGTTAGATAATATCAAAAATTTACATCAAAGATCGTTTTAAAACTTCTTTTACAATGTATAATTTTAGATATAATTTAGTACGAGGATAAAACAGCATTAGTTTTATAGAATCAGACTTAAAAATACATTTTAATAGCTACATAGTCGAAGATAAAATTGGCTGGGTCGAATTTCGATATTCGCTAATCTTGACTCAGGCGCATCCCTAATACAACCCGAATTATCAGTGCCTTGTACGCCATGGTCACAAATAGACGACACATCGTGACGTCACAAGCACAGGCGATCAGAAATAGTGAAGAAAGTAAACATTATTAAAATATTTATTATTTATTTTATACTGACTGTTATAATGAGTGCGAATTTAATGACTACGGAGGAACTTCTTCGCATATTAGAAGGAGTTCCTGAATCCTAATGACGAAGGCTTTTCGGAAACAAAATCTTTGGACGACTATGATTTAAAGGTACCTACGGAAGTACCTACAGTAATTTTTTCTGCTTTTATTTTAAACAAAAATTAATCTTATTAAAAACCGAGATAATATCAGTAGGTATGTGGCCCAGTATTGGTGCTAGTAGACCGAATGTAACTTTTTTTTGTTAAAAATAAGTTAGATTGGTACATTTGGGAATGTTCTTTTTTCGTGAAACAACTATAGATATTTTTTTATGTTTATACGTACCTATACCTGATACATATACTTAAACTGTTTGAACATTCGGAATTATAAAGATTATAAATGTACCTAATTAAAAAAAAACCGTTTTATTTATTTTCAAATAATATGGTACGGGAACACATCGATAAGCGAGATTTACGTTGCTACATCCTTATTTCGGAAGCGAAATAGTCATACAAATGGCGGGCCGTCCACGCCATGGTCACAAATAGAAGACAGCAGATAAAGACTAGTGCTGTGCCTATAGTTATTACATTTAATTATATTGTCGTCTCATAACTGTTATTACGGTGTTATACAACTTTGTAAATTATGTATAACTATAACTATAGTAGGAGGAAGTGTAATTAGGAATTAAATTTCAATGTTACAAGGACATTATATTCTGAAATCGGAGACGAAATAAAAATACAATTAAATATCGATGTAGTATTGGAATCCCTATTTTTTTCGTAGGTATTTGCGCGATATTTGTGGCTTGGCGTTGAGGGCAGGTTCATGTGTTTTTGCTCTGGCGTTCAAAAGGTTAAGTACTTTAAACTGATATCTGAAGGATTTAACTACTTTATGTTGCCAAAACCTCAAAATTTCTATTTCTGTCTACTGTAGCTACTAACAAGGCTTAGGGCTAGCGCATACATACAACTTTTAGTTGAACAACTGTTTTGTTGTGTATCATATGTTTAAAATAATATATTAAAGTGCACATACTGTGAACTCGATAGTTGCTCGACAAAAAAGTCACAAAGCTTATCGATTTGCTTTTGATTTAAAAGTTGGACAACTATCGGTCAAGCGCTCAATTTGTATTGCATTGTATTGATGTGCGCAGACCATCGACTAAACAGTCGATCCGCGACTGACCGCGACTGCCAATCTCGTATAAGCATTTGAAGCGGCGCCACGTCTCTTGTCGCCATGGCTAACAGTAAGTCCCTCTTCTACTGATATGGCGCATCTTCATCTTGTACCTTGGCGTTTTATAAAAGGACCCACGAATAAAATTATTTCATTGAACGTTTCTTCACTCATTCTATAATATATGAAAAAAATTGTCTGGGTGCTCTTTTAGCTTATAATGTAACGTATGAAATATGCCACTAGATAATCTATCACTGAGTACAGGATATACACAGTAACTTTTTTTTTTAGTTCTCTTAAAATTTCTATTAAGCAAAGCACAAACTTAAACTATCTTGTTAATTGACATTGTTTGTAAACACCTTGACTCGAGCGTTTCTGAATAAAGACTAGTCGATTTGAGGAGATAAAAAGTCGATTCTATGCGCACTTCCATCAACTAAGCTGTTTGGTTGAGTAGAAATCACGAAAAGTGCAAAACTCGACGAAACAGTTTAGTCGATGCAACAGTTGTATGTATGCGCTCGGCCTTACCCCTGACAATTTATATACACTGGAGACCAGATCTTGGATCGCAACCAGGAAAATGCTGAGACGATAATAATGGTGGTGGAAACCCAAATTACGGACATATCCTTTGGCCTTTGGCTGCTCAGGTGAGAGAGTGGCTGACTCGAACAAAACCTCCACAAATTACGCGTTTGGCATACTAAGCCACGGCCCACCAAACTTAAGCATTGATTAATTACATTTACATACCGAAATTCCATGCACAAGCCCCAAACAAATAAAAAAGTGTTTGTTTTGTATATTTATTTATTTTTGAATATATTACCATCAATGTTGATGAAAAAATATATTTCGAAATATTTGAATTATTAAAAAGCAACAATGCGTTACAGAACGACAATATTACTTTTTATACAATGACAAATTTTTTTTATGAAACGAAAGCGACGAATTTAAAACAGTGATCGATCAAAAAGAAATGTTACCTACTACAAAAACAGCTAAGTTTTTATATCAGCTATTAATCATTTACCATAATCGTGTTACAAGCCGAAACAGTCAAACTTTAAATAAAAATGTTCGTATATGGGTATGTCTCGTGTGTGTCACCTGGGAAATCTAGTGTGTGGTAACCAACATATAAAAACGAAGTATGGCCAACTTTGAGCAATAATGTGGGATTTTGTCGTTCTACTCTACTCTCTACTCTATCTACATTAAGATTATATTATACTTACACGGACACTGATTTAAATAACAAATTATCTCGTACAGAAGAGAGTGTCTGTTAAATAATGATGTCGTAAAAAACACTGGCAGTGTATTTATTATACAGATAATAGATAGAAATATATTTTAGGCCAATCTTATCTCTCTCGGATAAGTGCCGTTTAACTTATGTGTACTCCTTGCTAGAAAATAACTTTTAAAGAATCTTTATCCAATCCCCGAACCTCTTACTGCCTAAGATGTTATTATCTCTTACTTATGTCCAGCAGTGGACTCTAAAAGTCTGAAGATGAAGCAAAAAGTTTTTTACCGCCCATGCCTTTCTTCTTGTCATGATACCAGAACCGGGGCCGACGGCTTTACGTGCCTCCGAAGCACGATAGCGCTCTCATTCAAGTAGCAATATGTTAAAGCGTTGCTTAATTTTGCAGATATTACGAATGGCAAGACAAGTTACGCTATGAGCGCTACATGCAAAGTAGATGGATACTACTTATGGGTTTTAAAATATAACTCAGGCCATATTATGCGTTTATAGTTTTTTGCACTAATTATGGCATACATGCTTGTGTTTACGCGGACAAAATGTATTCATTTTGGGATAGAAATTCCTGCACCACTACTTGTTCGTTTAATTCTCATTAAAATGCATGCGGTTAATAATAAGCAAAGCAAGTTATTTTGCTTGGTATTCGTCTACATTACCAAGAAATAAATGAATCTTTTAACTAGTTCGTAACCGCCCTCTTGCAGTGTACTATTCGTAAGGTACCTATAAATACCACATTTTGTGTCTTTAACTAGGTGCCATGGGAAATCTGTCGCCGCTGGTGTTGAGGTTGCACAAAGTGCAGTCAGTTCAGTTTTCTGAATTAAAGTTAGTTATTCGTTATAATTTACAAGTAAAATAAAATCTACTAAAATTATAAAAATATGTGGGCTATAAGTGGAATGTTCTCTATTGTAAACAATAGCAATTTAAAACCAGTCTATCATAGAATAGCTTTTAGATATAAGATTCGAATTTCCTTAGATTTATTATGTTCTTCGCATCTTAAATTTATCCGTGTGGTGACGGATTAAGAATACGGATTGTCACCACCCCATATCATCCCATGGGTGTCGTAAGAGCCGACAGAGGGAGCATATTATGCAGAAAACAGCACTGTAAGAGAAGGAAAACTTGATACAAACCCTATACCAACCCGTTTGGCCAGCGTGGTATAGTAGGCCAATTCCTCCTTTCAAAGGAGAGGCCTACTCCAGCAGTGGACTGATAAAGGCTGATGATGATGATGATAATGATGATCTTAAATTTGATTCCACCTTTCTGCTACGTTGCGCGATGTCTAAAATAAAGTACAAAGCGCACAAAAATAAGGCCACGGTGCTCTCAGCATTCATGCAGAGAGTGCAGTCTGTGCAGTGTCGATACTCAAAGCACAGATCTCAATGCGCGTCGGTTCCTACCAAGGAAGGAGCTTACTACGGGTTTGGGCGCCATACGACTCACTTGCATTATACAGTCGTTCGAAACTCTGATTTGCCCACTTCGAGTAACACACCAATCAGAGAGAAGAACACCGATCGAGTTTAGGTGAGTCGTGAGGTAGATAAACCCGTGGTAGGTCCGCAGGTACGTTATTCATTTATCTATGGCAAAGAGCCCAAAGCGCCAGTGTCGGCTTTTTCTTTACACTTCGTTGCTCGCAATTTCCCAGTCACGGTTCCTAAAAGTGCCTAAGTTGCAGTCCACATCTGCAACGTATTAAACCTTACAAACAGTTTCAAAGATACTACGTTTATACAGCGGCGTTGGATAATTTAACTTGTACATTCTATGGAATTTTTATGGAAATAGGTCGCCCATACAAGCCGTTTGTTACATACGAATGTTATACGCCCGAAATTAATATTCAATCTCATCGTAAATCTCATCAGATATATTTTGGAACGAAATTGAACCTACATATAGAATAATAGTGTTTCGCTTGAGCTAGTTTTGATAATATAATATAATATTCTTTTAATATCAACTTATCATCATCATCAGCCTTTAACAGTCCACTGCTGGACCAGGCCTCTCCTTTGAAAGGAGGAATTGGCCTACTACACCACGCTGGCCAAACGGGTTGGTATAGGATTTGTATCAAGTTTTCCTTCTCTTACAGTACTGTTCTCTGCATAATATACTCCCTCTGTCGGCTCTTACGACACCCATTGGATGATATGGGGTGGTGACATTCCGTATTCTTAATCCGTCACCACACACGGACACTTATAGGACGATTATAGTAATTATTTATATTTCTTAGAATGACGTTTGTCCCTTGCTATGACCAAATTTCATTACAAGAAAGAGAGCTAGAACAGTGGCTTTGAACTTGTGCATAAGGGACCGCTTGGCAAAGGAAGTTGCACAGACGAATAAAAGATTAGTAGCCAAGGGCTGTAAGGCATCAATTGCAGCCCGAGATATTTAGGCGCACGAGCGCAGCGAGGGCGCCTATAGCTCGAGGGTGCAATTGGTGCTTACACCCGAGCTAACTATTTTGCTTTACATCTCGATTATGAGGTAAGTAGAAAAAACCGGCATTACAAGAATAAAACATTTTAAAGTAAAAGTTTTCTATTCCCGCCTTTTTTCATTAAAAAGAATCAAGTAAAGAACTTTTTTTTTCAAGAACGAAATTGAGCTTCGCCGTTATTTATAATTGATGACTATTATACTCACACGAATACAAGGCTGAATAGCAAAGCGACCTCTTTGGTCATTGGGCTGAATGCATGATGTCTACTATTACCAGTATGATGGTTAGATGTACGCGAACTTCTTGAAAGAAAGAAGTGTTTTTTTTTAATTACCTACCGCCCTAGAGCTTTTCTAGCTACATTATTAACCTAGAGCGCTAATTAGTCACCTACAAGCCCCATTTGGGGGTAATAAGAACCTACGAACGTACGAATAAGCCCAATTCAACTAATAATACATTTAGAAATTCGCAAGTATTGAAACTGGTACATCAAAATATACAAGGTATGTCAAATAAAGATTTAGAAGTGGAGTTGTTCATGAACGGTGAATGCGTTGATATTTTGTGTATAACAGAACATTGGCTTAAAGATCACCAGTTCATGTGCAATTTTAATAACCATCTAGTTGGTAGTTCGTTCAGCAGACAAAATGCAATACATGGTGGATCGTTGATTTTAGTTAACAAGCTGCTTAAATTTAAGAATCGTAGTGACATTGTTAGTTTCTCTGTTGAACGGACAGTTGAAATAGCCTGTGTGGAGTTGGACCAACTTGTTGTGTTGAGTGTGTATAGGCCACCATCGTCCTTCTATGATAACTTTGAAAGTGTCATGGATGATGTGTTACGGAAGCTATGCCAACAAAATAAATCTATAAGAGTAGGTGGCGATTTTAATATTAATTTACTCGAAGATTCCCTGAATTGCCACAAAATTAAGAATTTGTTTAAGTCATATAATCTTGCATGCTTATTTTTGGAACCCACCAGGATAACTTCCACGACATCTACTTGTATAGACAATATATTTACAGATATTGTACCAGTTAGAAAGCAAATAATTAACAAATTAACATCAGATCATTGTGGACAATCTATAACATTTGCTATGCAGTCTAAAAAAGTAGGTAGAAAGGAATTGAGTGTGGTGCCAAAAACTTTGCGTCGTCTGGAGGGACTTAAGGATAAACTCACAAGTACACTACCATACTTATGCTATAATAACGATCCCAATAAGTTGTACAATTCTTTCATCTACATGTACTGTACTATATTCAGTTATATCTTTGTCCCTAAGAGGATCTCAGTTGCTGGTACTACATCCTTCAGTGAATGGGCAACCACTGGAATTTATAAAAGTAGAAATAAGCTTTACGAATTATATGAACAGAAGGTAATTAATAAAAATGATGAAAAATTTTGTCAATACGTAAGAAATTATTCTAAGTTATTTAAAAAGATTTGTCGTGAAGCTTCTTAGCTTGAAAAAAGCTCCAACTTTCCAAGCTCCACTTTATTTAAAATCAAAAATTAAAAACAGTGACAATAAAATAAAAGCAACGTGGGATATTATAAGCAATGAGACTGGAAGGGTCAAGATTAAAAGTAACGATTACACGCTTCAAGTAAATAAAAAGATATTAAAATCAGATTTTGAGGTTGCCACAGCATTTGAAAATTTTTTCACAGACATTCCAGTCTCAACCACTAAATCCCTGAACTCATCCCCCAATGACGCCGAATCTCTATTAAAAAAATGTCAATAGGTGTAACATTGAATTTAGATTTAGTTATGTCACTGACAAAGATATTGTAAAAACTTTTAATACCCTTAATTTGAAGAAGACTAGTGATCGTTGGGGCAATTCTGTTGTGATTACGAAATCCATAATCAACACAGTAGCACCTGAACTGGCAATGATTTTCAATAGATGCATTGACTGTGGTGTGTTTCCTGATCAAATGAAAAGTAGTAAAGTAATTCCGTTATTTAAATCAGGTAGCACATCTGACCCCACAAATTATAGGCCAATATCTGTGCTACCCACGTTTAGTAAAATTTTTGAAAAATTAATTCTAGGCCAGCTTCAAACTCATTTTAATAACAATAAGCTGTTACATGAAAAACAATTTGGTTTTACTAGGGGTCGCTCAACTACCGATGCTGGAGTTGAGCTTCTAGATATTATTTTTGATGCCTGGAAGGAGTCGCATGATGCTCTAGGAGTCTTTTGTGACTTATCTAAGGCTTTTGATTGCGTTTTTCATGAAACATTGATCAAGAAATTACATTACTATGGAGTTAAGAACACTGCTTTGGATCTCCTAACATCATATTTGAGTAATAGGATACAGAGAGTTGAGGTAAATGGAAAAGTTTCTATGGGTTCAGTGGTCACAATGGGAGTGCCGCAAGCTTCAATTCTTGGTCCATTCTTTTTCCTTGTATATATTAATGATTTGCCATATATTATGCAAAATAATGAAGAGATAGTGTTATTTGCTGATGATACATTTTATTTATTTATTTTTTATTTATTTATTAGCTTTATACACTTAACGTATATAGGTGGACTTAATGCCTTAGGCATTTTCTGCCAGTCTACCTTAGAGTGGTGCAGAGATTAATAGTAGGTGTATTCTAAAAGGTTGTTTGACTATATATATATCTATTTATTTAATAGACATTATGGACACATATTACATACAATTAAATCACAGTAATGATGCATATATACATATATATACCTACATACACATACATATTATATGTACATATATAAATAAATATATACCAATACATAAAATATATAATTATAAATATTACGATAGTTCTGCTAACTTAGCCAATAATAGCTGCTTTACCCTTCTCTTAAAACAATACTTATTAGTGGCCGTCCTGATTTCGAGAGGAAGGTCATTCCAGAGAAGAATAGCTTGGGTAGGAAAAGAAGAGTGGATGAAAGAAGATCTATGAGAAGGACAAAGAAGGAGGAGGTTATTAGATGAGCGAAGGTCACGATTGTGGTTGCTGCTTAAGTACTGGAAGTAAGAACTTAAATATTCAGGAGTATTGGGAGACATGAGGATAGAATAGAGAGTAGTAAGAGCACGCAGACTGCGTCTTTGACGAATAGGAAGCCACTTCAACTGGGAACGATAAGTAGACACGTGGTCATACTTGCGAAGATTGAAAATAAATCGAATGCAGTTATTGAGAAGACGGTCAAGTTTGTTAAGAAGATCTGCATTCAGGTCGTAGTAACATACATCACCATAGTCGATCAGGGGAAATACCAGAGTTTGCACAAGCATTGTCTTAGTTTTGGGTGGAAGGAAGTTTCTTAATCGATTGATAGCGCGTAGAGTATCAGTAACCTTTTTGCTGGTTTCAGTGACTTGGTTTCGCCAGCTTAACGTGCAGTCTAAATGTAAGCCAAGGTTTTTGACAACTGGGCACATTTCTATTATGTTGCTGTCATAGACTAATGATGGTAAAGTTGAGAGGTCTAGTCTTTTAATAGCCCATTGACTACCAATTACGATTGCTTGGCATTTGCTGGGGTTTACGGACAAACCAAACTTGTGTGACCAGTTCTTTATGGCGCTTAGATCCCTGTTAACCTCGTGAATTGCTGTTGAGACATCCTCAACAGATGCCTGAGAGTATATCTGCAAGTCATCGGCGTACAGGTGATAAGCGCATTGAAGATTGTGAGTTAGGAGATTAATAAACATAGAAAATAATAAAGGAGAAAGAATACCGCCTTGAGGAACACCAGAGCCATTGTCACGCCACTTCGATGATAAGTCGTCGAGGCGGGCAGACTGCTGGCGTCCTCGAAGATAACTAGAGAACCAATCCAGAGCTTCGGATGAGATCATAAGGTGGGTAAGGAGGGATAGCAGGACATCGTGACTGACGGTATTAAAGGCATTCGAAAAATCAACCAAAGCCAACACAGTGACTTTGGTGTTCTCCATGCCTTCCCTAATATCGCCAGTCACTTTGAGGAGGGCGGTTGTAGTACTGTGTCCAGGCCTGAAACCAGATTGGTAGGGGCTTAATAAGTTATTTGTGTAGACAAATCTAGACAATTGCCTCTGGACACAGGACTCTAGGACTTTGGACAAGAAAGGAAGAATAGAGATGGGACGAAAGTGATTCGGGTGAGAAGGGTTATGGATTTTGGGCAAAGGAATAACATAAGCTTTACGCCACAGGGCTGGAAAGGTGCCAGAAGTAAGAGAAAAGTTAATGATATGCGAGATGGCTAGAAGGAGTTGGTCTAGGATAGTAGTGATCATGCGACGACTAATGTTGTCGCATCCCACTGCATTAGACTTTATAGAGAGGAGTATCTTCTTGATCTCATCCGGGGCTAGTGGAGAAAAATGAAAAGAATCTATTTTGGGTCGTGTTAAACAAGCTAAGTAGTTTACTGTGAGACACTCAGTCTGGTGATCCAATGTGGTGGTGGTTGTGAAATGAGTATTGATGTCATCCAGACTGAGTGTCCCAAGACAGCTAACACGTCGCTGTTTGCCGATACCTAAAGTTCCAAGAAACTTCCAGATATCGGCAGGGGATGAGTAAGAAATGTTATGCAGAATGTATTGGCGTTTAGCGTTGCGTACCATCTGATTGCACCGATTCCTTGCAGACTTGAAAAGGTTCCAGGTATTGTCGCAGCGGTCCTTCTTATAGTTCCGGAAAGCTCGGTCCCTGCGCCTCATGGCCATTCGCACACCCCTCGTAATCCAGGGTGACGGTGGGCGCTTTAATTTCACCTTCCTTATAGGGGCATGGACATCATAGAGTTGGCAAACATTACCATTAAAAATACGAACCTTATCGTCAATTGTCGATGAACATTCCATAGCTTCCCAGTTAATATTAGCCGCATCTTCACAGAGTTTGACAAAATTCATACGACCAAAACAACGCCTGTGCAGAACTTTAGGCGAGGATTTGGGGAGTTTTAGGCGGTATGAAAGGAAAATAAGGTCGTGACGGGAAAAGCCGGGAGCAGGAAATTGTCCGTGCAAGGAAACTAGGGCAGGAGAAGATGTAATAATTAAGTCGAGCCAGGTATCCTCCCCATCAGTGTTGTGGTGAGTGGGTTGTAGTGGCAGAATGTGGAGGTTGGCTGACTCAATTATTTCAAGGAGTTTACGGGACCGGCTGGATTGGGGAGAAAGGAGATTGGTATTGAAGTCGCCCATGATAATGTGATGTTCATACTCTGACCCTAAAGATTCCAGTATCGGCTCGATACTGGAGAAATAATCGAGAGTCGGTGGACAATAGACAACGCCAAGAACGGCATTAGCCCCTTTGACGTCAATTTCGAGAAAAAGATATTCTGCAGGTGAAGAAGCCGGTGACGACTCAATAATTTTGAATGGAATGGCACTGCAGAGATAAATAGCGACACCACCCCCTCTCTTACCGACACGGTCATTCCGTATTAAAATGAAGCCGGGTAGAGAGTAAGATGTAGAAAGAAGTTCAGGTTTTAGCCAACTCTCCGAAATCAGGACGGCGTGTACATTAATATCGGAAAATGTCTCCAGTAAGTCGTTGTGATGGCTGGGTATGCTTTGCGAATTTATGTGGCAAACATTTAGCCATGGCTGGGATTGCTGAGCAACGAAGGATTGTCGCTAGCAGTCACCCAAATTGCCATCAGCGGAACAAAAACTATTATTATCACTTAAGTCAGAGTCAGCTGTATCATAAGCAGACAGACATGCATCGTCATCCGAATAATTATCCATAAAATAAATAATACAAAATATATAAAATTATAATAAATACTAATATACTAAATAATATATACCTAATTGTTTTAAAAAAATTGCAAGAATAAAATATATTAATGAATATTAGACATCTCTGCACCACCCGCCAGCTCACACAAGCAACACGAAAAAAAAAAAAAAAAACCAAAGCAATAATGTTTCCGAACGCATAAGCCAGAAGTTTCACGTCAATGTCAATTTGACAGCTGATGTCAGACTTGTCAATACAACAAAATAAACAAATTAGCAAACGCGATAAATGTGACTAAATAAATGTGGGTAACATGGTTTACTAATTATACATAATATTGTAGGTAACGGTGGCTAAGAGCTAATGTAAACAAAACAATTTTAAGATTATCTTGAATACATGCGTAAATGATTGTAACTAACGTTGAAGTACATATGAAATAAGAGCGAATCTAGAACGATTGATTATTTACGCAGTTTAGCGCTTGTGTTGGACGTACCACTCGCAGTGTCGCTCCTGTTTGCCGAAGATAAGCCGCTTGCAGCCCCGGAGTGCTTCAGCATCACGGAGTTTAGCTGCTCCATGGTGGTTATCTTAAGGCGGCTACCATCGGATGCCTTAGCCACGATGACGCCGTCCTGGGTCCAACATGCCCGCATCCCGAAGTGTTGTCGAGCCTTTGTGAATATAGCCTGCCGTGGTTTCGTCAGGAACTCCTTGACCGATATAGCTGTACCCTTAAGTTTGGTCTTGGCCTTCCAAACTGCTGTTCTGGCATCTCCATTAGTAAACCAGGCCAATATTGGTCGCTGGTGATCCTTCTTAGGCGATCCAATTCTGTGACAAACATTGATGTCAGGTGCCGCCACGGTGGAAAGCTCCAGACGGTGAACAATGTTAAGAACTGAAGCCCTGCAGTCCTCTTTCTCATCCTCTGGCACCCCAAGAAACACAAGAGCCTTGCGCCTGTGCCTAGTCTCTATTGCATCGATACTATAGCAACATTCATTCACCTGTTTGCGCAGAAGGCTAAGCATTGAAAACATCAGTTCTCTAAAGGTTCTGAACTCGTCGGCTACTTTTGCAACAGTTTCCTTTGCCGGGCCCGCAACTTGCAGCTGTGCCTCAAGCTCTGCCATCCTCTTTGAGAAGGACTCCTCAAGACTGTCCTGAGCCTTTTTAATATCAGCAAGTTGTGACATCTTTGTTTTGCAGTGGTTTTCTATGAGTGTTGAGAAGAAAGGAAGTGAGTATGTAAGTGCTGGCAGGTGGTGTAGTTTACTGGATGTTTATTACATAAACAATACTGTTCATGTAAGTACTGTATTTTCTGAGATAATACAACAATTTAAACTCACTATTATACTATAAATTAATTAAATAAAAACTTGATAATTTTTATCAGCTGTTAACTTTTTGACACCTACCGCCCAGTACATCACTTACCTTTAAACTTAGACGTGAACAATCAAATAATGACGATGTAAATAACGTTCGCTCTAAAGTAGTTCAATGGTTTACTGCTAACAATTTACTGTTAAATGAAAGAAAAACAAAATGTTTACGATTTTCAAGACCGAATGTAAAACAAGTTAAACCTAACATATGTTTGAATGGAGAAGAGTTGGATCTTATAGATAACACCATATTCTTAGGCATAACCTTAGATTCTAAGCTACAGTGGGGCCCACATATAGGTCAGTTGTCGAATAGACTTAGCTCTGCAGCGTACGCGGTTTATAAAATTCGTCAGTTAACTGATATAGATACGGCCAGATTAGTATATTTTAGTTATTTCCACAGCATAATGTCCTATGGCATTTTATTATGGGGCAACGCAGCTGACATTCAAACTGAGTTTGTACTGCAGAAGCGGGCTATTCGTGCAATCTACAGTCTTGGTTCAAGGCATTCACTGAGGGAAACATTTAAAGAAATTAAGATAATGACTGTCGCATCTCAATACATTTATGAGAACTTGTTATATGTCAGGAAAAATATAAATATGTTTTCTAAATTCAGCGACATTCATAAATTAAATACACGAAACAAAAACAAACTTGTTCTACCTTCAACTAGACTACAAAAAATAAGTAACTCATACAAGTGTCAAAGCATACGTTTTTACAACAAAATTCCAGGCAATATTCAGGAACTAAGTATTAATAAATTCAAAGTATTTATTAAACAGAGCTTGTGTTCAAAAGCTTATTACTAAGTTAAAGATTATTTAGCAGACAAAAACGCCTGGAATTGAGTTTAAAAATTATGAATTGACATTAAATTATGAATTGACATTATGAATTTTGACATTTTGAAATTAGTGACATAATATTTTTATTTACATTTGTAGTACTTATATCTTTACATTCTGACATTTTTGATTTGACATTTGTAATTTTATTTATTTTGTTTTGACATTGTTATTTTCTTTTGACAATTAAAATTACTTAAGTAATATATTATTATTTTATTTTTTAGACATTCTTAAATTGACATTCAATAATATTTTCTGACATTTAAATATATGCCATTTAATTGTTTAAATTTTTATAACTTTACATATTGTTTACAACATGTATTTTACTTTGTATTAGCATGTAAAGTTGTGAGTACGATGTAGGCATTATTAAACATATAAACAAATAGTTGTGGCAACCTTTCTGATGGCTTAGGCTGACATGCTTATGCATACACCTTCTGATGGCGTGGAGGCATAGTGATACAGATCGTGCTGGCTCCCTCAATCAAGGTTGAGCCGTACGATTGCAGTTGAATGAAGGCCATCAGTGGGCCGAGTCAGTCAAAAGCGTCAGATGATTTCCTGCATTGTACTTGCATACTAAACCCTTTTTTGTCTGGACTTTAAAAGATCAAGAAAAGACTAAATAAATTGAAGTGACAAAAAAAACAATGACTGAGTTTGTTTCGGCTTTTCTTCTCAAGAAGTCATTTAGCTAGGAAAAGCCGGCATCATCTAGAATAGGGTTTTGACATGTATAAGTGTTGTAAACAACCAAAATGCAGAAATAAATATGTCTTTATGTCTTTATGTCTACTTACCGAACATGAGAGATGTAAGTGATATTTGCTGCAATAAGGGACATATATAATACTGATACTACAGAGAAATGTTAAGTTTTGATTGAATTTTATAGAACTTGTTATGTGCTATTTTCTGTTTTTATTCTCGTTTACATTTATTACAATCTGTGTCAATATTTGTCACTACCTATCTATGCGTGGATCAAATTCAGAATCGATTTTTAAACGGGAAGGCAAGGCACCATTATATTTAAATGACTCTGTCTTGCCTATGTAGTGCTGTTCTGAATGTGGATTAAGTAAATAATGTTTGTTTGTTATTTAACGCAAACGTATTTATCTATCATTACTAGTCATCAAAAGTTTTCTGTAGTGGTTATTGGTATTTACCTTATAGTTTGTAAATTGTTCAGACAGCCACTTATTTTATATTAAATCGAAATCACATGAATTGTAAAAAATATTTTAGTATGAATGTTACACTGTACCAAGTCTTCAAATGTACGTTGATTTCTGCATAACGGCATACTTACCGCACAGCATATGAATTTAGCACTAAACGTTTCTTGACAAAGTTAATAACACGGGGTGGCTAAGATGGCTACATTTAGTGAGGCCGTCAGGCGGTACTTTAAACTAGATTAATGACCGACACCACGTGAAGCTGTCGGTCTCAGCCGACATTAGGAGGCTTCGTGTCAAGCGTCGGCCCGCCGTAATGCCTGCTGATTACTTGCCTAACACTGAGATGGGTCGGGATAAAGCCATGATAAACATTTTTAAAATACTTATCTCAATTTTGTAAGCAATATTATTTTTCAAAACCAAGTTAATCTTTCTTAGGAAGAATGAAGTTGATGAAGTTAACTTTTGGGTAGTTTGTTTTATAGTTTTTAAGTAGTGTGTAAAAGTGAAAGTGTGTCATATACCAACTAATTTTGATGATGAAGAAATGTCTTGACTGTACTCCATCCGATTTTATGAATTTGAATATGTGCTCGAAACCGAAAGTAAAAGTTATTCAACGAGAAAAATAAGAATAAAATTATCTACCTATTGTAGTTCGAGATAGGAATCAACAGGGTAAATATATAGTATTTTCCAATAATAGTACGTGAAGGGTGCGGGCTTATCGCTTTAATATACGGAGAGAAAATGTTTCTTTAGCTAGTCTATCGCTGCGAAACCTACCTTTATCCGATAAAACGTTGAAGGTGAAATTTAGTAACACAGTCTCCCTTTTACGAATGAAACTTTCGATGCAAGCAATACGATCTTAATCTGGCTTTAAATCGCTTTTAAGAGAGTAAAGAATATTATTAGTGCAGCTGGTGTTGGCAACGCAATTATGTGTGCTGTAAACTGGACTAACACAATATCTATTATAGTTTATTGTGTTTTATTTGATTAGGGTATTAGGTTTGTGTATTTATGATACACAAAAGTAAATTATTATTTTACTATCTTATCGGTCAAACTCTATTCGATGGATCATCATCATCCCTGTATATAGAGAGCTCTCAGACATGCAGGTTTCCTCACGATGCTTATTGCATACAATTAATAAATCACACACACATATCGACACTTTATACCGTAGTAAACGTGTTATATCTTATGTCAAGTAAAACTTATACGTGTACAAACATAAAATGGATGTGTTAAAGAAATCGATCCCTCGCCGACAGGAGATTGGAACGCATACTGTTCTTTTTTACCGTCCCTATATTTTATACGTGAAGTTTTTATGTTCTGCAAAATTGTATGCAGTCTGCGCGGAATGGTGTCCTTTCTACAGCGGACGATGGCGTGCACTTGTGGGTCGTTTGTTACATTCTTACTTTGTCGACACTGGGTTTGATTTGAGTAGAATTTTACAATAGATATACTCTATACATAGAAAAGCGAAAGGTCATCACGAAATCTTGAAAACCGCTGAACGTATAAAGATAAGATTTGGTAAGGAAGTAGTTTATATATAGTAGACGTTCGCTTAGAACGGATGTTTTGCATGTTTGCATTGTCTAAAGCTTTTTTCCGAGGGTGAAGCCGCTGGCAAAAGCTAGGACAGATATAAAAGTAGGTGAGTTACTTGTTTGAAGTGCAACCTTACCACTTTAAAGTAATTCTTTAATTATTAAGATTAATATAAATTATATTATTAAACTCAAACTCAAATATGTTTATTTCCATAAAAATGTTTAAACTTTTTGGACACGTCAGAAAGTCATACAAATTAAAATAAAAAAGTAACTTTAAATGCATATTTAAACTTAAGACGATTATTCTTAGATTAAAAATTGTTTGCTTTAATAAGGCGAACAAGTAAAAAATAATGAGATTGTTGCTATAGATTGATGACGAAACATTTTCCTTCGCCGGAGAGTCTGCGAAAGACACTTTCAGGAAGGATAATCTAATCATGGCTGACCTTCGAAGCGGATTCATTATCTCCTTGGTATATTGGTAATCGCAACGACCTATAATATGAATCTTGTCATGTCTGGCATTTTATGATAATCACTAATCAATCATTGCTTAGTTATCTTCGTAAGATAGATTAGGAAATAATGTAATAGTGTCTAAGTATGGAACTATGTGGTAGGCATTATTTCAGCGTCAAGAGTTGTAACTAAACATGCAGGAGACATCGAAAATAACCAGGATATTACTCTTTTGTTTACATGTCCACACCCTAAATAAGTGCTACGTTATTATCGATTCTTTTGCAGGCTAAAAGTATAGTGAATCCGTTTGATATGAAACTACGTATGTGTAAAATTGAACAACAGCTTTATCCATCTTTTACTGTGAAGAAGTTTATACAGGTACAGTGTGTTGATATGCATTTGCAAATAATTCTCAGGGGTGAATATACTATAACTGAATACAAATACATGAAAAATAAGTCACAAAAACTTTTAATTATACATTTATCCCTTTGAACGCTGTATTCGTCTAAATTACCTCGGTGTATTCACTGCCGCCGCCACTCAGCTGATCGCCGCGAGCTCGCGTTGCAGGTACCGAACTCACACAAGCATAGGTACCTACCGTGCAGTCTTATTCTGCACCAGTCAACAATTAATTCCGATTTACTATCTTAATAACATTGTATGAATGTAGGTTCTTATATCATCGCACACTGTTTAAACTAATTTTAGGTCACTAAGTGCACCATTATAAAAATATTTTGCCAATGCAGATCAACATATCGTATAAGTCTTGAAGACCTGAGCAGACCTTAAGTAACGTAAAACGTAAAAGGTGGGTGGAGAAATCGAATCACTATCGGTAGTTACAAGCGCTATCGACAAATACTTTATTAAAGGATGGTTCTTGGTCCCCAGGGCGCTTACACGTGACGATTAACAACCGGAAAAGAGCCACTATTAAGTATCGGCTTCCTTCACAAACGAAGGAATAAAACGGCTCATTCATTTCCCACAACGTTTGCGAGTATAATTACCAGCGTTATTCAAAGGGAGCAGAACCTGCAAGAGATGCCTTAGAACTTAATATCCGAAATTCCAGTTTCCATTCACTGTAGTAATTGCCTAAGAAGAAAAGAAACGGTTTCATAAAAGAAAAGAAGTTCGCAGATTCGCAACGCTTTAGCTTCAGATAAGCACTTACATAGACTCGAAGAGTTCACAAAGATTGAAAAACTTCCGCATGAGTTTTATCTTTTTTGGACGAAACGTTTTATGGAATGCCACATTTCTGCCTCTTGTATCGGAACAAATAAAGTAAAAGATGGAAGTGCGTTCATACAGTAATCTAAGTTTAGCGTAACTTATGTGAAATATTGTTATACGGAATGTTATTCCGTATGTACATATATTTGCGATTGTGATTTTGCGACTAAGTTATTTGGAGGAGCTGAATGTATAAAGTACGCAAGACGAAAATCTTGTCATCGTTGAATCTAGCTTGTTTTTCAAATAAACATGAGCAGTTTAATCAAATAGATAGTATTCCGACATATCACATGATCCTGTTTCCTGTTGATATTACGATATACTATGAAAATATTGGAAAATTATCAAAACAAGGCGTTACATATGTAGCATTTCCGTAAACGTAAGGCTTATGAAATTTATTTAGGACGAACGTTCAACTCTCAAGCAAATTTAGCTGTTGTATAAACATCAGCAAATCATGAACTCTGGTTTTGAAATAGCAAACGTTAAACAGGCGAGGATTAGGAATTATTGTTTGAAGTTCATTGGTCATGCAAGCACTGACAGCTAATAGAAAACATGTTCACGCAAGAGCGTCAGTAAACAGAAACGGTTATTACGTGGATGGAACTCATTTCATTTTGATATCATTTCGGCCGAACTATTCAGTACCTGTTATCCATGATATTATGCCATCGTGTATGTTCGTAGTCGGGTGCGGAACATGTTCCGATAGCCGGTCCGATAACGATGCACTTACGTTAACGTTACTCGTTTTCTAAGACGTTTCATTGATAAGGTCGCACCTCGCTTAAATCGATGGTGTTATCCATAGAAAAGTGTGTCCTGATACGGCCATGTAAATAAACCAGACCTCTTTCTTATGTCGCCTCTTTAAGGTTTGGCAGCTGAGATAAAATATAATGTTAGTTCAGTGTGAAACTGATACATCTCGGTACGGGTCACGTCAAACTTATACTTGGTTCTGGTACTTTCAAATAAGATAGTTGGGGCTGGATATGAACAAACTGCTGCTGCTGTCTCACTAATCGTAGACACAAAATAACTCGATGCATCATAGCGTAACAGCAATCTGACCTAAAGCCAAGAGCAGCACTGCTCACTCAGTCATTAGGAATCGAGACACCTAGTCAGTTGTCGAACTAGTCTGGTATAATAACGATCTTCCACATGTATTGTCAAGTCGTTTCATTTCGTATGGGTGTTTGCTTACTCTGGTGTCGGAATTTTTAGACCACCCGAAGGCTCCCAACATGGCCTTACGACCGGTAAAGCCTTCGACATGTTCTAAGATAAGAATACGGACCGACAGCTCTACGTATCCTCCAAAGCACGGTAGCGCTCTAATGTAAATGCCACACACATTCAGCCATCCAAGCGGTGGTTAGTGCAAGCATTACTTAACCTTGCAGACCTATTACCAAGTACAAGCCAAATCACTCTTTAAAAAAAGTAGCAGGCTGTTGCTTACCAATTATAAAGTTTTATTACCTGTGTTATAAATTAGGGGAGATGTGCCCAAAGCGGGCACCTTAAGGGAAAGTTGAAAAAAAAGTGCTTTATAATTTTGCTACATAATAATTTTTATTGTTTATAGGTCCACTATTAAATGCTTTTGAATGTAATACATTTCAAATTAAGTTACATTGAAAAATACTATAATTGTAGGCAAATTAGCAAACCTCTACGATTGCCCTCTTTGCCCAAGGGGGTGGCCTAAAACGGACACTCACTTAGGGCAAAACAGGCATGGGTTAAGGTAAAGCGGGCATAGGTAAATTTTGTCAGTAGATTATAAAATTATTAAAAAAGCAATAGTCATACTTTGCCTTCATTTTATATGGAATAAAGGAAACAAAATATCATGATCTAATTTTGTATTTCAATCAATAAAACTTTGTACTTACATCACTTAGCAGAAGCAATATAACGATTTGAAAAGAATCAGCAGTCTTCTGTTGAACTTCCTACTAATTAACAATAAAAAACGAAAAACTAGTCTTTTTCTCATCTAATAATATATAATATTATAAAATTAACATAAAATGTATATGAATATTAGTAAGATATCTTCTAACAAACATAAATAAACTTTAGTAACAAGAATATCCAATTATTCATTTTAACAATGTAGTTACTAAACTTTACTTAATATAATCAGTCTTTCTAGTTACTCAATAAGTGGTTACGCTTGTAATTATTCACCATCTAGAAGAAAGAAAACATAAACTATAGCAATTTATATTTTGCAGATAGAGAGTGGGCAAAGCGGGCCGTACGGCAAATATGTCCGCTTTACCCTGCCCGCTTTGCCTTCTTCGTTACTTGAAATATTCAAACAAAATTTAACCTCAAAATTTTAAGACACGTGGCGTTTAATGGAACTAATTAACGGCCAGAGAATCACTTAATAATTAATGAATATTGATTATAGCATTATATACACTAAAAAACAAAGAACATGTAACACATACCTTAAATTTTTTTTCAAAAATCCACCTAAAACAATTTTGTGACACAGCACGCTACTGCGCGCTTGCATGTGAACTGGACGAATGACAGGAAGTGCGCGGGCCGCGGGGACTATAGTGTTGCAACAGAAGCGCGCGCTTTTTAATAATGGTGCAATGAACGATTGTGCCCGCTTTAGGCATGGTGCCCGCTTTGGGCACATCTCCCCTACCTACGGCATACCACATATTATTTATTATTGACTAGCCGTAGCTTAGCTCCCCTAAGAGGAGCAGTGTACCTACATGTTTGATAATCAAAAGTTATTACTTTAATTACGTGAGTGGTTGTTTAAAAAACTATGCCTTTTTATTCCAGCTGTGCTGTGTGTAATAAATTTATTCATGAAAATCGTTGTTTGAATGAACGTTGTGTTGTGGGATGTGAACGTATGGTAGCTTATTTTAAAATCTATTTCAGAAAGAAAAAGCCAATAAATAAGTTATGCCAACATCATTTGAAAAATATTAAACTTGTTTGTAGTTCTCAATCAATTATTTATTACTGCCGTACATAATCACTTTACTGTAATTTTTACGATTTAGATTTCTGAAGCTTGCTGTCAACTTTTTATTGTCCAAGCTTTAAACTATGTAGCGAATTATATAAGCAACTCACTTATATGAGGTTAAATTGTGGATGTCGCGGTATGCCGAGTGGTTTTTAATCGGTAAGCTCTGCTCTACCCCGATATTTCGACACACCATCTTGATTTCCACAAGGACAAAGGAGACGTACTTAGATTTCTAGCTTTTGCACATGTAACTATAGGAAAGTAATAAAGGTATAAATACCTTAATTATTTTCTCTCTATAAATAGATAATGAGTCAGTAGAAGTGGCGAAATATGTTTCTTTACGTATTGTGTATGACAGGTTGCTATGTGACTGCCGGCCTATAATGGGATTTTTTTATCATTGTGGTCCCCCTTTCCCATAATGTCAAGGTTTCTGTTAAACGAAGGTTTTTGCTTAATTATTATAGTGAAAACGTAGCGTAGCTAGCGAGCCTAGCGCAGACGGTTGTCTATTGTTTACCCGAAGATTATATACCATAATCATCATATTCCCGAATTTCATTTACCCGAATTTTATTTACACCGATAGACTACCATGTGCCGTGTGGTTGACGGCATAGAATACAAGTGTCACCACCCCCTGTCTTCCCGTGGGTGTCGTAAGAGGCGACTAAGGGATGACACGATGCAAATACCATCTTTGCGTAGAGACGGAAAACTCGACATCAAACCCTATGCGACTGCCTCGTTGGTCTCGCGGCATAAATGTGCGCGTGGGATCGGGAGGTCCCGGGTTTGATTCCTGGGTCGGGCAGTGTTATTGGGTTTTTTTGTCACGAAATTCTCAGTAGCAGCACGGAGTCTGGAAATGTGCCCGGTACGGCAATAGGCTCGCCCCTTATTACGTGGGACTAAAGTATATCTGGCGAAAAGTGGGTGTAGAAATATACCTCTGCCTACCGGGGATAAAAGGCGTGACGTTATGTATGTATGTATGTAATACCATGTAGGGGGGCCCCAGTTCAAAATCCAGGGTGCGCACCACTGATTATTCTAAATGATTTTTCTAAGTTATGTGCGTATTAATTGTTAATTATTGCTTGTTCTGAAGATCTTCGACATTCATAATGTGGAGTCAATACCATGACATTGGTGCAGAAGATGAAATATCGCTATCCCTTTGAACTGCGGAGGTCAGACGGCAGTCGCTCTAAGGAAATGCTAATAGGTATTCTGTCAAATCTAGTTGGACTAGAAAGCGGACTGCAGGCTCCTTGCTGAAAGTCTTGAACGCTACCGTGATAACGGTAGGACGGCAGCGACTAGCTACTACCAGATGAATTGACATCATACATGTGAATAAAAGTTAATGTTTATGAGAATAATAAATAAAGATTAATGTTTCGCGAAAATGCGGTCTGCTAGCAGTTTACCAGAATCTATGACTTATTCAATTGTTAGTGTCACAATTCGGTGCACTCTCCTGAAATACGGAGTACAATGGGACATTTGAATTTTGAAAGGCTTATTAAACTTGCTCTTAATGATAACAATTCGCATTAGTTATTTGTATTTATGCGGTAAACGATTTAGATGCTTGAACTAATGTATTTATATCCTGAGAAATAATTTGAAATACATGTTTTCATACGAGTTTGACCAGTTTGTTACTCAATTATTATTCTTATTAGTATCAGGCCTGCTTTACATTTGTATTCATCATTTGCTCGTCTTTTGGTAACATACAAACTCAACAAAATATGTTGCATGCGGTATTCTGGTAACAATACTTACGTTTTATTATTGCTCTACGATGATACTGAAAATTTATTAACAATCCCACTATAGTACACACGCGCGCAAATGCACGCACACGCACGCACACACACGCTCACACACGCAGACACACGCACGCACACACACGCACACGCACACACATGCACAACATGCACACACACGCGCACAGATGCACACACACGCACACATGCATGCATTCACGCACTCATTCTAATTAACTCAAATTGTTACACTTAATTGTAAATTTATTATCAATAGTTGTTACAAAAGGCTACTTGTTTCTTTGATGGAGGACGCTGATGCCTATAATACAAGATATTTATTTATCTTAGCATAGGTATTAGTTGTTACTCGAAATGATTATACACTGTTAACCTTAAACCTACTGTTATTTTAGACATGTAATCAAAACATTGTTAAGGTGCAAAAAATAAATTATTAAATTATTGCTCTATGCTATCAAAAACACTGTATGTGATTGTATATTTTTACAGTGATTAATAAGACTGCTGATTCTACTTTACACTAGAATTTTTATTCGGCAGAGCTTTTTTTGTACTGATAAGGTGGTACCAAGTAGGTACATACCCTTTGCAGCCCAGCCCCATTGCAGCTGCATTCCTTATCTTTCGTGGCGTTTGTCTATAAAGAAATAAAATTCGCCACTTTTCTGCAGTAACACGAGTGCCACCAATAAGCCAAAAATTATATTAGGATAGTCATAAGAAAGAGAAAGTAAAACACTCGTAGGTACAACTTATAACACCACGGTAACCTTCAAGTTATTTGTGAAACATACGCTTATGGTGAAGTATGAATATGTCTCCCCTGGTTCCACGAACACCCTTGACGTTATCTCTAGTGTTGTAAGAAGTAATTGAACGCAGAAAGCAAGGTTGTGCTACTAAGCTTAAGGGTGTTATCGCATTTGCGATTTTTCAGAGTACTTTTTGCGCGCATGCTTTTTGCAAACTATATCACACAGGATACTTTTGCAAGGACGTCTCTTTAGCGTAGCGTGGTCAAAACGCATGTAAACGCACAAATGACAACAGTTTACTTGAAAAATGAGAAATCATTGTTAATTAACTACAAACCAATTAAAACCTCATCATAAGCATACCTCAAGTCCGCTGCTCGATATAAGCCTCACCAATGACCAATGAGGCTGATTTTCAGCTTTTCTTGTCTAGCCATTGCCACTCTTTTTTGTATATCCTCACTCCACCCAGCCACTCCTGTTAGAACCTAATTGTATGAAATGATTTATTTTGATACTGACATCGAAGTGATTATTTCAATTTCTTATCGTATATTCTTTTGCAGTTTTACGTTTTGGATAGCTACATCAGTTATCATCGCAATGACTAGACAATGTCACTTGCTAATCCGTGTCGTTTCAATTTAAAATCATGCGACAGATTTTTGTCGTACTTTTGCGCCGATCTTGTCTACAAATCGCTAGTGTGTTCCGCTCTTTTAGGGTAAACTAATAATCCCGCCTGTAAACATTTACTGCAAGAACATGGGCATTTTCCAGAACTGCTTCGTTCATTAAAGGATCTCGGTGGGACTGTTATCGTCACGTTTGATTCGCCTTGTCGTGATTGCCTTTGGTAGCTAGAAATACAATTAGACATACAAACGATTACACTGTCGTTTTCATTGATATCAAAGGGTGTTTGTTGGTTTGTCCTTCTTGGTTTGCACTATGTATTGGATTTTTATTAAACTTTGGAGTAATATAGCAACAGCCGCATAACACAAAAATCTTTCCCAAACGGATTTTTAAGAAACTTTACGTTTTTTTATATATGCTTACGCCTGTATCCCCGAAGAGGCAGGCTGAGGTGTAATATTACACTCATACTTTGCAGTAATCTAGCTCATATATCAAAATAAAACATGCCTTTCGGAGCGATAGTCGATACCGACGCCGATGAAGCCGCTAGTACCCAATAAATATGTCTTGTTTAAGCTTGCAGTAATATTCAACTATTGCCAGCGATAGTCAAGTTGTTTAGTTGTTGGTTTTGTTTTAGGGTAGCGTTTGCCGCTAGGAATACATAATCACTGTAGCGACTATTCATGAGTTCTTATTGTAACTATAGACTTTATTTATATTACAGAATATGGTTGTGGTTGACGGCATAGAATACAAGTGTCACCACCCCCCATCTTCCCGTGGGTGTCGTAAGAGGCGACTAAGGGATAACACGATGCAAATACCATCTTTGCGTAGAGACGGAAAACTTGACATCAAATCCTATACGACTGCCAACGAGGCAGTCGTATAGGATTTGATGTCGAGGTCTCGCGGCATAAATGTGCGCGTGGGTTCGGGAGGTTCCGGGTTCGATTCCTGGGTCGGGCAGTGTTATTGGGTTTGTCTGTCACGAAATTCTCAGTAGATGCACGGAGTCTGGAAATGTGCCCGGTACGGCAATAGGCTCGCCCCTTATTACGTGGGACTAAAGTATATCTGGCGAAAAGTGGGTGTAGAAATACACCTCTGCCTACCCCTTCGGGGATAAAAGGCGTGACGTTATGTATGTATGTGTAATATGGTATTGGCGCACATTAAGTCATTAATTGATTCACTTTTTTATTTTCCTCAACATAAAATGAGTAGCCATATTGTTATTTTACTTCGATTTTCTACTAAATACTGCACTATTCGACTATAGCAGTAAAGCCCGCTTATTCAGTAGTTTCTAGGATGTAGCATTTAACGGTGCAACGTTTTTATAATAACCAGAATCATCATCATCTCAGCCTAAATATTTTTACAGCTGAACAGAGGTGGTCATCTTCAAAGCTCTTGACACAGACCCATCTTGAGTGAATGACTGCTCGCATCCAACCACTTTCCGCGTTCCCAATCAGATCGTCGGTCCAACTTGTAGAAGCCTCCTCCAGCTGTTCATCCGATATGTGGTCACTGTTCCGAAATCTTTCTCGTTCTTTAAGACTTGCATGCCCACTGCCACTACAGCTGGACTATGCGGGGGCTTTAACGATGACTGTGGTTCTCAATCGGATTTCGTTGTTTTTATTCGATTTCACAAAGAAACTTTGAAAGTAGCAATATATTATAGAGCATAGCCAGAATATTTCACATAAAATGTTAAAATTCTCTAAAGATGGCAGACAAATCAATGTAGGTGTATATTTATCTTGACCGTATTGATGACGTGAAACCAATAAGCTTTTCCACAAGCTTTTAGTTTCCTGAAGGACTAAAATAAAGTAAGAATTTTATTACGAAAGAAGAAATACTTAGTCATGTTTTCATAATTATTAATGGGATTAGCCTGATAATCAAAGCGTATTTAAAAAATATTTTACTCAAGAAACAGAACGAAGGAGGTACATTTATAAATTAAAATAACGCTGCGTCATCACTATCTCTCTCTTATATTCCGATCTATGTCATAACAAACCTCCCAAATTCTAAAATAGGATCACATTGGATTCTAATTGATTGATGTTTTCATACATCACGAATTCTATTTTGTATTCTATTCAAACAGAAATGGAATAAAAGTAGAACGATTAGTTCGCGTGTAGCGGGCCGAATAAAGATGCGGTGTAGCGTGTTTTATACCAAGTACTTACCACTCGGTCATGAGTTTAGCGACGAGATACGCGACACGCGCCGACAACACAGCATTCGTCAGTACTGTTGCCGCCTCAGGGGGCTTAGTACTACTTTAGCTGACTGCACGTATGACGTAAGTTGTTGTTTAAGCGGTTGGATTGTCGATTGGATCTCCACACCAAACAACACTTTGTGTGATCCACAAATTATTGTTTAGAGTCTGACGTACCTTATGTTCGTTGATGAAATATTTGGAAAGTCTAAGGGACGCTGGGTTTCTGACCAGTTCGGCAGTTGACTTTAAAAAAGGAAGCCACTTTACTTTTGGAGCATCGTATTATCACGTACTTCTAAGATGATATGCCTTAAAGCTTCCTTGAAGCAGGGCAATATGGATGCTGTGCTAATCGTGGGTAGCTAAAGTTATCGCGTATCACCGATGACGTCTCATCGCTCTGTTGTATGTCGCATCGCTCGTCGCTTTGCCTAAAGTCGAGCCCAGGCCTTTAAACATCACACAACGTTCACATTCATCAAAGATAAGTACAAACACGTGGTTTTCAGTGAACGAAACAGTACCAATTTAATTCCTTCTATGTTTTCTCAAGATACTTCGAAAACGTCACATCTCATACGTATTCCATAGGAAGTACGCCCTTTTCGAACTATAATTTTCGGCTTTAAATTTTCGGTAAGTACTGTCTTGTGTTTACATTCTCTAAACAATGCCTGCCACGACAAAGCTGCTTATTTGTTGTTACAAACTAAATAGCTTTAACATTAACAGTGCTGTAAAGAGACAAAATAATGTGGATGTGGGAGTAAGATTAGAAGTAGGTCTATATTATTTTAAGTTTTAGGATATTTGGGTAACTAAGTATTACATACGAAACGTATAACCACTAGTAGTATCGAATGCGGCGTAGCAGTTTCAGCGGAAGTTTCTCCACTTTGATTTCACAGCGTAGTCGGTAGCGAATCCGAAATGATCTTCTATGGAACAACACTTTGTGTGATCCACAAATAATTAGCTTTCAAATACTTACAATAAAGAAAGCAATAGTTTACTCGTAATTATTTACAGCATTTTTCCCTAATGATGGAACAAAACTGCTGAATGTTTATGATACGAAACTTCAAATAGACTATAGGCAGTCCGCGAATATCTGTAAGAAAATAGACTCGGTTGAGGTGTAGGAATTTCTTTCACGTGCGAACTGTTATTTAAAGTTTATGTCTTACTCTAATCTGAATGTAAAATACCAACGGTTATAGCTGGTAAACTAGCCAAGTGTTTACTTATAATATAACTCTGTTTTGCTTCTTCTATAAGGGTTCGATTCCGGTGAGTCAAGAGAAACAACGTGATCACTTCAAGTATGATTTAATACTCTTTTAATTATATTAGTACATTGAATATATAGTCTTAATCTAGGATAACTGACATCATCACATGAGTCTTAATCTAGGATAACTGACATCATCATCACATGACTTTTAATTCTTCTTTATCTTACATACACCATACGCCCTACCAAAACAGAAAAAAAATAAACTAACACTGGGAGTTGGTAAGTCTCGCAATGACACAATCTCCAAAGATATAATATAGATTCGCTTAACGCACATTTCACTGCTTCACCCAACTTTGATGGGAAAACAAAATCAAACACGTTACATGATCTTTCACGTGTCCCAACTCCCAGATATTCACCTTTTGTTTTCGAGCAATTTTCCTGTTGTGGTGTTAAGAAGAGCATCATTTCAATCTCATCCAATGCTGTTGGTAATGACTGCATCAGTCGAAACATGATCCTGCCCATCCTAGATGAAATCCTCCCTGTCCTTTGTCATATCCTAAATTACTCAGTTACCAGCGGCGTCTTTCCATCAGCGTGGAAAGATGCACAAATAGTTCCAATACCTAAAAAATCCAAACCCTGTTCCATTAATGACTTCCGTCCTATATCCATACTTCCATTCCTTTCTAAAGTCCTTGAGCGTCTTGTACATACGCAACTCTGTACTTTCCTCTCCAAGAATGCTCTCCTGAATCCTTTCCAATCCGGTTTTCGTCCTGGTCATAGTACTACCACAGCATTGGTTCATATCACTGATGAGATAAGGCTGGGCATGGATGGTGGAAAACTCACGCTATTGTCCTTGCTTGATTTTAGCAACGCATTTAACACCGTGGACTTCCACATCCTGCTTGCCATACTCCGCTCTATTAACATATCTCCAACGGTAATTGACTAGTTTCATAGTTATCTGTTTGGACGCCGACAGCGTATACGTGTCGATGAGTCGTACTCCTCGTGGTGTAATACAACTGTCGGGGTACCGCAGGGTGGCGTGCTATCTCCGTTACTTTTCGCAATTTTCATAAATTCTATCTCCAAACAGTTACTTTCATCTTACCACCTTTATGCAGATGATTTGCAGATATATTCACAAGCACCACTCGAGTCAATTTCAACGGCGTTTTCTAATATAAACTTAGATTTGGCGCGTATCTGTGCGTGGAGTAAAAATTATGGCCTCAAGGTGAATCCGACAAAAACACAGGTCATTCTAATTGGCAGTTCTAGGATGATTTCCAAGATAAATTGGCCACAGCTGCCGCAGATTGAGTTCGATGGTAACATCTTAGCAATTTCAGATAACGTGAAAAACCTTGGTATTTATCTGGACAAAACTTTTTCATGGGGAAATCAATTACAAGAGACCAGCCGTAAATTGTTTGTTTCAGCTGGGTCATTACGTAGGCTGAGGAACTTTCTTCCCACCAACACCAAGATTGCGCTTGCAGAATCCTTGCTTCTCCCAATACTCGATTATGCTGATGTCAGCTATCTTGATCTTAATGAGGACTAACTTGATAAACTTGAGCGTCTCCAAAACTTCTGTATTAGATTCATTTTTGGTTTACGCAAATATGATCATGCATCTGAATTTCGATCCAGGCTCAAGTGGCTCCCAATTCGACTTCGCCGGAATACCCATATTCTTATGTTACTGTACAACGTGTTGTTTAATCCTAATACCCCCACATATCTCAAAGAACGTTATAAGTTCCTTCATGACACACATTTAAAGACCTTGAGGTCGTCGGTGGATCTGAGACTGCAGATGCCAACACATTCCACAAACTTCTACGATAAATCCTTCGCTGTTCAAGCTGTCCGTTTGTGGAATGCGCTGCCGGTCGAAATTAGGCAAGCTAAATCATTGAACATTTTTTAAAATGCACTAAAGAAACATTATTTGTCATTGTAAACTAATTTTGTCACTGTATTTTGTGTTCTTATTATTATATGTACCTATGTATATGCATTATATTTATGTTAATGTATTATATTTATGTATAATATTAAATATGTTTATATATGTATGTATCATATTATGTATGTATTTATTTATAATATGTTTAGCACCTATCATATCTATTGTATATATGCCTGCGTATGTATGTATAATAAATAAAACCAATTTATAGTAATCAGATATTTAGTCACTACACATCAAAGCTTTTTGTCTTTTCAGTCTGTCCATCCTAAGGTTGCCTGGAAGAGATCGCACTTTGCGATAAGGCCGCCCTTGTGCATTTGATATGTATGTAGTACACTTGTCATTTACACCGAATTTGTACCAACATTTGCACAATAAAGAATTATCTATCTATCTATCTATCTTTTTTTTTTATTAAACATTAAATAATTTTGTCCTATTTTTATGTATAATTTCTTCTTTATTGTTACGTAAGATTTTAACATTAGGATCAATATCATCTAATACCTTAAAAGGACCATCATACACATTATCAAATTTATTTCCAGTTTCATTCTTAACTAACAATAAATCATCTTTCTTATACATTACAGGTTTCAAATATTCATCAAATTTACATTTCCTTAACAATTTAGAGTTTAACAAATTTTGTCGTGCTTCGTATTGTGCTTTTTGTAATCTAAATTTTAATTGTAAGGGATAACTTTCGGAATTATATAAAGGTTAAACAGTACAATTTTGTAAACTTCTAGGAATGTTACATAATTTGCCAAATACAAGTTCGTACAGTGTAGTACAGTGGTATTATAGGAAAAACACCAATACGGGAGCCAGTCACTCCAAAATCTACTATTATTATCTGTTTGAATTCTCAAAAATGCATTTAATGATTTATGGGAATTTTCTAAAGATCCAATCGATTCATGGTGATAGGCACAAGCAACTGTTTGTTTAATATTTAATAGTTTACATACCTCGGTCATTGTGCTGGAAATAAATTCAGTTCCCCTGTCCGTAGCAATTTCACGTGGGATACCATACCTTAATATAAAGTTGTCGACGAACGCTCGAGCCACGCTTACACTATCTTTCCTAACTAATGGATACGCTTCTACATACTTACTTAATTCACATTGTAATAATCCTTATCTAAGGGCCCAACTATATCTAAAAATATTTTATCAAAAGCCGACTGCGCAGTCGTAGTAATTACCATTGGTTGCTTAGTATGTAACGAATGCTTTTGTTTTTGGCATATGTCACATTTCTTAACAAATTCTGCCACGTCCTCAGACATTTTTGGCCAAAAGTAGTATTTTTTTATATTATTTATCATACGTTTAGTGCCTGCGTGCCCACTCGTGGGAAGCAAGTGAAAGTCATTAAGTACTACTCGTTTGTCATCATCATTTACTATTCTTATTAATCCTTTTATAATATAAATTCGTGGACCGGTCCAATAATTATTTCCACAACATTTATTTAACTATTTAATATACTTCTCATTATTATTATTCTTCATAATATAAATATCATTCATTGATAGTTTCTTACAGATAGATTCCAAATCTCTCACGAAAGCGTCTCGCGCTGAGCATGATCGAGAACTTGGGTCTATATAAATTGACATCTTAGATGGTATATAAATAAAATCATTTACTTTAACGTATTTAGCATTGGATGCTAATACACAAGTAGAAATTATTAACTCGGTACAATTTTTCGGTTTTCTAAGAATTTCAACGACTCTCGGTTGATCAGACCGATCATCTGTTTTGTTCTTATCGACCGACGAATTGCTACTTAATTGATTTTTCGTGATACTCCTAGTCATGATGTTCACAACATTTTGATTAATACTTTTTAATTCATCAGAAGTAATAACGATGCGAGATAACGCGTCTGCAGCCATGTTATTCACACCCTTAACGTATTCAACCACATAATCGTATTCATCTAATATTAGCCGAAATTTTTGCAATCTACTAGAAGGATTATTGAAACTAAACAGGTAAAGTAAAGGTTTATGATCAGTTTTTATTATAAACTCAAGTCAAGAGAAACAACGTGATCACTTCAAGTATGATTTAATACTCTTTTAATTATATTAGTACATTGAATATATAGTCCTAATCTAGGATAACTGACATCATCACATGAGTCTTAATCTAGGATAACTGACATCATCATCACATGACTTTTAATTCTTCTTTGTCTTACATACACCATACGCCCTACCAAAACAGAAAAAAAATAAACTAACACTGGGAGTTGGTAAGTCTCGCAATGACACAATCTCCAAAGATATAATATAGATTCGCTTAACGCACATTTCACTGCTTCACCCAACTTTGATGGGAAAACAAAAGCAAACACGTTACATGATCTTTCACGTGTCCCAACTCCCAGATATTCACCTTTTGTTTTCGAGCAATTTTCCTGTTGTGGTGTTAAGAAGAGCATCATTTCAATCTCATCCAATGCTGTTGGTAATGACTGCATCAGTCGAAACATGATCCTGCCCATCCTAGATGAAATCCTCCCTGTCCTTTGTCATATCCTAAATTACTCAGTTACCAGCGGCGTCTTTCCATCAGCGTGGAAAGATGCACAAATAGTTCCAATACCTAAAAAATCCAAACCCTGTTCTATTAATGACTTCCGTCCTATATCCATACTTCCATTCCTTTCTAAAGTCCTTGAGCGTCTTGTACATACGCAACTCTGTACTTTCCTCTCCAAGAATGCTCTCCTGAATCCTTTCCAATCCGGTTTTCGTCCTGGTCATAGTACTACCACAGCATTGGTTCATATCACTGATGAGATAAGGCTGGGCATGGATGGTGGAAAACTCACGCTATTGTCCTTGCTTGATTTTAGCAACGCATTTAACACCGTGGACTTCCACATCCTGCTTGCCATACTCCGCTCTATTAACATATCTCCAACGGTAATTGACTGGTTTCATAGTTATCTGTTTGGACGCCGACAGCGTATACGTGTCGATGAGTTGTACTCCTCGTGGTGTAATACAACTGTCGGGGTACCGCAGGGTGGCGTGCTATCTCCGTTACTTTTCGCAATTTTCATAAATTCTATCTCCAAACAGTTACTTTCATCTTACCACCTTTATGCAGATGATTTGCAGATATATTCACAAGCACCACTCGAGTCAATTTCAACGGCGTTTTCTAATATAAACTTAGATTTGGCGCGTATCTGTGCGTGGAGTAAAAATTATGGCCTCAAGGTGAATCCGACAAAAACACAGGTCATTCTAATTGGCAGTTCTAGGATGATTTCCAAGATAAATTGGCCACAGCTGCCGCAGATTGAGTTCGATGGTAACATCTTAGCAATTTCAGATAACGTGAAAAACCTTGGTATTTATCTGGACAAAACTTTTTCATGGGGAAATCAATTACAAGAGACCAGCCGTAAATTGTTTGTTTCAGCTGGGTCATTACGTAGGCTGAGGAACTTTTTTCCCACCAACACCAAGATTGCGCTTGCACAATCCTTGCTTCTCCCAATACTCGATTATGCTGATGTCAGCTATCTTGATCTTAATGAGGACCAACTTGATAAACTTGAGCGTCTCCAAAACTTCTGTATTAGATTCATTTTTGGTTTACGCAAATATGATCATGCATCTGAATTTCGATCCAGGCTCAAGTGGCTCCCAATTCGACTTCGCCGGAATACCCATATTCTTATGTTACTGTACAACGTGTTGTTTAATCCTAATACCCCCACATATCTCAAAGAACGTTATAAGTTCCTTCATGACACACATTTAAAGACCTTGAGGTCGTCGGTGGATCTGAGACTGCAGATGCCAACACATTCCACAAACTTCTACGATAAATCCTTCGCTGTTCAAGCTGTCCGTTTGTGGAATGCGCTGCCGGTCGAAATTAGGCAAGCTAAATCATTGAACATTTTTAAAAATGCACTAAAGGAACATTATTTGTCATTGTAAACTAATTTTGTCACTGTATTTTGTGTTCTTATTATTATATGTACCTATGTATATGCATTATATTTATGTTAATGTATTATATTTATGTATAATATTAAATATGTTTATATATGTATGTATCATATTATGTATGTATTTATTTATAATATGTTTAGCACCTATCATATCTATTGTATATATGCCTGCGTATGTATGTATAATAAATAAAACCAATTTATAGTAATCAGATATTTAGTCACTACACATCAAAGCTTTTTGTCTTTTCAGTCTGTCCATCCTAAGGTTGCCTGGAAGAGATCGCACTTTGCGATAAGGCCGCCCTTGTGCATTTGATATGTATGTAGTACACTTGTCATTTACACCGAATTTGTACCAACATTTGCACAATAAAGAATTATCTATCTATCTATCTATCTTTTTTTTTTATTAAACATTAAATAATTTTGTCCTATTTTTATGTATAATTTCTTCTTTATTGTTACGTAAGATTTTAACATTAGGATCAATATCATCTAATACCTTAAAAGGACCATCATACACATTATCAAATTTATTTCCAGTTTCATTCTTAACTAACAATAAATCATCTTTCTTATACATTACAGGTTTCAAATATTCATCAAATTTACATTTCCTTAACAATTTAGAGTTTAACAAATTTTGTCGTGCTTCGTATTGTGCTTTTTGTAATCTAAATTTTAATTGTAAGGGATAACTTTCGGAATTATATAAAGGTTCAACAGTACAATTTTGTAAACTTCTAGGAATGTTACATAATTTGCCAAATACAAGTTCGTACAGTGTAGTACAGTGGTATTATAGGAAAAACACCAATACGGGAGCCAGTCACTCCAAAATCTACTATTATTATCTGTTTGAATTCTCAAAAATGCATTTAATGATTTATGGGAATTTTCTAAAGATCCAATCGATTCATGGTGATAGGCACAAGCAACTGTTTGTTTAATATTTAATAGTTTACATACCTCGGTCATTGTGCTGGAAATAAATTCAGTTCCCCTGTCCGTAGCAATTTCACGTGGGATACCATACCTTAATATAAAGTTGTCGACGAACGCTCGAGCCACGCTTACACTATCTTTCCTAACTAATGGATACGCTTCTACATACTTACTTAATTCACATTGTAATAATCCTTATCTAAGGGCCCAACTATATCTAAAAATATTTTATCAAAAGCCGACTGCGCAGTCGTAGTAATTACCATTGGTTGCTTAGTATGTAACGAATGCTTTTGTTTTTGGCATATGTCACATTTCTTAACAAATTCTGCCACGTCCTCAGACATTTTTGGCCAAAAGTAGTATTTTTTTATATTATTTATCATACGTTTAGTGCCTGCGTACCCACTCGTGGGAAGCAAGTGAAAGTCATTAAGTACTACTCGTTTGTCATCATCATTTACTATTCTTATTAATCCTTTTCTAATATAAATTCGTGGACCGGTCCAATAATTTTTTCCACAACATTTATTTAACCATTTAATATACTTCTCATTATTATTATTCTTCATAATATAAATATCATTCATTGATAGTTTCTTACAGATAGATTCCAAATCTCTCACGAAAGCGTCTCGCGCTGAGCATGATCAAGAACTTGGGTCTATATAAATTGACATCTTAGATGGTATATAAATAAAATCATTTACTTTAACGTATTTAGCATTGGATGCTAATACACAAGTAGAAATTATTAACTTGGTACAATTTTTCGGTTTTCTAAGAATTTCAACGACTCTCGGTTGATCAGACCGATCATCTGTTTTGTTCTTATCGACCGACGAATTGCTACTTAATTGATTTTTCGTGATACTCCTAGTCATGATGTTCACAACATTTTGATTAATACTTTTTAATTCATCAGAAGTAATAACGATGCGAGATAACGCGTCTGCAGCCATGTTATTCACACCCTTAACGTATTCAACCACATAATCGTATTCATCTAATATTAGCCGAAATTTTTGCAATCTACTAGAAGGATTATTGAAACTAAACAGGTAAAGTAAAGGTTTATGATCAGTTTTTATTATAAACTTTTTACCAAACAAATAGGGTCTGAAATATTTAACTGACCAAACAATAGCAAGGAGTTCCTTTTCTATCGTTGGATAATTTAATTCTGATTTATTTAATGGTCGGCTTGCATATGCAATTGGTAAGTCATTTTTATTACATAAAACGGAACCTATGGCTAATCCAGAAGCATCTGTATGCAATATTATCTCATTTTCCTTGTCAAAATTTGGATATTGTAATATTGGGGGATTGGTCAAAGTCTGCTTTAATAACTGAAAAGAATTTTCACACTCTGTATTCCAAATAAATTTAACACCTTTTCTACAAAGTTTATTTAACGGAATTGTTATTTCAGCAAAATGTGGTATAAATTTACGGTAGTAATTGACAAAAGCGACATAACGTCTGACTTCGTCCTATACAGATTAAATCGTCTTAATAAATAAGGCACTTTTCATGGTTCAAACCAGACATTGCTACTGCCATTAGGCGACTGAAAGCACTAGGGCTGATTTTTAAACCCATTGGCAGTCGTTTCGTCTGATAATGTTTACTTGTAGTAAATGCTGTGTACTTTCTGCTTTCAGGGCTTAATTCCAATTGAAAATAAACTTGGCTAAGATCTAAATGGCTAAAATATATTGCCCCTGATAAAGAATCGAGGATATCAGAGATGTTAGGCAAAGGAAATTTATCATCTTAAAGGCTGTCGTTTAATTTTTAATAATCAATAACAACACGCCATTTTTTATTACCACTGCTATCAGTTTTCTTAGGAACCAGTAACACAGGGCTGGACCACTCACTAATACTTTCTTCTATAAAGTCATTACGCAACATTTCGCCAATTTGTCTATCAATTTCAGCTTTTTGACTTTTAGGAAGTCTGTATGGTTTGGTATTTATACCGGGTAAGTATTATCTTTTAAATGTATGGACTGCTGGTACAAGTTGGTAACACCTAACTTATCACCTGGCAGCAAAAACACATCAGAGTACTTTGCGCAAATGTTTTCAATTGAAATTTGTTCCTCTCGATTTAAATGTTTAAAATTCAAAATAGAAAACAAACGCTTGACACGGTCAGCATTTCAATTATCACCACTAAAAGAACACAAATAATAATCATTTAAACTTACAACGTCCGGTGTAAAATAACTTGAACAAACATCTGTCTCTCTAGTATTCAAAAACTTAAGAGGTATTTTACCGTCCTTAGGCTTCACTAAGATTGAAGCTAAAAATAAACCTTCGCATAATTGCTTAGGCATAATAACACATTCATCTTGTAAGTGTGTCTGCACTAAATATGTTTTAATAATAATAATAATAATTTATTTATTCATTACACAGTTTACATTTACTGTGTGTGATCGAAGTCACCTAGTAAGCAGATAATGCCTGTGACAGGTGACTACGCTCTTCCATAACTATTGTACAATAAACAATTTGTTCAATAAGCATCAAAATATCATAATGCTGCAATTTATATTAGATACTAATTTTTAAATACAAATAATTTTAAATAGATTTATAATGAAATGAGATAACGAAATAGAGCACGCTTGTGTGTGTGTGTGCGTGTGTGGGTGCGTCTATATCGTGAGTGTATGTGTGTGAGTGTGTGTCGTGTTGATATTGCTTGATGTAATAGTGTCTCTGCTTCTTCATAGCTTAGAGGTGTAAGAAAACTGGTAGTCAGTTTCTTACTCTCGCGTTGTGTTTTTGAGTGAATCTCTATATGCTGATTTATTTTATAATACAGGTATTCTGATCGTCTGAGGTATTGTTTGTTTGCAAACGCTGTTTTTATTTGAGTTCGTGGAACAGTGTATCCTCTTCTACTTGCGATTATGTTTGAGTTATATGTGATGGACTTGTGTTTTTTTAATACTGTCAAAAGTATGTAGAGTTTTCTCCCTGAAAGAACTTTACTGAGGGAATATAAGGTGTCAGTTGGGAATCTCCTCTGTTTAAAGTAGATTACCTTTAACAGAGCGCGTTGTGCACGTTCTATATCTATCATTTTTGTTTTGTCTGTCCCGCCCCAGATAGGGATACAGTAGGATAGAATAGATTGCGCTAATGCTGTATAAATTTCCATTATAATGTTTCTAGAGGAGTGACGAGCATTCAGCTGCTCCCCAGGCACAACATGTCTTAAGGTTTTGAAAATCCAGATGAGTTTCCTTATTCTGGTGGTAACTTGGTCAATATGTGGATGCCAGGATAGCAGCTGATCAACCGTCACTCCAAAGTATTTTGTTTGTGGGATTTTATTTATCATAGGACAGGTGCAACAATCTTGTAGTATGGTTCGATTGCAGGAGTGAATTTTTAGATTATAGTCTGCATTTGGTTGCAGATGGTTTCGAATACTGTAACATTTGAAATTCGTTTTTGTAGTGTTTAGGGTGAGCAGATTCTCATTCAGCCATCCAGAAACCGAGCACAAACCAAGTTCTGCACTTTCCCTTACAACAGCCCAAGATTTTGCCGCAAAGACTATCGCTGTGTCATCGGCGTAGGAAAGTATGTGGGCGTTGTTAATGTTTAGATTACAAAGGTCATTAATATATATGAGGAACAAAGTCGGGCCCAGCACACTTCCCTGTGGGACGCCATACGACACAGCGACGTCCTCACTAATATATTCATTGAGTCTCACTCTATGTGTCCTATCAGTGAGGTAACTTTTGAATAAAGAAAGAGCAGTGTCTCTCACTCCAATTTTTTCGAGTTTGTGTACAAGAATGGGAATAGAGACGGTATCGAAGGCTTTTTTGAGGTCCAGAAATACTGATAAATATTTCTGCCCGGTATCGAGCTTTTCAGTTACAAGTCGGCTAAGTGCCATGACTGCGTCTTCCGCTGACCTGCCTCGTCGAAAGCCATATTGTGATGGAGACAGTAAATTGTACTTATCTAGGTAACTTGTCAGCCTGGTGTTCAGCAGTTTCTCTAGTATTTTGGTAATACCTGAAAGTACACTTAATGGTCTATAATTACTGATGTCGTCTCTATCTCCACTCTTGTACACAGGAGTAATGAATGCTTTTTTTTAAAGGACTTGGGAATACTCCCTGTCGAAAACAAAGGTTAGCTAGGTGCGTAATAATTGGAACAAGTTCATTCTTTGCATGTTTCAGAAAATTATAGGAATATTGTCCCACCCAGAGGCTGAGCCTGATTTTAAGTTTATGATAATTTTATCGACTTCATCTGCATTCGTTTCTAAGAGACCAAAAGGACTAACCTGCGATTTTATGGTGTTGGTCCAATTATTTTTGTTACGTTGGCTGCTGGTTTGTATGTTATAAGCAAGGTGTTTTCCTATGTTCGCAAAGTATCGATTTATGAAATTCGCGGATTCGACAGGACTACTTCTGAGGCTAATTAATTCTTGATGTCCATCACGTGGTTTACTAGAGTAAGTAATGTCTTTTTTCGTTTGAGCTCCCTGTCGTATTTTCGTTTGAGCTTTTTAATCAAGTTGTTGCAATAGTTCCTATACCGCGTGTAAGTAATTCTTAAAACCTATTTGTAACTCTCTTTACGTAGTTTTTGTTGTAATTTATTTCTATTTCTAATGCAACGTAGAATGCCAGGAGTTATTCATGGTTTCAGTGTGAAAATATGTAACTTCACACCTGGCCGGTATTGTCATGTAACTATTTTTGCCTAGTTGTCCCATTTGTAACGGAATACTAACGGGTACCTTATGGTTAATAGTCAGAACATTTTGTTCAAAATCTAAAATACAATTAAATTTACTCAAAAAGTCTTGTCCCAAAATGGCATCGGTTCTACAAGAAAAGTTTTTAAATACATAAAACTTATGCTCATACTCAACATTACCATATCTTAATGTAAGATAAACAAAGCCATCGCAATATACGTGACCTCCTATACCATTTATTTTAATCCGCTCTATATGGAATGGAACATTACTGTTTTCTAATACATCTTGTCTAACTATGGACAATGACGCGCCGGTGTCAAGTAACCAACTACGGGACACTTGAAAAACATTTAAATTTATTGAATTAATATTTTGACAATAAAAATGTTCATGCACGAAAAAACAAATTTTTATTCTCAGTTTCAGTCTTTACTTCAGAATTCTGTATGGACTGAGAACTATTACTGCTGTTACTCGAATCAGCTAAGTTAATCTGATGTTGTCGGGCCGGGTGACGAAATGTTGTGTGGCCACGAAAACCACCACGACCGCGATAATAAGATGAATTATCAAAGTTACGAATTCCACTTGGACCACATTTATTACCACGACCACGATTATTATAATTCTGTGAATTTGAAAGTACTCTAAACGTACCCCTATTAAAACTATTCTAAAAATTACTACGTTGATAACGGTTTGACCTACCTCGGTTTTGATGGAAGCTCATCAATCGTTCGCCTTCTGCATTCGGCGCCATCTCGTCCAATGCACCTTGGATGGCATCCTTTAAAGTGCTATTATTTCGTGCTACAATAATCGTACTGACTCGACTGTTACGCAGGCCGTCGGCAAATCTTTTAATCGCAATACGCTCATTTATTGGCCTCAATGTTTTATATGCTCCGGAATCGCCGTTAGCCTGTGTAATAGTCAAATCCACGAATAACTGCTCCAGCTCCTTACCGTACTCCTCAATACTCTTGTTATTTTGTCTCGCATGGTGCAGCTTATTCTGGATCGCTGTGTCTGATTTTTTGGGCAACAATATGTTACGCATGTCACTAATTAAATCTGTAACAGATGAATAATCATTACGCATGCGCAGCTTGGCGCTTTCTGATATACGGGACATTAAAACAAATTGGATCAGTCGCTTTTTGCCACTATCATCAATCATAGAGTCATACATTTCGATACTTGAGATTAAACGTTTGGTTGTATCATTATCCCCTGTCATTACGGGTAACAATGCATTGGCAGTTTTCAGATCAAATTTCTCCATGGTGTTTATCGTAACCTCTGTACTATCCGAACAAAGCTGAACAATTTTTGAATATAATTTAATTATTTTTTGTACATAAGTCTGTCACAATATGGATTTCATCACTCTCGATTTCCTTACTCTTTATCTTTAAACTAATTATCTTTTGTAAAGAACAAAACTGTGTATATATATCGTTTGTCTCATGTAACTTAATTTCTCTTATAGTAGATGACCTTCGACTCGGGCCTAGTTTGGTGAGGTAATCTTTAATATACTTTAATTTATCAAATACCTCCTTAGCCTCATTTGCCATAACATATTACTTAAGTCTAGATATTAATAATATAATCGTCACGATATCATGACATTAGGCGTTAATAAGAAAAATAAAATATAGACCACATACAAGGTCAAATTAAAAAGAAAATAATATCTGAGATATATGAGTAAAATAGGTGTAAAATGTTTCTACGATACACATTTTATGAATATTTGATTTTTGACTACACTAGCCGCACTTGTTACCTCACGCACTTTTTACCATACGCACTTATTTTGGCACAAATCACCCACTTTGTACTCATGCCAGAGAAATCCCAACAGCCGGGACACCAGTGGCCTGTCTACGGAACAAGCTCAACGATCTTCGCAACTCGTACTCATTGATGCCTCTCTCGATCCATTTGCCATGGCATTTTTTATACAAACGCAACAGCAATACCGCTCCTCCAACAGCCAAACAACACAAATTGTTATGAGAATATCGTTTGTGCTACTTGCATGCTGCAACAACTGGTCCGTAGCAGCGGAATTTCCAGCGCCGTTCTGCGCTACTATCACTTCTTGCTCTTTAGACTGTTGCTTGCCCAAACTGTCTCTTTGTAAGACGAAAAACTCGCGAAAAACAGTTCAAATGTACGAAAGTTACGCCAAGTAGTAAGAAATCGTTCCAGCGTAATGAAATCATTATTAGTCTTAAAACTTCACAAACCACTCAATGTTTACATTAACGATTCCTTTAACGGCACATCGCGTCGCGCTGGCAGGGTCGCCATATAAGGCTTCGAATCCGGTGAGTCAAGAGAAACAACGTGATCACTTCAAGTATGATTTAATACTCTTTTAATTATAATTAATACATTGAATATATAGTCTTAATCTAGGATAACTGACATCATCATCACATGACTATTAATTCTTCTTTGTCTTACATACACCATACTTCAAGAGATTATCGTGAACTTCTCACGTGTTTATATACGGAAGCATTACTTTTAGGCAAACAAAGATACGTGTAAGTAAATATTGGAGCAATAATTGACTACTGGAAGTTAGTTTACTGAAATATGCCTTTACGGTTTACTTTTGTATAAACAAACACTAGTTTACTCCAATGTAAATAATGTAATACATCTAAATTAATTCATACGGATCATCTTTATGAAACAATCAATTGAAATTTTTTTGGATGAACAGATTTTAATTAAGTATCATATATGTATTTAGAAAGCATAGCCCACAGCATAATTGCTATTAGCTGCTAAGCAACCAAATGTTAGCAAAATGGTCTGCAAAACTGAAAATCGAAATTTACCTTTTCTCCGAATGAAGTAGTGTCTAAGCATTCTTAATAAGAATTATGTTTTTAAGAAAAGTGCAGTCTAAGAAAGCGTATTCTGATAATTTCATACCTTAGAACTGCCTATAATCACAACAAACCCATTTAAATAACGTATTTTGCATATGTGCCCGTGTAATTCCAATTAGGTACTAACGTGTACAGATTGGAGCGCCCGATATTTTCTTTTCGAATAATTATTCACAAGTTACACAATAATGAATTATTAGACGAACAAACATAAGCACGCGAGCTCCCCACTATTTATTATGTCAGGCGGCAGTTATAAGGTAAAATGCCGCTATATTTAATATGGAAATTACGTAAATTCACCACTATCTCATTGAGTTAATGAAATTATATAATGCTGTGTCAACCGTGCGTTAACATTTAATTTTTTTATTTTTGTTTTCATTTCATATTTTCTCTGTGACTCTGTTTTCCATTTAGTTATACGTTGTACGTTATAGTCACCGTTAAAGTATATAAAGTTCTTTTTTTTTATGCAAAGATACATACATAGACTCACGCCTGTTTCCCGGAGGGGTAGGCAGAGACTACGTAACGCCATTTGCAACGATCCTGACATACCTCTCTTGCTTCATTCACTTCCATCAAGTTTCTCATGCATGCTCTTCTGTTTAGGGTACTTCTGACCTGTCCTTTTTTTAGGATGTCTCCAATCTGGTCAGAGAACGTCCGCCTAGGTCTTCTCCTTCGTCCTGTCCCATTCACATTTGCTTATAATATCTATATATAATATCTTCTTTGTCAGTCTTTCGTCATCCATCCTCTCCATGTGCCCAAACCATCTTAACATGCCTTTCTCGATGCTTGTCACTACATCTTCTTTTACCCCACACCACTCTCTTATCACACTATTCTTTACTCTGTCGGTCAGAGCTCATTTCTAAAGCATTTATTCTACTTTTAAATCCCTTCTGCCATACCCAACTTTCACTACCATACATAAGGGTAGGCACTAACACCCCTCTAGGCACAGCCAAACGTGCCTTTTTGGACACGTTTTGACTGTTCATAAACGCCTTCAGCGCTCCATTCACTCTATTACCTGCATTAACTCTTCTTTCATAATCTTCTTCATTCTTACCATCTCTTGTAAACAACGTACCTAAGTATACAAACTCATTCACTTGTGCAATAGACATTAACTAGGTTCGGCCCAGACTTAGATATGATTATGGCACATTATGAATTTACCGTAACTTAACCATTACATCGTATGCTGTATAAAATAATCATTAGGTCAAGATAAAATGACAATAGCGGGTTGTCAGCGCTATTGTCGGTACCTTACAACTTCACACACTAATATTTATGTTACAGGACTCAGTTATGTAACTAATGATGACTAGATGAGCCTGCGATTACATCCGCGTTATATAAGGCTACTGCTCCGCTCCCGTGGCTCATAGCGTAATGCTATAGCCATCCTCGATAAATGGGCTATCTAACACTAAAATAATTTTTCAAATCGGACCAGTAGTTCCTGAGATTAGCGCGTTCAACCAAACAAACAAACAAACTCTTCAGCGTTATATATTAGTATATGATTATTATAAGAACTCATTGTATACATCATCATCATCATCATCAGCCTTGCACAGTCCACTGCTGGACTAGGCCTCTCCTTTAAAAGGAGGAATTAGCCTACTATACTACGCTGGCCAAACGGGTTGGTATAGTTTTCCTTCTCAAGTATCAAGTTTTCCTTCTCTTACTGTGTTGCTCTCTGCATAATATGCTCCCTCTGTCGGCTCTTACGACACCCATGGGATGATATGGAGTGGTGACATTTTGTATTCTTAATCCGTCACCACACGGACATTGTACACAATTTTCGTATAATTATTATTCACCAAAACATTGTAGAGAAGGAATAGCACGGTCGTAATACCGTAGATACATATTAATATCTTGTGATAATCCACACGTGGCAGCGATAGCCGAGTGGATATACCAACAGACTGCCGAACCCGATATGCAGAGGGTATTGGGTTCGAATCCACGGCGCGCACCAATGACTTTTCGGAGTTATGTGCGTATTGAATTGTTAATTATCGCTTGTCCCATGCCTCGGAGAGCACGTTGCCGTCGGTCCCGGTTGTCATGAAGATCTTTGACAGTCGTTACAGGGCGTCAGTACCTTCTAAATAAACTGACACTAGTCTAAACCATGGAATATCGCTATCCCTTCGGGTTGCGGAGGTCAGACAGGCAGTCGCTCTGTGGAAAAGCTAATATTCAGCTAAATCCGGTTAGACTAGTAAGCGGACCCCAGATTGAAACTGGGATAACGCTGAGTGAAAGAAGAAGATAATCCACACGTGGTTATTTGATCCAAAACTATGCAGATCCTGTACTGTAGCAATCAGACAACTGATAAACACACCTCAATTATTTTTGAATACTATCATGTTCATATTATTAATAAATTAAACCTTAGAAAAAGTAGCAGTATTCATTACATAAATATGGACTGTACAATTACAATCAGGCAATCGATATGTTGGCGATGCAAAGATTATCCGCGCGCCTCTAGCGGCGAAATTAGAAGTTGTCTAAGACCGACACTTTTGACAGCTTTCAATGCAACTTTGCTTCGAGGTTATGGTGGTAACCGAGGTAAATGTATTCAGAGCTGTCAAAAGTAGTAGTGATCTGTGTAAGTGTCGATCTTAGACAACTTCTAAAGTTTGCCACTAGAGTCACTAGTTAGAATCTTAGCTTCACAAATATACTCAAATATTCTTTTTAATGTAAATAAGCCACCCAAGACTTGGAACAAACCATCGCGTTCATCACAAAAAGATTTGAGCTGGGTGTGAATCGAACACAACGTCCTTCTGCTTAGCAGTCAGGGTCACTAAAAACTAAACCGCAAGACCAGTAAAAAAAGTCGTAGAAGGATTTATAAAAAGTAACTGTTTACAAGAGGAAATGGAACATTTATATTAATATGTTCCATTTCCTCTTGTAAACAGAATGTTTAAACGTATACGTCAAAGTACACCTTTTGGCCTACATAATTTCAATGGCGCTAAAAATAACTGCCTTATTTATATGATTGATCGACAAATTTGACTGCACGGTTGGCGTAGTGGTTTAAGCGGTCGCCTCGCCGCTTGGTACTGCGCTGCGTGTCGTGGGTTCGATTCCCACACGAGACAATACTTTGTGTGATCTAGATAATTATTGTTGTTTCGAGTCTGGGTGTTCTTTGTTTCCGTTGATTGAATGTTTGTAAAGTCCCCCGCGACGTAGGAATTTCTTCCTAGTGCGGGAGTTGTAAAAAAAAAAAGATTAAGTTCAGTGGCGAGCGACACACACGTAGTGCCTACTTGCATTATGAGAGCAGGAAGACAGATTGATGAGGGCCACCAATGGTTGAAATATCGCTCTACTTTGTGAATGTGGCCGAAATCGAGCGACGTCCTATATTAGTGTCCCCTTATACTGAACATTGTGGAAATTGCTGGTATTTTGTACCGGTAATGATATCGCCTAATGAAATAAGGAATTGGGTCCGTCATCTCTGTTGCCACCGATCAGTAATATGGGGGCAATGTTTAATGACATGTTATACACTGAGAACATGGACGAGTTGCATGGGGGAAATTTGAAAGCTTTTCGACCTAGGTTATGTCTACAATATACATACATACATACATAGACTCACGCCTGTTTCCCGGAGGGGTAGGCAGAGACTACGGAACGTCATTTGCAACGATCCTGACATACCTCACTTGCTTCACTCACTCCTATCAAGTTTCTCATGCATGCTCTTCTGTTAAGGGTACTTCTGACTTGTCCTTTTTTCAGGATGTCTCCAATCTGGTCAGAGAACGTTCTCCTAGGTCTTCCCCTTTGTCCTGTCCCATTCACACTAGCCTGATATATCTTCTTTGTCAGTCTATCGTCATCCATCCTCTCCATGTGCCCAAACCATCTTAACATGCCTTTCTCAATGCTTGTCACTACATCTTCTTTTACCCCACACCAATCTCGTATCACACAATTCTTTACTCTGTCGGTCAAAGACACACCTCACATACTTCTCAGTGCTCTCATTTCTACAGCATTTATTCTACTTTCAAATCTCTTCTGCCATACCCAACTTTCACTACCATACATAAGGGTAGGCACTAACACACCTCTATGTACAGCTAAACGTGCCTTTTTGGACACGTTTTGACTGTTCATAAACGCCTTCAGAGCTCCATTCACACAATTACCTGCATTAACTCTCCTTTCAATATCTGCTTCATTCTTACCATCTCTTGTAAACAACGTACCTAAGTAAACAAACTCATTCACTTGTTCCACTCGCTGTCCATCGATCAAAACATTACAAGCCGTAACGCATTCCTCCTTTTCAAAAACCATAACTTTCGTTTTACTTACATTCACTTTCATTCCTTTCCTTTCTAACGCACGATGCATGATTGTTACCATCTCCTGCAACTCCTCCGTTGAAGATGCAAGTATAACCTGATCATCAGCATAAAGAAGGCATTTGACGAGTAACCCATTCATCCTTAATCCGCAGTCACTATGTTTTAAATCTTGCAAACAACTGTCCATGAAGAGGTTAAACAGCCACGGCGACGCTACACATCCCTGTCTAACACCTTTATCGATGGTAAACCAGTCAGTGTATGCCCCGCTTATCCTCACACAAGCTCTAGAATCCTCATAAAGGGATTTCAGAGCTGTGAGGCTGCTGTCCACCCCATTCATTGACAGCACCGACCACATTTCATTCCTCACCACTTTATCGTAAGCCTTTTCCAAATCCACGAATGCGCAATAGACCTTTTGACCTTTGGCCAAAAATTTTCCGGCTATGCTTCGCAAGGAAAAAACCTGATCCGTGCATCCCATACCCTTTCGGAATCCCGCTTGTACATCCCATATTTTCTTGTCGGTTACTTCCATAACTCTTTCAATAAGTACCTTTGCATACAATTTGCCAACAATGCTGAGAAGGCTAATGCCTGTATAGTTTTTGCAGTCTTGTTGCGAGCCTTTTCCTTTATAAAGAGGCACAACTACAGCTGTGGTCCAGTCATTAGGTACTCGGCCGGTGTTCCAACACAAGTTATATAACCGCTGCATCTGACCAACTATGATGCCCTGTCCAGCCTTCAGCATTTCGACTGTAATCCTATCATATCCTGCAGCCTTACCTACTTTCATACTTCCCAGTGCCTTCACGATCTCATCCACGCCAATAACGCTTTCATCATTGCTATCATTACAATTCACTTCAGCTATCGGTGTCTCTATCGCCGTTCTTTCGAATAAACTTTCAAAATACTCTTTCCATCTCTTCAGCACGCACAATTCACCATTTACTATACTTCCATTCTCGTCTCTGATGGATGTGTGTTCTGAGGATTGAGTTCTTCCTCGAACTGCACGAACGGCTTTCCAGAAAAACTTAATGTTCCTCTGGAAATCGTCAGATAATCTGCTATCAAACTCATCTTTCTTTTCCTCTTTTTTCCTTTTAACCATTTCTTTCACTATTCTTTTTGACCTAACAAACTCCTTTTTTGCTTCATCTATGTCTACACTCGTTGCTTTTCCCATTCTTGCATTTGCTCTGGCAGCCAACCAATCTGACCAAGCTTTCTTCTTCTCTGACACTGCTGATTGTACATCCTTGTCCTACCATGTATTCTTAACCTTTCGTATTTTCCTTCTCTTGATCATACCACATACTTCAGACGCTACACATACTACCTCTTCTTTAAAGGCCTGCCATAATTCTTCCATATCATTTATGCCATCGAATCTCTCAAATCTCGCTATCAATCTTCGTTTATACTCATCTTTCACATCTTTCTCTTGTAGATTTTCAACTTTTATTCTTTCCAAGACCCTATTTTCATTATGCTCTCGGTGTCGCCATCCTTTAAAGTCTACAAGTCCTTTAAAGTCTACAGTCTACAAGTCTACAATATTGCAGCTGGATAATAGATTTCGGTAGCAATAGTGCTAATAATTCACTGTTCAAACCACATAACGCAGGAAAGACCTTGGCGGTATTATAAAATAAAAATAAAGTCCTTACAAAAATCGAAAGTGACATTAGTTGGAATTACTGCAAAATTGTTTTATATGATAATCTACTCAAAAATGTAAACTTTATTTTAAGTGCTATGTTGTGTTTTTACGAAAATATTTTGAATAATGAAAATGATAACAAATTGCTCTATTCTGTGTACCACTAATGTCTAGTCGGACATAGACCAATTAGACTGATTTGCAACAACCATCGGCTTCATTATACAACATGATGGTAATCTCGTGAAAGCTGATTAGCAGATCAAATTTGTATGTACCTATCTAGATTTGGTATACAAGACTATATCATCGACAAGTAGGATGAGCATTTGGCGATCATTGTGTCAATAGTTGAATCACTTTGATGATTTTAGAGCCTGTTGTCACTAAGACTGACCGGCTGTTTTCTCGTTCCGTTGAAAGAGAAGGATGTGCTCGATCAAGTCAAATTCAATTACACGTTGTTATTATATATTTTAGTTCATAATCAGATTTTTTTTTGTAAATAAAAACATACATATTATAGAAATATTATATATATACATAGAAACAGCCAGACCAAGACAATCATCCATGTTCATGCAAACAAATGTTTGAGCGGGAATCGAACCCGCAACCTTCGACGTAGTATTCGCTTACACTCCCGCTGCTCCAACCAGTCGTCAAACTCAGCAGGTCGTTATATCAGCAAATTGATTTATTAATAAAAAAATCTGGCCATAGTAATGGTAGTCCTTTTTACTTATTTTCTAATAAATATGAATTAAAATAACAACCTGTGAGTTTTGGGGGAGGCCTATGTCCAGCAGGGTACGTCTCTAGGCTGACATGATGATGTTGACTAACCTGTGAAAATGGTGGTCACGGGTGTCACTTTCGCGCATTATAAGATTTTCCTAGTTAAAGCATTTTTGTACGAAATATTGTACAAACCTGCAGTTTATTTATTTGGTGTCATACTTGACTAAGGTTTAGTCGCAGTTTATTAGTAACAGTAATAAATCTTGCAATGGACTGAAATTAACGTTCCATCGTATTAGTGGCTTGTAATTTCTAACTTCCTTTTTTGTACCATGGTGAACTCGAACTTTGATAGAGGGACCTTTGATAGAGGGATCATGACTTCGTCGCAATTTCGTATGTTGCTTATGCGTACCTAGATTCATTTCACGATTTTTATACGATTACGCATGCATATAGTTGCAGCAAGTGTTTTGACTTACCTGGTGCTGTACCGTACTGCTTGAATACCGTGACACAAGCCGTAAGCTGTGTGGACCTACATACATACATACATACATAACGTCACGCCTTTTATCCCCGAAGGGGTAGGCAGAGGTGTATTTCCACACCCACTTTTCGCCAGATATACATTAGTCCCACGTAATAAGGGGCGAGCCTATTGCCGTACCGGGCACATTTCCAGACTCCGTGCGGCTACTGAGAATTTCGTGACAGAAAATCCCAATAACACTGCCCGACCCAGGAATCGAACCCGGGACCTCCCGATCCCACGTGCACATTTATGCCGCGAGACCAACGAGGCAGTCGTATAGGGTTTGATGTCGAGTTTTCCGTCTCTACGCAAAGATGGTATTTGCATCGTGTTATCCCTTAGTCGCCTCTTACGACACCCACGGGAAGATAGGGGGTGGTGACACTTGTATTCTATGCCGTCAATCACACGGCAGACCTGTGTGGACCTATATTTACTTAATACAATTCTGTGTCCATATCGATCCACAATAACCTTCTGATTCTCCTTTTAGTGTCGAAACGGCGCGTCTGTTTCCGCTTCGTTTAACACTCCAAGCTATTCATGAAAAAATGCATTTATTTTCCACTAGCTTTTGCCCGAGGCTTCGCGCGCGTTAAATTCGGGGTAACACAAATCTACTTTCAGTCTCAAGTTGTGTGAAGACACTCCTGATTATTCTAAAGACTTCAGAAACTCTATAGGGTACAAAGTAACTCGGTCAGTATGTATCCATGACATTATCTACCGAAAGGGACATAATAACAACACCTTGCATACAGTCAAAATGTCAAAGCCATGTTCTAATATATGTCAAATATAATTATATTATCTTTCGCATTTGTAACAATTTATTAGTAGAGAAAATCGTTTCATTACTTTATATGTATATGCGAACAATGCAATCGCCGTGCACAATATGACATTATGTGACAGTACTGACAGATATACGATAGCACATGCGCAGCATGCAATTATTACAGCACATGCGTTCTTACTTCCAAGAGGTAAATTTGTGCCGTACAAGCTTCTACCCTCCCTAAAATTCCTCCCAGTTTAATTTTTGCAACTTATGGTACTATATGTCGGTCTCCATGGTCCAATTTATCTTTATATTAAATTTCAACAAAATCGGTTCAGTGGTTTTAGCGTGAAAACGGAACATACATACATACTTACACACTTTCGAATTTATGATATTAGTAGGGAGTAGGTATGTCAACGATTTACGTTTATATTATATTTTCAATGTGTAACATTCGCGTAAATCCAAGAAGACATTAAATATACAATATACAATTTTATGAAAACGGGTCTTATTCGTACTATTAATTAATTTAAGGTACAAATACCTCTGTTTTACCGACGTTTCGGCCGTCTTATAACAGCCATGGTCGCGGCGGTACTCCCGCCGCGAATAAGACCTTTTTCCATAAAATTGTATGATGTATACTAATCGCGAAAGCTTAAAATCGATTAAATATACAATAATGCTAACGACCCGAACGCCTTTACAAGAGACTAACCATTGTAGTAAAAAAAATGTGTAAATGATCGTACCGCCGAAAAATCTAATAATACTATGCTGTGAAAAAGTATTGAATCTATGTGTAATGAATCAATCTGGCTGAAGGCATGTCACCTCTGCAAATGGTTAAACCATTTGCACAGCATACGTATCGAAAAGAAGAATTGATGGGCCTAAGTCAGCTTATACAATCCTTTATTTAAGATAGCTTAATGGATAAGTTGAAGTTTACCTTCGAAATAAAAAAAATAAATTCTTTTTCTAAATTCATTTTAAATTTCGAGTTGAAAGCGTTAACGTTGATACTGCAGATATTTCAATAAATTCAATTGGATTAAAGTGTAAAATGATCTACTATGAGCTTGCCAATGTTCTAGGTGTGTTATTATTTGACCTACTTTGCGCATTGAAGTGCGGAGTGGAAAATTATTTTATTTCTCCGGTCGTCATTGCCAGTTAAGGTTGTTTATTGGCTATGATAAGTTTTACAAATATAAATATTTTAATAGTGTATATTAAAGCGGTCGTGATATGTAACAAAACACAGAACTTTTACTATTTTGAAGCATTATAAGCTACTATGTTCGTTTAGAACATTAACTAGATTGCTGCTCTAATATTTGGTTAGGTTTTATTATAATTATTTATAAGGGTCATTCCATTTTGAGTTTACATGTATAACGCAAATAATGGCTATAGATGAATTAAGTAATGGGCAAGTAATAGTCATGTGCTTAACGAGCACCATCTTAAACTCAGCAACACACCATATAATTATAATAATATAATAATATTCTACCACAAACACACATCACCATTTAGTCCCAAACTTAGCAGAGCTTGTGTTATGGGTACTAGATAATGGATAAACATACATACATTTATTTTTTTGTAAATACATACATATTATACATAGAAACACCCAGACCAAGACAAACATCCATATTCACGCACACAAATGTTTGACTTGAGCAGGAATCGAACCCACGACCTTCGGCGTAGCAGTCGCTTACACTCCCGCGGCGCCAACCGGTCGGAGGTCGGAAATGAGGAGGATTTGCCTGCTATTGACCGAATCCTCCTATTGACTCGAAATGTTATTGTTGATCGAGCAATGGGCAGCGAAAGACTGTATGATGAACTAAACAAGTAGAATAAACAACTATAAACTAGTTTCGTAACAGCAGTCCATAGAGGAAGTAAAATTTTTACTCAGACTTGTAAGCTACTAGAATATAAATGTAGAACTTATTAATTACCTTTTACCTGCATTGTTTATTTAATATGAGTTAACCACTAGAATGGAATGTAGTTTGAGTTCAAAGTGGAACTTTTTAACCAACGTTATTCATAACGCCTTTACAGAGTTCTGTATTGAGGAACTATTTTTTTATGAGAATTTTAATGGGTATACCACCGCCCGTCATTTGCTCATCTGGCTAACAGCTCTTGCGCGGTTTAACCACGCAAAAAGCAATTTCAGTCACATCTAACATCATGCCAATAAAGTCAGGCAATAATAATAATGAATTGAGTAGAAATTGTGAAAATTGTATAGAAAATCTATAAATCTCTTCGTGACGTGAGTAGCCAACTCTGGTGTCGCAGTGGCTGTGATCCCAAAACATGCATTTCAAGTTAATGAGCAATAGTCGACATACAAAGTTAGTAGTGCAGGCAAAAAAAATATACCTCAGTTCTTCTAAGGGCAGTTACAGAACTGGATATAGTGCATGATCCGACACGCAAGCGACATTCTCTTAACTTAATATTTTATTATAGCTCTCCGAGTCTATGGATACTATAATTGAATTGGCAAACATCCCCACAGCGTATTCAGTTTAAAATAATCGCAGTAAATACTGCGATAATTTTCAACTGAATACGCTGTACTAATAATAAATATTAAGCATTTTAACGAACCAGTTTATTAGTATAAGCATAGCATTTTAGTTATACTGCAAATATAGCACATATGAAATATACTTAGTCAAACTACAAATAGTGAAATCATAGTTTTGAGATGCGACCAAAAATTGACTCAATCTGAACAGTACCTCACTATATATTGACGATAGGTAGCAGTATCTTTACTATACCGTATCACTCACTTGTCAAGTGGTAGTAATTGGTAGGAAAGTCATTGACGAAAATGCTGGCTAACAGCTTGATATATATGAGATTCGTACTTTCTATCACAAAACAATAATATTAGATGTAATATTTTCTGTTCTTGGTTTTACGCGAATGTTGTACATTGAAATAAAACTACCGTTTACGGATTCTATCGCGATATATATAATTATTTGTTGGTATTGGTACGGAAAAAGCTTAATAATTTGTTATGTGAAAAATGCTATTATTCTATCAATGATTTGCCGTGTGGTTGACGGCATAGAATACAAGTGTCACCACCCCCTATCTTCCCGTGGGTGTCGTAAGAGGCGACTAAGGGATAACACGATGCAAATACCATATTTGCGTAGAGACGGAAAACTCGACATCAAACCCTATACGACTGCCTCGTTGGTCTCGCGGCATAAGTGTGCGCGTGGGATCGGGAGATCCCGGGTTCGATTCCTGGGTCGGGCAGTGTTATTGGGTTTTTCTGTCACGAAATTCTCAGTAGCCGCACGGAGTCTGGAAATGTGCCCGGTACGGCAATAGGCTCGCCCCTTATTACGTGGGACTAAAGTATATCTAGCGAAAAGTGGGTGTAAAAATACACCTCTGCCTACCCCTTCGGGGATAAAAGGCGTGATGATATGTATGTATATATGTATGATTTTCTAAACGACACGTCTCATAAATGTTTTTAATGTATTTTATTTCTTTTAATTATTTTGTATTTCTATCCATGAAATTTTGTACGCCGATAGTATTGGCAAGACACAGTCTTGCACTGTACTTCTATTTGTAAGATCTCTTTATTGCCTGTGTTTAACAAAATAAATATAATTTTAATTTGAATTTGGAAGTCTTACGTGACAACGATTCCTCTAAAACAACGAAATATCGGATAGTAATAAAAATGAAGTTTTTAGATCATTCAGTTAGAAATGTAATTAGTCCATTGAAATGTTACATATTTTTTGGCTTAGCGTGCTACGGTCAGAGGACGCAATTTTATTTTATAGATGTCAAGACGAGGTTAGTGTAAAGGTAAATCCAAGTTTGTGGGTCGCAGCTTTTGTTTTGTGGCCGCCATCTTGAAAAGAGTGGTACAAATGGGTTTTCTAGATTATCTGCCAAACTATTGACCGCACAAATTTGGATTAAGCTTTACGGCCTCCTTAGATAGACATCTAAAATCAAAATTGCGTCCTCTGACAAATGCAACCCCAAAATGTAACTTTTAAACGGCCTAAATATCTTTAAATATCTTTAGACTGTCTCCGTGGTCCAGTGGATAGCGTATGCGACTGCTGATCGGAGGTCCCGGGTTCGATTCCCGGCTCGGGCAAAAGAGTTACTGGGTTTTTCCGAATACTCAGTAGCAGCCCGGCGTCTGGTGATGTCCCCGGTAACGGCAATAGGCTTGGCCCCTATTAAGTGGGACCTAAAATTCATGGCGAAATGTGGGTGTAATCTTTACACCTCTGCCTACCCCTTCGGGGATACAGGCGTGAGACTATAAATAAAATGAAAATAAATATCTTTAAAACCAATATGTTAAGATTAGTTCATAGTGCGTGAGTTGTCTTAAAACTATGTACCAAACATTGTATTGCTTACCCTTTATTTATTTTATTTCATCGACGCGAGTTTCGCTCATATTCGAAAAAGTGCCAAGCTTTTAGTGAAATTGGAATTTCCGATGCATATGATCGGATTCAAATTCCACTATGGTGCTTTGTTTTTTGCACGCAGAATTTATCATATTAAAAAAACTGGTCAAGTGCGTGTGGATTCATGCACAAAGCTGTATATTGTAGCACCGTAGTTGGGAATTTACAAAGTTTCAAGCTATAATAGAAATTTTATAAATAGGGTTAGGTTAGTAGAGTTTTACTCTTCCATTACTAAAGCCTTATTCACCGTTGTAATTATCCTTCTATCTTACGTTGTGTTTTACCTTTTAACTATACTGAATAGTGACATTATTTTATGACCTGACATTATTTACATTTTACAAACAATGTTTAGAAAACCTCCAACGTTTTTGAAATCAATATGTAACTGTACCTACCTCACAGAGTGTAACAAACAAATAAAAGAAAATGCTTTCGGGTTAACGTGTCTGGAAGCTACGCATAAGAATAATTATAACCTTGCCAAAATTCAGTTGTCTGCTAACCTAGCTAGCTTACCTTACCCCTAGCTTAACCTAATACCAAGGTTAGCTGTTTAAATTATGAAGATGGGTGTAGAAAAGGATTACTAATACAAAGTGTTCCTACCGCATTTTATTACTAGTGAGAGATGTTAACATACATCATTGAGGCAAATAGTATCAAAGGGAAGAAACGGCTAACTCAATTATACCATGTCCCAACCTGTCAGTCGAGCTTAATATAATATGAATAAGGCCAAATCCTCCTATTGACTTGTGACACTAAAATGGAGAGATCTGTGTCTGATGTATGTTATATAAAATATGAGTAAAGAGTACTTCATTACATACATACATACATAGACTCACGGCTGTTTCCCGGAGGGGTAGGCAGAGACTACGAAGCGCCATTTGCAACGATCCTGACATACCTCTCTTGCTTCATTCACTCCCATCAAGTTTCACATGCAGGCTCTTCTGTTTAGGGTCCTTCTGGACAGGTACTTCATAAATAGGTATTTTACTATACATTTGCTAAATTGTCATTCCCTTGGTCAAACTAAACTAGTACGACTATTGCTAGGCAATTAATAGCTACGGACTACAATGAACTGACATATTTCATTAACCTTGTATTAGTTACCGACACGTGTAAACAAAAACACTAACACAACCAAAACTAGGTAATAAGTTTTTATTGAGGGATATATACATAATTTCTAAGATATTATTATGTTTATTTTTAAAAGACAACTTCCGCACTAGGAATAAATCCTGTGTCGTGGGAGACTTTACAAACTTAACTTCAACCAACGGACACAATGAACACCCAGACGCAAAACAACAATTTATGGATCAAACAAAGTGTTTTCTCGTGTGGGAATCGAACTCACGACACTCGGCGCACTGTCAAGCGGCGAGGCGGCCGCTTAAACCACTACGCCAACCGTGCAGTCAGATATGCAATAATTCATGTAGAGATATTTATTATACTACTTTACCGACGAGGCAAATAGCAGAAGAGAAAATATTTTTGGTGTGAGTTCCATTTAAGTTACTGCGATCTACATTTACTGCCACATTCGTAATGCGAGGGCGTAGAACCTAGAATCTTCTGTATAAATAAAATGCTTGCGTTACTGATTGAAGGACAGACAACGCACAGACAAAACTATTGTAAGGGCGTAGCTGCGAGCATCCTCTATTAACAATATGAGAGCAATTGAGTATTATGGCTCTATCATCATCATCATCATCAGCCAGCCATAGTTCACTGCTGGATATGACTGTATATCAAACATAATTATTGTAAATAAAATTTAGGCCACTAGGAACATTACTGTCACCAATATCACACTAGCGGGGGCTATACAGGCAATATATCCGGGAAACTGCTTGCCCACTATAGAGATTAAAGTAGTCAACTTGCCACTACAGTTGAAACGTTGTGTGTCGAGTTTGCCCGAACTTTGTGTCTGTGATTTGTATATCTGGAAAGTGGCCGCGACACAGGATTATTCCCGTGGGAGCTGTTAGATTAACTGACTGTGCGCCTGTTTCCCTGACATTCTTAATTTAAAATAAAATACGGGGCCATGATGTTATGTGAATACACGGTGAAATAAAAAAAATATATTTCCTGCATTAGCTTAGTTTACCAACAGACTGTCGTGCCGAGAGTATAAGGTCAGTACAGCTAATATTCAGTAAAATCCAGTTAGACAAGTAAGCGGACCCCGGGTTGCAACTGGGATAACGCTAGGAAGAAGAAGATTAATGTGGAAGCTTACAAAAAGAACACACAAAGAAAAATCTTGCTTTGCAATACTGAATTCGCAACCAGAACATTCAACTACGAAATATTCATTAGGTGGTATGCATCTAATAGTTACTGAACAGTCATTAATGGATCGAGTAGTCTATGCACTATGGCTCATAGTTCGGCTATAAAACTTAACTGCACGCCCGCTTCTCACCGTCGTTAATATTTAGTTCCTAACTCGAAGCGATCGTTAATGGACGAGGAGATAAATCCCTTAATTATCAAATAATAAATGTCAATATTTGACAAATATGTATTTTGTGAAATAAAGCAAACTTCACCAAGAATAAGCCCATAACATAAATAGCAGAAGAAAACAGTTCCTTCAGCAAATAATAATCTTGTAGTCCGTTTTAGCGGCAAATAATCAGCATAGCGGCAATGCTGTGCCCGCCCAGTGCTAGCCAAATACACGGATATACAGGAACGCCCAGCGCGCTAGGACATTAGGGTGGTCGAGAAAATCGTCACATGAAACGTAAATTTAAAAAAGTATTGAAGTGATTCCAATTTCCATCTTCAATTTTAAAAAGAAACGTTCAGAAGGTACACTCGGCCTGATACTTCCACACGTGTCTGTGACTGCTGGAAGAGTCGACTGGCGTCACGTATTTGCACGTGTTTAATTCACGGCGCTGCGCCGCTCCGAGGACCGAGGTTAACGAGCCCTCAACCTGCCGCTGACGGAAAATCCTCCTCCTTTTTTTATTATTTCCCACTGAATAGCACCGCCAGCTCAATGATTAAATATGCAAAACCCTCGGCTCTGCAGTTTAAGTACTAATGAACCATACCATTGCTGCTGTTTGTAATTTACAGTACATTTTTACCGCTAATGTTTGAATGAAACCGGTTCTTTCAACTAACCGTTTCGTGTTCGTAATAGTTAACATAATTCAATATTAATGGGTCCGTAATTGCAAACGTAACTCAAGATTAATACCCTACTGATACTGAATAGTTTACGTGAGAGAATAGTAAAATATAGTTAATAAAGTACTGTTATAGCAAAATGTACAAAGTCACGAAATTATCGGATGTGAAGAATAGAATGGCAAAATTATTAGGAACATTTATCAATGGAAATTTATTTGATGAGCTCTTTCTGAACTTTATTCAAGTTTATTAAATTGGTCTTACTTGCGATACCTAAGATATTTAAGGCATAAATACTTCGGTATTTGCCGATGTTTCTACCGACTTGCGACCACGACACCGGTCGTGGCAGAATCCCACTGTCGGTACTTCGACACACAACACTTTGTAGTCATTACTCTAAGGTTCTGAGCATTTCGCTAGTACGCGAAAGATGATGTTCGTCAACCAGAATATATAAATTTATTGCTTTAGTAACTCACTGACAGACAACGTACAGCCAAAACAATTGGGCGCAAGAAGCTGATGGCATGTATGTTCTTTGGTGGCACTAAGAGGGGATTTCCGGTATAAATGGTGAATAAAAATAATGTGCGGGCATCCTCTAATCTTGTTTACCATGACCATTATAAGAAATTTATAGCTTAGTAAAGACATCAACAGATTGCTCTCAAGCTCACCACTGTCTTTTTTTACTTATGTGTGTATTAAATTGTTAATATTGATGATTGACTGAATTGACTGTGATTCCCGGGTCGTACAAAAGTGTAACTAGGTTTTTCCGAATTCTCAGTAGCAGCACGGAGTCTGGTGATGTGCCCGGTAACGGCAATAGGCTCGCCCCCTATTACGTGTGACCTAAAAATTCATGGCGAAATGTGGGTGTAATATTACATCTCTGCCTACCCCTACGGGGATACAGGCGTGAGACTATAAAAAAAAATGTTAATATTAATTGCCTCGTGCCTCGGAGAGTTTTAACGCTCTGCGAGGCCATAAATATACTGACACTGGTGTAAGACTTGGAATATCGCTATGCTATTGGGTTGGTTTATCATGGGACGGTTCCTCTCAGTCAAATCTGGTAAGACTAGAAAGCAGCCTCGAAGTCCGAAAAGGTCTTGGATGTACCCGGTATAATACGATGATCAATCATAAATATTATATACCTCAACACCTAAGCTACTCTCAAACTATGTATCTATATCTGATCTCAGAAGAAGCTAAGAAGTTATTAGTTATAACTATATTATCGCTACTTATCTACTGTTGTATATCTATTCACATAAATAAAATTGGAGTGTCTGTTTGTAATCTACACTAATATTATAAAGAGGAAAAATTTGTATTTTTGTTTGTAATGGATAAACTCAAAAACTACTGTACCGATTTTAAAAATTCTTTAACCATTAGAAAGCTACATTATCTGCGAGTAACATAGGCTATATTTTATTATAGAAAAAATTGGGTTCCGTAAGATATTTGGGTTTTTCGTGTACGCGAAGTAGTTCCCTCAGGACGCGGCTTAAACCGCGGGAATCGGCTAGTATTAAAATAACCGCTTTTTACTTAATGCATATGGATGTATGCACGGTACATATATCGAAATGACATTTTTTACCATTTTTGTCTGTCTGTTTATTCTCGCTAATCTCTGGAACGGCTGGACCGATTTTGACGCGACTTTCACTGGCGGATAGCTGATGTACCAAGGAGTATAGTATAGTCTTAGGCTATAAATTAACCGGGTACGCGAAGTAGTTCCCTCAGGACGCGGGTGAAACCGCGGGAAACAACAAATAGGAAAATGTCATTTATTAAAAAACATAACTTCAAGTTCCTGAAGTATTAATCGACAAATATTTATGGAAAAACATTTACGGATTGAAACGTCAACCTTTTTTAAATCGGTTGAAGCCCAGCATACCTAAGCCAATTCACATAGAACTAACTAGCGTCACCGTTGTGGCGCAGGGTACGTGCAGTAACTACGGGCTAAGTGCTTGATTAGTTAATATCTACGTCAAATGTCAACGAACAATGACACTTGTTTACAGACAGCATGGAGCTGGGACGCTGGTATTAAGTGCAGAACAAACTGGAACGGTGTAGTCGCTTCACCGTTTGAAGTTTTGTACGTTTGCACGCAATCCGAAGCGATTAGTAACATGCCAATTATTGCTTTTGTTTACAGGTCCAATTTACATACACACGTAGTAAATAAACACATAATTTAAAAGAGCCTTTCAAAGTTATCATCTTACCACTACTATAGGCAGATTCAGTTTGGGTAATTCGGTCGGAGCGCTCTGCAGCACCAGCTAGCGACAAGTTAAATCTTGCAAACCCACCACCATGTTTATCAGTAAACTTGGCGTCACGTCAGCGACAAGTCCCTTTTTTAATTTACATTACAAGCGCATTTTTTCCAAAAGAGAACCAAGTTTACTGATAAGTCTATTAAACCAATTTGATGGGTACTTCGCAATTAAGAGTTCTAAAAACAAAATGTTCAACATGTACTCGTACTTATATTATTCTAAACACCAACTTTTAGGTACTATGAGACCGAGACATTTATTTATTATATACATTTCCTTTTATTATTATATCAGGTGACTCAATAGTAAAACAATTTGACTGTTTTTTTTATGATATAGGGGGCAAACTAGCAGACGGATCGCCTGATGTTAAGCGATTACCGCCGCCCATGGGCACCCGCAACACCAGAGGAGTCACAAGTGCGTTGCCGGTCTTTTAAAAAGGAATACGCTCTTTTCTTGAAGGTTTGAAGGTTGTATTGGTTCGGGAAAACCGCAGGCAACCGATCATTCCACAGTTTAGATGTGCGAGACAGTTTTATGTACTGTGAAGCTAAAACCAACCTCAATTCCGCTTAGAATTCTCCAAAACAGTTTTTATTTCGTAAAACAGCGGCGGCATAGTGGATCCGTCTTATTTAGACGGATAGATTGCGTAGGAAGGTTTGCATTTACTTTGCGGTGTACATTTCGGCCCCAAACATTCACCAAATGAGCTGCACGGAAGCTTTCATACCCATTTGCGAGCTCACAAATCCTAGAAGAAAAAGTTCCCTCCCGTTCCAGTTCCCTTTTTTCAACGTAAACGTTGAAAAAAGGAAAACATACTGACGTTAAGTGTTTTAGTTTATTTATGTCAGAACAGCACGTAAGCTTGTATCATAAGATGCTCGTGAAGCATTAACGTATCGGTTTCTTTGTATAAACGTATGAAATAATTTTTCAGTTATTCCCGAAGACTTTGTTCAATATTTTTGCCGTTAAATAAAGCCTTTGAGATTAAGTAAAAATATTTACTGCTTGGTGCACTTTAGCTCAGCCCTGTGAGCGTAACGCGATGAAATATGGCGTATTTTATTACTGGAGCCGCAAACTTTTATGCTTCGCACAAGTATTATTGTACATGGCAGCTAGTATCGACTACAAAATCCGCGCAATAATTTACAACTTTAACAGAAACGTGATATTTCATTTCTTCAACATTGTATCAAATCTGCAATGGTTAGAACAATTCTTCTATTTACCTTCGTCTTTAGTGTTTATATCTTCACATTGTTTGTCGAAGCTGTTAAATGTGTCAGTCCTATCCTCATTAGTTTCGACTAACTTCAGTAGAAGCATTGTTTCGTATTTCATTTTTTTGCGACTTAAATAATAAGAAAGAAACGACTTCTCTTTACTAGGCTTCTCTTAATTTTGTTAGGTTTATATTAATGTCAAACACTGCAGAATTGTGTTTGTAAAAGATTTAGAATTAATATTTATTTGAAAATATTTTTATTAAATTTGGCTAATTTAAATCAAAATTTAAATTAGCCTAAAGGCTGAATCAACAACATTATCTTTGTAGCAATATTATTTTGTATCATATCTGGTGCACATTACGCTTCATGGAACAATATAATTTTCCATAAAGCGAGCAAGCATCCTGCTCATAACTTCATGTTATTTAATTTAGTATAAATGTTTAGGTTTGCGAAGAGAACAATGTTTTCAACAGATACACGATGTCCATTCAGTGTAGCAGACGTTTGAAAAAGAACCCATATCATTTTCTCGTGACTGTCGGATGTTAGATTCGCAGCCGCAAATGATGACCCTTGTCAGACCAAAACCATTTTTTCCCGTTTAAAGTCCTGCCAAAACTAAACAGAACGATATTTTATATATATTTCTCTTTGTTTCAGATTTGCAAGAAGACAAACAATGACCAGCATATAAATACTCCGTAGCATTCGATTGTAAATAAATTAGTTTAGTGAAAATAGTGCCTATAGTCTGAAATTGGATATTAATCTCTAGCGTAACTTCGAACTTCCAAAATTAGAGACCCCTTACGGATCGTCGTTGTAACAAATTGTATATTGTGTAATAAATTGTATATCAATTTTAGTGAGAAATAAATATACAAATATATTGTCTATTGAAATAATATTAGTGTGAGTAATGCTAGTCTGAAAGTAGGGAATTTATTGGTGTTTGAGTGTGTGTTAGTGTGTCTGTGTTAAAACAAGGAAGATGTTGCCAGTACCTCAGGATCGTATGTCTGGTCGGCGGAGCAGTTCCATCGTTAGTCGGACACTGCTTGGTCGACGTGCTTCCGTCTACGCCACTGGAAATCACCAGGACCCTGCCAAGGTAATAATCAACATAAGTATTATTGATATCTCATAATATAACCTATTTATGTATTTCAAATATAATTGAACTTTTAAAATTTTGCGGCTTGTAGACTATATGTAGTGGATGACTTATAGTCATCCCGAGTCCATGACTGGCATCGGCAGATTTGAATTAAAATTGATCAAAATATAAATATTTTTTACAATACGAGCGGAACGAAATTAAGTTGTATCGGCCGTATACAAATAAAAGTTAAATAAAAGGCTAAAATATAAGAACGTATGCTAATGCTAATATTATAACAATTAGGTATGCTTTATCCAAAATATGATCAGTAAATACGAGTCCCTATATGTGGCACGGCACACTGACCAAATTTATTACAACTTTTTATCAGCAAATGATACAAAACAAGGTTGAACGTTCCTTATAATCTAGCGCCAACATAACCGTGTTTTCGTAGCTTACATTATCCACACAATACAGCCGTTTGCGTGAACAATACAGGCTACCCGCATATTTCAAAATCGCGGACGTAGTACGGAAGGCAGCGTTTCAATACTACTAGATTTTGCCCGTGACTCCGCCCGCATGAGTACCAGCTATCGCAAGATCAGGTAGTCTATATACAACTGTAATGTAGCAGCTATAGTGCTGCTAAGTTTCACCGAAAACCATTCAATAGTTTTTGCTTGTAACAGTAGGTACCTACTTACAGCTATACACAAAAACTTTCACGTTTATAATAATAGGTAGAAGGATTTATTTCATCATTCGCTTCAGAGTTTTCCGAACAAACGGCCTGTGGCGGGATTAGTAACAGCTGAGCGAAATTTGCATTATAAATCGACGTGAAGGCTCGTAGGTATATAGTACATGAGTCAATTAGCTCGCAACGCTTATCAATCTGGATTACAGATGCGTATTGATGGCCGTGTGGACAAATCTACACGTGAATTGAATTTAAGGTATCTTAGAAACGATCTAATACTCGTAAATAAATCATGATATGTAGATGTTTTACATACAATTACTTAGTAGAATTTCAAGAAGAATTTATATTATTCTTCAATTTAATTAGAATTGTCGGTACTTGGGATAGAAGCTTCGTATAGCTTCAAGAACTGATATCTGAATATACTTACTCATACTCCAAAACACATAAGAGTGTATCAATCAAATTTCATCGCGGGATCGCACCCAATATAATACAACATTAAATCTGGTCGAAAGCTCGAATAATGATAAAACGGTTATAATAAGATCTTTGGCTTGGATAAAAATAACTCCACACATATAGTATACACAAACGTTGTATTATTTTGCTATTTTTAGAATTCAGATAACATTTTTATGGCTGTATCAAAGAAATGGGTGCATAGGGTTCCCACCAAGAGCTTAGGGTCCCAAGCCAACCTCACCTGCAAGTGGTGCACCTGCCGATCAACGGACGAGGCTCTGGCAAACAAAATGTCCCAATAAGCGGCAATAGGCTCGCCACCTATTACGTGGGATCAAAACACTGGCGAAAAGTGGGCGTTTAATATGCCTCTGCAGGCGTGAGTCTATGTATGTATGTGTATGTATGTATCGCAGCACCGCTGGGAGCCTACAACACGGTCTACCAGGCCGAATGTTTTGGCATAATCCTAGCTGCCACAGCAATCATGGCACGTGAGGTAAGGGAACGATCCATTAGGATCCTCTCAGATAGTAAGGCAGTCCTCTCAGCCCTCAAAAGCCATACTATCACCTCGGCGCTCACGCTTGAATGCCACCAGAAACTAACAGAGGTAGGTAAACAAAACAAATTAACACTGCAATGGATCAAGGGCCACAGTGGCTCTAGAGGGAATGACGCAGCCGACGTACTTGCCAGAAGAGGGGCCACTTTAGAGGTGGTGGGACCCGAGCCCATTATTCCCCTCCCTTCTGGATTTTATCGCAACCTGGTAAGAAATAGGACCAGGACCCAACACAACCAGTCCTGGATTGGTATTGAAACATGTAGGCAGGCCAAGGAGGCTCTTCCCGCAGTAGACGGTAAGATAGCTAAACAAATCCTCCGGCTGTCCAAACAACAACTGCGGACAGTCACGGCCGCCTACACAGGACACGGATTCCTTAATAAACACCTATTTACTATAGGTATCACCGACAGCCCGCTGTGCAGGGCCTGTATGGCAGCAGACGAGACGGCAGCCCACCTGCTCCTCGACTGCCCTGAGGTCGCACAGTACAGGCAGCAGTACCTGACAAGACACAGCACCCTGAGGGAAGCAGTGGGCCACATCAAGAGTCTGCTGGCCTTCCTCGAAGAGCTGGGGTGGCTGGAATGACGACACCATTCCCACCCGCACGCAAAATACACGCCAAGACGTGGAGTTGCGGAAACAGCCCGTGCCATCAAGTATCAAGTATGTATGTATGTATCAAAGAACTAAACGACTGTGTTAGCTTGATATTATAAAAATGAAGTGCTGTGATTGATAGTGTTCGCGATTATGATTGTTTACAGAGAGATAGCTGAAGTGCTCTAGATTTATTAGTATGAAATACTCTTCAAATGCCGTTAACACATATTTTAATACCACATAACATTGATTGCAAGTTGATCGATGAATGGATTAAAAAGTCAATAAACTGCTGAGGAGATTGCAAAGTGATACATTTCGCTAACTGGTTTATAAATCACTGAGCGGATGGGTTTTATAGGACAGTAATATAACTCTATTGTATTGTTCAACGACCGAGGAATTCCGCATAAATACGTAAGAAGTTTGCATTAGATTGTCTAATAAGCGGTGTGAAATTCCATGACTCCTTAGTACAATTTTGGTGGAGGATGTGGGGGTTCGTAACGATGGTAGCAATGTATAAGCCATAGCCGTATGCAAACAAACAAAAGGTAGAGCTGTATATTATTACGAGGCATACTGCGTGCGATATTTGTTCGGCGCACTAATACAAGCCCGACGCTTCAACGCTCGCCTCCATTCTTCCATTCATCCGACGAACAATGTCTTATTTCACGAATATGCTAACTTAAAATGCGAACTACACACTCGCTGCCAGTATTTTTGGTTAAATATGACTCTGTGCCTACTGGCGTACAACTTGAGATCTTTTTAACAAAATTACGCAATTTGCCTCCTTGTCATACATGAAGAGGGATATTTTTGGGGACTTATTATTAACGATATACATTACTTTAAAATGCTTCTTTAGCATATACAGGAGAGATTTTGCTATATTGTTATTTGGCATGACATAAAGCTTATAGGTACTAAGTACAATCATAATCATCATCAGCCCTTTATACTGTCCCACTGCTATGCACGGGCCTCTTCTCTATGACAAGGGTAAGGCCATAGTCCACCACGCACTAAGTACAATGATTTACTTATTTTCATTTCAGGTAGGTATCTGTTACCAATTACTGTTGTCATATTGAAAGAGCGTCCATACCTTAATCGCTGCCATAAAATTCGTGCAGTGATATTTAACATTATTTGACATGTCAAATCCACTTTTTTGTCCAAATCCAGATTTAGTATGCTATAATGACGCTCCATGGAGCGTCATTATAGCATACTAAATTACGCGAAGTATGGCAGTCTTCCAGTAAGCCATTAATAAAATCGCACAAAAACGACAGAAAACTCACTGGCGGTTTGAAAGGGGTGCAGGGTGACGTAGATTTAAAATAGCTCTCACTTTGAATATAAATGATGTACCTTAACACGATTAGAACGTGAAATGAAGTATTCGAGGAATTGAGAAACTAATTTATCACGATCATGTTCAATATACAGTTTCGAAGAAGCTTCAAATTCTTCAATGATTCAACAAAATGAGTTTGAAGATTATCTCGTTGATTCAACAGTATAAGGTTACTTGCATTATTTGCCGCGAGATATTTCGAAACTTCAAGAATTCGTACCTAAATTAATCAGACTACCTTAGCGCATTAAGACAAAGCTGCGCTATTACATTTTGATAGCTCAAGTTCTTTATGTTTAGTATAAAGGTATTATAGCGCTCATAGCGAGACTTGGCTTGCCGTTCGTTACAGATCAGCAAAGTGGAGCAACGCTTGCACAGGTCGCGACTAGGATGGGTGACCACGTGTGGCATTTACATCTGAGCGCTACCGTGCTTCGGAAGGCACGTAAAGCTGTCGTTCCCGGTTCTTGTCTCAGAATAAGAATAGTTAGGCCATGTCGGAGGCCTTATAAGTATATTTTCCTTAGTCACCTCTGAAGACACCTAGGGAATGAAATGGGATAATGAAATTTTGTATTCTTAATTAGTCACCTCACGAAGTCCCTACTGCGCTACTGTAGATATCGCTACCAAAACATGCAAAAAGGACACACATAAAGCAGTTGAATAACCTAATAACACATTACACAGGGCAGCAATACACTCCGGAACTTGCGACACTCGCGTTCTACATGCACTCACACTCTCCCACCGGTCTAACGAGCCAATTAATATAAACATTCAGATAACGTGTTTTTACGGGAAAATCAATGCTTGCCAGAAAAATTGAAATGCATTTGGTGACCCAACCTAACCAATATTAATTGAATAACGCCATTACAACCAACTTTCGACAATTGAACATACAAATAATGGCCACGGGTAATTTAAATTATGGTTTTTATAACCTTTTAGATACCTACATACTTTAATTTTGCAGTTTTTTTTTATATATTTATAGACTCACGCCTGTATCCCCAAAGGGGTAGGCAAAGGTGTAATATTATACCCACATTTCGCCAGGAATTTTCAGGTCCCACGTAATATAACAGCAAGCTTTGAGCCACGAGAGCGGAGCAGTAGCCTTAAATAACACGGGTATATCCGCGGGCATAATCTAGTTTGAAATAAATCGATTAACACTTGTACATAAGCTGCTATCAACAACTTTATTAAGCTGCAGCTATGGAAATGTATCACATTATGAGTCGTCCGCCATAGCCTACTTAAAGGTGGCAATCTTATTATACACTATGCGTATACTAAACAAATAAGGCATACAGTCAATAAAATAAACCTAAATATTACTCCAAACTGTCTTGTATAATTTTTAATATTTATCCGGTCGTTATTTTATACGTACATTCATATTTATTTATACTACTTGACGTTCATGATTTAAGGCAGTATTCATGCCAAAACATAGCTTACGTTTATGGCAAACGGCATAAACATAAGCTACACAATTTAATAGACTGACACTTTGTAGTGATATACTGAAGAGTATTTTTGGTATATGGTACTCTTACTGTGAAATATACTTCACAAAATGTGTTTTACGGTTTACTTCAAAATGTTGTAGCAGATATTTAGGATTTAGAGATTAAGCACATTTTTAGTGTCACCATTTATGTGTTTGGAGTGAGATAGATTTGTTTGATCTTAAACATATATCTCTGGTCTTCAACCAACTGAAACATGGAGTTTAGGATAGACTGAGGCATGAGACGAACCTAGGAGTAATTCACGTCATTATTTTCAAGCTCTAAAATAGCCACTTGTTACGCTTGTTATTCCAAATTCCCTAAACTCTTCTGCCATAGAGGTCTTTACAAACATTCAAATAACAGATCCAAAGAACACCTAAGGTTGGATTAAAAACTGTGTTACAGGTAAAGTATTGTCTCGTGTTGAAATCCAACCTTGACACGCAGCTTAATCCAATGTTGCTTTCTTTTTCTGTTTGCCTTTTACTTACATGTTTAATTTTTCTTTATCTGTGATAAATAAACAAGTTTGTTTATTTTCTATTTGCAGTGGCAAGGCGGCCATGTAACTCATTGCTGGAACGCGGAGCCATGCGAGACACAATAGCTTTTTAATTGTGTTTATTATTCAGCCTCATAGCTCAGCCTTCGAAAACCCTTAATCCTTTGACATTGACTAAACTAGGTATCGTTTTCGTAACTCAAGATTAGGATTGATTGATTGTTAGGTCGCTTTAGGGATTAATTCAATACTTGCCTCTCGAACCTCACTCAGCAATTTTAAATGTTTTTATCCCATATTTTTTTAAAAACACGCTGTGAGGCTGTATGTTCTCTTCATGCTCGTGTCGTTCTTTTCATGACTGAGGATCATAACTGCCCCGCTGGAACCCAATTTTCTCATTGACATTGCACCACCATTTCTGCCTGTCGAGAAAAGCATTTTGAAATTTAGAAGTGTTCAAAACTGAGACGATCTGTTTAGAATAGATCATCTTATGTTATAACTTCCTTTTGGCCGCTTGCGTCGAGGATAGGTGTCGGTATTTGTAAACATTTTTTGCATTTAGACGTAATTAGTAGGTATCTGTCATTTCATTACCCTTACCTTACTATTGCTCAAATAGTTAATTACCTCTTGCCTATCGGTTAAGGCAAACTTTATGAGGGAACTTGTCTGAGAGTTCTCCTGAATTTCCTTGAAAGACATGAAGACTGTTAAACCGCACTAGATCAGCATAGCGGTCTATGACCATGTCCTTCTCATGATGTATAAATAGCTATGGCCAGTCGTGGGGTAGTTTATATATGGAGCTGATGATTTATAGGTGAGTTGAGTGGTCATAATAGTTTTGATTTAGACATTATTTCCCATTTAAGCAGTTTCTGAACAAGACAATTTATTCAAGATGGCGTTATTCTTCTATACTCTTCATTACCGCAATAAAACTGAGGCCATAAGTTTATAATGCCATAAAACTTTACCTACTTTAAATCCAGTGATTCCATTTTTCATTCCATAATTGAACATTTTGACTTGATCGTGGTTTTACCATCTTGAACAGGAATTTGCACCTTAAAAATTAAATTGAAATTACTACTCGGTGCAGTGTTAAGTAGCAAGGTGGACGTTTAGATCTAATCGGCTATCTATATATTTGATGTTACTGCCAAAGATTGCTGACTTCACGATTGGCTTAACAATGGAGAGTGCAACTCAATGCTTATCGTTTTTCGGTCTCGCGGTGGTAACTGAATTGCGAGCTCCTCTCGCCATAAGGTGGGGATCGGTGGAGGCGGACTATGAGACTCCGATACCAACAGCCGCGATCAAGTCAGAACGCTGCTGTGCCCAAGCAGAGCACTAACCCAGGCTATTACCACCGTGGTGACAGCGCGCGCATAATGGCCAATTCAATTCTATGTTTTGATGTCAAAACCTCAGTTGGTATGTGAGAACGCAGTTTCGCCTTACTAGCCACTTTATCAAAACGGGTCTAACCATCTATACGGTGGCGTGCGAGCGCTAACGTGCACAACTATTGCCACCCTTTCCACTAATAAGATCTGGCGGAGTGCGCTCCATCACCGTCGCGTCTCTATAGTGCCCAAACGTCGGATTCGCACCCCGTTCCAGATCTTCTCAGTGCCACCAGAACAGCGACACCAGAAAACCACCCTCCAAATCCTAGTTCAGAAAACCGGCATTGAACCCAAGGAGGCTCGCCACTTAGAAGGAGATCATCTGCCCATTACAGTAACAGTACTAATAAATGCCATTCCGTACATTGCAAGGTTATTAAGATTTTATAACTGTGATTTCCCCGTCTAATCAACTCTGTTTAGTTACGACAATATTCTAAACCAATTATCGATGAGTTCACAAATGTGTTTCCCCCTCTATCTGGCGAATAAATAGCGCCCGATGATAATCACTGTCTTGCCGTAGAGTTCTATGTATTTGTCGGAAAATTGCTATTACCTATTATTGTGTTTGGTTATGATTGCAATGGGCTTGTAGCTTGGAACTCCCATTTTGTGTACATAATAAGTTTATCAAACTATTGTACGCAGTAGGTATTGGCTAATAAAATATATATCAATAAGTATTTAGTACTTGCCACACATTTCCTATCACATAGAATAATATAAATAATCATAAAGAAGTACCTATCTTAATGTCTGAAAATTAGCATTCAGGCATATTTCAGGCAGGCATATTCTTCATAAATAAATAAAATTGCTGTTTTCACTTATAAATAATCTATAGACCAAAGTTGAGACATTATATCTCGTAGCAGGATGACTTTAAATCTAAAATATTATACCAAAACAAGAAAGCAGACTAATAGCACAAAGAAACTACCTATTTGTGAACTTAACAATCTGTGGCTACTAAGTACGAAATAAACATGTTTAAAGTAAATCAAGGAAAACATAAATTTCCACAAAGAAATTGACTTTTTAAATAAAAATATATTGATAATCGACAAAGAAGATATATAAAGGCAAGTGTGAATGGGACAGGACGAAAGGGAAGACCTAGACGCACGTTCCCTGACCGGATTGGAGACATTCTAAAAAAGGACAGGTCAGAAGTACCTTAAACAGAAAAGCATGCATGAAAAACTTGACGGGAGTGAATGAAGCAAGAGCGGTATGCCAGGATTGTTGCAAATGGCGTTCCATAGACTCTGCCTACCCCTCCGGGAAACAGGCGTGAGTCACAACAACAGTGAGTACAAACAGTATGTATGTAAGTATGTATGTATGAAAACCAAACAAGTTTGTATGCAATATTGTACCTTTTTACACATAAGTGAATCATAGCTATATGGCCATAACTAACAGTACTTATTCAATACTTACTCCGTCGTCCAGAGGACTTAAACTAAAACTAAACATATTATCTTAAATTCGTCAACAAGATATCGGCAGCTCTTTCAACTTCTCTTCGCTTATCGCCATTGGCTAGTTCGCAACTCAAGACGGTAAGTTTGGTCCATATCTTTCAAACGATATTTGAGACGAACGTCCGTTGGTCACGCTTTTGTTCTACAGTCCCTTCTGTTTGTTGGACGTCTGCTTACTTTGACTAGATTCAACTGAATTCAACTTGAAGCCAAGTAATGCAAAGCTGCATTATTGTAGAGCTTCAAATATCAGAGGGATCTAGAGTACTTTATCTTTTCTGAAACGCTGCAAAAGATTGCCAGGGTAAAATGTTTGTACACAGAATTGCAGTTAAAATTCTGTTATACAAATTTATTTTAATTTTATTTATAGTCTCACGCCTGTATCCCCGAAGGGGTAGGCAGAGGTGTAATATTACGCCCACATTTCGCCGTGAATTTTATGTTATACAAATTCATGTGTATACTTGTAAATTTAGATTTTTCTTCACTTGTCTTCGCGTTTCGCTGGCAACACATTATAGTCTCTTATTTTATTGGTCGTTTATGCTCTGGTAACTTTTCTAGCCGTCACGTGCTATTTGCCGCCTTGGTAGTAAATCGGACGGTTCATCATACAATTTATGCATAAAATATCAATTATGCATGTGTTTTATTAAGGTTGTAAGGTAATTGCGTTGCGGGTTTGGATTTGGCATCAACTCCTTCACAGTAATTTTGTTATAAAAATACTTCTGGCGTAGTTCAAACTACTAACCACGGTTTAAAGCTAATCCTCCGATAAAACCTCACGTTATTATGCTTGATATACTTGAATGTATAATAACATATTGAAAATGTCTGTCAGACAAATAAAACATATCATGAATATTTAAAAATACCAGTTATTTGTTACCTATCTTAACTAAATTGGTGTAACGCTCTTAGCTCTTGCCAACTTTGGCACGACTTCCAAATACTTCATTTACCTTGCCTGATTATGCCCAGGGACATGTTCGACTACAAGTCTAATCAGATGTTACCGAACAAAAGTTTTTCTCCATCTGTGATCTGACCTCCGCCAACCAAACGAATTTTAGATGAGGACAGTTGACATAAATATTTTCATAACTGGCCCCGTACATTATTCGGACGATTTATATGTTTATTTATACGACCCATGCTCAGTAGTAGCTGTACTTCTATTGATGAGTTTTAATTGTGTCCAAGACGCCTACCACATAACATAACCTCATGCCTTTTATCCCCGAAGGAGTAGGCAGAGGTGTCTTGCACACCCACACTTCGTCAGTTGACATTCGGTCCCAATGTAATAGGGAGCAAGCCTATTGCCATCTACCGGGTACATCATTAAGCGAGCGATAATCAATTTATAATGCACGCATAGTTTCGAAAACTCAGAGGTGTGTGCGCGGGGTACCTGGGGATCGAACCCGAGACCAATGTCTCGGCAGTCCATTACGTTCATCACTGGGCTATCGCCGCTTTTTTCGCCTACCACAAACCCTATAAATAACATAATAGACATGAAAGAAACCAGTGGAACGAGTTTATTACATAATTCAGTAGTCCCAGTCATTTGACACTGCTTGCTACATTATTAAGCACAACGAATTGGCTCACACTGTTTAATAATTCATGAACAACCTTACACCATATCGCAATTTCCAAACTTAATAGTATAATATCTAATAACTTTCACTTGCAGCCTACTTTGAAATAAGGAAGGTGTTGATTTATTACTTTCTTAATATAAAGGAACTGACAAAAACAGGCCTGTTTGTCAGATTACTGATAGTAGAACTCACATCTCCGGCAAACATATCAAAAACTCGTTCTGGAATATAAATTACTTGGCTTCCAACAATTATATTTGTCGTAACTTTATCAATGTTCATTCACTTGGTAATTTGGTCTATATTGAATTTGATGGTGTGTGGTTATCACTTTGATTACTATTTATGATATTCATACATACATTTCGACTCTTTATTCAGTCGTTCGGTATTTTATTACGTGTCTCTTCTAGATTATGACAGCTAACTTAGATGATAGTGCAATAAAATGTTTTCGAGTGTCGAATCAAATTTCTGGTGAATAAACTGACAAAAGCAGCGTGTGATGTTTTATAACTCGCTTTTGGATGCAAACAAATACAATTCCGGATAGATCAGTCGATTGATGGCCAAAATCATGAGGAAATAATAGAAATCAGAACGACAGAACTTTCATTCTGAATAGAGGTCGATGCTGCGTTTACTCAACATAAAAGTTATCAACATCGCCGGAAATACTTATCAACCATGCATACTCTACTATAAACATAGCTTGTATATTATAATGCAAATTCGGTTCTTCGAAACAATATAATTTATTTTCAACAGTTGACGGAAAGCAACGAAAATGAAATAAACAATGGTTTACTGAATTTATTCTCGGAAGATGAAGGTTCAATTTACTAAATTCACACCGCAAATATATTTGCTATACCAACAATTCTGTTTCGCGCGTCTCAACGGTCGATTGTGAACAAAACAAACGCTGACCTTGCTCTTGTCGTTTAGCCTATAGGACCAAGGAACAAAATAAAGAAACAGCGCCTGCCGCATGTTTTCACATTTTAAACCGATATTACACTAATCAATTGCAATGACTCCGTTGTTCTACTCACAGAAACCAGCTTTGTATTTTAAAGACAAAACTTTTAAAATGTTTGATTTAATTGAACTCTGTTAATCATTTACTCATCCCATATGTTTACAGCGATGTAGCTTGTTTGTATTAAAAATCTACTTAATTATGGAAACAATATCACTGTTGAAAGGCCGCCCAAACCTTTTTTAAATTGATTTAGTAACCTTTCTCATAAAACATAAATATCGATTTATTTACATAATTACAAGACGAAAGATAGGTCCTTTTTGTTGACAGTGCTCTTATGTGTAAGCCAGTAAAGATTGATGTGTGACCAAGCAAACGAGATAATATTAAGTGCGAACTTGCAAATAAGATTTACTGGCGTTGTTGTACGTCTAACATGAGAAACGTCTGTATCGGAAACTTCGTTTGTTGCTACATAACCTCAAAGAAAAATGGTTACCGACTAAGGATTCGAGAACTAGTTCTACCGGGAATCTTGTTTGAAAATCTAGGACTTCTCCTAATAGGAGGGCACAATAAATTCAATTCAATCAATTGAAGTTTATGTTACCTCGTGAAATTCGAGTAAACTATTAAAGATCATATTTACAATTTTACTGTAAAAAAGAAAAATTAAAAAGTCTTGGAATCGCATTAATGAATTTTATTTTCTAAACGATGTGCCTTATATAATAAATTATAATGACGAGTTTAATTAAGTTTCTCTCGAAAATTAAATTTTGCAATTAAAGCAAACTCATTATAATGTTCTTGTGTGTTTATTTCCTCCTGACACATACTTGATCTCTCAAGTCGATCCCACTTATGATTTGAAGAGCCTGTTCGGAACAGAATATAGTAAACAAAACCGAAATATGATATGTTGCTTGTTTTCTCCCCAGCTTCGTGGCAGGATAAAAAGCCTATGTGACGCACCGACCCACACAATATTTATTTTCAAAAAGCCATGTTGATCCGTTGCACGGTCATTGCGAGAATTGAGGATAAATAAATAAACAAAAAGTATATTTTGTATTCCCACATTCTCTTTGTGATGGTAGGCACCATACAATCAGTCATCATAGTCTGATAGATGCGTGATTACATGATAAATTGGATAAGGGAGGATGGTATATCATTTATCGAAAGAAACACCTGCAACATTGGGGTATTTATACAATTTACGGCCGGTTTCAATATCCATCCATGGATATATGTTTGACATATTTTGTATGAAGTCTATGTTGTATGTGTTAGCGTCACAGCTCGTAAGTCAGAATAAACATAAGTAAATCAAATTCGCCACTATAGTAATATTATTATATCACTATAAATTATATCAAAAATTTCCTCATTTGAGCCAAGTATTATGCAAAAACCAATAAAGTTCAGCATCTGAATATAAAAATCATAATAAATACACGAACACAAAACAATTTTATATTCATATATTCAAACGTGCTCTTCATTTTACCATAGATATTTCACATCATATTTATGTGCAACATGTTTCAAATTTCTGCATTGAACTGCTATGTAATTAAAATTCACACAGCAACGTGAAGTATTTCGTTGTATATTTCGAAACCTGAACACTGTGAACTAAAATAATTTGTCATTATAATGCTAACGAGCAGAACGAATTAGTATTATTAATTAATGTATCTGCATAATCTGCATGTAAATTAGTACAATGTTCTAATAATGCTAAGTTTTATTGTTCAAAACAACATTATGCGAAGCTAAATTTTCAAATTAAACTTCTTCGTCAAAGTACAGACTTTCTCGATTTCGTTTCATGCACATGGTCGTCTACCTAATGTAAGCGTGTTCAGCTTGTGTCTTTATTATCAGCCAGTTTGAGTAGAATATGCTGATAACATCCACCATCAATCAACGTGTAGTCTCGCAAAATGAATCAGGGTAGTGACACTTCTCACTTTAAGAATAAGTGTGTCACTTCCCCATTTCATTCGGTGGGTGTGGCAAGAGACTATATGCAACCACATAGTATTTTTGGTAAAAGAGGTCCGTTTTGACTCGACTCTGTACAAGTGAGTATCTATTATCGAAATCTATTCATGCAACTAAAATTGTGCTCGCCTAAATTTCACACTGTGTAATAGCCTCAGTCATGTTCAGGAATTAGGTTTCTCAATAGCACCATCAATCGTCGCTGAAAGAGTATGATCTTAATAGATCGATTATCACGACAAAAGATAGCTTGTGTGTACTTTTGACGCATAAGCTGCATTAATGCAGTTTCAACAGAAACCGTCCAATAGATATGTGAAAGAAGTGAAAGAGTTAACGAACATTGACAAATCCTTAGTAACTTTCTCGTTTTTAATAGAGATAAATTAGTGTTGGGCATTATATGCATACAAACACTCTCCAATACGTATTTCGCCCGCTCTATGTACAAGTACGTATCGTTTATCGATATAGAGCAGACATTGTGTGATGCAGCCGACGCTTGCACTGCGCCGCAGTCACCAGACATGTTCACGAATCAGTTTAATCAATAGAGAGTATTATTTACTCTATGCAGGTATTTCAAGATCATTGTTGTAGTATTATTGACTAGTTGATATTTGTATCGGATATCGATCAAAAGCGGTTAATAATAAAGATTTTGTAAAAAGGAGTGACACCATATGATCATTCTTAATAAATTTATTGTTGTGAAAAGAATACAGGTCCTGTATGGATGTTTTTGTTTTAATATTTTCTTGGGTTTACGCGAATGTTACACATTGAAATTAAACTACAGTTTACGGATTTTATCGCGTTATATTGGTTTCACTGGTTATTTGTTATTACATTTAAACCGAAAGATCTAGAAACTACATTTTTATTACTAGCCGACGTTTCGAATTCTTTACAGGATTCGTGTTCACGGCAGACTGAGGTGATATTTGTCTTTGTCTTGAATTTATAAGTTATCTCAAAGTACCTGAACATTTTTCAACTATTGGTGTTACTATCTACGCAGAATGTGCTCACTGTGTCTTGATGTCTTCTGGTGACTTTGTCCTTCTTGGGTTTCATTAGCCTGATAACAGGGTCCCAAGCTGGAGGAACATTCCAACCATCTTCCCTATTGAAATTAGGATGTTTTTTAATTTCAATAGCTTCACGTATCATTCTTGAAATAAAGCGGTGTTCTTTTGCGAGTATCTGTGGTTTATCAAATCGCAGGTAATGGTTGGTTTCTTGTTCTACATGTTCACACACAGCAGACTTCGTCAAGCGTTTGTGTTTAATGTCAGCTATATGTTCCTTTAGTCGAATGCCTATGCTTCTCTTGGTTTGTCCAATGTATGAGAGCCCACACTCACAGTCTATCTTGTAAACCCGGCCTCTTGTAAGGGTAACTGACTCTTGACAGATGGTAATAATTGGCTTATCTTCGTTGGCGGCTTGTAGAATGTTTTGATTGAAGCTCGCTTCAAGATGTAGCCAATCTTGTCGGTCACGCCCTTGATGTATGGGAGGACAGCAGGTTGTCTCTCTACTGTGGCTGGCTTGTTCTTCGGGGATCTGTGACGTTGGCGCGGCGGTCGGAGCTTGTTGTCTTGCAGAACTTGCTTGACATGTTGAAGCTCGGCGTCCAGGTGTTTCTTGTCACAGATCCCCCGGGCTCTCTGAAACAAAGACATTCCCACGGTAGCTAATAGTTTAGGATGGTGGTGAGATTCACCGTTTAAGTACCTATTTGTATGTGTCTTTTTCCTATACACAGTGTGGCTCAAAGAGTTGTTTTTGTTCCTGATAACAAGTACATCTAGGAAAGCTAAAGAATTGTTTGCCTCTAATTCCATTGTAAATTTGATGTGGTTATGAATAGAATTAAGATGGTCTAGGAATACATTAACACTATCTGTTGGTAAAATTGTAAAAGTATCATCTACATACCGCTTGTAGAACCTCGGTGTGATGGTGGCAGTCTGCAGAGCTCGCGCCTCGAAGTCCTCCATGAAGATGTCAGCAACAACAGGCGATACTGGAGAGCCCATTGCCACACCATCTACTTGTATGTAGTATTTCTCATCCCATAACAGATAGCCAGTTGTTAAGCAGTGTTTCAATATTTCTGCATATTCCTCAGGCATGTTGTTCTCTATTAGCTTCCTTCTAGTTATTTCAATACAGTCATGTGCTGGTAAGCATGTAAATAATGACTGTACATCAAAACTAACCATAGTTTCCTTGTCAGAGAGATGTAGGTGTTTTATTTCACTGACAAAATGGTAGGAATCCTTTACATGCGCTCTCGTCTTGCCTCTGAGTGGCGAGAGAATCTTCGCAATGTGTTGAGCCAATCTGTAGGTTGGTGCCCCTATTTGACTGACTATAGGGCGCAGTGGAGCATTTTCTTTGTGTATTTTCGGTAGACCATACAATTGAGGAGGTTTTGCACACGATGGTATTAAGTATTTCACGTCCAGATTCAGTTGTTCGGAGTATTTCTTAACAATGTCACTCGTTTGCTTGAGTATTTTGTTGGTCGGGTCTGTCTTAACCAATTTATATGTACTTTCATCCGACAAAAGATTTTCCATTTTTTGTTTATAATCGGACGTGTCCATCACTACCGTTGCATTTCCTTTATCTGCTCGAAGTACTGTTAGTTCAGGTCTAGCTTGTAGGTTCTTCAGTGCGAGATACTCTGGTTTTAATAGATTCCTTCTTGGCACTTTCGACTGACGCAATACAGCCGAAACATCCTGACGTATGGCCTCGAAATCTTCCTTACACACATTGTTCTTCACTAGACAATCTTCAACGTTGCAAATAATGGTCTCATACGGTATTCTATAGTATTTTCGCTGTATGATGAAATGCATGACAGTTCTCATTTTACATATTACGCATACTACTTTCAACTTATGAAAATAAATTGGCAAAAATAACAAATATTTAAAATAATATCTATTAAAAATAACAAAGTAAATTGATACTAGTATGTCTCTCTCTATTTTTATAATTATTATTAACGGTAAATAAATAATTTAAATATAATAAAATATAATCCTCAAAATGTCAGATGCATGAAACGAACCCTCTGTCAGTAGAGATTGACACCATTGAATCGACATAAAATCGATTAATAGGAGCGCCCATCTTCTGATCGAATACGTCAGTACGAGCGCCTTGTATGCGGTTTGTGATTCTGCCTGTTTGGCGTGTTATTTTTTATTTTGCCAAAAACAACAAAAAATATAGTTTTAAACTCTCAAAGCCGTGAGTTAGTGCTTCGTTTGAGGACCTTCTTTGAACAAGAGCGTGCAAACGGGGGCCCGGTAATACCGATCGACACTGTTGTGTACAGAGTTGCGGCAGCTCTGGACATCGGCAAGCAAGGCTTCAGTTACTCGAATAACCAAAGAAAAATTTGAAGTAACTAGTTTTGAAGACAAGAAGCTGTCCACTCCGAAGAAACGTGAGCGTAAAGCTTCAATAACTGACGTAGATAGTTCCGATGTGTTGGCAATAAGAAAACATAATCGACAATATTTACAGACTTGGGATAAGTATGTCCATCTCGACCGAATTTGAGATTAGCAATTAATTATCTCAGTCGGAGAAGATTCCGATTCAGATTTGAGGTTTTATTTCGAGTGACAGTGAAGAATAATAAAAAAATAAATTTTAAAATTGATGTGTTTTATTTGTGAATGTATTTGCCAAAACACTTTTAATATGAATTTATTTCGAAGATGTAAAATCGGTAACTACGTACGATTGCATGTCGTTTGCCAATTAATTCGATATTTATAAATAATCGCTTAAATTTCCTTAGGTTACATCACTATAATTGTCAGTCATGAACTGTCATGCATATCATTACACAGCGAAAATACTATAGATGGCGTTATCGCATAATTTAAACCTCTGCATAATACTTTTTCGGTGTTTTGATCTAACTAGTTTTGTGTTTTGACAGATTGACAACTGTTTGTCTATGATCGGCGGACGGTAGCGTGTGACATCTCTCTGATGTGTACATCTCTCTGACAAGGAAACTATGGTAAGTTTTGATGTACAGTCATTATTTACATGCTTACCAGCACATGACTGTATTGAAATAACTATAGTCCGTGCCACGAGAACATAGACTTTTTGTAAACAAAGAATTTCTACTAAGTGACTTAGCGATAGTTCTGTCAAAAACAAATAATGTCAAATCCCATGAGCGCAACGGTACATAGATACATGTCATTGGAAACTAATATATCAATGGATCGGGTTCTTATCGATATTATGCGCTGTCAACAAGATTTTTTGATGTTTTGAGGTACTGACGCCTAGAATGTCAACATTTGGCGTTAGTTCATTGAAATGTTACATTCTTAAATGTTTATGCAATTTACTAGCTAGTTATCTATAATATTATTCATTGTTGGTCAATAATTTAATATTTTAGGATAGTTAGGCTACTTTGCGAATGATTTATTTTCTATGATTAAAAAAAACATATCAATATTAGAGTAACGTGTATGTACTCTATCATTTATATACATGGTACTCTATTTTTCCTTAATTAACAGAATAATTACGTGTAAAACGACAAAAAATCGGCAAATTTATGAACATTCGACCATTCAAACACAAAATCAAATATTTTTATTTCAGTAAAACTTAACAATATAAATTTAAAAGAATAGTGGCATAATTAGGCATTGAAAAAAAAAACTGTTCAAGAAGTATAAAATCTAAAACGCAACTGTTTGAAAAAAGGTTATGAAGCCCTGAATATTTATTTACAAAAAGTCTATCTTCTCGTGGCACCAACTATAGAAGGAAGCTAATAGAGAACAACATGCCTGAGGAATATGCAGAAATATTGAAACACTGCTTAACAACTGGCTATCTGTTATGGGATGAGAAATACTACATACAAGTAGATGGTATGGCAATGGGCTCTCCAGTATCGCCTGTTATTGCTGACATCTTCATGGAGGACTTCGAGGCGCGAGCTCTGCAGACTGCCACCATCACACCGAGGTTCTACAAGCGGTATGTAGATGATACTTTTACAATTTTACCAACAGATAGTGTTAATGTATTCCTAGACCATCTTAATTCTATTCATAACCACATCAAATTTACAATGGAATTAGAGGCAAACAATTCTTTAGCTTTCCTAGATGTACTTGTTATCAGGAACAAAAACAACTCTTTGAGCCACACTGTGTATAGGAAAAAGACACATACAAATAGGTACTTAAACGGTGAATCTCACCACCATCCTAAACTATTAGCTACCGTGGGAATGTCTTTGTTTCAGAGAACCCGGGGGATCTGTGACAAGAAACACCTGGACGCCGAGCTTCAACATGTCAAGCAAGTTCTGCAAGACAACAAGCTCCGACCGCCGCGCCAACGTCACAGATCCCCGAAGAACAAGCCAGCCACAGTAGAGAGACAACCTGCTGTCCTCCCATACATCAAGGGCGTGACCGACAAGATTGGCTACATCTTGAAGCGAGCTTCAATCAAAACATTTTACAAGCCGCCAACGAAGATAAGCCAATTATTACCATCTGTCAAGAGTCAGTTACCCTTACAAGAGGCCGGGGTTTACAAGATAGACTGTGAGTGTGGGCTCTCATACATTGGACAAACCAAGAGAAGCATAGGCATTCGACTAAAGGAACATATAGCTGACATTAAACACAAACGCTTGACGAAGTCTGCTGTGTGTGAACATGTAGAACAAGGAACCAACCATTACCTGCGATTTGATAAACCACAGATACTCGCAAAAGAACACCGCTTTATTCCAAGAATAATGATACGTGAAGCTATTGAAATTAAAAAACATCCTAATTTCAATAGGGAAGATGGTTGGAATGTTCCTCCAGCTTGGGACCCTGTTATCAGGCTAATGAAACCCAAGAAGGACAAAGTCACCAGAAGACATCAAGACACAGTGAGCACATTCTGCGTAGATAGTAACACCAATAGTTGAAAAATGTTCAGGTACTTTGAGATAACTTATAAATTCAAGACAAAGACAAATATCACCTCAGTCTGCCGTGAACACGAATCCTGTAAAGAATTCGAAACGTCGGCTAGTAATAAAAATGTAGTTTCTAGATCTTTCGGTTTAAATGTAATAACAAATAACCAGTGAAACCAATATAAAGCGATAAAATCCGTAAACTGTAGTTTAATTTCAATGTTTTTGTTTTGATATAATAATTGAGAACACAGTATATTTAACATTGTTAGAGATACCAAGAGACTGCCATTTTGAAGCTAGAGTTCGAAAGCTACGGCGCGCCTTAGAGATTTTTCGATATTCGTTATGTCCGCATTAATTTGTTAATTTTAGCTTGCAGTGTGTCTCGGCGTACACGATAAGCAGTTGGTAGTGGCTGTCATGAAGATCTTTGGCGGTCGTTTTGGGAAGTATGTTCTGTACAAGGAGAATGATAATGACATTATTAAAAAGGACATTTTTCAAGTGTGACAAAAAGATTAAAAACTATCACCAAAGCCAAAGATTATTGATTTATATTTATATATTGTTGATTCATTATTATTGAAATTCATAATATCCACTACGTTTTAACAAGCTTCTATTTACTTTAGCCGGTCCTGGTGTCTGTAAATAGATCTTGCAAGATAAATTTGATTCACTGCCCGGTTTTCCATTCAGCTGAGATTTAACATGAATGTTGTTTAATACTGCATGTATTATAATGTCATAGAGCTAAACTGATGTTTGAGCTGGAAGGTGTACATAAGAACTCCGCAAAAAAACGACACAACATTTTTGGGCTAGTTTAATTCGTATTAACAAGACTTTGATGTTATGTTTAACGCTTTAAAAGCCTTATTTGAAAAAGAAATGTTTACTTTTAATTCATTTGATTAGTCGTCAGTATGACAGACTATTTTCATCATAGGTAGTTTGTAATGATGGAAAACACATAAAAGTGTGAGAAGGTAAATTCGATAGGTACTTAAACCGATTAAAGTATTCATGATTGAATATACAGAAAAATGGATTACCGTTTTCTCTCTACAGACTCGGTTTCAGTAATGAACTTGCATTAAATATTGCTCAACGTTATATGGACAGAATATAAATTATTAAGAGCCATTTTGAACTACGAATTTCTACGTCGCAGCTTAGAGCTAGATTTTGAGAAATTTGCATAATATCGTGTAATGAATAGGGATATTCTGAGACTGCATAAACAACTTTTAAATTAATTAATAATTTTCGTATTAGAAATAGTTTACCAATACCAATCATATAATATGTATTAAATGTTTTTAAAATACTGAAGTGAAACAAACACAAACTTATTTGGCTTCACGGAGAACCTATAACTTTCACGTTCAAGATAGGATTTTCAGTTTCAAATTTCAAGACCTGCTCTTTCTGCTCTTTATTTGCGTGTAGTTCGTGTACAATCTTCTACGCACTGATCGAAAGGCACCTAGGACTAAACCTAATTTTTTTAGTTTATGACTATCATAATTATAGGAATAAAATTAAGTTCATAGTCATGGCCCAACTTAGCACAAGACAGGGAAACGTGAAGGTGTGAAGGGATACTTTTGCACAGCAGTGGGACAGTAAAGGCTAAAAAAATAAAAAGTAAGGCTTATGATAAAAACCCGAAGCTCACAGCTATCTTCGCAATTACTAAATAATTACATCGTTAAAAATAAAGCTTTATAACGATAAATTTTTTGGTTGACATGTCGCTTAAAGCAGTTGCAATCAAGTAACAAGTAAAGAGGTTAATGTTTCTCAAATAACCCGTAAAATTTTATTTTCCTTCCTTGTACTTCCTACAGAAAACTAACTGTATTGGTTCTCTATATAACTCTCAGTTTATTTATTTCTGATATCGGATTGAGGGCATTTCGTGCCCGTTACCCTCTTTACGGCACCCACAGCTCTCGTGTCTCTAAACCTTTTTCACATTTCAACTTTCAATAGCCTCCAAGTCATTTTCTGTTAAACGGTCTACAATATGTTATACACATAAAGCTACAAAAGTGTCATGAAATATGTTATGTTATAGTCATAACTAGCAGATGCACAATACGAATTGGTATTGCCGTTAATGACATTAATCTTTTATGGTTTTGGCATAAGTATAAGTGTCTTGTTTATTTGTACAAAAACTTAAAATCTGCAATTTTTTAACTTAATTACTGCTCCTATTGGGAGTGGAATCAACTTAGGGTTAGAAAATAAGCAAACTTAAAAAAAAAGTATAATCAGTTTCAGGCTTCTGTAAGATTTGTGAGGCGCTCTGCTTCTAAGGAAGGATTGAAAATATTGAAATACACCAGTTTCTTATGTAAGCAATACGAGCCAAATGAGCAGAGAGATCGTCATCGTAGTGTTGCCGTCCTATAGTAATATGGGAATGAGGGCTCCGTTACTCTCACTCATCGAACGAAACGCAACGGTATAGATACTGTTACTATACGTTGATAATCTATGATAGGGTAGTACTTCTCCGGTCGAGCCGACTCATTAATGCTTTATATAGGGGTCGAAAACTTGTATAACAATCCGCTAATTTTGAAGCCAGCTCTATGAAAATGTGAGCAAGTGCTCTTTCGTATATAAGTTTGTTTGAAATAGCTTCGCATAGACTGCTTGAAGTTTGCATAAACCCGCAATATTAGAGTCTCCTATAGTAGCTACAAGTCGTTAACTCAGGCAAAGCATACACGTCGCGTCGCGCGTCGTTGGTGTGAATTGGTTTGTACGTCGGGATTAAAAAGCGGCATTTTCGTACCATTCATTTAACTTTCCGGTCTGATTGTAAACCCCACTAATCTAATCTATGATAAATATCCACGGATATATTTCATCAAGTACTTTTTATATAACCAGAATCTTTTTTTTGACAATACAGAATATTCGTTATAACATCGTTTGCCTGGGTCGACTAATCATAGAGGGACATTGTGAGCGCTGGCGGCCATTGCGGTCATCGATATAGCGTAAAGCCCCACAGAGGTCTTCGGCACCGTTTCTTCGTCTACTTAATATAAAACGTCACTACGTCGTAACTAAATTCTAAGTATCTTCCGTCGTGCGGTCCGTGGCGCCCCACCTTTAGCGGGTTCTATAGGAATTTAAACTTTCGTGGTCACTATCATAACTTTTTACTGTTCCTACGGGATATATATCACGCACCTTTGTTTTGAGTAACCGATATTTCGGCACTGTTGCAAGCGCCATGTTCACGGATGTACTGAAGTATTGCGGGTGGATGAATGTTTATAAACAAGTGAACCGGTCTACCCGCTTTCTTACTCGTTTATTGCGCGCACAACCACTACCACCGTTTTCACTCACGCACTGTACTCGATCGCGACACACTGTACTCACTACGTCGGCTCGTTATTTAAGTTTTTGCGGTTCACGGGTTTTGCATAGACGTACCACTGGATGCCAGGTGTTCGAGAGTTGAAACCCATCTTCTCTATTGAAGTTTTTATACTTTTTAATTTCAATAGCTTCTTTAACCATTCTTGGTATATAGTGGCGTTCTGTCGAAAGCACCTGAGGGTTATGTAACTCAATCCAATGGTTCGTACCCGAGTCTAGGAGATGTTGACCTTTCCCCGACTTGTGTGGTTCATTGTTTTTGACTGCCCTGATGTGTTCCTTGATACGGCAGGAAATGGTGCGTTTGGTTTGTCCTATATAAGAAATCCCAGAGCTGCAGTCAATTTTGGACACACCCGGCTTTTCCAAGGGGAAACTCTCCTTTGGCGTTCTTATGTATTGTGACAGTTTCTTCAAAGGAGTGAAGATAGTTTTAACAGATACTTTCTCAAGGATATTAAAGACCTTATCTGTCACTCCTTTGATGTACGGTAAGTAAGCTGGTTGTTGTTCTACCTTGTAGTCGAGGTATTTTTGAGTATGTCTAGGTGGTCTGACACGTCCGCTGTCCCCGTTCTTTCATAGAACGTCACTTATGTATGCAAAGCTGGTTGTTGTTCTACCTTGTAGTCGAGGTATTTTTGAGTATGTCTAGGTGGTCTGACACGTCCGCTGTCCCCGTTCTTTCATAGAACGTCACTTATGTATGCAAGTTCTTCCTTTAAATGTTCTTCGTCGCACAAGCTGCATGCCCGGTTGGTAAGTGACGTTATAACTGAGTTCAGTTGACGTGAGTGGTGATGCGAGTCATTGTGTAGATAGCGGTCTGTATGCGTTGTTTTTCTGTGTACAGAGTGGCTAAGCGAACCGTCGGATCGTACACCAACTATCACGTTAAGAAACGCCATTTTTCTGTCTCTTTCTATTTCATACATGAAGCACATTTTAGCGTGGATACTATTTAAATGCGCCAAATACTGTTGTACTACCTCTTCATCGCCTTCCAATATACAAAAAATGTCATCCACGTACCGTTTCCAAATCTTCACACTAGATGGGGAAGTAGCAATGGCTTGATTTTCAAAATGTTCCATCCATAGGTTGGCTACCACTGGAGCTACCAGGCTGCCTATTGCTACGCCATCGATTTGTAGGTAGTATTCACCTCTGTATATGAAATAATTCGTGGTCAGGCAATGATGTACAAGGTCTGCATATACCATAGCAACACGATCTTCACCGATCCTCCGTCGAATAACTTCCATGCAATCTGCTATCGGCACGTTTGTAAAGAGTGATTCTACGTCAAAACTGACCATCACATCTTTATCACTTACGTTACTCTGAAGTAAGATCTCTATGAAATGCCGGGAGTCTTTTAGATACGATGCTGTTCCACCTACTAAAGGTTGCAAGACGTTTGCAACGTGTTTAGCCAGTTCGTAAGTTGGAGAATCCACTTGACTAACTATAGGCCGTAACGGAACGTTGCACTTGTGAATTTTTGGTAATCCATATAGTTTTGGGGGTGTAACATTTCTAGGTCGTAATAAATATGTTACCGTATCTTCACCTATCGCGTGTTGGCACTCCTTGATCATTTTCCGGGTACTTAGATTCATCCTAGCGGTCGGGTTGTAATTTACTTTTTTATAAGTGTTAGTGTCACTTAACAAATGACGCATTTTTTCATCATAATCCGTAACGTCCATGACGACCGTCGCGTTTCCTTTGTCAGCGTTTAGGATGAGCAGGCTGTCATCCTCGCGAAGTTCACGTAAAGCGACACGTTCAGCCATGTTTATGTTTGGTTTTGGTAGCTTTGCTCGACGTAAACAGACTGCGACATCTTGTCGCAATACTTCCGCCTCTTTAGAGGGTATTTTGTTTCGCCGAATAACCTCCTCAACCGTGCCGATCACTTTTTCATATGGAATATGACTTGGTGTTGGAGCAAAGTTTAACCCTCTCTCTAAGATGTTGAGTGCAGCTTCGGTCAACGTTTTACCAGATAATTTAATAACTGTTCGTTGATTAGTTGAGTTTTCATGGTAGGGGGTAGTTACTTTTTGTTTACTTATCAACAATTCAAACTTACGTTCATGTTTCAAGGCACTCTGTTCTCGCGAACGCTGTGCCTGTAGATAGGTGATTCGGTCACAGTTATCAAAATCGGCTTTGGTAAACGTTCCACTGCACTTCAGATGTAGTTTATACAACTGCGTCTGTGTTTTGTCAAGTTGATATCGGGCGTTTCCGATCATCTTACGCAACAATTTCACACTCGCGTTTCGTAGTGGCGTTCTGTCGAAAGCACCTGAGGGTTATGGATTGAGTTACATAACCCTCAGTTGCTTTCGACAGAACGCCACTATATACCTAGAATGGTTAAAGAAGCTATTGAAATTAAAAAGTATAAAAACTTCAATAGAGAAGATGGGTTTCAACTGTCGATCACCTGGCGTCCAGTGGTACGTCTATGCAAAACCCGTGAACCGCAAAAACTTAAATCACGAGCCGACGTAGTGAGTACAGTGTGTCGCGATCGAGTACAGTGCGTGAGTCAAAACGGTGGTAGTGGTTGTGCGCGCAATAAACGAGTAAGAAAGCGGGTAGACCGGTTCACTTGTTTATAAACATTCATCCACCCGCAATACTTCAGTACATCCGTGAACATGGCGCTTGCAACAGTGCCAAAATATCGGTTACTCAAAACAAAGGTACGTGGTATATATCCCGTAGGAACAGTAAAATGTTATTTAGCGGGTTCTGTTCGCCTGGCAATAAGGTTATAGGGAATACGTTCATTGTCTACTTAGTATTGTCTGAACGAGCACTGGCCTGGATTCAAGGTTACAGGCTGCCACGCTCTCTCCATACTGCCGGTGATAATCTTGCGAGTTACACTAATCGTTCAAATTAATGTAAAATAATAATTAATTATATGCTGTCAGAAATCTTATGGAAGTCTAGTTACCTTATTATTTTACTTCCAGTTGCGCTAATTTTACGCAAAACATGCCATATATCCTCAATATATGACTATTATTTCTCACCTTAACCTACCACTATCTATACTTATTATATGAAAATAAATTCTTACATGTAGTCGTTAGGCCAACTATCGGCAAATCTCCTGCAGAATCTCACGTATTTATGTATTCACCAATATGATAAGATATTTCTATTTGATCTCGGAGTCAGGTGATATGAAATTGACACTAGGGCCCTCGTTATGCGCTCACGGCTGAATGCTTCGCAGCATGCAGATAGATACGAACTACTTCAGTCAGAGATAATAACCTTATTCAATAATTGAAATATAAAATTATTTTTATATCTAAACCACTTTGCTATTGAAATTGACTCTGCTAGATAGAAAACGAAAATGTCGACCGAGCTTGAAATGAAAGTAATTTAAAATTAATTAGAAATACAGAAAACAATCAGAGCGCAAGGCTGGATAATTTTTAAGCCATCAAACTGTGAATAAGCCTGGAACAGTGGGACAGAGAGAGGCGAGTTAAATCGACGAAGTTGTCGAGACAAACTGTGCCATCCGCGATTCATAGCCCGCCGAACAGAGCCGCAAGTTTGAATGAAAGCATTCAAAACTTGTGCGGTCACGATGCTGCCTCCTGCCTCCCAAGACCAGCCCAACATAAAAAATAACATCGACGAAATTTACTAAGACGGCGTTGGTATTTCATCTTTGTTCGGTATGTCTTGAATTTTGTGGAATATTGTAAAACTTTGTAATAACGAACAGCATTGCCTATGTCATCATTGAATTTTTATTATTGACTTAGTACTTTAATATAATTATGTTTGTCTACAGAGTCCCAGTTCTTATTTAATAGTTTGCAGCTTTTGAAAGAACTTATTATTTTGAAAATAAAAGCCTTCATGTGTGAAAATTGTCAAACGTATACGCTAGAAAGGCTTGGAAAAGTCGTTTATTATAAAATTTGTTGACGCCCGTGGTTTGGCCTGCGGGGAGTATTGAAAATGAGATTTAAACGACATGTAGCGCGATTCAGCGCAGCGTCAACATTTTTGCGTCAGTTTGTTTACAGTATAATCTCTCAACGTAAAATATCATCTTTTTGTATAGCTTTAAGGATATTTTTGACGTTGCGCTCGCTCCTGTTAAAGATAGCGTTACTTTATCGAAAGTATTTATAGTATATTTTCACGAGTAGGTAGTTAGGTACGGAATAAAAAAATTAATGTAGATTACCAACATGGTACAAAGTTTCTGCGAAAACCCGGTTTTTAATAAATATATTTTTTCAGACGACCATAGTTATTTTAGGTAGGTTTTTTTTCTTTTGCGAACAACCATGAATAAAATCTTAAAAAATCTAACATTCTAACATAAAGTTGTTATAGCAGTCGACCGTTCTGTAGAACACTCCTGGATTGCGATATTCAAAGTTTTTATTTATTTTGTAACTGATTCAACTCTGCTAAAAAATTTTTGGTGTACCTAGTTAATTCATATTTTTTTACCTTTATTGCGTTTTTTAAACGTGGTAAAATTACAATATGAGTTTTACTATAGTAAGCTTTGTATTTTTATTTACATTACATCTAAAAGAAGTCTGATTTTATTACTAACTGGTAAGTATATACCTATACCGAATATTTCTACCCCTATGGATTGCAGAGGTCTGGAAGCTAATATTCTGTCAAATCTGGTTATACAAGTAAGCGGACCCCGGGCTCCAAGTCGAGAAGTCTTGGATGCAACTAGGATAACGCTTGGACGATGATTATGAACTGGTACCAACAAATACAAGAATATTTTTATTTTCCTTTATCGCACATTCATCGCCTAAGAAAGTCCTACACGACATGAAAAAACTTTAACTTATTTAATAATATTTCTGAAAATGTAACAAGTCAAAATATTTTCGTCGGGGTTTAAACCAAATCATCTCCATGACGATACTTTCATTAGAAGCTTTTCAATTTGAACGAAAATTACTATTCTCGTTTTTATAACATTAATAATGAAATTTTTCTTTTGGGCTAAAGACTGGCACATCGCAGTTATTTTTAGAAGAAATTGCCTGAAGCACGTCTATTTTGTCGAATATTAATTACATTCCGTTCGTCGACCGCAAGTTTGTAAAGTTTAATATGTTCTTCAAGGAATGTCTAGGGACTACAATACTTGCCCTGTCACTGGAGGGCATGATAATATTTGCTTTTAATTATAAATCGGCAAGGTAATGCAACTTTTACATAGGCTGGGATTAGTAGAATGGGTGGCCGCTAGTTTGCGCTACCGTGCTTCGACATGTAAAGCTGTCGGTCCAGGTTCTTGTCTCAGGACAAGACTGGTTAGGCCCTATCTGAAGCCTTCGGGCAGTCTACTCACTCCGACACCAACGTTGGTCACACACTAACACGAATATAAAAATGCAGGTACTTGCTTCAAACCAAGTTGTTGAACGCGCCCATTTTGCCATCAAGTGGAAGTCACAAGTGCTTTAAATGTTTATGATTAAACATAGCAAACTTCGACGTTGATTTTGTGTTGGTGTTGCTGTGCCTTTACCACGTTGTGAAAATTTAAACTGTGCAGTTACCTTCGTGACGTGTTTTAAACAAACGCTCAAGTGCGGTACAAGTTTGGCCGATAACTTGACGTGTAGTTGGTGATCATACTTTAGTAGTAAGTAGAATGCTGGTTGTAGTCGTCAGTCGCGTGCATCGCTCACATCCACAGTGAAGATAATAAAATATTATTTGTTCTTTATCTAAATACACATCGAGACATCAGTCGCAAATGAAACGACTAATACGTAAAACAAAATTTTATGCGTCAACACCCATTCGGTTTGTTCTAGGTTTCTTTGAAAACTTCATCATCACCATCAGCCTGTGTCAATCCACTGCCGGATATAGGCCTCTACTTACCTCCTTGCCTTTAAAAACTTGACACAGAGTAATATATACTAACTATGGAAAACGAACAATCATTCATTATTTCATAGTCCGAAAAGTATTAATATGGGACTTCACTCTTGCGGATTGAATAATAATGTATTATGATATTTAGAGAATTTTATGATTTAACCTAGTAAAAGAAAATAAAGAAAGAATTAGATACTAGATGCATATATACCTCAGGCACAGATTCATTAAACAAGCGACGAAAGATCTCTCGTCAAAATCTAGTCAAACCTATCAAATATATAATGGCCATTAAAATCGTATAATTGCTTAGCAACATAAGTGTCATTGAGCGAACTGCGAACGCAGCCACGAATAGTTTGGCAACTATGTATGTCTCAATTAAAGGCAACGCTTCTTAACGATACACATCCGAGTATTTAATGGACCATCTTACACTATTAAACGTGAGTTAAAATCAAATACACTTGATACGTCGTTTAAGCCAGGTGTTTTCGTGAAAAGTTAATTAGTGGAGATAAGCCGGCAGTTTACAGCAACTCGCTCAATTTTGCACAACGCTGTTATAAGTGCCGGATAAGTAAGGCGCTGATTTACGTAAGAATCTAATTAAAAGGTTAATAGCGAGTCACTTTCTATGAACAGAGGTGCAGCACTTTTTAGGTAGATTGGTTTATTAAACATTCCTACTTGTTTTTTATTAAACTAGACTAACTAAAGGATGCTCGCAGCAACGCCCGCACATTGTATTTTAATTAAACCGTTTTTCCCGGTTCCAGTGGGAATTTCGGATAATCCCTTCTTACTGCATGTCTACAGTCTCCAAGGAACATACATCTCAGGTTCTTGCGCCAATAGTTTTGACTGTGCGTTGTCAGTCAGTTAGTAACGCAACAGTTTTATATGTAGGTACATACATATTATATACAACTCTATTTCTGTTCGTAATTGTAAGACAAACATATAATATCTTACAATGATAAACAGAAATAGAGCGTATAATATTATATTAAATGCTTTCATATCTTGTGAGAATGTCTAATTATAGGAGTTATTGTGGTTGACAAAGTCAGTTTTAAAATGAATATCACTTTTATTTAGTTTGATATATTTTTATGCATTATTACCTACATAGAAATATTAGCATTTTGTAAGCTTCCATATAAAAATAACAGTGGCACTTTAACTGTGTTAAATATCGCAGTCTTCCGTCCGAATATGTTTCCTAAAAAAAACCGGCCAAGTGCGTGTCGGGCCACGCGCAATGTAGGGTTCCGTAGTTGCCCATAATGGTCATTATTGATAATAATTTCTGTTTCACATAGGACTAAAAACGGGCATCTTTAAGATTAAGCCAGCGCTCCCAATGTAAACTCACAGAAATAGGTATTTATAAGTTAACCGACGATTACTCGTAAACTAGTGATGTCTACTTAGCCGTGATAGTTTTCCTTTTAAATTCGTTATATGTACTAAATTTGTGATTTTTTTCACCTCTTTCAAATTAATAGTTTAGCCGGCAGAGGGGGGGGGGGGACACTTGGGTCTAACAATTTTTTTCATATCAAAGCTTGATATTTGACAAACCAATCACTTGATCGAAAAATGATTTGAGCAAACTAATAATATTTTTTTAATACCTATCCAATGATAGCCCACACAATGAGGTATTCAACCAAAAAAAAATTCAATCCCACTATATATGTAGGGGAGATACCCTTAAAAAAAATATTTTCCTAAATTTTATTCTACAGTTTTGTTGCAATATTGTTTGTCTATATTCATGTCAAATATCAGCTTTCTAGCACCAGGCGTCTTTGAGCTAGGCTGCGGACGGACAGACGGACGGACATGACGAAACTATAAGGGTTCCTTGTTGACTACGGAACCCTAAAAAGGGTATCTATAGGCTTCGCTTACTAATATAAAGATATCAAAGCTGTACAAGCTGAGCGTTTGATGTTATTAATGATTCGTACTAACAATTTTATAGCACAGTCATACTCATAGTACAGTTCCAATAAACTATAAGCGCTTGGCGTCTAATTAAACGCCGATGTTTGCGATCGATCAATCCAGATAACTGAGCAAAGCTAAGCTGATAGTTAATCAAGAGGAGCTTCTTTACACAAAGTAATTTTGTGGTGCTTTCGAAAATGTGATTACATGTGCCTTACATGTGCATACTTCCGCGATCCCTTCGAGAATGTGGTTACCTATATGTGCAACGTAAGGCTGCAATCGTGACATCAATTTAACATACAGATATAGGACTATTCTGAATCATCACTACGCCTATTCTAGTCCATACTAAAACTGAAACTTCACCTCTGTTTTGATGTTTATATATTTAAAGCGAGAACTGATTTAAAAAATAAAAATCTTCAAAAAATGTTATAAAATATACATCATATTTTCTCAAGTATTTTTCATTATATTCACATTTTTGTTGCCTCATCCGTATCGGTTTGTTGCCACTATGTACATTATTTCAACATGTGGTTTCGTTTCTACTTTCATCGCTTACATTATTACGGCGTAATACATATCTATTCTAGACTAGATCTATTGTGCAAATAAGATATACCAGTCGGAATGTTGCCGATAATGCAAAACTAAATATTTAACAGACATTGCTGCGCTGCTCCTCTAATATTGACAACACGTACATACATAGCCAGCGGGGAAATACACCAGAAAATACGGTTTTGTTTATAAACTTAAATATAAATATACTGGTTATATTACCCCCCTTGTGTGGTTATGTCGATGCATAGGCTTTAGTAAAGGAATATCTAAGACAAATAACGCACAATCTGTAATGACGATACCACCTTTAACATGGACCAACAACTTCGACCGCCTACGTGGTCCAGTGAATACCGTATACTTCTGCTTATCGGATCCCAGGCTCGATTCCCGGTTCAGGCAAACGTATTACTGAGTCTTCCGAATTCTCAGTAGCACCACGGAGTCTGGCAATGTGCCTGCTAACGGCAACAGGCTCGCCCTCTATTACGCGGGACTAAAAATTCATAATATGGCAAAATATGGGGGTAATATTTCATCTCTGCCTACCTCTTCAAGGATACAGGCGTGAGTCTATAAAAAGAACTTTGACAACTGATATCACATACAACGTAATTTTCCCGCTTTTTCGGTGATAAAAGTCTAAAATACCCATAAGAGCAATTCCGTGTACCTACATACCAAACGTAAATGTTTCACTGCAAGCCGGCAACAACACGCGTGGGAAAACTCTCGTATGATGGTGATTCACGTCTGATTAATCATTCAAACGTGGTTAAAACACAGAACAAAACATAGAACAATATAAAATGAGAACAACTTTATAATAACAATAACTTTTAACGTGAAACCTCGTAAGGAAATATTTTCTGCCGACAGAAGCCCGTAGCCGTATTCTCTTAAACCTTTTGACATTTTATTGAAGTGAAAACGTCGTACAAATCTCCTGGACTGACTATTAAGGTGGAGTTACGTTTGAGTTTTATTGTTCTCAATACGTTGCTGTTTTATTTGTCGAAAGGTGTGAACTGAATTTTGACTAAACACCTCAAAGCTATTAGTATACTGCCTGTGCCTCAACTTATAAATATTTTTAAACATATAGCAATTTTAAGATTTTGTAACTAAAAACGTACATTTGGTGTGTATTAAATTTAATCAAAAAATATTGCCAATTTGCTTTACAGGTTAAAGAATCAAAAACAATAAAATTAAATAAGGTATTATCAAATCTCCTATTATGTGGTACAATAGTATCTAATCCCTTTACTATATAGTGCAGAAAGTGTCTGTGCCAATGTTATACATAGTAATACTTGAGGGATATTTTAGCTTCATACAGCAAAGCAAGCAGTTTAATTACATAAATACAAAAGAACGCTTAGTCACTTTCCGTAATCAATGTTTAATTTAACAATGAAATGATCAGCGTCTTTGATCTACCAACTAATCTCTTAAGAGTACTCAAAGCTTCAATAAGTTGAATGATCACGCAATAATACTTTGCAATTAATTCGTTTGGAATTTACGTTTTGTTACTTAAGCATATTCTGGATACTTTTGATCGGCGATAAATGAGGCGTAATTTTAATACATGATGGACTGAAAGCTTGCATGTCTGGTTAAAAAATCATCGTGGTTAGATGAAAGATTTTTTCGATCATTTTTTTTATGAAGTGCATGGTCATTTGGAACATTTGAAAACTGTTAACACTTATCATAACCATCCTAGCTTATCAGGCTAAATTATTTAACATTGCAGACTTTTGCTTTGGCATCGAGAAACCAATTTCTAATCTTAATAGTAGCCTTAGCGTACTGCTGTGAAAATATACTTTAATACTACCCGTCATAATCATCTTGATCAATTTAAACAAGACCCCACGAGAAGTACCTACTAGCTAGCATTCAAATAAAAATAATATAATCATCAACAAAGATTCACCTAGTAGTAGAGGATACGTGAAAGATCAACCTTCACCCATCAGGTAACTTGATGAGACATCATTTTTATCAGATATAACTTATTTACAAACATACCTATGATAACTTGCTTTAAGTGAAGATAAAGGATATGTTCGGTGGATGCCTGAACTATGAAACCCTTCATGGGCGAGTCCGACTCGCACTTAATTTAATTATTTGATCTTTGTCGCTATATTGCTTCCACTCCAAGATTGTTTGTTAAATCATTACTAGCATCAGCCTTAACACTTAACATACCCTTTATCTTCACATATCCAAATATCACTATCACTTTTTCATCACCAAAATAACTTTGTTTTCCATAGTGTTTGTAAAAACGACAAAGTTATATTTGCGGTTGATTAAAATTAATTAAACTTAAAATAGATATGAGCACTTTTCAATAAGCAAGTTATCGTAGTGTTTGTTTATAAATTATACTTGATTAAAAACATGCCTCGGCTAGTCATCTGATGGGTGAAGGTCGATCTTCACCGGCTCTTAGCCTATAGCAAAACTTCTGAGGTATACACAAAAACCACCGTCGAATTGAGAACCGCCTCAGTTTTTAAGTCACTGAGAAATACTTACGTGAATCGTTTAATGGGCAGGCCATTAATTGGTTGTTTCCAGATATGTTAATATCTGCCGTATATATGTATAAAATTCTGTCGTTTCTGACTGACCGACAGACATCGCAAAGTCGAAACTACTTGGCGCTAGAAACTAGGCATTTATGTCCCTTGAGGAGAGTAGTTGCCCACGAAAAATGTGTACACAGTCGTGGCCACAGCTGTAGTACATGTATGGTATATAACTGAAATTTGTATTCTAGGGAGAATGAGAGAACCATTTTCTTGAATCTGAGTTTGGGTTTCCAGGTCCATTAATTAAAATGTTATAGACAACGCCCGCATTATTCAGAACTTCATCATCATCATCATCACTATCATCAGCCTGCCGTAGTCCACTGCTGGATATAGGCCTCTCCAATGGCACGCCACTGAGCCCGATTTTCGGCTCTTCGTGTCCAGCCGCTGCCAGCCACTTTGCGTATATCGTCACTCCACCTAGCCGGAGGGCGTCCTACACTACGTTTGCCAAGGTGCGGTCTCCACTCTAGAACACGGCTACTCCATCGGTTATCGGTTCTGCGACAGATGTGACCAGCCCACTGGCACTTCAAGGTGCTAATTCTCTGAGCTATGTCGATTACCTTGGTTCTCTGTCGGATCACTTCATTACGAATTCGATCCTTCAGAGAAACTCCGAGCATAGCCCTCTCCATAGCTCGCTGAGCGACCTTAAATTGGTGGACTAGTCGCACCGTCAGTGTCCACGTCTCAGCACCGTAAGTCATAACGGGTAGGACGCACTCATTGAAGACTTTTGTCTTAAGGCTTTGCGGTAGGGATGACGAAAATACTCGACAGAGTTTCCTATATGCCGCCCAGCCAAGCTGTATTCTTCTGCAAGCCTCCCTCTCGAAGTTGCTTCTACTCAACTGCAAGGTTTGCCCAAGGTAGACGTACTCCTGAATAACTTCGAGAGGGACCCCGTTTAGGATAATCGGTTCCGGAGAGACATGTTCATTGAACATTATTTTGGTTTTATCCAAGTTCATCCGGAGACCGATGCGAGCAGAAGAATCAGCCAGGCTGCTCAGCATATACTGCAAGTCTTGCAGGGTTTCAGCCACGATAACGATATCGTCTGCAAATCTTAAGTGTGAGAGGTACTCGCCGTCTATGTTATTACTGCGTCCTTTCCAGTGCAGCGACTTGAACATATCCTCCATTGCATTTGTGAATAATTTGGGGGAGATAACATCCTCTTGTCTCACACCTCGATGCAGGTGGATAGGTTCAGACTGCTGGTTCTGTACTTGGACGGTCATAGTCGCGGCGTCATACAGACCTCTCAGCACTTGGACGTACCGGCAATCGATTTGGCACCGTTGCAAAGACTCCAGAACAGACCAGGTTTCGATGGAGTCAAAGGCCTTCTCATAGTCCACATACGCTAAGTACAGGGGCTGATTATACTCATCTGTCTTCTGTATAATCTGCCGCACTGTGTGGATGTGGTCTATGGTGCCATACCCTCCTCGAAAACCAGCCTGTTCGGGCGGCTGAAACTCGTCGAGTCTACGCGCGAGATCGTTCGTGATGACACTGGGAAACAGCTTATAGACGTGGCTCAAGAGCGAGATCGGTCGATAGTTCTTCAACAGAGTTTTGTCTCCCTTTTTGAAGAACAAAACGACTATGCTCTTGCTCCACGCCCTTGGAGTTCTCCCCGAGAACAGGACAGAATTATATGCGTTGGAGCTGCACCAGTATAGGTTTTCCACCTGCCTTTAGCAGCTCCGTCGTAATTCCATCTTCTCCGGGGGCTTTTCCATTTTTAAGCTGCCTCAGGGCCACCACGATTTCGTCTTGGCTGACGTCTGGCAACTCTTCCATGAAGTGGCGGGTTAAAGTGGCTCTTGGATCCTCGGAGTCGGGTTGGGGACAGGACGCTTTCGAGGTGTAGAGGTTGCCGTAGAAGCTCTGAACCTCTGCAAGAATCTCCGGTCTAGAAGTGGCGACTTTCCCGTCTGACGTGGTCAGCTTCGTCAGATGACTTCGACCTAAATGCTGAGTAAAAACTTTCGACCCCCGATTTCGCTCGATCGCATCTTGTATTGGAGCTACGGAAGTCGCGTCTTACCTGCTTGAAGATCTTTTTATTTAGATCTGACGAAGTGCCTGCCGGGTTTTCTCGTCGCATCTCTATGAGCTGCAGAGATTCTCGCGAAAGTTGAGATCTCCTGCCGGTGTGCTGCGTCTTAAAGAGTTTCGTCCCTTCATCCTGAAGGATTTCTACCACTTTATCGAGTTCCTGGTCCATATCTGCGTCTATTGCGGTTTCCAAGGCAGCGAACCGGTTTTCCAGTTTTAGCTGGAATGTTTCAGATCCAACCACGGAATTTGGAAAGGAAAGAAGGAAATTTGGCCGGAGCGTAGACTTCATAAGGCGAACGCGTGCAAGCTTGTAATCGATATTCAGAGTGCCTCGTACAAGTCGGTGATCACTTCCAGTGTTGAACCTAGCGATCACGGAGACATCCCTAAATATTCGCCTTTTGTCCGCCATAATGAAGTCAATCTCATTTTTTGTCATAGTGTCGGGGCTTCGCCACGTCCACTTTCTTTGAGGCTGCTTCTTAAAGAATAAGTTCATTAAGAACAGCCTCTCCTTCTCTAAGAAGTTGACGAGCATCTGCCCCCTATGATTTCTCCTACCAAATCCGTGTGGTCCTACTATCGACTCGCCGCAAGTATGTACTCCCACTTTAGCGTGAACTTATTATTCTATAAATTGTGAAAAACTTTCTTAGTATTAGTGAACCACCAATTGGTGTTATGCTAAAGTTTACTAAAGGGTACCTTTAAAGATTATCAATGAATAAAGTTTACACTATTTCAAAACAATTTATTTATAACTCGACGCAAAGATGTTACTTAACACAATTCATTTATATACAAGTCTTAAATATTATTTTTGCCTTTATTTTACCTGGGACAAAAATGGCTATCTGAATCGGCAGATCTCTTTAGAATTTGTAAATCAAATAAATAATTCCGGAATTCTTTAAAAGAGATTTGTATAATACTTGTAAGGAGATATTATCGCAAACATTATCTTATGAGGTCATTCCGTAGAAAATCAAAGTGAACAGTGTCTTCAAACAAATCTTTGTATCAAGAAAGTAAAGCGCAAGAATTAACACTGTCACCAGTATTTGTAAGTGGTCCGATCGTCATCAGCCTGCCGTCATAATCCATTTCTGGATATAGGCCTCGCCGCCGCTGGCATGCCACTAAACCCGACTGAATTAGTCAGGTTACCTACTAGAAATTTTATCTGTCGTATTTTTAGTAGGTATATGTAATACCTAGTAGCCTAAATACAAAAAATCTAATACACCAACTGAAACATTTAATATTCATCAACTAAATCATATTCATAACACATTATCTATAATGAGTTATGTGCGTATGTATTTATGTATGTATGTTTGTATGTATAAAAAAAAAAAAAAAAAAAAAAAGCATTTATTGTGTCTCAATTAATTACATTGACAAATGTGAATGAAACAGCCCCAGTAAGTTATTTACAATACTTGTGTTGGGGTTGTTCCGCTCCTTCCCTTAAATAACACTTAACAATATTGAGACTATAATTAAATTAAAACTAAAAACTATATTTTAGGAAAAGTGATAGACAAAGATTTATTAAAACAATGAAAAAATAAATAATAATAATAATGAGCAGCTCTGTGTAGCATGTAATTGCACAAGTATGTGTGACTATAGTTGCATAGTGTGTGCTCGTGTGCGTGTGTGTGTGTGTGTGTGTGTGTGTGTGTGTGTGTGTGTGTGTGTGTGTGTGTGTGTGTGTGTGTGTGTTTGCGTGTGTGTTTAACGTGCCGGCTAAAGGTGCCAACATTACCTATGCCATCTTATAGTGTATGAAGTACTTATATATAAAGTATTCATGCAAGTCTGTTTAAAATATGCTCTGCTTCTTCATATGTAAGAGTTCTTAACCACTCATGTCACGTGGTTATCACTTTCTTACTTTCGTGTGACACCTCGTGGTGGAATTTTAGTATTGAGTTCATTTTGTTGTATACGTAGGCTGACTGGCATACATACTGACGCCTTGCAAAAACTGTACGTACCCGCGGAGAGTAAGCCACAATATCTTTTCGACGCCTAGTCTCGTTTTCTGGGTTATATGGAGTGCGTTTATGTAAGTATAGTGTAATGTTTAAAAGGTATAATTTCCTCACTGATAATAAGCCGCATACTCTATATAGGTCGACTGTGGGATATCTATATGGCTTAAAATACATCACCTTTAAAAGTGACCTTTGGGCTCTCTCTAGCTCTAGAAATTTAGTTTTTGCCGCGCCTCCCCAAACTGGTATACAATATGTGATTACTGACTGCGCGAGTGCAGTGTAAATGTCGTTGAGTGTTTTCTGAGGCATCACATGTCGTAGAGTTTTAAAAAGCCACATAAATTTTCGGAGACGTGACATGAGAGCATCGACATGTGAGTGCCATATAAGACACTCGTCGACTATAACTCCCAAGTATCTTGTAGATGGTACTTGTTTGATAGGTTCACAGTCACAATTTTGCCCTAAGCTATTTACACATTTATGGATACGAATACTAAAATTAGGACTTGGTTTAGATCTTGCACTTGGAGAGAAACAAATGTAATTTGTTTTAGTTATATTCAGGGTTAACATATTTGCTTTGAGCCACTTATCTACGACAGCTAACCCTTGTTCAGCTTTATTACGTACCGCTTCCCAAGTGTCACCAAAGTAAACAATAGCCGTATCGTCCGCATATGAGAAAATTTTTCCGCCACCGTTTCTTAGGTTACATAGTCCGTTAATATACACCAGAAACAGAGTGGGGCCGAGCACGGAACCCTGTGGGATACCGAAAACAACGTGTTTCTCATTGCTATACGAGTTATCTATCTTAACCTGTTGTTTTCTACCCCGGAGATAACTTTCAAAAAGTGAAAGAGCCTTATCTCTAATCCCTATGCCTTCGAGTTTTTGCACAAGTAAGGGTACAGATACGGTGTCAAAGGCCTTTTTCAGGTCTAGAAACACTGTAACGCACTTATGGGCCTTGTCAACTCCAGCTGTAATTTCAGACGTTAAAGCTACAACCGCGTCCTGAGTCAACCTCCCCTGCCTAAAACCATATTGTGAGTCGGAAATAATGCCATATTTATTTAAGTAATTAGTTAGCCGTTTATTTAGTATTTTTTCTATTACTTTTGAAAGTGATGGTAACACGGAAATTGGCCTATAATTATTAACATCGCTTTTGTCTCCATCCTTGTGCACAGGCGTGATGACAGATCGTTTCAAGGCGTTGCAAAATATACCTGTTTCGAAACACAGGTTAATTAGTTTGCAAATGATAGGAACTACGAAGTCCCGAGCTAGCTTAAGGAAACTCACTGGTATGCCATCCCACCCCGTTGCACTTCCTGAGTCGAGTGACATGAGTGTACCATCCACTTCTGCCAAATCTGTCTCCAGCAACACAAATGAGTTGGCTGGAGATGATGTGCAAGTATTTGTATTGTTGCCAACGGGCATACGTCCTTGTCCAGTTAGTGTCATGATTTCTTCCGCTAATGTTTGCCCGACGGTTACGAAGAAGTGGTTCACGCGGTTTAGCGAGTCGAGAGGATGAGATGTGATGTGAAGAAGGTGTACACTAGATGTTTTGGGCTTTTTATAATGTGTTATATCGTTGATTTTACGCCAGAGAAGCCTGGGATTTTTTACAGAGTTTAAAATTTGTCTCTTATGATATTGCCTTTTGAGTTTCTTAATTAGGTTGGAGCAAAACGTACGAAAGCGCTTATAAGTTGTTGTCAAAATTATATTAAAAGGGTCTCTCCTCGATTGGAGTTGTAATTTATTTCTAAGCCTAATACACTTTAGGGCTCCAGCCGATATCCAAGGCTTTAGAACACGCTTAGAACTAGAAAATGAAATAATCTTAGTGTTTTGGAGGAGAGATGACCTAATCGTGTCTGTCAGCGTGTCTGCTAAGATGTTTGGATCCCTATATGCGTTAAGAAAATACGTTTCCGTGCTTACTAAGTGTTTATGGGCATTCTCTAAGTCAATCATAGTCTTAGACTTCACGCAGGACTTAGTTTGGTACATATGAGCTATGCTTAATAATACCATTGCATGATCTGTAACAGACGTGTTCAATACTGCTACGAAAGCCGAATTTTTTGATTTATCTAGCTTAAGAAGCATGTGATCGAGGCAGTTATCATCCCTGGTAGGCAAGCTATGTCCTGGGAGGAAACCATGTGAAGCCATCATATTTAAATAACTGAATCTGTTAGTCCGTATTTGTGATGTTTCCGATGGTTTTCCTATTAAGTTAATATTTATATCCCCGGTAATAATGATGTTTTCGTGTGAGTGAATAGTTTGAAGGTATTGATCAAGCGATGAAATAAAACTATCCGCGGATATATTCGATGGGGACCGATAAATACCAATGATGGTGAAATTTGAGATAGTGATTTGCAAAGCTGACGCATGTATCAGATTAATTTCTGTTGCCCGGGGTAAGTGGCAGCTTCTAACATAAGCTACTACGCCATCATTTTGATTTATATGACTAGATGTGTTAAATGAAGTATAGTTATTTAAAACAGGTATTTGTTTATTTGTGTTTAACCTGCACTCTGTTAATAGTAGAACGTCTACTTCAACTCCAATTTGCGACAGAGTTATCTGAAGGTCATCAATATTTCTGTATATACTCCTTATATTTTGAGTCAAGATGGTCAAGTTACAATCGTTATGTTGTAGATAACCATTTAAGTGTGCAATATCAAGAATAGCAGAATTAGCAATCTCAGCAGTATCCAATTCATACAAACTACATAAGTTACTATCCATTATTAATTAGAGTAAACAAGTTTTGTTTCTTAAGTTTCGAACAATTATAACTCAATTGTCTTGTAACGTCTATTTTCTTATATCTACTAGTATATTTGGTTATATATGTACTAATTAGGACAGTAGGATATGCTATGTTAGGCACTGAGTGGGGAGAGAGTGTGTGTGTGTGTGTATTGAGTTCTGTGTTTTTTGTTTAAAACGGATTATGTAAAGTGTAGTGTTAAAATGTGTAAAAGAGAGCCGATCATGCTTACAATAATAAAAATTTAAAATAACTAGTATGAAAATCAAGTTTGGTAAACAACAGCAAGCAACATAAATTGCAATTATACAAACAAAAAATGACAATGATTTTAGTATCAGAAATAATCTAATGACAGTATTTATTAGTCATGCTTCTTGCATTAAATGGTGTACCTGTGCTTCACTTTTTATCATGATTGCACGAGAATTTTCATCCTTCCTGACGAAGATACGTCCAAAAGCAGTCCAGCAGAATTTGTATCGCTTAGTTTTAGCCAGATCTCTAGCTAAGAAAAATAGTCGAGCGCCCTTGGGGGTCAACTGTTCGGATATAAAAACAGGTACCTCCGAGTTGTTTGTTACTCCTAGATGTTTCGCCTGAAGCTTATTGGTATTTTAAATGTTAAATGACTTTGCCTTTTTAAGTAGGTTAGTTCTCAACATAGTGGAGTTTAGTTCAATTATTATGGGAGTATTCGTAATGCCCTCTTTCTTACTAGGCAGTCTATAAATGTCTTTGAGGTCGCGAGACTCCATCTCGAGGTTTAAGTGTTTGCTTAAGTTCATAACCATGTTTATTAAGTCAGTATTATTTTCTTGAGGCTTTTTAGGGACGTTCTTTATCTCTATGCAGGTTTTTTTACTGCTTCTTTGTAGATCTTCAATCTTATCCTCTAATACGGCAATGTACTCACGGTCCTTTTTTCCTTGTAACTCAAGATATTCTATTTTCTTACGGAACTCCTCGTTTTGGCAAGATAGGTTAGCGATAGCAGTTTCAATGTTATTATTTGTTAGTTGAATATCCTTAAGGTTCGTAGTAATTACTTTCAATTCATTTTGCTGTGTTAAAATAAACGAAGAAAACATTTCCTTAATTTCGTTTCTAAATGCAGAAAACTCCTCTGGCAGATCCTCTTCCCTTACTCGTTTGTTACGCGTAGAAATAAAATTGGGGGGCGTAGAGTCCATCATTACGCTAATATTTGACTCAGAGACCGATTTATCCATTACAACCAATTAAAGTTAGTGAGTAATTAGATGCGTAGGTATACGTACAGTCACAACTGGTGGGAGGCGCAAGCGCAGATCTATCAATCAATGACCAGGTACCAGGTGATGTAAGGCGGTGCTTGTCCTTGAACTAGGCGGCGCCTGATGTTGAGTGGATGGCGTCCTTGAGTGCGCACCAATGAGGGGGCGTGGTCCAGCGTGTGCGATTGGCTTTCGCACTGTTGAGTACTAGGACGACAGGATTCTCGAGCAGTATTGTGGTCAGTACTCACGCGTGGCGGACACCTCTTAATGAGCTCTTGCGTTCTATACAGTCCTGGTATGACACTGAATTTAATTTACTTAATTTAAAATGTTTTATTTTTAAAATATTTTGTTAAGGATTTAGTAAACGTCTACACCTTGTGGCGGTCCGGGGGGAAGAGCTGTATGGATGTATATATGTATGTATATATATATATATATATATATGTATGTATGTATGTATGTATGTATGTATGTATGTATGTATGTATGTATGTACCTATGCATGTATGTATATTATATGTTTCTGTATTTACGTAATATTTGTATGTTTACCTTTACTTAGCAAGGAACTTTATTACTACACCATTTTATAATTCTATTTCCCTTATTTATTTCTTTCCATCCAAAGGTTGCCTGGAAGAAATCGCTTTTAGCGATAAGGCCGCCCATTGTGCATTGTATTTGTAAACTTCTTCTTGTTCTCTTTTAACTCTGTAATGTGACTTGTGGTGTACAATAAAGAATTATCTATCTATCTATCTAAATCAACCGAATCACCTTCAACTTTACGTTAAAATCTATAGACAGGTATCTGAATTGAAAATCATTAATTTACAATACTCGTTAGGAGGCCGCTAATTGTGGTGTATTGTTTGTTATCAGTTTCAACATTATTATACATTCATTATGACTTTGGAGGTGTACCGAATCAGATTCAAAATAGTGTTTAATTAATCCAGAACATTTCGCCTTAGTTTGATAATTGATAATCGAGTTCTGAACGTGTCTCGTGGGCGATGAGACTTTTGTTTTCACTGTTTTCTGGTAGATGAACTTGTCATCATCATCATTATATTAAATATGGTCCATGGTTTACTTTTATGGTCAATCTCAGCAGCTTTTGGTTAAATCCTTTAGAGGTCCTCCTACAATTGACTTGGATAACATTGTTAAACAAAATGTAATCTATCTCTAGGTGTTGAAAAGGCACAAAATGCAACATACTAAAAAGTACAGCTTCTTTCATATTCGAATGTTGTTGGTAACTAAAGTTAAGAAAACATCTATAACGCTGAAAAGACATACGTCGCCATTCACATGCTCTCATCGATATTAACTGGCACTAAATACATTAAGCCGTCTTCGTATGAAATATTGCACAATGTACAATCTACTTTTTGTACATTATTAATAAAACAGCATAAATTATGAGATAAATGTATTTCTGAAAATATTTTATATAAAGCTCAATTTTCTGTAGATTGAATATGCGGCTTGATATTCTTTAAAGCCAGTATCAGTGTAATGAAAGCTTCATAGCAAGCTTTGTAGTGCGCCTATGTGAAGGCCGCATGGCTTCTGAAAATGATATCGCATGGAACAAACTCGCCAGTGTCAATACATTGTTTGTTCTTTACAAACTAAGGGAACGCGACGTTGTTACCTGTTGGGGAATTTCCGTAAGAAATACTTCGAAATATCATCAGATATGTTTCTATCAAGAAACATTGTGATACATTTGCAGTAATAATATATACATGTGTGTTTTTATTGTTAAATAAATTTGGCTTCTTAACGAATTTACTTTTTATTTATTGTTTACATGGTCAAAAAAGTTATTTGGAAGTAAGTACTAGTATATTATAGTAGGGGATGTTACGCTGCCCACGATGCTAAATTGGTATTTATTCAAGCGTCATAGAGACCCATTGGGTTGCAAAGCTTAGATGATAAAAAGATAAAAATGTAAATAATGTATTATTTTTCATCGGTGAAGGGAGCAGCTATAGATATTTTTTTTAAAGGCTGTTTCCATAATCCCTCCAGATAATCGTCTGATTACGAGTAGGCACGTTTAGGACGTTAGGATAAAGCATATACATATATCTTAATCTGACGCGCTTGAGTATTTCAAAGCGGCTAATTCACTCATTCATTTGCAACTTTCTAATAATGGTCTCGAGTGTGCATGACACCTTAATCGTCAGATTATTCAATGACAGCCTTTGTAGGTACACTTAACAACCCCTTAGAAAATTTGACACGCCCGCTTAATTTTCTTTTTTTGCATTTTGAAAATTTACCTCCACTATACAAACGACCAGATTAACATTCTTACTTTATTAAAAATACGTGGGACATGGATGCTATCAATATCTGACGCGCTCGAGTAAATCCCGATATCCCTTTATGGGCTTCCCCTACTATTGTAGGTGAGATCCCCAATTTATGCGATCCACATACTGTTGTATCATGTCAGGCAATTTTTTGTGTCCGTTGCTTTAATGTTTGTAAAGTACCTCGCGATACAGGATTTATTTCTAGTGCGGGAGTTGACGTTGAAAGAAAAAGAAATGTAGTGATATGGCATGATATTTTTTTACGTGTCTAAATCGCGTAAATATACATTTTAATTGTCTAAATACCTTTTTATGCCCGACGTTTTGGACGATTTACACTTAGTTAGGATATTTGCGCTGCATTTACATGAATCGCAAATACATACATCAACAAATGCATACATTTTACCACCAAGCAAGAAAAACATTAATGAACCTATTCATTCGCGAGAACTGCTAGATAGAATTTCTTAATTATCTAAATCATTTGCATAAGCGTCGTTTTTTATATAAACTACCTATAGTTTATATAAAAAACGACGCTTATGCAAATGATTTAGATAATTAAGAAATTCTATCTAGCAGTTCTCGCGATAAAGTCATCGTAAAGTTTTCTCAGGTAGAAATTCATTTACAAGAATAAGCGATGAATATAAATGTTTTGTTGTTTGTAGTTGTAAATACATAATATATATATACTAACTACAATTCAGGCAAATGCCTGATAAATATAAAAGGAGAATAAAATATTAATGTAGATAGGATGAATTCTGTACGCATGATCGATTTTTTTGTGAACAATTGGTATGTTACTGATATCCCATAACTTATAAGTAAGAGTTTATTGGACTAGAGGTAAAATCATGTGTCACAAGGTTACACACATGAAATAAAACAGACATACAACATATTTAGACACATAGCACCAATACCTATGATATTGAGAATCACACATTGTTTTCTATATTAAATCCCACAACGCTAGCATAGAGTGAAGAGTCTGTGCAATCGAATTATTGTATAGTACAATTGTTGGAAACAGTCGGTGTACTTTCATAAGTCGACGAGGCGACGACGGCTCTCGCTCTCTGAGCCCGTACGTGACATCTTACTTGATTTGTGGGTTTCGACGGTTTTAATTGTACCAAACACTGTCCAAATCTACAATTCATATAACATTAACGTCACTGTTGCTTTATGAACCCTTTTATGGATATAAATCTTCGCTTTCATAGATAATCCGGGATCAACTGTGTCTGGATGAATTTTGTTTTAATATAATAGAAAGCTTCATTCATGACAAGGTCTGATATTATTCACTTCCCTTTAATGTAATGCCTCATTCGCTGGCGAAGGATAAGCACTGGGTTTTCAGGGGTTATAAGGATAAGCACTAGGTTTTTACAACTATTTGACCCATGAGCTAATGGTTATTTACTTGCATTTTACTCCATTTTGAGTAGCCTTCTTCTTCGTCGAATATTGACAAATTATTTGCCTCAGATTTGAGCAACATTTGACAGGATCTACCCATACGGATTGGGCACCTATAAAAGACACATCTATTCAAGCACAAATGCATGGTACAAGTCTATATACACACTTTTTGTGATAATTGATACAATGTAATAAAAGTTTAATAACTTTAAAAAGAAAGGTATCCACGAAAGTGTTTGAAGTCCTCGGCACATCGTGAACAACCATTAGCACATCTTTAACGCATCTTATACCTATACACATCTTTCGATTAAAGATTCCCACTGCTTTTACGTTGAAGATTACAAATATAAACACAGGAGTATACCTAGTAAGTTCATCATAAATCATCATAATTTTATCTTAATCTTCCTTGAAAATTATCATTAAGATTTAAAGGATGAAAATTATCTGTATTCCTATGTATACTGTTTCTGATATTTATTGTTTGTATACCATTTGTCTATGAGATACACATATGAATGTGTAAAGATCCTATTATTATAAAAAGCTTTCTGGCTACAAAACAGAACTCAGGCGATACATAACATGTTTTATTAGTTTGGATGAATAGATGATGTCTGAATATCTTATTTGAGTATGCATTTAACGCGTTGTTCAACCAAAATATGATTTACTGCGCCATCAATTATTCAGTTCGTATTTCTCAATAACTGTATTGTAGGTGAGGTATAGAACAATATTTTCGTTATGTAATTGTATCCTGTACACAACAAATTCATGATCGATAGTACGGTGTGACAAATATAAGCATTAATCGATCCATTTTGGATTAAAATTATTAATAAGTGCTGATAAAATTAACAGATTTTGAAAATAGCACTAATATTAAACATACTTGTTTATTGATTAAAACCATTTTTTTTTACTCTAAATTGACATCGGTATTATTTTTTCACTTCACAAATTTTCTCAGTTCAGCAAGACTGTACTAATTTGTCATACGAACTTAGTAGTCCTAATCTTAGATAGCTCGCTGAAGCTTGTACCACCTCTATAACGCTTATTTGAATCATTTTAGTTTTTAACGAGAAAATTACATATAATAAACTTAAAGCATAAATGTTACGCTCTTCAGCTCCTTCAACGTTTTCCATAACAAATGCCACATTTTCAATTCGATACTCCGTGTTGTCGTAAAGAAGACAAACAAACACACTTTCGAATTTAAAATATGTAGCAGTATGGAATATTACTGGGAACGTCATGTTTGTTATCAGGAACAAATATATATCCTACACATCGACGATTTGTTGTATTTAGATCGTCATAAATCAATCTCTAACAACTTGATATTTCGTGATTTGTTTCAAGAGTTAACACATTGCGAAAGATATTATGAAAACTGTCTAGAGTGTTTTCTTTTTGCCTTTTTACCGAGGATGCAGAAAATTAAATAATTAATTAATGAGAAATTTCACAAAACAGTAATCCAATCAGTGAGTGATCGTGAAACACTCGTCTGTCGTGATCTAACGAGCAGCGGTCACAGCCTCTCGCAGGCATGTCTCTTTTAATGGCTGCAGCTGTTCCATTAGCCGATAGAACCTGTAAACCAATCTCTAGATAGATTGATTACCTACAAGTATTACTATAGGACTAACATGAGCTAATACCCAAACTCTATAAATGAAAACCAGTAAAGATGAATCACGGACCACGGTACATCCTTTTAACGCCTATAAAATACAAACTTTTCGTCTTTATTTTGCAGTACATTGCTCTAAATTTACAACAGTGCAAACGAATGTAATAAAAACTGCTGCCATAAAACGCAATGGAAGGCTATACCTTCCGTCATAATAGATCTTGTAAAGCTTTTGTGGGTTACAGTAATTCTTGGTTTAGAACAGAAATACATAGGTAATAATTGTTTTCTTAAAATCTATTTTAGAGGGATTTAAAAAGGCTAATGGGCTAATAAATATTTTTTGTGTGGGATAGATGAAAGTAAGATCAATGAGGTAAGGCCGAAAGTGATAATGTGTGCGAAGTGAGATAATCCAGATGGATGCCGCGGTACTATTCTAGCGAGGATTACTATTATCAAAACATTACCAATGCGTTGCGTTAAATCCAAACTAATCACTTGTCTATTATAATCACTTCACTGCGTATTATATTATAAAATATAATATACTTACATATATGAATAATCTGCTGACTGCCTCGTTGGCCTCGCGGCATAAATGTGCGCGTGGGATTGGCAGGTCTCGGACAGGCACAGGTCACCACTTGGATAGGTGATCGTGTGTGTCATTTACATCTGAGTGCTACCATGCTTTGGAGGGCACGTAAAGCTGTCGGTCCCGGTTCTTGTCTGAGGACAAAGATCGTTCGGCCATGTCAAAGACCAGAGTTGATCACACAGTCACACGAAAAACAAAAACACATTACTTTCTTTCAAGAGTAATGCGTTACTCTTATGGCGCTGACACACTTGAGCATTCACTTGTAACAAAACAGCGAGCATTCGCCACTTTTTGTTTTGTCGAACCGAACAACAAACAGAGGCGAACATTGCTACTAACATTTTTACGATCTTTCTATCGAACACTCCAATCCTTAGAATATAGAAAATATTTAGAAACCTCTCTACAACAGCAGTTTTACCCAATATATATTTACTTCAGTTTGGCTTATGAATATTTTCAAGAGTAAGATTAAAATTCATAAACAAAAGATGTTTCTAAATAATAAAATGCAGATCAGGTTCAATAAATATAACAAGTGTCTGTTCCTACGTTCATATTTATTTATCGTTATCGAGGATTTATCAACATTATATAATTAATTCGAAGTAAACCAAATCTAAGGTTTTATTGAAGACATAATCGATATCTTTTCGATATTCATTCTGAGTAAGCCCATCACTAGTCAAGTTATAATAAGTGACAAACTACGAAGATTTGAAATAGTTCACTGAAAAAGTACATTTGGGGTTGCATTTGTCACAGGACGCAATTTTATTTTACAGATGTGTAGGGAAAGCTAGTATAAAGCTTGATCCAAATTTGTGGGGTCGTACCTCTTGTCCCTCGGCCACCATCTTGGAAAGAGTGCAGGCGCGGATGGTTTTTCTTATTTATCTGGTGAACGATTGATCCCACAGAGATCTTGTTCAAACATTTTTGCTGCAAATTAAATTTTCTACAACTTTGGTTCTGATACTTTTTGTCGTAAAACCATAAATAATAAAGTTTTTCTATGATATTGTTTTCTTTAGGTTATTATAACGATTCTTCATGATTACTGTGCCTTTAGTCTATTCATGGGCCATGCTACAGCTTAAGGCCTTTTTTTGAGGTGAAAAATCCCTTTGGATCTCCGACTCTTGGGGAAATGAGAGCCGGAGTATGTGGTGTTACCACTAAAACCCACCTCGACTTTTTTCCATGTACCCGTGTATCGGAGGGTCGGGTATCGCCGAAGCATTCGTCGCAACCCCCCAACGGGTATTGGCCCGCCAGATGGTCAGGCGGGCCCTGAACAAAACCGCCTTGGCGGCGGATGAAGGTGTTGGGCTCCGCCGCCAAAACACCCAGCGGCCGCAGATGATAAGGAGGACGGCAACGCAACACCGCATCTGCTCTTCCTCTGTGGCCCACCGTGGCGCAGCAATGGTGCGCCCCCATTTGGTCGCGGGAGATAGGGCGTGCAGCAACGCAACACCGACACGCCTCTTGTCACTTGTCACGTTTATAGGACGTGAACAAAGAAATTGTAAGAAATAAAACTAAGTTTTGAAATTAAAAAAAAAATAAGGTATATAAAAAAAAAATTGTAAGTTTCGGCCTAGGTCGTTGCGCACTTGACTAGCCTTCCACACTTCCCTGGCGAGGTCCCGTCCTCCAGGCGTAGTCCAGGTCAGCTCGGACACTCCACTCAGGCGATGAAGGAGACTGGGAATCCGGTTACGTCAGTTGAAACGTGACGTAATTCCTAGGAACAAAGGCCGAATCATTAAGCTGCCGGTATAAGGGGCGCGCGGGAAAAGCTAGGATGCATGGCAAGAACTAGATTGGCAATTTAGGGCTTATAATGGCGGAAGAATTCTAAGTGTGAAAAATCTAAATTAATAGTAAATGTAAGCAAGCAGAGACGGTTACAAACGTTGAGCTTTAAAAGTTTAAGTATAACATATTGGAAGAAAGGCAACTATAAGCATTACACACAGGATAGAATAAAGCTACAATATTTAGTCGGACTCGTACCTCTAAAATTAACACAAAGAATAAAATACAACAGGTAGGTAACGGCCGTTAGAAATCTTTATAAATAAATGTGCACAACTTACCCAAGTTTGGGAATCACGGTCACTAAATTAATAATTACAACTGTTTTAAGTATATGGAGAAAGGCAATCCACTCTTAAGTTGATATTAAAGTTTTAAAATATTCGTAAATAACTTTACGTTCAAGATTGATATTTCGTAATGACGGTTAACCAGTAAGAAAATTAGTCAAGGCGACAGCGTTCGTGCCTCGAGAGGTTCGGCTACGGACTGCCTGTGATAGCTAGGAGCGCGCGCGGCGCGCGGCCGCTGGCGGGCGGCGATGAGGAACCGGTACTTCTGTATATATATAAAATAATGTGGTTGTCCGCATTGCTTGCCGTTTTTCTTTTTTTTTATAGTTATATTTAAATTGTTTAGTATGTAAATAGTTTAAATTCATTTGTTTATTTTGTAAATAGTTTAAATTAAATTGTTTATTTTTAAGTTCCTTTTTTTTTATTTGTTTATTTTTTAAGTTAATTTTTTTTTATCAGTAGTAAAGGACATTTATGTACACTATGTTACATTACCCCTCTTCCCAGAAAAAGGATTTCAACTTATTGAAATCCGAAAAAAAATTGAATTAACTTACTACGGGTATCTCTTAAGCTTGAGATCCTTAACATGCCAAACGCCAAGGTCGCGACCATTCATGTCTTCTAGAACGTAAACTAATGGTGATCGTTAAAATTTTACCCGCCATTTTTGAAATTTAGGGGCTAACTTCTTACTGAAATGAGCATCTTTATCGCTCTGGAAGTAGCAACGCTTCCAAACGATATCGCCCACACTAAACTCGGCATGTTTGCGGCGCAAGTTATAATGCTGTATATTTTTTACATGAGCTTCCCACAAAGCAACCTGAACTTTATCGAATATTGGCGATAATTGACCTTAGTTTGCAGCATAAGCATCGCGTGGTAGAAATATAAGGTCTGCTGGATCTGGGTATTCGATGTAATGAGAACCACAAACGACTAACTGTCTTCCGTGTACCAAGAAGGATGGAGTATACCTCGTGCTTTCGTTAACAGAATTATTAGTGGCGAATTGGATTTGAGGAAGGTTGGTGTCCCAAGATCTATGATCCCCATCTACGAAACTGGAAACAGCAGTTATTATTGTTTTGTTATATCTTTCCACTGTATTGATTTGTGGAGTGTACTTGGGAGTAAAATGTATGCTAGGAATTTTGTACTTTTTGAAAAGATTATCCAAATCTCGGCTAACAAACTGACTTCCATTATCAAGAATAATAGTTTGAGGTATTCCGTGAACGAGAAAGACGTCATCCTCAAGGTGTTTGACTATTAAATTTGAAGTAGCTCGACGAAGTGGAAAAAGAAGGCAATATTTAGAAAAGCAGCAAGTCACAACGAAAATAAACTGATTCTGTTTCCGAGAAGAAGGCAATGGACCAACCAAGTCGATTGATAGAACCTGAAAGGGACGAGAAACGTCTTCAGGCCTACCCATTTTTCCAGAGACACCATGGGTAGAATACTTATGAGCTAGACACGTTTCACAGTTAGAAACAAATTGAACTACGCTAGAATACATACCGGGCCAATAAAAACGAAGTGCTAAGCGCTTATATGTCTTAAACACGCCGAAATGACCAGAAATAGGTTCAGAGTGGCACTGAATTAAAATGTCTGCTTGTTGCTCTTTAGGAATAACCTTCTTCCAAGCAAATTCAACCGTAAGGTCAACCTTAGTTTTCATGTACCTATATAATTCATTATTTTCCACCTTGTTATTTGGGAAATTTATAGGATTAGACTGGCAGCCGTGGAAGATCTTCAGATACCAAGAATCCTGAGTATCAGGGCCTGAAGCTGCGGAAATATCGCCGTTTGAAATCACGTCAACTGGAACACATCTAGAAAGGGCATCCGGGATAATATTTTCCTTTCCACGGCGGTGTCTTATTTCAAAATAAAAAGAAGAAAGGTGAACTCCCCACCTTGCAAGCCGACCAGTTGGATTAGTGAGAGACATAAACCATTTAAGTGAGGAATGGTCAGTGTAGACTAAGAAGGTTTTGTCGGTCTCAAGGTAACATCGCCAGTATTCAAGAGCAGTAAGAACGGCAAGAGCCTCCCGTTCTGTTGTGCTGTAGTTCCTCCCCGGTTTACTTAAAGAACGGCTCATGTACGCAATTGGATGTTCCACACCATCAATAGTTTGACTAACATTGCACCGATACCAAAATTGCTAGCATCAGTGTGTACCTCAAAAGGAAGGTTAAAGTCAGGACAAGCAAGGACAGGTGCTTGAACTAGTTTGGATTTTAATTCTAGAAAAGCCTTGTCAGCATCCGGGTTCCATTGAAACGCAGAGGCGTTCTTTTTATTAGAAGTAAGCTTATTTAGAGGACCTGCTACGGTACTGAAATGTGGAATAAAATTATAGGACGTGAACAAAGAAATTGTAAGAAATAAAACTAAGTTTTGAAATTAAAAAAAAATTAAGGTATATTAAAAAAAAAATTGTAAGGTTCGGCCTAGGTCGTTGCGCACTTGACTAGCCTTCCACACTTCCCTGGCGAGGTCCCGTCCTCCAGGCGTAGTCCAGGTCAGCTCGGACACTCCACTCAGGCGATGAAGGAGACTGGGAATCCGGTTACGTCATTTGAACCGTGACGTAATTCCTAGGAACAAAGGCCGAATCATTAAGCTGCCGGTATAAGGGGCGCGCGGGAAAAGCTAGGATGCATGGCAAGAACTAGATTGGCAATTTAGGGCTTATAATGGCGGAAGAATTCTAAGTGTGAAAAATCTAAATTAATAGTAAATGTAAGCAAGCAGAGACGGTTACAAACGTTGAGCTTTAAAAGTTTAAGTATAACATATTGGAAGAAAGGCAACTATAAGCATTACACACAGGATAGAATAAAGCTACAATATTTAGTCGGACTCGTACCTCTAAAATTAACACAAAGAATAAAATACAACAGGTAGGTAACGGCCGTTAGAAATCTTTATAAATAAATGTGCACAACTTACCCAAGTTTGGGAATCACGGTCACTAAATTAATAATTACAACTGTTTTAAGTATATGGAGAAAGGCAATCCACTCTTAAGTTGATATTAAAGTTTTAAAATATTCGTAAATAACTTTACGTTCAAGATTGATATTTCGTAATGACGGTTAACCAGTGAGAAAATTAGTCAAGGCGACAGCGTTCGTGCCTCGAGAGGTTCGGCTACGGACTGCCTGTGATAGCTAGGAGCGCGCGCGGCGCGCGGCCGCTGGCGGGCGGCGATGAGGAACCGGTACTTCTGTATATATGTATATAAAACAATGTGGTTGTCCGCATTGCTTGCCGTTTTTCTTTTTTTTTATAGTTATATTTAAATTGTTTAGTATGTAAATAGTTTAAATTCATTTGTTTATTTTGTAAATAGTTTAAATTAAATTGTTTATTTTTAAGTTCCTTTTTTTTAATTGTTTATTTTTTAAGTTAAGTTTTTTTTTATCAGTAGTAACGGACATTTATATACACTATGTTACACTCTCCTCCCGCGATCGCGCCAGACTGCGAGGGACAGAAGAACTGTCCCTCGTACCCGCACCATTGGACGCATCCTGCACAGGCCTCCATCAAGCCCACGTGGAGCGTCCCCTCCCGGGATTTCGCTTAGCTTCACCGTGGGTGTACCTGAAACCCACGGTTACTGAGCTCCTCCACCACGACAAGGTGGAGATCTGATCTGATTGATTTTCCAATTATTTTGCTGCATCTTCTCCCAGAATATTGAGGTGCCGCAGAATATTGCAGTTTCCTTTGCATGGGGGGAACATCATCTTAACCCTTAGCTGGTTTCGCTAAAAAAGGCAACGTAAGTGGTATACGGGTCAAAATTGACCCCAGATATTAGTACACAGTAATATTAAATGATACAAGTGTACATTATACATTTTCTTTTTATTTAGGAAAAAAGGACATACAATGTATTTGTATCATGTTTTAACAAGAGATCACATATTAAATAAATAAAACAGGTAGTATCTTCTTATTTGACAAGACTCTACTTTAGGTATTCTTATTTATATATAAAAAGAAAAATAATACAAGAAAACATTTTGTATTCGTTTTTGTATATAACTAATATAATAAAAAATAGGAACTTCCTATGAGATCACTATCTCATCATATATGTGTTCCTCACAAACGCTGATAATTTTCTGGTCACAAGCAGCTATTGTGGCGTCCTGAATTAATTCGGAGCCAGATTCTTCGTATTAATCTTCCAAAAGCTGTGAGATTTCACCGTCACGTAAAAATTATATATAAATTAAGTATAAAATAGTGAAATATTATAACATAAATCATACAATAAAATGTACGCTTCCGGTATCGGGGTCAAATTTGACACCAGCAGTGTACATATCTCCGTTCTCACTAGCACTTAAGTGACGCGCGTCCGTCACTCGCCGCACTCCGCGGCGTAATGAGATTACCCCGATGCGCAAGAATGTGGGTGCTTTTACTGAAAAGGTGTGATTAAAAATATGAAGCTTTGGGGTAAATTTTAACCCCGATACCATTTAAGGGTTAAGAAGCCCACAGAGTGTGTAGTTTTAGAGTTTTGTCCATATTTTGCCAACCCTTGTTCTCATGGTCTTTGTTATGAGTAAAAATTGGACCATATATGGTAGTCTTGTTGGCCGCGAAGTCTCAAGTTGGAGGACTGACTCTTATTTTGGAGGCATTAAAGACAAATTAAATGTGTTTTATATTATTGAGGACGAACAATCTACAACAAAAAATTTGTTGCAAATTGCATTCGATTTTCGCTTGTAACTTTGTTATTTTACGATTAAATGCTACGGGATCAAAGTTGTAGAGAATTTAATTTGTAATTCATCATGTTTTGATTTTTATTTGTGAGGGGCCAATAGTTTGCCAGAAGACCCATTTGTACCATTTTTTTCAAGATGGCAGCCGCAGGACAAGGACTGCAAACCCACAAACTTGGATTTAATTTTACACTAACCCCCTCTTGGCCTCTGTGAAAAAAAATTGCGTCCTCTGACAAATGTACGCTAAGCCCAAACAAATGTAACATTTCAATGGACTAAAACGTCATTTGTATATTTATCTTTCTCTTACATTAGATAAAAATCATATAAAGTCAAAGTGAAGTAAAAATATTGGGTTTAACCGCCATTGTAGCACGGTTTCTATGTATTATCTATGTTCTCAGGCTCGCGAGAATGTTCGTGAGAATGCTCGCTAAAACATATTCATTTGTTTTTCGGTTTAATGTCTGGTGAATGCTCAAGTGTATCAGCGCCATTAGAAACAAAATACATTCATTGCGATGTAACGATCGACCATCCGTAATTTGATTTTATTACTCAGTGAGATCAAAATTAGTGAGTAAAACTACACCAAATAAATTATGTATAATATTTGGTTTGATAACATAATATTTATTTCATATGAGAAATAAAACACGCACCTTATATACGAGTATTTATAGTCCAACGCCGTCAGCAAAAGGTTAAGGAGACGATTATTTTTAACTATCATACGAAATTCAAGACAGAATGACGTCAAAGAATGTCCTTTCTCTTTCATCCCGTCATTTGAATTGCATAGTACTCTTTAAAATTTCATGAAATAGTCTGAAATAAATGTGGTATCTATTATTTAGAGAGCGCTCTACGGATTTTATTTTCGAAGTCATACACTCCTATTTGAGCTGTCAATCAACGTGCTGAAAATAAATTGCATTGAAGCCCGTTTTGACTTTTACATCTAGCACTAAGTATGCCCTCCTACAATTAAATATGCAGATATGACTGTAGTACATTTAAATTAATAAAGTAGTATACACATTAATCTATACAAGCATATTTTAAGCTATATTTTAGATACAAAGTGTATACCAGAAATTGGTTTCAGAATCTCAGATGAAAAGTCGAAGCCAGAAAGCCAATTCTCGTATTTTATATGACATTGAAATTATATTTTGAACGAAATGAGATTATATTTTGAATCGACTCAGAATCGGTATTCTGCTTACCTTAAGTCATAATCGTATAATTTGAAGTAAACAGTTCGTCTTCGAACACATATTTTGACACTTATTTCAATTTGTAGTCTAGTTACAATATCATTCAAATATCAGTTAATTTAGGAGAATACCATTTAATATTGTGACGTAAGTATGACACTGACATTAGATCGAAACTGCATTTTGAACAAATATAATAAGGAGAATTGGGCCTCTGGACGATGATGATGTCTTTGTGTTTCTTTACCGAAATATCTAAGACACGGTCAGGTTAGGTTAGTTAGGGTAAAGTCTAAGGAAACAATGCTATGTTAAAAGCCCAGCATGGTCTAAAGCTTTCTGCAAAACGATTGCTATTCAAATTAAATAATTGAAAATCATGATAACATTTATTAGAATGAGTCCTTAAACCGCATTAAACGTAAAATATGATAGTCATAATCATTAATTTTAGATCAGTGGCTCTAAAGCTCGAAAACTTGGTAGAAACTAACTTTGTGAGCAATCAAAACAAATCGTTTGCATTATTGTAATATTCACATCGCGTCGAACGCGCTGTAATATTCATCTCGTCATTGTCGTAGCAATCACGACGCGGCGACGCGCGACTCTCCCCCTTATATCTAAATGCCAGGATACTGTTACGACAGTCTTCTCCTTACTTCGTTTATAGGACAATAAATTAGGACGCAATTAAAGTGCCTCTCGGACATTGACTGATATACAACCTCTTGCAGCACCAGATTGCGCCCGTACACCCACCAATCTGAAAAAAATAACGTAACCTCACGTCCCTAAATGAACTTCTATGCAATGGAAGCTCAATTCCAAAATTAAAATTTCACTAAAAACTCAAAAGCATTTAGGTTGACTAGCTATTGCCAGACTTTTATATCGAAGTTGGCCACAACTTCTTTATCTCGGCTTCCATAATAAAATCTTTCTTTTGTCTGTTTGTTTATAAGTTTAAAATTTATTGGTCCTTTTTGCAGATGACTTTCTTGAGAACAACCATTTCCGAGATATGAGCCATGTTTGGTCGTTAGATGTTTTTCAAAAAAAAAAATTTTGTACTCTAAAATTAAGAGTCCTCTATGTACGCAATTAACGTAATTTGCTACACTGCCACTGCGTAAAATTTAATATTCAGTCGTCCTCTGATGTACTTATACTTAATGCATCGCTAAATTCAAGTTAAGAAATAAAGAATAACTTGTTTAATATAAAACCTGTACAGAATATCAAATAGCCTCGTTGCCATAATTTTATTTATTTTTTATACGGATTACTTAAAAAATTTACATGCTGAATGTACACCAGCTCATATTACATGCATAATACGGTTATATTTTAAATAAAATTATCTATACTAGACGTAGCCATACTCCTTGTCTGCCTATTAGTTAATTATTTAAGGAAATCAAATGTTTTCAGTTTCTTTAATTAAATTATATAAGCCTAAATTCATATTACTTTTTGCCCTAACTGAATACGATAATTCCATATTAAAATTTTAGCTTTTTTGAAATGCTCTTTAAAACTAAGATGAAACTACACGGTTGGTGTTATGGTTTAAGCGGCCGCCTCACCGCTTGACACTGCGCCGAAGTGTTGTGGGTTCGATCCCCACACGAGGAAACACTTTGTGTGATTCATAAATTGTTGTTTCGAGTCTGGATGTTCATTGTGTCCGTTAGATGTATGTCTTTAAAAAAAAAAAGTTACGTATTTGCCGTCGATATAAAAATTTTTGTAACTAAATGCGATGGCTGCAATGTGCACAGATAATATGGTCCTGTTTCGCCTAAAGATAAATATGCAGGTAAGTATGTATAATGCATTTATTGTAATTGTAGGGTTTAATTTAATTTTGGCTGGTATGTAAGGATGCTTCTTACTCTTTCATGCGAAACCTAGTGAGCAGATAGATTTTAATATTCGCAGTAATATAGCCTGATGAACGAGCCGCCCTCCCCCACGCAGGCGAAGTTGTGGGTAAAAGCTATGAAAGTAAGTAAGACTAAACGCTGTAGGTTAGCTGTTTAGTTCAAGTCGATACAGTCAAAATCATTATAGCATGCTCTGGCTCTTGGCTAACGCGAAAGCCGTATGCCAAATGCTTATTACATCGAGAGACCAATTTGGACTGCCAATTGGGCTATGACTTCTAATTGGGTTTGACCAGTCTACTATTTGAATAATGGCAAATTTCAACAGGTTTTTGTAGATTTGAGGTATGTTAAAATTTTTAAATGAAACTCTTTAACAGTGCATACATTCTCCCTCTTTGTCAAGTAATCCAAACGTAGCCTTGTATGCATTAGGCAACATTTGTTGATAAACTGTTTACGACGTGTTTATCACCAAGTTTACCGTAAACACTGTTTCTGAAACATGGCCGTCCACACTTATCAGTTGTTGTTAGGATGTCACTCGAGGAGGTAGTGATGCTCAGTGCTGCTTACATAATAATTCATAAGAGTGCTACAATATGATAAAATGGTTTTAGACTAAGACCTTTCCTTTGACATCAAAATCTTTAAGATATATCAACTTCTTTGCCCTCGCCTCTTTCCGTTACGCGGGGTCGGCTTTCCTAATCTTTTGGCGCCATTCACTTCGCTGGTAAGCATCGTCATTTGTAAGGCCAAGCTTTTGCATGTCCTTCCGTACATTTGTCATCCAGGTAGTTTGCGGTCTACCTCTCCCTCTCTTTTTTGAAGCCATGGAAAGGCACTTTTTAACAATATGGTCATCGGGTCTGCGCATAACATGTCCGTACCACCTTAGCCTCGACTCTGTTATCTTGTCAGTAATAGGCGTTACCTTAAAACTCCCCCTTACGTGTTCATTACGCACCCTGTCCTTGAGAGTGACTCCACTCGCCCAACGTAACATGCGCATTTCCGTAGCATGAAGTTTTTGCTCATGATTTTTATTCGAGGCCCACGTTTCGCTCCCATAGAGTAGTGCAGGCCTAACAGCTGTTTTATAGACCTTGCCTTTGGTTCTTATCGGCATTTTAGGATCGCAGAGAACTCCTGTCAGTGTACGCCACTTATTCCATCCAGACATTGTTCTGTGTGTAATGTCGGCTGTTATTGATCCGTCTTGCGCGATTACTGATCCTAAATATTTCAATTTATTTACTCTAGGTAGGGCCACGCCATCCAATTTAACTTCCGCGCTTGATGGTATAGGTTCGTTGTGGTTGAAGTTGCATATCATATACACTGTCTTGGTTCTGCTTATGCGTAATCCGTTCAACTCGAGAGATTTCCTCCACTGTTCCAAACATTCTTGTATTTCGATTACACTGTCTGAGATGAGAGCGACATCGTCCGCATATAAAAGGTTCCATGGTGTCGGTTTTTGGATATTTTCGGTTAGGTAGTTCATGGTGATATTAAATAACAAGGAGTTTAATGCGCTACCCTGATGAACTCCTACTTTGACATCAAAACTCTCTGACAGACCGGCTGGACTTCTGACACATGTTTGCACATAATTGTACATGTTCATAATGAGTTTTACGTAGTGTTCAGGGACATTTTGAGCTCTCAAGGCTTGCCATATGATGGTTCTTGGCACACGGTCGAAAGCCTTTTCGAGATCTATAAACACTATCCAAAGATTTTGTTAATTTTCGCAAGCTTTTTCCATTATCAGTCTGATTGCATGGATTGCGTCTGTTGTCCCTTTCCCAGCAGTAAAACCGAACTGATTTTCTGTTAAGTTAATAAGGTTTTGTGGGCGTTCACTTAGGACTCGTTCCCAGATTTTAAGGGTATGTGATGTGAGTTTTATACCTCGATAATTTGCACATTCACGAACATCGCCTTTGTTCTTATAGAATGGAACCAGTATACTTTTTCGCCAGGCCTCTGGCATCTTTTCGCTTATCAGGATGTTATTGAATAGCTCACAGAGCCATACTTCTCCGTCTCCTTTTAGTGTTTTCCAGAGCTCAGTGGGTATGCTATATGGGCCTACACCTTTATGGCTCTTCATTTTGGATATGGCTCTTCTAACTTCTGTAACAGTTATTTCATTAACAGGTCCTTGCGTCGGAGATGATTCTACTTCTGCTTGTCTAGGGAATTCTTCATTAAGCAGCTCCTGGTAGTACTCGCACCATCTTTTACATATATCCTTATCGATTGTAAGTAGCTTGCCTTCGTTGTTTTTAATGTATTTTGTGGTTCTGAAGTCTTTACTATCATTATGTCTGTATTTAGCTATTTTATATATCTCATTATCGGTCGCTTGTTCTAAGCTATAATAAAGATTAAGATTAGCCTTTTCCTTTTCAATAGCCACTGTTCGTCTTGCGGCTTTCTTTGCCTCGTTGTATTTATCTTTATCTTCATCGGAACCTGTTCCTTGCCAAATTTTAAACAGGCGTTTCTTTTCAGCAACACTGTTTTTGGTGTGGTCATTCCACCCTTTAGGATGTTTTGCATTTTGCAAGGGTCCTTTACTTATCCCTAGTTCACGTTTTGCTACAGAGATACATAATTTCTCAAACTCTGTCCATGTTTCTGTGGGAGTCCTATCTCGAGAGGGGTTTTTACTCAGGTAATCCACAATATGCTTACGTAGGGCACTTCCTTTTACACTCCTTTCTAGTTCATGCCATTTGATTTTTTCCATTTTGGGTCTTTTTATCTTAATGGGTGCTTTGAGTTTCAGGGCTGCTAGTAGTAGCCTATGTTGGGCGGTAAGAGGCTCCCCAGGAATAACCTTGCAGTCCTTAATTTGTTTCAGATATTGTTTATCTATTAGAATATAGTCTATCTGTGTCTTCGCGTTTCCACTCTTATAAGTTATTAAATGTTCATCCTTTTTCTGAAAGAAGGTATTTACTACTGCAAGGTTTTGAGAAGCTGCGAATTCCAAAATTGTGCCACCCTCACTGTTTTGCTTTCCATATCCAAAACCACCATGGTAATCCTCGTAGCCGTCCCTGTCTATCCCCACATGACCGTTCAGGTCTCCACATACCATCTTTTGTTCGAATCGAGGTATTGTTATTAAATGCGTCTGTAGGTCTTCCCAGAATTCTTGTTTTTCTGTAACAGGACAATTTACTTGTGGTGCGTAGACTGAGACGACATTAAGGCATGGTTGCTTTTCCAGAGCCAACTTCACAGACATGATGCGGTCGTTAATTCTGTTTATTTCAATAACCTTTTCGCTGAGATGTTGATCAAGGATTATTCCGATGCCATTTTTGGTATTCTCGTTGCCATTGTATATGAGTTTGAAACCATTCCCAATTTTACGTGATTTAGCGCCTTTCCATTTTGTTTCTTGCACACAGCAAATGTTTATGCGTCGTCTGTATAGAATAGCGCTGAGTTCAGCACTTCTTCCAGTCATTGTGCTAATATTCCAAGTTCCAATGCGCAGTTGGGACATTGGTACAGCGTTTTGTAGTTTCGGTCTTCCGTCGCTTCCGGGGAACTCCCTAGTATTCGTCGCATTAGCATCGCTGTCGCTTGAGGGGGACGCCCTAGCCTTTGATCTCTTTCCATTAATGTTGTGCCTCATGATTAGTATAAAAAATGGCTATTGGTTTTTACAGTCGGTTGCCACCTGACACTAAGGTCTTAATCTTCCTGGAAGACTTGAGAGCCGCCGTTGACCCGGTAAGGTTCATCCGCCGCCTACTCTAATGAACTCTCAGACCTAAGAGCCCATCACAAACGAGGATCTCTACTCCAAATATGTCGAAGAAGCCCCTCGGTCGGGTTTGATAACGGAGTTTTCTCTCCGGCCTGTTTGGTCCGCGGGAAGTATTTTATTTCCCTCCTACCCTTCAACAACGATGGGTTGTTGACGAGCATTCCTCGATCCGCCACCTGAGGACGCGCTCTTTAGGGGTAAGGCTCCCCCAAGAGCTTTAAGATATATCAACAACAAAAAAAAAACACATTTTCAAGTGGCTTAAAATTATCCAACATGAATGAAACGCATAAAAATTCTTTTAAAAACTATAGTGAATCTGTATAATCTAGGAAACTACCTATCTTGTTAAAGGTTACATTTATTTTAAATTGGTCTAATTCAATAGAAAGGGAATATAATTTAATTTCTGAACAACACGATAATCTAAAATACTGAAGGTATTAGGCTAATAATATAAAGATGTAGGTAGGTATTCACAATTCCCATCGTATCCGATGTCCCAGACGTCGTTGCATCACGTAATAAAAATTGTGCCGGATCATATCACTGCCATCTGCTTTTAATCACTTCTTCGGCGCCGCTTCCAGTTCTTTTTGTTGGTTTCAGTTTTTTCTTTTCACGGGAAAATTGTGAGCGTAGAGTATGCATCTTCGTTTCCACTTCCTTTTGCGACATATTCAATTCTGCAGCAATATCGGCCCAAGCATCATATTTTTTAAATTTATCTTTATAATCTCTATTTGTAGAGTCCCAAAGTACATGATGCTGTTGATAAAGCACTATGAGCATCGAAACTTGGTTGTTGGGCCACACTACTTCCATGTTAATAAACTTGCGCAACAAACGTCCACACCTGTAAACTTTTGCTTATAAACAAGATGTTTCGGCTTGTTCACCTTTCAATTGGGGAGCACGTCAACATGGTTCAGAAACAATGTTTCATCACATTTGTTTATGAACTGTTTATAAACTATCGATATATATGTACTTATGTCAATGTTATAAACTGTTTCCAGAGATGATGAAGCACTGTTTATAAACTGTTTATAAACTGTTTATAAACAGTGTTTATCAACAAATGTTGCCTAATGAATACAAGGAAACAAGTGTAATAAACAATATTTCTAGACTACATTTTAGCCATGAGATCTTATAGTGCACACTAGTATGTGCAAAAATCCAAGTGTGCTCACTATTGCAGCATTGTCGGACGGCAATCCAAGATGACCGTAAAATATTGGTCGCAGGACCAATGACTGAACTTATTATTAAAGGCACACGAGTGAAAAACCGTCAAATTACTGATTCTATTCATATCATAGTTTTCCAGTGAGAAATCCTTATATCATTTTTTGGCCGTCTCAGTAATCGAACCAGATCCTATGTCCCGCAATCACTTAAGAATAACAAGAAACCGTATCATCTAAAATTTTATGAGTCTTAGACAACAATGAACATCATAACTGTTGAACTAGGCACATAGGTATATGTCAAATGGTACAAGTAAATCTAAAGATTTGTCTGACTGTCATAGGTCTCGCTAATACTGGTGCTCTTCCCGCAACCGAGCTTTATCCTATTCAAATTATTCTTAAAAGTTTTCTCATCAAATCATATGACATGGATGATATAATATGTGCTTCCAGATTTATGTGATGAAACAATGTTAAATTATACGCTCTTCTTAAAATATATATTTATTTCATTTAGTGTTATATTATCCGTGCAATGTCGTCTAAAATTAAAAACGCAGGCCTCGCGAGGTAAAAGTGGTTGGAATATATATAATAAATATTTAAACTCGTTCTTTATTTTCTTTACAAAATCGTGCACCGAATTATACTAGAATCCAAACAGTAGCTTGAGAAGTAAGAATAGTGTTCTCCAAGACTGAATATTATAGTCATTGTCACCTAAAAAGATCGAGAATTTCTTTACCAGTACAAATAAAAAATAAACTCATGTTTGTGTTACCTACTTCTTCTTTTCGTTTTGCGAATACAACGTGCTAATACAAAGTATGCGTATAACAATTTCAGAGGGAACTAGAAAGGACTATGGGCAAAAATTTATGAATCCTGGGCTCACCCACCAACAGGGATAAGACCACTTTGAATATACTTGTAAAGCACTAAATATAAAGATATAATCTAATTTTTGTGAAGAATCCATGGGGTTATTTTGCTATAAATATTTTCCTCCTACCATAAATAAACTATAATCCTGCAAAGTAATGCTGTTATGGCATTGTAGTTTTTGTTGTTTCACATCTTTAGCTAGTTTTAATTCCATGTGCAAATAATACATAAAAATAAAACAGCTGCTAATAGTTAAAAATATTTTTATTAACATTTCAATCAATATCAATAATAATATAGTTTAGGTGACCTGCCAGTGGGTTAAATTGTATGTGCCGAGAGGATACACGAAAACACACAGATAACATACATACATACATAGAATCACGCCTGTTTCCCGGAGGGGTAGGCAGAGACTACGGAACGCCATTTGCAACGATCCTGACATATCTCTTTTGCTTCAGTCACTCCCATCAGATTCCTCGTGCATGCTCTTCGGTTCAGGGTACTTCTAACCTGTCCTGTTTTTAGTACACACAGATAACTCCGTGAGAATCACGAGTCGACTGACTGAGAGCAGACGGGCGCCCGGGCACGCGTCCGAGAGTTGTGAGAGGGAAGGAGAGTGTTGTAAATCACACGGGCGGGGCGCAAGCGCATCTATTGTTTACCATTATTTTAAACAGTGGCGTAGGAAGGGAGAAGGGGCGGCGGGGGCGGTCCGCCCCTGATGTCACCCTTCTTGGGGTGCCACCCCAAACTCGACTTTAAGACCAATGTACAAACATATAAAAAAACATAGGCACTAGCTCGGCACTACGATTCGGGGGCAGTTAGCCCGTAATTGTTAGGTATCGACTAAAAAAAAAGAAAACGGTCGACCGCCGACTTCCATCCCGGGTGCCACCCAAGCTAGCTACGCCACTGATTTTAAAGTATGAATATAGTGTTACTATAACAGTTTTATGACTAACAATTGTATTTTTCTACAAAATCTATTTAAGTGCATATCTTTTTCTGCAATGGATTTGAAGGTGGTGCTGGTAGTAACAATTTTAGTACGAACAAAATCCTTTACAATGGCATATGCCATAACTCTGTTGGACTCTGAGCCCAATTTGACTCATGGTCCTTTGGCGATAACTATACCTACTGAAAAGGATATTCAAATAAAAAAAAATCTACATTTTTGTTTATGTTCGGTGTTTATCTTACTTTGCGTACCTACTTTATTAAAGAATGGAGGTTTTCAAACTAGCGTGATCACAAAATTATTACCTTTGCTCTTTAAAATTAATATTTTTCAAATTTTCTTGAATGTTGCCATCTACCTATATATAATATTACGAGGAAATGATTCCTATATGACCAGAACGTAAAAGTTAAGCTCTGTACGACTTCCAAACTGCGGCCTCAGTGCACATGAGGGTATTGCACATAGAAATATAAATAAAAGAAGAAATGCCAAGGGGGCGTGTCGGTGTCCGCGCGAAATGCACCAAGAGTGCATATCGCAAGCAAATGGCCGTTGCCACCACTTAGTACACTTTCGACCGTGATCGCGACAATTTATAAGAATGCCGTCTTGTTCAGTAGTTTTCTGTAAAAACCGAAGCTCAAACCAAAATTTTGTGAAGAATGGAATCACTTACCATGTGAAACTACAAGTATTTTATTTTACTATATTTGTCTTTAAAAACATGAAGAACAACAAACCGTAAAATATTCCTTGCTGTTATTATGTTACAACAACTTCTATATTAGGTTTTCAATAAATACATTGCACTTTAACTACTACCTAAATTTGCCGCGAAGTGACTAGACAAGCAATGTAATCATGACCGAACGATACTTTATTAAGAGAATGAATCGCGTAGTACGGCCGCTGCATCTAGTGTACAGTTCTTTTGCATAGCACAATGATAGTGGCCGATGTTTATGTGTGAGTAAGTTGAACGTTGCTTGGTAAATACACGCTATGTTTGATAGGATAAGGTTTATAATTGATTTTTTTGTAAGTTTTGATTAAAAAATGCGAGTGTGTGCGCAAATGCGTTTTCATATTGCTTTTACTGATCTGCATGTTTAGTAAGAGCCGCGTGTTAGGGGCAAACTGGCGACACAGGTTTCCGATACATTTTCGTCTACAGGGCATATCTCCTTTAATTACTATATCTATGGCATTGCAGCTGCGTGATTCTATTTCATTCTATCCATACCAGTTAGTAGTCGTTGAACTGTTGGTACCCGCCATGGTGCGTACTCCTATCACAGCCGTGTGGCTTTCAGTACACTAGACACACAGCACAGCACAACTCAGTTATAGATTAGAAAGCTCTTGTAAAAAAAAAATGCTTTCAAACTTTTGTGATTTGTATACACATAGTAGATATTATTTGTGATGGAGCTTAATCGCTTCATAATTTGAAAAAAAAGGTGATATTATACCCTGAGATGGCTGGCGTAGGGCGTGCCAAAACGTCAGATAAAATAGAAAAGTTTAGCGACCGGAGCAGTTCCATCGTAAGTTGGACACTGCTCGGTCGACGCGCTTCCATCTACGTCACTGGAAATCACAAGGACCCTGGAAAGGTAATAATCAAACTGGCTCGGCCTTGCACCGAAACCGTATGTGCTAGGCGATTTGTAAAAATATTAATATTGTGGACTGTATGAGGATGGCTGATAATCGCCTAGGATAGGACAAAGGTGAGAAGGAGTTGGAAATTATAGATACTAGGGCTTACAGCACACCTACCTCCGTTCTCTCGGCTTGACAAGATGGCGGCCGCCGGCTTCTTCCAGAATCGGGCAACAAAGCTGATCACTCCATCTGGATCCTACCCAGAGCTACACACATCACACCACTTCACCCACGGGCGGTTTTGTACTCGTATATAGTATTAAGCGGCAAGATATAGCGGTATGACACGTTTTTCGAGGTAGATCCAACTTCAGGCTAGATCTCATTGAGTTGGAAGCGGACAGAGATGTACAACAGGGCGCACGTAGCTCCCCTTCGCGGTTTTCACGGTAACAACGCGGGTTGTACCGTTTTTGGAAGTATGCAGTTTCTCTACGATGGCTAACGGCCATGAAAGCGGCGGAGCATTATCATGTATTATGACGACCAACGTACCCTCCTGTATAGGGGATGCAGGACTATTCCATTTGGATCTAGCCTGAAGCTGGTGGAGATATTCCGCACGCCAGCGCCATCAGAACGACTGCACGAGTTTATCCAGCAGAGTATGTCTCTGGAGCAAGCTTGAAGAGTCTGCTTCAGGAGCCGGAAATGACGATAATGGCACTGTGTTCAGAAAATGTGCAGGGCTTAACGCGGATGGTTTTGCAGGGTCACTACTCAATGCCGTGAGCGGAAGCGAGTTGATCAGCGCCTCGACTTGTGCAAGGACAGTTAAAAGCTCTTTGTAAGAGAGGATCTGTTGACCTATAACTTTCAAGAGATGCGTTTTAATTACTTTGACCATGCTTTCCCAACATCCACCGAAATGTGGTGATGCCGGCGGAATAAACTTCCAGTCAATATGATTTATGGAAAGTTCTGGATAGCATAGCATAGCATAGCATAGCATAGCATAGCATAGCGTAGCATAGCATAGCATAGCATAGCTAGTCCTTTATCTTACACACAGTTTTAGCACCCACCTTGATTTTTTGAAGAACAGAACAAGAACAAGACGTAATATAACGAGAAGTATGTAACGTAGGTACAGTACCCATAATCACATACCCAAATACCGTCTCAATAGCGGGCGGTAAATTATATCGCTCACTACGTACTACTTTAGTTAGTATACATAGCATAGCATAGCATAGCATAGCTAGTTCTTTATCTTACACACAGTTTTAGCACCCACCTTGATTTCTTGAAGAACAGAACAACAACAAGACGTAATATAACGAGAAGTATGTAACGTAGGTACGGTACCCATAATCACATACCCAAATACCGTCTCAATAGCGGGCGATAAATCAAATCGCTCACTGCGTACTACTTTAGTAAGTAGCAAGTGCGGAAATATTGAAGCTCCGATCAAAACATCAATGTCTGCTGGATTCGCAAATTCCGCGTCTGCTAGCGGCAGTGTCTCGAGATGTGTGAGTAATGATACGTCCACATTAGCGTTCGGCAATGTATTTGTAATACGCTCCACGATAAGCGAAGAAATGTTAAAATTAATATTCCTATCAAAACGCGAATGTATTTTAATATCTACGGAACCCTTGCAATGTTTTTCCGAACCCCCGATGCCCTTGACTACCAAGTTAGTATTTCTAAAGTTATCCCACAGTCAGAGGCGTTTGAAACAATCAGAAGTAATAAAATTACTCTGTGACGCACTGTCGAGCAAACAACGGACCATGTGCGGCGCGCCATTAATATCATAAACGATAACTTGCGCTGTCGCTACTAGAACCGTCTTGGACGCCGTACACTGCGGCTTAGCACCGCGCTGAGTACTACCAGCGCGCGAGGGCCGTCGGCGCGTGCATGCCGCCCGCGCAATGGACGTCGTACACAACGATACTTCGCCCTGAGACGCGGAGGGTGGAGCCACCGTGGCGGCCTGCACCTGCGACGTCGGCGCGCTAGAAATCGGGTCAAGGTTACCGGATTGGCTCGACAACGGATAACTTTTATCAAAATGTAATAATGAGTAATGTCGTTGATTACATGAAAGACACTTCGTCTTATTAGAACAATCACTCGTTTTATGTTTTATACTTAAACAATTAACGCAAGCTTTGTTTTCTTTTACACATTTGTAACGAGCAGTCGGATTTAAATTATTAAAGGCGGGACATTTATAGAAATGGTCGTGTACTATATTACTGCACAGACACTTCTGTGAATAATTATTATAAGATTCCGAGCATGCTACGTAAGATTGCGGATAAGGGACCGAGTTGTTATTGCTATTTCGCGCTTTATTCGACTTTTGTTTGCTATTATTATTATTAGACGAGCTAGATGAACTAGACTGCGTATTATGAAATATTCGACACTGATCTTTGATGAAAATATCTAGTGTAGGTATTTTATGATTGCTTTCCGTCATCTCGAATGCGCGAATTGTTTCAGTATCAAACTTTTTTATAGTGAGTTGAAGAAACATAAAGTCGGAAAGAAAAAAAAATCTTCTAATTTTAAGTTTTTAAGGGAATTAACTGCGGTAACAAAGTTGTCTTTAAACAGCTGGAAATTCGAAACAGACGCAGCACCGGACAATTTAAGATTAAAAGCTTGATCAAAGTAAGTAGACGCTAGAACACGAGTATCTTGATACCTATCAAGTAGTGACTGGAATATGACCTGATAGTTCTCAGCACTGGGCGTGACACCTGCAAATACGGACTGGGCCTTCGGTGACAGCTTACCTTTCAAATAGTACAACCTGTCAGCATCTGTCAGAGAACCATTATCGTGCACTGTAGACTTAAAACTCGCATAGAATAAGAGCCAATTTCGTATATCTCCGTCAAACGACATAAGCTCGATTGGCGGTAATCTCGGCGCTCGAACCGCAGAAACGGGCTGTGCTGAATATTTAGCCTCCAATTGTGATTGTATGCGCTTGGTGATACAATAAAGATCTTCGAATGAGGTATACGCCTGATAATTCGGCTGTTCATCAGGATTAATAGAAAGCAATCTTGCGTTATAATCGTCTAACAACTTATGAAAATCTGTTCGAATACTATCTACTGTCATACTATAACTAAGAAATGATTCCCTATTAATATCGGAAGTAGCGGCAGTTTTTGAGCGCTCGTAAATGTTTTGAATACGCTCAAATAAAATATTACGTTTAGCTTCTAAGATTGTCAGCTCTTTTTCTTCCGACATGCGTGGCTTCCTTTGTTGTGCCATGTTTACGTAAGTATAAGCTAATGAGACCGAATCAAAATAAGAATACCTAAAGTACCTATTATTTTACCTAAGTAGGCAACACTTAAAGGAGGTGGAATTAAAAGGTGCTTGAAATATGTAATTTACAAGACAACTATGATATATCAGATTAGTAGGTAGCTACATAAAAGTATATTACCTACGGAAGCGTGCGGAAGTAACCACGTAATGGGTATGTAAATGGACTAGGAGTATAGCTAGGTGCTATAACTACCTAGGTAGGTACTTCTAGAAGATACCTACTCGATATAAACGAGAGGTTACGTATAAACGTAAATGAATCCGACTCGTACGGATCAAAAAATGGCTCGGCGTTGCACCGAAACCGTATGTGCTAGGCGATTTGTAAAAAATATTAATATTGTGGACTGTATGAGGATGGCTGATAATCGCCTAGGATAGGACAAAGGCGAGGAGGAGTTGGAAATTATAGATACTGGGGTTTACAGCACACCTACCTCCGTTATCTCGGCTTGACAAGATGGCGGCCGCCGGCTTCTTCCAGAATCGGGCCAAAAAGCTGATCACTCCATCTGGATCCTACCCAGAGCTACACAGATCACTCCACTTCAGCCGCGGGCGGTTTTGTACTCGTTTATAGTATTAAGCGGCAAGATATAGCGGTATTACACGTTTTCGGCGCGTCGCGGTTCTGCCTCGCGAACGCAGCCGGTCAGCGAGACGGATGATTTTGACTGTCGCGCGTCGTTGAACTCGGCGACGAATTAGAGCTAGGCGTGCCTTTGGGAAGAAGGGAAGGGATAAAAAAGGATCGCTCGTATTGGACAAGCAAGCGAGGAACGATTGACGTTGATGTTATAATTATCAATAGAAAGATAGTTGGCGCTACCACAAACATAAGTTTTATTTATTTTTCCTTATAGCCTGTTTTTGTGTATAGGCCAAGGTTATACATTTGAATACGTCCTTTGAGACATTCTTCCATTATGTAAAAAAACTAATGAATTAGGTTGTAATCCTAGCATAATATTTACGAACACTGAACAACTTATAGTAAGTACATCCTTACTCGTCACAATCATTCTTTGATCGCTTAGCTTAGAGCTTTGTCATATGTGAGGCTGCAATCCACTACTACTAAATGGCGAGATTTATTTTTTATTGTTAGTAAAGTAAGTAAGTAAAGCATTTATTGTCACATCATAACAACGTACAATTGGTGGCAAACAAGCAGACGGATTGCCTGATGGTAAGTGATTACCACTGCCCATATACACTTGCAACGCCAGAAGAGACACAAGTGCATTGCCAGCCTGGACGAGAAAATAAGTAGAAAATGGAGTACGTTGAGGGAGAAGGAAAAGGGGAAAGAATTCTACCAATCAAAATATAAACGTAATTTTTACAATAAAACCTTCTGCTAACTGGTTTATAAATCACTGAGCGGATGGGTTTTATAGGACCGTAATATAACTCTATTGTACTGTTCAACGACCGAGAAATTCCACATAAAATACGTAAGAAGTTTGCATTAGATTGTCTAATAAGCGGAGTGAAATTCCATGACTCCTAAGTACAATTTGGGTGGAGGATGTGGGGTATGTAACGATGGTATGAATGTATGAGCCATAGCCGTATGCAAACAAACACAAGGTAGAGCTATATATTATTACGAGGCACACTGCGTGCAATATTTGTTCGGCGGTGTCATGAATTGTCAATAAGGTCGAAAATTGCATGCACCTGTTTTTTGTAAGCCCTATCGATGGTTGACCATTTTATATTCATTGGTTTTGTAGACGTTAATTTGTCTTACACAATTTCTTTTTAAACTTATTTTAGGTACCTCTCCCCGTGGTAAAACTAGTGGCACATAATAGCTAACGGAGATTCCTATGTTTATTAGCAAAATACTCAGGTCATAAATATTTCCATAAAAATATTCAACACTATTCAACAGTGGTATCGTTGGGAATGTCAAATAAATCACGTCGTCACGTCGTGTCCTTGGTAACAAATGTATATTTTTATTCCGTGCTTTGAAAGTTTCAGGTGCATGCCTTTTTTGGTTCCACTCGCTATTTTATTTACAACTGTACTTCTGCCGTATCGCGAATCGGTCGAGTCCAAGAATCTGCCCAATCCACAAATCTGTCGAGTTGGGAATCTGCCGAATGACGAATCTGTCCAATCCAGAATCTGTCGTATACCGAACAAGCGTTTTGCCTTAATCTATTGTGACAACCCTACCAAAATAGCTAACAAATTTACAAGCTCTTAAGAAGCTGTTTCTCTGTTCGGTTTATTTACTCATGTGACCAGAGTGCCAATGATTGTACTTTTCTTAAGAAATAAGTTTGAGCACATTTTTATGCTTTATTAAATATGTTGTTTTATTTTTATTAATGCCCATGTAAACACAATGTAGTAATACAAGCACGAGGCTTCAACACTCGCCTCCATTCTTTCATTCATCCGACGAACAATGTCTTATTTCACGAATATGCTAAATTAAAACGTGAACTACGCGCTCACTGCCAGTATTTTTGCTTAAATATGACTCTGTGCTACAGCAGCACACCTGCTGGCGTATAACTTGAGATCTTTTTAACTAAATTACGCAATTTGCCTCCTTGTCATACATGAAGAGGGATATTTTTGGGGACTCATTATTAACTATATGATGATGTACTGGAAACAACTGAATCTACTTTGTTTCTAGGAATGACACTTGATTCGAAGTTGCAATGGGGCGCACACATTACATATCTGTCAGTGAAACTTAGTTCGGCTGCTTATGCCATTAAAAAGGTGCGTAGTTTAACAGATGTCGATACGGCTAGACTGTTATATTTTGGCTATTTTCATAGTGTTATGTCATAAAGCATATTACTATGGGGTAGAGCTGCTGATATCGAAAGTATTTTTATATTGCAAAGAAGAGCAGTTCGTGCCATTTACCAATTACGAACAAGAGTTTCGCTCAAGGAAAGATTTAAGGAAATAGGTATTTTAACTGTAGCGTCTCAGTATATTTATGCCAGTGTTTTGCATGTGCGTAAAAATATAAATTCATATTCAAAGAATAGTGATACTCACTCTATTAATACAAGAAATAGACATAAATTATGTGTTCCGTATTTCGGTTTGCGTAAAACTCATAATTCTTTTATAGGACTTAGTTTACGTATCTACAACAAGATACCGAAATGTATTTTGGACTTGCCGTTTAGCGCATTGAAGACAAAGATTAAAAATAGCCTAATGCAAAAGGCTTATTGCAATTTAAACGATTATCTTAATGACAAATGCGCTTGGAAATAATTTATTTCAGTATTCACATAATTATTAGGTAAATAGTTAGATATTATTAAAATTTTCATGACATTAAATATGATTCTATTCCAAATAAAAATATAATAAAAAAAGTGTTTTTGGAATCGCCACCACATCATTAAATGTAACTCATGTCGTTAGATACTATTATTTATTATGTTTAATTTTATTATCTTGTACTCAATCAGTTGGCTCAGTGGTTGTATTTCAAAAGGTATCATGTCAATTAAATATGGGTACTACATTTGCATTTCTTCACGCGTTTCACAAATTTATGCTAATATTAATGATCTGGAAAATGGAGGTAATTCGCGTTCGTGGTCAGTATACCAACAGATTGTTTTATTACTGCCGGTTCGTATACCGTTGTCGTCATGCTCACTGAAATGTAATTTCTTGTGGTGGCGTCGTGTGTCGGGTCATCCCTGTCCCTCTGATATGGCAAGAGGAATGATGGCTGGCACATGCGTGATACTCGTGAGCGGGTGCTACTTGCGATGGCTGGTCGATGGCGGTCTTATGGGCTGGTATATTTTTTTTTTATATTTAACTTCATCATTTCCATCATGGTCCTGAACATTTGCGCGGATTGCCTGCATTGTTAGCTGCATAATGTAAGTGGATGCTCCTGTTTCACCATGTCAATGTTCAGGAGGCTAACTAAATTAATACCTATCAAAATTTAACTTGATTATGATTGAGTATTATGTAGGCACAGTAAATATATACAAGTAACATAGAAGGTATAACAGTTGCAGCACCTTACAAAAGTTTAATTGTTATGTATTATTAAAAACCTGGCGATGAAAAAGAGTGACCGTGAGTTTTATTGCCCGTTCTTTCTCATGGTTCTACGCCCTTGCTTTGCGAACGTGGCAGTAAATGTAAATGTAGAAGCATACAGTAATAATGTTTTAAATTTGACGTTCATAAGTGTCACTTTGTGATCTAAATGAATAAAGGAATTTGACTTTGACTTTCACTTTGATATACTTTACTATAAAATGCTTCTTTAGCATTTACGGAAGAGATTTTGCTTTATTGTTATTTGGCATGACATAAAGCTTATAGGCACTAGGTACAATAATTTACTTATTTTCATTTTAGGTAGGTAGGTATATCTGTTACCAATTACTGTTGTCATATTGAAAGAGCGTGCATACTTTAATCTCTGCCATAAAATTTGTGCAGTGATATTTAACAGTGTTTGACATGGAGCGTCATTATAGCATATTAAATCACGCGAGGTATGGCAGTCTTCCAGTAAGCCATTGATAAAATCGCAAAGAAACGACAGAAAACAGGCAGTTTGTAAAGGGTGCAGGGTGTCGTAGATTTAAAATTGCTCGTACTTTCAATATAAATGATGTACCTTGAATGAAGTCTTCGAGGAGAAACTAATTTATCACCATCATGTTCAATATACAGTTTCGAAGAAGCTTCAAATTTTTCAATGATTCATCAAAATGAGTTTGAAGATTATCTCGTTGATTCAACAGTATAAGGTTACTTGCATTATTTGCCGCGAGATATTTCGAAACTTCGAGAATTCGTACCTAAATAAATCAGACTACCTTAGTGCATTAAGACAAAGCTGGGCTATTACATGTATAGTATAAAGGTATTATAACGCTCATAGCGAGACTTGGCTTGCCGTTCGTTACAGATCAGCAAAGTTAAGCAACGCTTGCACAGGTCGCGACTAGGATGGGTGACCACGCGTGGCATATACATCTGAGCGCTACCGTGCTTCGGACGGCACGTAAAGCTGTCAGTCCCGGTTCTTGTCTCAGAATAAGAATCATTAGGCCATGTTGGAGGCCTTCGGGTGGTCTGAAAACTCCGACACTAGAGTTGGCCACACACTCACACGAAAACAAAACAAAAACAACATCAAGGTGGCAGTAAGGTATTCTTATAATAATATACCTATGTGCGTGCGCTGAAAATAGAGTGCACATAAATAAAAACCATACAAGACCCTTTTTGAGTGCACGCAATCACCTTAAGATGAGTAGAAGCTAGGCTGTAGGCCGTAGTATGTATTTCGTAGCCTCCACTTTTAGTTACAAACTTTATCTCTTGCTATATTCTATAAAAAACGCCAAAAGGTTTAAAAACTTCAATCTGATTATACGAACTTCGTTGATGAAATAGATTTTCTTTCTTTACGAAGAAGTCATTATAGCAAAAATCTGTGAGAAAAGTTTAGAGCATTTTATAAATCGTGTCATAAAATATGGCGTAGTGAACTTAAGTGAAGTTGACAAAGTTGTTTTATAGCGTACGCGATGCGATAGGTGCGGCGCGCCTCCGTTTGCCAATGAGTAGGAAAGTTTCAAGACCATGTATCGCACTTATATATGTAACACTATTCTTGTTAGGTAAGGCGATTGGGTACAGATATATTCGATGATTAATTTGTGGCTTTTAAATATTACATTTGCAACCAAATTTTGACTTTTTAAGACGAATTTAGGCACATAAAGGCCTTTAAGTAGTAGCGACGTAGAGTATAATATACTCCGCATTGCTTTCGTTGGGCAGCTATGTGTCCAACAGGGACTACTTTTACAGCATTTAACAGTCCACTGCTGGACCTAAACCTACGTTGCTTCGTAATATCACTGCGATTGAATAGGAGGTTTTGACCTATTAAACCTGGCCGAACGGGTTGGTGTAGGGTTTGGTGTCGAATTTTCCGTCACTTCGCATATTATTTCTGTTTTTCTATCACCTCTGAGCCACGGGTACTCACGGTCACCCATGGTATGAAATGGGATAGCGACATTTTGTATTATTAATTAGTTTAATTACTGCGCTACTGTATCGCTACCAAAACATGTAAAAAGCACACATAAAGCAATTGAATAACCTAATAACACATTACACAAGGCAGCAGTTCAGTCCGGAACTTGCGACACTCGCGTGCTCCATGTACTCACCCTCTCCCACCGGTCTAACGAGCTTATTAATATAAACATTCAGATAACGTAGTTTACGTGAAAATCAGGGCTTGCCAGAAAAATGGTAATGCATGCGGTGACCGGACCTAACCAACATTAATTAAATAACGCCATTACAAGCAACTTTCGACAATTGAAAATACAAATTTAATGGCCACGGGTATTTTAAATTATGGTTTGTATAACCTTTTAGATACCTACATACTTTATTTTTGTAGTTATTGCCTCTAATAAGTAAAAGATATCTACAGATAAATTTACGGCCATGCAATCTAAAATTGTAGCATAGATAAAAAAAGTCAAGTTAAAGTTTAATGTGTAGAGTTTTCCAATCCTCAAATGGAATAAAAGTAGCGTAAACTACAAATAATCATGCTAAAAATTTTACTACTGTGGGAACTTTATGTTTAAAATCTACACACATGGCAATTGTTCCTTTCCAGCTTTCCTCTTTTTATTATTTTTATTACCCTATAAATATGACAATAATTATTACGCACGTACCTAATTGGCTATGGAAATTACATATGAATGAAAATACATACATTTCTTTCCATGTCAATTGACAAAGTAGTCAGCGATCCGGACATTTACGACAAATACGGTCGTTTTGTTGTTAAAACGATGTTTAATATATATTACAACGAAATATAAATACTCTGTTAGTTATAAATATACCTAGCAAATTCGTGTAAACTTTTATTTAATAAGCGTAATTGCCTATGGCAGGGTTACATAAAGTACTAATGTGCCTATTAAATACAATACCTGTCAGGCATATGTTTAATGTTTTCTTTGTAAAGCTAGTAGTATGTACTGGAGGCACTTACGTAACCTTAAGTATAAAAGTTAGGTACACGTCCTTACCAGACCCTAGCTTGGGCTTCTTTCAATATAGAGAACCGTAATATATTCTGGTTGGTAGAGTTGCCAATATTTTTGTTCATCATTATCTGCTTTGTTCAATGTCTAATGTATTTATGATTTCTACGACCCAAATGTTATTTAGGCTACCATAAAAAAGATACCGAAATAGTACACATGTTGATATCAACAAGAAAACCTAAATTAACCACGTCAGACAATAAATTAAATAGGGAATAAATCGCTTAAAACTTGTACATAAGCTGCTATCAACAAGTATGTAGAAGTCGTCCACCATAGCTTACTAAAAAGTGGTATAATGCAAAGTATGCTAAACAATTAAGTAATAATACAGTCAATAAAATAAACTTAAATATTACTCCAAACTGGTTTGTATCATATTTAAGCCACGCAAAATAAGAATACAGTTATCATTTTTATCCGGTCGTTGTTTTATACGTACATTCATATTTATACTTGACGTTCATGATTTAAGGCAGTATTCATGCCAAAACATAGCTTACGTTTATGGCAAACGGCATAAACATAAGCTACACAATTTAATAGACTGACACTTTGTAGTGATATAGTGAAGAGTATTTTTGGCATATTATGGTACTCTTACAGTGAAATATACTTCACAAAATGTGTTTTACGATTTACTTCAAAATGTTGTAGTAGATATTTAGGATTTAGAGATTAAGCACATTTTAGTGTCACCATTTATGTATTTGGAGTGAGATAGTTTTTTTGTTTGATCTTAAACATATACCTCTGGTCTTCAACCAACTGAAACATGGAGTTTAGGATAGATTGTAGGGTTATGAGACGAGCCTAGGAGTAACACACGCCATTATTTTTAAGCTTTAAAATAGCTACTTGTTACGCTCCTTATTCCAAATTCTCTAAACTCTTATGCCGGTCTTTACTCTCGTGTTGAAATCGAACCTTGACACGCAGCGTAATTCAAAGTTGCTTTCTTTTTCTGTTTGCCTTTTACTAACATGTTTAATTATCTGTGATAAATAAATAAATTGGTTATTTTCTATTTGCAGTGGCAAGGCGGCCATTTAACTCATTGCTGGAACGCGGAGCCATGCGAGACACAATAGCTTTTTAATTGCGTTTATTATTCAGCCTGAATAAACTAGGTATCGTTTTCGTAACTCAAGACTAATTTGACAAATCTCAGACGATATTGATTGTTCGGTCGCTTTAGGGATTAATTCGATACTTGTCTCTCGAACCTTACTTAACAGCCATTTTAAATGTTTTAACCCCATATTTTTTTAAAACAAAACTGTGCGGCTATATGTTCTCTTCATGCTCGTGTCGTTCTTTTCATAACTGAGGATAACTACCTCGCTGGAACCCAATTTTCTCATTAACATTGCACCACCATTTCCGCCTGTCGAAAATAGCATTTTGAAATTTAGAAGTGTTTAAAACTGAGACGATCTGGTTAGATCATCTTATTGCCGTCGACGCTAGGTGTCGGTATCTGTAAACTTTTTTGCATTTAGACCTAATTAGTACCTACCATTTCAGTACCCTTACCTTACTTTTGCTCTTCTTAAATAGTTAATTACCTCTTGCCTATCGGTTAAGGAGATCTTTATGAGCGTACTTGTCTGAGAGATCTCCTGAATATCCTTGAAAGACATTAAGACTGCCAAGCCGCACTAGATCAGCATAGCGGTCTATGACTATGTCCTTCTCATTATGTTTAAATAGCTATGGCCAGTCGTGGGGTAGTTAATATATAGAACTGATGATTTATAGCTGAGTTGATTGGTCATAATAGTTTTGATTTAGACATTATTTCCCATTTAAGCAGTTTCTGAACAAGATAATTAATCAAGATGGCGTTATTCTTCTATACTCTTCATTACCGCAATAAAACTGAGGACATAAGTTTATAATGCCATAAAATTTGACCTACTTTAAATTCAGTGATTGCATTTCAAAATAATTGAACATTTTGACTTGATCGTGGTTTTACTATCTTGAACAGGAATTTGCACTTTAAAAATTATGAAATGACTACTCGGTGCAGTGTTAAGTAGCAAGGTGGACGCTTAGATCTAATCTGCTATCTATTTATTTAGTGGTATTGCCAAAGATTGCTGACTTCACGATTGGCTTAAAAATGGAGAGTGTAACTCAGTGCTCATCTTTGTTTGGTCTCGCGGTGGAAACTGAATTGCGAGTTCCTCTCGCCATAAGGTGGGGATCGGTGGAGGGGGACTGTGAAACTCCGATACCAACAGCCGCGATCAAGTTAGAACGCTGCTGTGCCCAAGCAGAGCACTAACCCGGGCTTTTGCCACCGTGGTGATAGCGCGCGTATCATAATGGCCAATTCAATTTTATGTTTTGATGTCAAAACCTCAGTTGGTATGTGAGAACGCAGTTTTGCCGTACTAAATCTATCAAAACGGGTCTAACCACCTATACGGTGGCGTGCCGGGCGCTAACGTGCACAAGTTGTGCCACCCTTTCCACTACTGAGATCTGGCGAAGTGCGCTCAATCACCGTCGCGTCTGTATAGAAAACCAGCATTGAACCCAAAGAGGCTCGCCACTTAGGAGATCATCTGCACATTACAGTAACAGTACTAATAATGCCATTCCGTACATTGCAAAGTTATTAATATTTCATAACTGTGATTTCCCCGTCTAATCAAGTCTGTTTATTTACAATAACATTCTAAAGCAATCATCGAGGAGTTAACAAATGTGTTTCCCCCTCTATCTGGCGAATAAATAGCGCTCGATGATAATCACTATCTTGCCGTAGAGTTCTATGTAGGTATTAATCGGAAAATTGCGATTAACTTCTATTGTGTTTGTTTATGATTGCAATGGTCTTGTAGCTTGGAACTGCCATTTTGTGTACATAATAAGTTTATCAAACTATTGTACGCAGTAGGTATTGGCTAATAAAATACATATCAAGAAGTATTTAGTACTTGCCGCACATTTCCCATCATTTCAATCATAAAGAAGTACCTAACTTAATGTCTGAAAATAAGTATTCAGGCATATTTCAGGCAGGCATATTCTTCATAAATAAATAAATTTGCTGTTTTCACTTATAAATAATCTATAGACCAAAGTTAAGACATTATATCTCGTAGCAGGATGACATCATTAATATTAATACCAAAACAAGAAAGCAGACTAATAGCACAAAGAAACCACCTATCTGTGAACTTAACAATCTGAGGCTACTAATAGTAAGTACGTAATAAACATTTCTTTATTTTATTTATTTATAGACTCACGCCTGTATCCCCGAAGGGGTAGGTAGAAATGTAATATTACACCCATATTTCGCCATGAACCTTTAGGTCCCACGTAAATAGGGGGCGAGCCTATTGCCGTACCGGGCACATTACCAGACGCCGTGCTGTTAATAAGAATTTCCTAACGGAAAACCCAATAACACTTTGCACGACCCGGGAATCGAACCCGAGACCTCCCAATCCCACGCGCACATTTATGCCGCGAGACCAACGAGGCAGAGTAATAAACATGTTTAAAGTAAATCAAGGAAAACATAAATTTTCACAAAGAAATTGACTTTTTTAAATAAAAGTATATTGATGATTGACAAAGAAGATTTATAAAGGCAAATGTGAATGGGACAGGACGAAAGGGAAGACCTAGACGGACGTTCTCTGACCAGATTGGAGACATCCTATAAAAGGGACAGGTCAGAAGTACCCTAAACAGAAAAGCATGCATGAGAAACTTGACGGGAGTGAATGAAGCAAGAGCGGTATGTCAGGATCGTTGCAAATGGCGTTCCGTAGACTCTGCCTACCCTCCGGGAAACAGGCGTGAGACACAACAACAGTGAGTACAAACAGTATGTTTGCATGTATGTATGTATGAAAACCAAACAACTTTGTATGAAATATTGTACCTTTTTACACATAAGTGAATCATAGCTATATGGCCATAACTAACAGTACTTATTCAATACTTACTCCGTCGTCCAGAGAACTTAAACTAAAACTAAACATATTATCTTAAACTCGTCAACAAGATATCGGCAGCTCTTTAAACTTCTCTTAGCTTATCGCCATTGGATAGTTCGCAACTCAAGACGGTAAGTTTGGTCCATATCTTTCAAACTGTTATATCCCTAAAGTGTATGGCTTTGTGCTTACCCTATGCAGACCAAAGGCTTGGTCAGCAATCCGCGTTCTAATCTGTAGTATGATGCCCACTTTCAGACAGTCGGTCCTTAATCCCCAAACGTTCAAGACGTCTACCGAACTCGTCTATTTTTATAAATAATCCTTAACATTAAACTAAACGAAATAAATCTTTTTTTAAAAAGTCTATCGTTTAAATCCGGATAACATTTGGTGGCAGCGGTGGGATTCCGAAGGAGTCCCCTATACGTCTCTGAAAAGTCCAAAATATACGCGAGTGTGTGTGTTGAGTGTACTTGCCGATTCCAACTACGTATATATTTACCGTGCTGTTGTTCCGGTGATTCTTTGTACGTCGCGACCGTGTTCTAGAAAGGCCCATTGCTGCGCACTGTTCGTGCTGCAGCCGGTCTCTAACCTTGAACCTGCAAAGTATACCCTCTGTCACGCGTAGCCTAACGCTGTGACCGGTGTACCATTCCCGACGAGAAAATACCAACCAGACGGCGATATTTTCGCGGCATCATCCTTACATCCGGTCCAGGAATCCAGGACTTACCAGGGAGTGACGAGAATGAGGCGTGGTGAACTATTGCTGTAAGTGAAACTATTCCTTAACTTTGATCCTGAGACTGCAGTGAAATCGTCGAAATATCCTGAAATCAAAGTGTTCATTTATCCGCTCCGTGTAACATTCGTGTTTTCAGTGTTCCAGTGTAGAATTTATACTACGTTAAATAACTTTTATTCATTATAACGTTCTTATAATTATAAAACCAAATAAGTTGCATCGAAGTGGCTCTTATCTAAGTCACAGTTCTACTCAGACCGTTCCCAGTAACGCCTACGCACATCATACCTTTGTTATCGGCTCTGTTCAGAATACTATACAAGCGTTTGCGTTCGGGTTTGGTTTCGATTTATTTTAATTTAGTTATATCATATTCTTTTCTTTTAAATTAAAATGGCAAAATCAGATTCTAAGAAAGATGTTAAAGAATTAAGATCTGAAGAGGAAATTTCCTTAAACGTTGTGTTGAAATTCATTAAACCTTTTAACGGTGACAGAGAGAAATTAACTGCTTTCCTGAGAAATTGCGACAGCGCAATTTCCTTAGCGTTTTCATCCCAGGAAGATGTAGTTTTTAAATATATTTTAAGCCAACTAGAAGGGAAAGCCGAAACAGCCTGTTCAATTAAAGATTTTGAGACGTGGTCATCACTTAAAGAATTCTTAAAAAATCAATTTGGAGAGCGCAAGCATTACGCTCATTTACTTACAGACTTGCAAAACTGTAGACAAAGCGCTCAGGAAACCGTCAGCCAATTTTCTCTACGTGTAGAGACCTGTTTACAGAAACTTTTAACAGAAGTAACCGTTTCAAATTCCAAAAAGAGCGAACTTGTTGGCAGATTAGCCGCTATGGAGGATCTAGCCCTCCATACTTTCACTTTAGGATTGCATCCTAGAATAGCGAACCTGGTCAGAAGTAGAGATCCTAAGAGCCTGAATGACGCAATAAACTGCGCCATATCAGAGGAGAAAATACAACAGTTTTCTTACCGTAACACCTCCCTAAACTTTAACAAAACAAAAACTACTGAACCTTTTAATAAAAGAAATGACTCTTATAACCGCGTCCCACAAACACATAAACCTAATAATAACTACCAAAACACATCTTCTTCTCGCGATTCAATGTTTTGCAGATACTGCAAGAAGCAGGGTCACCTTCTTGAAAACTGCAAATTACGTGAATATAATAATAAAAGATTCTCTAATGGCCCTCAACCGTTTACCCCAATGCAACCTTCTACCTCTAAACCTTATCCTCGTGTGAACTTTGCTGAAAATGATGAAGAAGATGGTAAAGATGAAGCGGATGAATGCGTTGATAATAATTTAAACTAATAAATGTCCCGTCTAGGTATCGCGCGGGGCAATTCCCTATTACCCAAGTCGATACTATTTCCAACGGATTGACCTATGGACCGGGTAACCAGCCCCAAACTCAAGGTCATCCAGTCAAATCGACCAATGGACAGGGTAACCAGCCCCAAGCTCAAGGTCATCCAACCAAATCGACCAATGGACAGGGTAACCAGTCCCAAACTCACGGTCATCAAATCAAATCGGCCAATGGACAGGGTAACCAGCCCCAAACTCAAGGTCATCCAACCAAATCGACCAATGGGCAGGGTAACCAGCCCCAAACTCACGGTCATCCAATTAAATCGACCAATGGACAGGGTAACCAGCCCCAAATTCACGGTCATCCAATCAAATCGACCAATGGAGAGGGTAACCAGCCCCAAACTCAAGGTCACCCTAATCCATTGAAACCTGCACAGATCTATGAAATTGTTACTCACAACAGATACTTACCCTATGTCAAAATTCAAACACCTATAAATCAAAACCCACTTACCTTTCTCATTGACTCCGGTGCATCCATCTGTATCCTGAAAAATAAATGTATTAGTAACAAAATAACGCTAAATGAAAACGATATTAAAATTAAAGGAATAGATTCAAAAAATGATCCTTTGAAAAGTATAGGCAGCCTAATGTTACAATTACAATTTAACCCACAAGTAAAACTACTACATACCTTCCATGTTTTTGACAACATTAATTTACCGTATGATGGCATAATAGGTAACGACCTATTCATGCATCATGGATGCCGAATTAACTATAATTTAGAATCTCTTGAAATAAATGATACCAATATTAAATTATCATTTGATGAACCTTCCTATAAGATCGAACCTCGCACTGAAAAGGTAATTGAGTGCTCGGTTAAAAATCCCGAACTAAACGAAGGAATAATATTTGGTCAACACATATCAAATTCTATCTTAATATCCAACTGTCTGGTTAAAGTAAAAACTAACAACAGAGTTAACCTTACAGTACTTAACACCTCTGACGAACCAGTTCAAATAAATTCTAATTTGTTACTTACCTTACATCCTATTGATTATAATCAACAATTTAATGGTAATGCCAATCCAAATAACAACGACGTTAATAATAGTATCGAAAGAACACAAAAGTTATTTGACCTCTTACGTATGTCTCACCTCAATGAAGAAGAATCAGAACTTCTGAAAGATATATGTAGTCAGTATACAGATGTATTTCATTTACCAGGAGATCAATTGACCTGCACAGATATTATCAAACACGAAATTAAAACAACAACTTCCCAACCTATAAGTGTAAAATCTTACAGATTCCCCGAAATTCATAAAAATGAGGTCAAGACCCAAATTTATAAAATGTTAAACGAAAATATTATTAAACCCTCCAAATCTCCATGGTCTTCACCAATTTGGATAGTTCCAAAGAAGACAGACTCATCCGGGCAGAGAAAGTGGCAAATTGTCATAGACTACCGGAAGTTAAATGACATTACAGTTGGAGAAACTTACCCAATTCCTCAAATAAGTGAGATATTAGATCAGCTAGGTCAAAGCAAATATTTCTCAACATTAGACCTGGCATCTGGATTCCATCAGGTGCGAATGGATCCCGCTGATAGCCCTAAAACCGCATTTAGCGTCCCAGACGGTCATTTTGAATTCAACAGAATGCCGTTTGGGTTGAAAAATGCCCCTGCAACGTTTCAAAGAACAATGAATGCTGTACTATCGGGATTACAAGGCACACACTGTTTTGTGTACCTTGACGATATCGTTATATACTCCCATTCCTTGATTTCAAGCATCGAAAAGATCGCTTTAGTTTTTGAAAGATTGAGAACCTATAAACTAAAATTGCAGCCAGAGAAATGCGAATTTCTCAGAAAAGAAGTGGCTTACCTAGGTCACATTATTAGCGACGAGGGAGTCAAACCTAACCCCGAAAAGATAAAAGCCGTAGTACAAACTCCTGTCCCTAAATGTCCGAAAGACATAAAGTCTTTTCTTGGACTAGCTTCATATTACCGACGCTTTATACCCGAATTTTCTAAATTTGCTAAATCCCTTACAGCTCTTCTAAAAAAGGATGTCCCATTTATCTGGACTAATAGTCAACAATTAGCTTTTGAACAGCTTAAAGATAAATTAGTTACAGCCCCAGTACTTATATATCCCGATTTCACAAAACCCTTCATTTTAAGTTGTGATGCTTCTAATTATGCAATTTCTGCAATATTATCTCAAGGAGAAGTCGGAAAAGACAGACCTATTGCCTATGCCTCCAGGACACTAAATAAAGCGGAATGCAATTATAGTGTCACTGAGAAAGAGTGTCTAGCTATCGTCCACGGCACCAAGGTATTCCGCCCATATCTTTTTGGACGTCGATTTAAAATTATAACAGACCATAAACCTCTTAACTGGCTGTTCAATTGTAAAGACCCCGGATCTCGCCTAATACGATGGCGTTTAAAGTTAGAGGAGTATGATTATGAAATCCAATATAAGAAGGGTAAAATTAATACAAATGCCGATGCACTCTCGCGATATGTAGTAAACCCAGTCCAACAGAATGATAATACTATACCTGATAATGTTCCATCGCAGCCTAATCCTGAAAATCCTGATGACTTACCTGTCGAAGAACCCGTAGTTAGTAGAGAGCGTGAACGTCCTCCTCCTCCTTTAAGTCCTGAAATTATAATTAGGGAAAACCCCGACTTACCTGAAATACTCGAACTACCCGATGACTTTGAGATTCCAGAGGATGTAGAACTCCCAGACGATTTTGATATTCCTACTCCACCATCCAATGAAACCATTAATATTAATAATGATAATTATTCTAAATGCTTAAAGACTATAAATAACAAATCAATTACATTTAATACCAAGATCCAAGAATATAATGAAAATTTGCTTAAAACTAAATCTAAATGCATCGTCATACCGACTTCTATTGATTTAGATGAGTCAAACCATTACGTCATAGATGTTCTTAGTAAACTTTCTGATTCTAAAGAATTTCTATCGAGAGAAAGAACACTCTATTCATACATAAAATTTGAAAAAGATAATATCACCTATTACTTTCTTTTTGTTAAAGTATATCACTACGATTCCAATAGTTATGAAGATATTTTTAAAAGTTTGAATATGTTAAAAAATGAGTTAATATCACAAAATGTCAACGAATTTAGTATCTCAGACTTCCGAAATCCTTTTGACTCTCATACTTTTATGAAAATATATAACATAATTATGTACCTATTTCATGACACTAACATAACGATAAATATTTATAAAAAATACCGTAATATATCCTTCTATGAGCGAAATTATGAAAATTCTAAGAGAAAATCATGTTAGGCAGAATCCAAGAAAAGTATTATTGGCGAAATATGCGCAGCGATATTGAAAATTATGTCCGCAAGTGTGAATTATGTCAGACTAACAAAGCTTTGCGCAAAACTAACCGCGCTCCCATGCAAATCACTACAACTTCGACACAACCTTTTGAGCGAGTGGCTTTAGATATTGTGGGCCCCCTACCCGAGGCTGGCAACGCCAAATTAAAGTTCATTTTAACATTGCAAGATGATCTCACAAAATATTCGGCAGCTTATCCAATTTCAAATGCAACCGCAGAAGAAACTGCTGAATGCCTCGTTCATTTTATTGCTCAATTCGGCATTCCAAAGACCATCTTAACCGATCAAGGAACTAATTTCACAGCCGAATTGTTCAAACAAACATGCACATTTTTGAAAGTAAAACAACTTTCGTCTACCCCTTATCATCCGCAAACTCAAGGGGCACTGGAAAGAAGCCACTCCACTTTAAAAGAGTACCTTAAATCTTTCATAAACGAAAACCAAACCAACTGGCCTAGATTTGTCTATACTGCAATGCTCACCTATAATACAACTATTCACTCAACTACTCATTTCACCCCTTACGAGCTATTATTTGGTCATAAAGCTTCTATCCCATCCTCAATATATGAAACCCCTTTGGAACCTAGTTATAATACTTACGTTAGAGTTTTGCAGCAACGATTGAAACTTTCCCGTGAGAAAGCTATAGAAAACATTTTGAAATCTAAAACTATATCAAAAACCTATTATGATAAACATACAAAACCAGTCCAATACAAAGCTGGAGATATGGTTTATGTAAAAAATCATTTACGTCTACGTAAAGCATTATCACCCATTTGGAAAGGCCCTTTTAAGGTTGTCCGTATAAATGGCAACAATACCCTTACTTTACTCATGAATCGTAGACACGTAAAGTATCATTACGATGAGATTAAGTTGGCAGAAGTCAACATAGAATGATAAAACTTTATTTTATTTTACTACCAGATTTACACTTTTACTTTACATTTTACTATCTAACTATACAATTAACATTTATATTATTTAATACAAGTTTTACATTACTAGATTAAGTGATAGAATATGTCGCCTTTCAGAATTGCCGCAACGAGCTAATAAAATAGTATGCGTTCTTGCTGCAGATGTTATACAACAGATAGACAAAAGCCCAGGCATCTATTTCGAAACGTCAGGCACCGTTAAAATTTCTAATGAATATCTACATGTTTTAGTTCCTATTGACATTGGGTATATTAAACCGCATATTGATAACATTAAAACTGTTTTAGGAACTGCTAGATTCATTTGCCAACAAAATGAATTAAATGTTTCTAAATGCCATAACTTTCTCCAACCCTTAGTGCCGCGTCTTGATAGTATTCTAAGAGATTACAGTGCCATCTCTCATCTCATTACTGAAAGAGATAAAAGGTCACCATGGTTTGCTGGAATTGGTACTATGTTCAAACAAATTATAGGAACGATGGATGAAGATGATGCGATGAAATACAATAACGCCATTCAAACTTTAAATGATAGCAATAAAAAATTGGCATCCTTAATAAAGGATAATGTTTTAATGACTAATACAGCATTACACCATTACAATGAAACATTAAAAATAATAAACATTAATGAAGCCCGTTTAAATGACGCTATTGATTCATTGGTCATAAGTTTTAAAAACGCATCTGAAATAAATTCAAAATTGTATTCCGAAATTAAACTAAATGAAATATATAATGAATTATCATCCTCTCTACTTACCTTGTCATTCAGAATCGAAAATGTTGTAAATGCTATAATGTTTACAAAAAGTCATTCTATACATCCATCTGTGTTAACACCTAAACAACTGTATGATGAACTAGTAGACAATATTAGACACTTAGATAAACATAAAGAACTACCTATCAGCTTAAGTCTTAATAATATACATACTATAATTGATGTAGCCAAACTGTCATGTATCTTCGTAAACAATAAAATAGTATACATTATAAAAATACCCTTAGTCAATAGAATAGAATATAGTTTATTTAAACCGATTCCTATACCAATTCCACATGACAACCAGCAACCAAACTCTTATGCAATGGTGTTACCTAATTGTAAATATGTAGCTATAAGTAGTGATAAGAATACATATATATGTTTTAGTGATTTAAGAAAATGTATTATAGCGGGTAACCAAATATTCATATGCAACGATATTGATATACATTCAATTCAAAATTATCCGATTTGTGAAACAGAAATGCTATGTAAAATACCTTTTAAATTACCACTTCAATGTAAAACCAAATTAATTTTCGGACAAATTGATATCTGGCAAGAATTGAAAGGTAATAGATGGCTATTCGTTGAAACTGAACCTCTTAAACTAATAGTCGAGTGTCAGACAAAAACATCAGAGTACAAAGTTTTGGGTACAGGAATATTGAACCTAAAATCAAATTGCAAAGCTTACAGTAATAATAAAGAATTTATAACTAAATCTAACGTTACGATAACAATAAAACCAATATTATCAGACTTTAATTTAATTGATGACCCTTGTTGTGATAAAGATAAATTTAATTTACTTAAACCAAAATTAGAGCCTCTAAAGCTTTTAAATGCAAACTTAGATAAAATCACAAGTATTACAAACAATCAGTTCATGACAGATATCAATGAAATTATAAATAAACCTAGCCCGCTAATAGAATATAAGTCTTACTATCCTATAATGACTATCTTTGTGACTACTATAATTATAATCATTGTATTGTATAAGTTCTTAAACGGATTCGGTAAATGTCCCAAACGTAAACAAATCAATATAACAGATTCCGGAATAGCAACAGACGATAATCAGGAATTGGAACAAATACCAATTCCGCGAATTAGAATAGATTCCTAAAACTTAGCACTAAAATGTGTAAGTTTCCTCTTGTTGGGGGGGTTGTTATATCCCTAAAGTGTATGGCTTTGTGCTTACCCTATGCAGACCAAAGGCTTGGTCAGCAATCCGCGTTCTAATCTGTAGTATGATGCCCACTTTCAGACAGTCGGTCCTTAATCCCCAAACGTTCAAGACGTCTACCGAACTCGTCTATTTTTATAAATAATCCTTAACATTAAACTAAACGAAATAAATCTTTTTTTAAAAAGTCTATCGTTTAAATCCGGATAACAAAACGATATTTGAGACGAACGTCCGTTGGTCAAGCTTTTGTTCTACAGTCCATTCTGTTTGTTGGACATCTGCTTACTTTGACTAGATTCAACTGAATTCAGCTTTAAGCCAAGTTATGCAAAGCTGCATTATTATAGAGCTTCAAATATCAGAGGGATCTAGAGTACTTTATCTTTTCTGAAACGCTGCAAAAGATTGCCTGGGTAAAATGTTTGTATACAGAATTGCAGTTAAAATTCCGTTATACAAATTTATTTTAATTTTATTTATAGTCTCACGCCTGTATCCTCAAAGGGATAGGCAGAGGTGTATTACACACCCACACTTAGCCAGTTATGTTTTGGTCCCAATGTAATAGGGGGTGAGCCTATTGCCATCTACCGAGCACATCATTAAGCGAGCGATAATTAATTTATAATGCACGCATAGCTTCGAAAACTCAGAGGTGTGTGCCCGGGGTACCTGGGATCGAACCCGAGACCAATGTCTCGGCAGTCCGTTACATACATCACTGGGCTATCGCCACTTTTTTCACCTACCACTAACCCTATAAATAACAGTATAGACATGAAAGAAACCAGTGGAACGAGTTTATTACATAATTCAGTAGTCCCAGTCATTTGACACTGCTTCTTAAATTATTAAGCACAACGAATTGGCTCACACTGTTTAATAATTCATAGGGTAGTTTCCAGGGTCAAAATAACTACATTTTATTTAGTCCGTATTTGAGATTATAAAAAAATATTGGACACATATTTTTTCTTTTTTCGATTAAATAAAAAATAACAAAGATATAGCCCATTAAAGTTACGTGTGACGTCATCTAGTGCTAAAAAATGCAGCACGGCGTGACGTTATACGTAACTTTAATGAGCTATATCTTGGTAATTTTTGGTTTAATTTACAAATAAAAAATACGTATCGCTTATTTTTGAATAATCTAAAGGACAGACCTATTTTTTTTTTTGTCAACTAGCCTATTTCCAAACTTAATATTATAATGTCTAATAAATTTCACTTGCAGCCTACTTGGAAATAAGTAAGGTGTTGATTTATTACTTTCTTAATATAAAGGAACTGACAAAAACAGGCCTGTTTGTCAGATAACTGATAGTAGAACTCACATCTCCGGCAAACATAAACAAACTCGTTCTGGAATATAAATTACTTGGCTTCCAACTAATATTTGATATTTGTCGTAACTTGTATCGATGTTCATTCACTTGGTAATTTGGTCTATATTGAATTTGATGGTGTATGGTTATCACTTTGATTACTATTTATGATGTTCATACATACATTTCGAGTCTTTATTCAGTCGTTCGGTATTTTATTACGTCTCTCTTCTAGATTATGACAGCTAACTTAGATGATAGTCAATAAAATGTTTTCGAGTGTCGATTCAAATTTCTGGTGAATAAACTGACAAGCGTGTGATCTTTTGTAACTCGCTTAAAAATGCAAACAAATACAATATCGGATAGATAAATCGATTGATTGGCAAAATCATGAGGAACTAATAGAAATCAGAATGACAGAACTGTCGTTCTGAATAGAGGTCGATGCTGCGTTTACTCATCATAAAAGTTATCAACATTACCGGAAATACTTACTACTTTTTATTCTACTTATTTATTCTACTATAAACATAGTTCGTATATTATTATGAAAATTCGGTTCTTCGAAACAATATAATTTCTTTTCAGCAGTTGACGGAAAGTAACGAAAATGAAATAAACAATGGTTTACTGAATTTCTTTTCGCAAGATGTTACTAAATTCACACCGCAAATGTACTTTGCTATGTACTTAATGTACTTACCAAAAATTCTGTTTCGCGCGTCTCAACGGTCGATTGTGAACAAACTCTGACCTTACTCTTGTCGTCATCCGTAATATAAGTTTTTAGCTTATAGCACCAGGGAACAAAATAAAGAAACAGACAAAACTTCTACATGTTTTCACATATTAAACCGATATTACACTAATTACTTGCAATGACTCCGTTGTTCTACTCACAGAAACCAGCTTTGTATTTTATTGATAAAACTTTAAAAATGTTTGATTTAATTGAACTCTTTTAATCATTTACTCATCCCATATGTTTACAGCGATGTAGCTTGTTTGTATCAAAAATCTACTTAATTATGAAAACAATGTCGCTGTTGAAAGGCCGCCCAAACCTTTTTTAAATTGATTTAGTAACCTTTCTGCTTGACGTGGTTTCGGCGAAAAATGCAAAACATGAATATCGATTTATTTACATAATTACAAGACGAAGTATAGGTCCTTTGTGTTGACAGTGCTCTTATGTGTAAGCCAGTAAAGATTGATGAGTGAGCAAGCAAACGAGATTATATTAAGTGCGAACTTGCAAATAAGATTTAGTGGCGTTGTTGTACGTCTAACATGCGAAACGTCTTGAAATCTTCGTCTGTTGCTAGATAGCAACGAAGAAGAATGGTTTCCGACTAAGGATTCGAGAAGAAGATTCCCTCCTATTAGGAGATCCTAATAGGAGGGAACAATCAATTCAATTCGATCAGAAGTTTATGTAACCTTGTGAAATTCGAGTATACTATTATAGAGCATATTTACAATTTTACTGTAAAAACGAAAATTAAAATGTCTTGGAATCGCATTAACGAATTATTTTTTTCAAAACGATGAATTATGATGACTTTAATTAAGTTTCTCTCGAAAATTAAATTTTAAAATTAAAGCAAACTCATTATAATGTTCTTGTGTGTTTATTTCCTCCTGACACATACTTGATCTATCAAGTCAATCCCACTTATGATGTGAAGAGCCTGTTTGGAACAGAATATTGTAAATAAAGTCAAAATATGATATGTTGCTGGTTTTCTTCTTAGCTTCGTGGCAGGATAAAAACCCTATGTGTCTCACCGACCCATACAATATTAATTTTCAAAAATCCATGTTGATCCGTTGCACCGTCATTGCGAGAAGGGAGGATAAATAAATAAACAAAAAGTATATTTTGTATTCTACATTTTCTTTGTGATGGTAGGCACCATACAATCATTCATAGTCTTTACCTGACAGACGCGTGATTACATGATAAATTGGATTAGGGAGGATGGTATATCATTTATCGAAAGAAACACATGCAATATTGAGGTATTCATACTATTTACGGCCGGTTTCAATCCATGGATACATGTTTGACATATTTTGTATGAAGCCTAAGTCAAATATGTTGAATTCAGATTTCAGATATATCAAATTCGCCACTGTAGTAATATTATTATATCACTATAAAGTATATCGTAAATTTCGTCATTTGAGCCAAGTATGAAGCAAAAACCAATAAATTTCAGCATCTCAAAATAAAAATAATAATAAATAGACGAACAAAAATCACAATTTTTGTTCATACACAGACTGAACAGTTGGCGTAAGTGGTTTAAGCAGCCGCCTCGCTGCTTAACACATCGCCGAGTGTTGTGGGTTCGATTCCCACACGAAACAACACTTTGTGTGATCCATAAATAGTTGTTTCGAGTCTGGGTGTTCATTGTGTCCGTTGGTTGTATGTTTGTAAAGTACCCCGTGACACAAGATTTATTCCTAGTGCGGGAGTTGTCTTTAAAAAAATATATATATATATATATATATATATATATATATCCCGTAATCTATTGTACGTCCACTATGGCCATTTTTGCATCTAATGTGGCGTCCACCTGCTTGAGTCGTCCGTATATCGGACGTCAAATAGGAGACTACGTGCAATGCTTGCGAAATGTCGCCGTGATACTAGAAAACTCAAAATATGAAAAATAAATTGGACGTCATTTTTCTTCCAATCTTGCTGCACAGAATATTTTCGTAGTTCCGTTGATTTTCGTCGCAAAAACTAGTGGCGCTTTCGTCTTTATTCTATACGTTCATTGCTAGCCGTATGTGACGTCCAACGAAAGCTCTCAATGCTACGTTGCCACTTCGTGCACACAATAGATCTGAATTTGCAGGATTCTATTTATCGGTTATTTTATTCACTATTTGTGAGTAAGTATTTACACGTTTTCAGTTGATATGTGATGTAGCGTCTGCCTTTTAAGCGAAATGTCTGGAAAAACAATCGAAGTGAAAAGAAACAGAATACCTAAGGATTACGTATACCCGTATATAAGATCTGTATTTTGTAAAATTCATTTTTTTTACCTTACTAAGCCGTATTTCTCATATTTTTATATCACACGCATCTTATTTTATATTCATAGGTCTCAATTCTTCGTTGCCTCTACTGGAACTTCAAGGGAGTAAATTTATAAAAAAATACTTAATAACTTTATTAAACGCGCAATAATGCATATATAATGGTATTGTGCCGCTGCCTTGGAAAACCCCTAAATTATTGTTTTCATCAAATCAATTCACGTCTGGAGTGTATTCGTCACTATTGTGATGTATAAAATAGTTCAGTTTAATAGAGAGCTCGTCAATTCGTAACTATTGCTGACATTGTGATGTTAAATTTTGATTTTATTCTAAAATGGAGGTTATTTATGTCGACACGTGTTTTAAACAAAAGTTTATTTTATCATATTTTGACTAACAACCTTAGATAGCCTTGAGATGAAACCCATTTTATTTTAAGATCCCACTGCATCAATTTTAATAACATTACTATTTATTTTCACCATCGACCGTCGCATATTGTTGCTGACTAAAAATTTAACATCACAATGTCAGCAACATTGTGATGTTAAATTTTGATTTTATTCTAAAATGGAGGTTATTTATGTCGACACGTGTTTTAAACAAAAGTTTATTTTATCATATTTTGACTAACAACCTTAGATAGCCTTGAGATGAAACCCATTTTATTTTAAGATCCCACTGCATCAATTTTAATAACATTACTATTTATTTTCACCATCGACCGTCGCATATTGTTGCTGACATTAATGAACCTGAAAATTTGATTTATTTTCTTGAACTTTCCATGTTTTGGTGCCTTTATTGCGAATATTTTTATGTATGATCATTACCCCAAAGATGAATGTGATTTTGTTCCTAATTTTACACCAAAACTGTTAGGTACATGGGTCAAATTACAAAAAAAACGAAATTATATTTTACAATCGGTGATTTAATTTGTGTTACATTTTATTTTTTGTTTATTGTTTAGCAGGTATTAAATAAACTAATCACTTGTGCGATTAACAGTTATTTAGACATACACTACCGCTCAAAAGTATTTGTTCACCTTGATTTGAGGATGTTTGAAGAATATTATTTTCTTCTAATTGTACTAATTTTATTATGACAATTCATTGCCGTATGTTATTAAATCTAATGAGGACAGCTTCCCCATCATGATTTAACTAAAAAAACTTAAATAACCAAAAAGCAGGCAACGATAGCCAGTAGACAGTAGGATATACCAACAGACTGCCGTGCGGGGAGTTCGAAACCACCGCGCGCGCTACTGACTTTTCGGAGTTATTTGGTATTTAATTGTTAATTATCGCTCGCCTCGTGCCTCGGCGAGCATGTTAAACCATCACTCTTGGCTCTCGTGAACAGTTGTTGACAGTCGCTACGCGGCGTCAGTACCCTTAAATAACTGTTGTTATTAGTCTCAACCATGTAATACCGCTATCCCTTTGGGTTGCGTAGGTCAAACGGCAGTCGCTCTGAGTAAAAGCTGATATTAAGTCACATCTGGTTAGACTAGTAAGCGGAGACCGGTCGCTTGTCCGCTTATCTAGACCAGTATCAGTTTATTTAAGGGTACTGACTCCGCGTATGAACATGAGTGGGCGCGTATGAACAACGTGGAAATCAAAGGCGTTCCTCAACCAAACAACGAAAATTTGTTCAACATGCTCTCGAGTCTTGGTTATCAGATAAGCTACTAAGCTGTTAACAAGACCCAAGTCAACTTTATAACAAGAGTACCGACCCGTGAAAAGGAGCATGCGAAACCGATTATAGTGAGTTTCTGTAATCGCTACGTGAAAGAGGATTCTATTGCAGCAGCTAGACATGCATCCAAAAGCAGTCCTTTGACAGTAAGACGCATAGGTTTGACGGGCAATCAGAAAATACATGTCAATGATCACCCCACACTTGAAAATAAATTGCTTTTATCGAAAACAAAGAAGGCAGCCGCGAATAAGGACTTTCGTTACGTCTGGGTCAAGCACGCCAAGAAAAAAAAAGAAAACCGATTCATCGCACGTGATTATAGTGAAGTCAGAAATGGACCTTGCAAGAATCGTATGATTATTTGTCAATTATATTACAATCTCTTAATAATGTTCTTGTGCGAGATACTATTGGTCGAGTTGTGCTATTCACGTATTCCAACTAAGTCTATCGATGTACATACTGCCGTGTTATGTTTCTATTAAAAACATTTTACTAACTTTTTTAGTCAGATATAATTTAAGCCACATAGTGTATATAATTCTGCGCATCGTATTGCCCGTTATGACTAATCACTGTCCGGCCGTACCGGCTTTTGTCACTCTTCGTATTTGTATGATTGAAGTGCTCTGTGTTTGACTGTGTCCATTTAAAACTCGTATGTTTTTAAAGTTGCACTGGTGCAAGTAAAGCTGAAAGGAAATCGTCTATCCTGGTATGGGCATGTAATGAGGAGGGATGAAAATCATGTGACTAGAAAGGTGATGAAGATGAGAGTTGAGGGATATAAGGCAAGAGGAAGACCAAAGAATTGATGGATGGATTGTGTGAGAGGAGACATGGTTGAAAAGGGAGTGAATGATGAGATGACGTCTGATTGGAGAGAATGGAAGAGAAAGACATTCTGCGCCGACCCCAAGTAATATGAGACCAGGGCAGGCAGAAGAAGATGTTTTTACTTAATACCCGCTATAGCGTAATAAGTGACTGCAATTATATTTTAATAAGTATATTTTAGCATTTATTAGTAAAACATTGTAATATTATTATAATGTGTAATAAAACAGTTGTGATTAACTTGATCTCTGACTTCTTAAGCGTTGCGGAGTGCGATGACCCGTTGGTTATCCCCATAGACCCGCACCATAAACCTTTGACTGTGGAGGTAGGTTTTGTAGAAATTCATCGGTTTGCAGACAAAATAATTTCAAATAAAACAACAACTTCAAACTATCTTGTCCATAAGGGTAACTACGATGCAATTAAATCTGCTCTTAATAAAACAGACTGACATTTATTGTTATGCACTGAGCTGTTGTAACAGTCAGTTAAACATTTTTACGACAGATTATATTCTCTCAGAGATAAATTTATACCTATGAAATCTATCAGGCAAACTTCTCATCCGCGTTGGTATAGTTCAGGTCTTATAAAAGTGGTAAAAAAAATGTCAAAGTACCACCGGAGGTTTGAATTGTATGGTAACATGAGTGACTATCTAACGGTATCTTCATTACGCCGGCGAGCTGTGGACTTAGAACAAACTTGTTTTGACAAATACATTACTAACGTAGAATACACAAACCTAAATAACCCGAGGGCCTTTTGGTCTTTTATTAAAAGTAGAAAAAATACCTCCTCACTGCCTAGTACACTGTACTATTACTATATAATAAGAATGTATCAGCTAATATGGGTCTAGAAATTAGTAATTAATTCGCAATATATTTTAGATCAACTTTTCAGGAGCCAGAAGTAGACAATATGCCTTGTCTACTTGAGTATAGTACTTTAAATGGTAACAGCAGAAGCACAAATTACATCAGTACAATACATTTTTCTTCTGGAAAGGTTATGAAATATTTAAAAGGTTTGGATCTTACTAAATCTGGTGGGGCAGATTACATCCCTCCATTATTTATAACAAGTTTAGCCGATAGTTTGGTTTTACCGCTCTGCATGCTTTTTATAATAGGTCGGTAACAGAAGGTTTAGTTCCATTAAAATGAAAATCGGCGTTCATTACACCAGTATTTAAAAAAGGTGATAAATCTAATGTAGAGAATTATCGTCCAATCTCAAAGTTATGTTTGTTTTCTAAAGTACTAGAACGTATTATTTATATTATCATTTGGTGCTGGGTTCTTATGCGGCCGATCCCCTACATCAAATCTAATCCTATCTCATGATTTTATATCTAAAGGTTAGTTAGGTAGATTGTGTGTGTAGTGATCTATACAGATTAACAAAAATGTTTTGACTGAATTGACCACAAAATACTGTTACAGATTTTTTTTGCTGCCGGCATACATGGTAATTTGTACCGCTGGTTCAGCTCGTACATTGAAAATCGCTCTCAATTCTCAATTCTCGGTTGGTGTTCAATCCCATCTGGAATTCCTCAGAGTTCGCTTTTGACCCCACTGTTGTTTACTCTATTCATTGGAGATATAAATTCTTGTTTCCTAAATTCTTATATACTTCTATGTATACGCGGATGACATGAACATTCACAAAATTATTAACGATGCATCGGATGTAGGGAAACTCCAAAACGACCTTGATAGATTTGTAGCATAATGCACAGTTGCACACTTAACAAACTACAGTTAAATATCGCAAAGTGTTGTTACATAACATTTAGTAGTCAAAAACTTACCATAGGATCGGGTTACAAACTTCATGATAAGTTTATTAGGAAAGTTGACTACCTACGTTAAAGACCTTGGTGATGTCGAAGGCACTTGGTATTGTGATAAGAATGTCTTCATGTTTTCGGTCTCTTAAGACAGTAAACATTTTGTACTGTGCCTATGTACGTACGTAGCAATCTAGCATATGCGTCACAGGTATGGAACCCTCAATACCAGGTATATATAAGGCATTGAAGGTGTATAAAGAAAGTTTTTGCGATACTTAGATTTTAAAGCGAATCAATATTCTATTGACTATGACGAGCGTTGTAAACGGTATCATATTTTACTTCTGGAACTCAGAAGAACCATTATAAACATAGCCAATGACACGATTGATTGCCTTGAGTTGATGGGTAACATCAAGCTTGGAATGAATCAATTAGTTTTTCGACAACGTCCGATCTTACACGTTCCCTTTGCTACAACGAAATACAGACGGAATTCTTTTCTTTTACGTTGCGCCGAATCATTTAATCAAATGTCACGGAAATTAGATTTGGATTTATTCTGCACTAACTTGACCAAAAATAAAAAAAACGTATAAATTGTGACTTCTTTAGCAGCGATCGGCATATATAGCCTAGATTGCGGTTTTTTTCCTGTGTACCTTTTCATTATTATTTTCTTGACTTTTTTTGTTATAATAATATATAATTATACTAACTTGTGTATTATGTATCTCATTTTTAGTTACTTTTTTATGGCGGAACATGGCTGCAACATTGTATTTATTGTATGATTGAGCAAGTAGGTATACTTACAACAGTAACTGATGTAATTAATCTTTGTTACATTGCATTTATATGTGGTAGCTTGTAATTAGCAACTTCTTTTTTATTTAATTAAATGTGTTGTTATTGTTTGTCTGTAAGCTTTCCTAAATAAATAAATAAATAAATATACGGACGTTATAATGTCTTAGAAGTTTCAAAATATCTATCATTTGACGTCCAAGATGTCAAATGATTAATAGTTTGTAACTTTTACGATATTGCCATGTCCGTATACTCGTATGTATCTAAATACCTGTAAAACTTGCAAATGATTACATATATGGACGTTTGAGGCTAAGCGTATGCTTTTACGTAGATATGCGTATGACTTTGTAACTCAGTGCAGTTGATGCAGATACAGGTAGTCAGCTTCTGCCAGAGCAGAACAGACGCATGTCCACATTGCACCTGAGCCGCAGCATACGCAGCTGTCAGTATGTTCAGGTATTAAATAATCGGATCTACCCTGCGTGGCGTCACCCGAGTCTCAGCATACGCTTAGCCACAATAAAATTGTATTTAACTGTTAGTCAAAAATACTAATTTTCCACCAAAAATACTAATTGCACCACTAAGCTATGTTGACGGAGCCCTGCTGCTTCGCAGGGCTCCTATTTTTGGGAGCAGGGTCACAAGAGAACCTAACATAACCTATTAAGTTTTCTGAGTGGATAAGTTTCCCGAGCGGACGAAACTTTTCATATCAAATGATATTTTGTAAAAAGATCATCATATTTGGTGTACAAATAGAATTTTAGTGTCCAAGTCAGTATTTTAGTGAAATAATAAAGTTTTTTTGCGTAACTCACTTTAGTGTGTTACATAACATTTTTGATACGCTGTTAAAAATATCCCAATGAAAAATAGTTTGAAAATTTACGATATTGTAACGTCCGTATACTCGTAGTATACGACTACGAGTATACGACTACAAGTATACAGTCGTATACTAGTATACGAACATAATATAAAACTTCAAGTAAACGAACGTTACAATATCGTAAATTTTCATGATTTTAATTTAGTATGTCTAAATACGCATATAAAAATGTTGTTGGTTTATGATGCTTAATTATACATACATACATAGACTCACGCCTGTTTCCCGGAAGGGGTAGGCAGAGGCATATTAAACGCCCACTTTTCGCCAGTGTTTTGATCCCACGTAATAGGTAGCGAACCTATTGCCGCTTATCGGGATATTTTGTTTGCCAGAGCCTCGTCCGTTGATCGGCAGGTGCACCACTTGCAGGTGAGGTTGGCTTGGGCCCTAAGATCTTGGTGGGAACCCTATGCACCCCTGCCCGATGCTTAATTAGGTTACTGCTAACCTAATGAGAGCCACCGTTTTCATGCTCTCCACGTAAAATGGTGTAATAATAATAATAACAGCTTTCAAACATCACCTTCATCGAGTAATATAAACAAAAAATGTATTACAAGATGAAAAGAAACCTTACAACCGCAGGGCAGCTTTGTGGCGAGCTGAATGTGTGTGGCGACACTGCGGTCCCGAATGTTTTGAGAGAGTCGGTCAGGGCCTCGTCTCCAGCTTGCCTTTACTGGCTGGTCGGAGTGGATTTCCAAGAGCACCCGCAGGACTCTCAACACTGGCTTGCCTTGGTCGGCCGGCCAGAGGGATCCGCAAGAGCTACCAGCTCGGGGGTGGAAGTGTCATTCCCAAGGGCGTAACTACGGGGAAACCCGCTCCGAGTCTCCGTTGTCATGAGACCCGCGATGGTGAAACCGGTGCCGCACCGCTCAACACCCCTAGCCACTCGCACCGGTGTTTCCCTCTGGCTGCCTCTATGGCAGAGTTTGTTTGCTTTGGGCGGCTGTTAAGAGAGGGCCCATCCAGTGAGTTGGCAAGTCACCACCTGCCATCCGGACGGATACTATTAGAGTATTACTGGCAGGTGCCATTTTTCATCCATAAAAATTACAAGTCCATCAAACACCCAATCCCATAAACAAATTAAATAAGGCTCCACATATTACAATAGTCTTACGTATGCTGCGGCTAGTCCATAGCTGTTCTCAGTAGTGCAGTTGTGGAGGCTCCGCTGCATGTGTCCCATCCCATTTTAGATTAAAGCTCTCTACGGGCCTCTGCGCGTTGGATCCATATCCCCGTGTAAGCCTCCCAAAGGTCCGGTTATTCTTTTAACACTAAATGTTAGAAGAATAGCCGTGTAACAGAGACTCTTACGAATAATAATAATAATTCATTTATTCGCAAGAAAATGATACATTAACAGGTGTTTATAAATGGTTGGTTACAGCATATTCTGCCCCTTGGGGCGTGCGAATTGAGTGCAGTAAACGGGTACTACATGGGAATATAAAGAACAAATATATTAGAAACAGAACAATGAGTGGCACATGAAACAAAATAACATTTTACTAATATGCATCGGTGATAATATTAGTTGCCTAGGGCCTTATCTTCTAGATATTTCTTGACACTATTATAAGTTTTATTTAATAGTATATTAAAAAGTTGTTTTTTAAATTGGGATATAGGTAACATTTTGATACTTAGCGGAATATGGTTATATATTTTAATTGCCATACAGTATGCATTTCTTCTAAATAATTCCAATTTAATAGATGGCAGTTATGTATCATCAAATTTTAAAAACTATTCAGCATGATGTTTTACTAGTAAACCTATTTCTAATATGTATAAGCATGGAACAGGTAAAATCTTGTGTTTTTTAAATAGAGGTTTACAGCTTGTCAGTGTATCGACTCCACATACTGCTCGAATACACTTCTTTTGGGTTATAAGAACTCTGTCAACTTCAACCGAGTTACCCCATACAACAATGCCGTATCTGAGCAGGGAGGATACGTAAGCATGGTAATTGCACATAGTGCAGCATTAATGTTTACTGTCAGTCTAACTTTTTTTTAAACATTTATAAATCGATCTATTTTATTGACTAGTTTTTCTAAATGAGGTTTCCAATTACAATATTTATCGACCCTGATAACTAAAAATACGCAATTATCAACAACGTTTATGTGCGTGTCATTATGATTTAATTTAGATTTGTTGCATATGTTTGGAACTGAATAATATTTGTTTTTGTCATGTTTATCTTAAGGTTGTTTTAATTAAGCCAGCTTATGGCATTATTGAGTGTCGCTTTTATATTTATTTCTAGATTAAGTTTATGTTTATCTTTAATTATTATTGTTGTATCATCAGCAAATAGTATAATTTCCTGGTTGATTGCATCCGGGAAATCGTTAATGTATAACAGAAACAAAAGAGGGGCTAAAATACTCCCTTAGGGCGTACCATAATTGTTTATTTTGTACATCGATCTGTATTGCTTTTGTTTATTTTTATAAGTTCTGCTAATTCGACATATTGTATTCGATTTTCTATATAACTCTCAATCCAGTTATAAACATTTCCACGTAACCCATAATTTGAGAGCTTTGAGAGCAGTTTTTGGTGACAGACGAAGTCAACAGCTTTTGTCATGTCTAGAAACAGACATGCGACTATAGATTTATTATTTAAGGCTTCTGTAATATGCTTTATTAAAGAAAAACATGCCAATGCAGTCGAGCTTTGTTTCCGAAAACCGAACGGTTTTTGATTTAAGATATTACAAGAAGATAGAAATGTGTCTATTTTGATGTACATAACTTTCTCGAATATTTTTGATAGTATAGGTATGAGTGTAATTGGTCTGTAATTATTGATGTTAGTTTTGGCTCCTTTTTTGTGTATTGGCTTAACAATTGACAGTTAAAGACGATCAGGGAATTTACCTTCTACGAGTGACAGGTTAATGATATAGGTTAATGGTGCTACTAAAGAGTGTGCGCAGGTTTTTAATACCTTTGTACTTATATCATCATAGCCAGTAGAATGAGTATTTTTTAAGGAGTTTATTATCTTTAATGTGTCAGAGTTGTCTATTGGTGTGAGAAATAAGGGTCTTAGTATTTTGAGATATTTTGGTGACATGGTTAGGTGGGCCTGTATCTTCGTATTTTTAACATTGCTGCACAGTGATACATAGTAATTGTTAAATAAATTACAAATTTTAATAGCCTTGGTGTAGATCTTTTTGTTAAATTCTATTGATTCTATGTGTGCGCTAGTTATTGCTTTATTATTGTTTTCTTTAATAATTTTCCATGCAGCTGAGCAGGCATTTTTGTGCGTTTTTAATGAAGTTTAGATTGTTTATTTGTTGCGCTTTGTTGATACATTGTTTTAATATTGTTGTATAATTGTTATACCTTGTCTTATTCTGTCTTTTATTGTGTCTATCAAGATGATATTTCAAGTATAGCATTATTTTTCTTATACAACATCGTTTTATATTTTTAGTTAGTTTTCTATTTTTTACGTGTTTGACTACACTTACACTTTTTATCGTTATTTTGGGGAAACATAAAGTATAAAACATGGTGATAGTGTCATGGAAGGTGTTAAATGCTTCATTTGTACTTTGTTGTTCGTATACCTCAGTGAAGTGCAAATTATTAATGCAGTTTTTGAATTTGACCATGTTTTCCTGGCTAAGATCTCTAATGGTTTTGTATTGATAGTTATAAGATTTGTTATTTACACTGTAGGTCTCATTGTTGATAGTCAACAATTGGGCAGTTTCATGGTCAGATAATGCTAGGTAATGAATATTAGATTTACTTTCGTGAACGTTACTTACAATTTGATCTAAACAAGATGATTTTCGCGTCGGTAATGTTATGTGGCTTTTTAAGTTATTGTTTTAAGTATGGATTGTAATTCACTGGATACCTTTTACCTACTTTAATGTATCAATGTTCCAATCTACACAGATAATAACGTTTTATTAGACTTTTTGCATAGCTTATCAGTGAGTTTTTCAAATTTATTTAAGAATATACTTGTGCTGGATAAGGGTGTTCTGTAAATGCATACTATTACAAGATTAAAAGTAGTAATTTCTTTAGCACTACATTCAAAATGAAGGGGGACTGAAGGTGGTAAGTTGCTAATATGTTTGTATGCCAGGTCATGCTTTATTAGTATGCATGAGCCTCCTCTGCGTTGGTTAGGGCGTGAGAAAAACAAAGCTAATTTGTAATTGCCTATTCTAAGGTTGGGTTCAGATCCTTGTTTTAAAAAGGTTTCTGTTAAGCAGATAATGTCAATATTACCTATATTATTCGATAAATCATTTATGGCTACCTCAATAAGCTCTTGTTTATTTATTACGCCTGCTATATTTTGATGTATTATTGTAGTAGTTCTTGGCTTAATTTTATCTGCGAAAACAAATAGGATTTTGGGCCTTTTTTGGTGGTTGTATAGTTGTAAAATAATCAGTTATTTTAGTTTGTTTAGTTTTTGTATTAGCTGGTACATTTGTTTGTGTACAGTGTAGTGGTAATAGAGAGTATACTCTACTTCCATCTTTGTGGATCATGTAAAATCTTATCTTGGTATATTTCATTGTGTTAATTCATATATTTTTTTAAAATTTATTCTTTATGCACAAAAATAGTACACAGGTGGACTTAATGCCTAGTGGCATTTTCTGCCAGTCAACCTTTTGGTGGTGCAGAGCTAGATAAGGTAGGTTCATTAGCCATGTGGTGAAAATAGGATATCTATTAAATACATATTAATAATTTAGATACATATTATTAACCATAAATATACTATAGATATATATAATTATTCATAGATATGATACACACATAAATGTAATACATAAATATGTTACATACATAAATACATAATTATGCTATAGCTGATGAGAGTGATGAGCCAATTCCTTCAACTTATCAAAGAGAAGATTCCGTAGTTTCGTTTTAAATGCGTAACGGTTGGTGGCAATTCTAACTTCAGGAGGGAGCCTGTTCCATAGCAGCGAGTATTGTGAACTTAAATATTATACGGATGTCAGATAGATAAAATATATTTAAATCGTGGGATATTCGACGTCCGTTTATAATTTGAGTCAAATTTGATTACTGACGTCCGTATATCCGTTTTATAAACGTAGTTTGGTGTAGGCCACTGTGTTCATTTTGAGTTTATTTGATATAATTTTGTATTTTCTCAAGTGACCTGGTTATTACTTAATAGTAACTATCATAACTACCTCATTAAAAGTGTTCCTAAATAATGATAATTTTAAAGTAGAAGTAAGTAGATAGGTAACTTTAATTTAAGTAACTATTTCTTGTGTCATGATTTATGTCCCTAATTTTACACCATAACAAAATGTCAAATGCGTCTAATTACATAAAAACTACCTAAATGTTATTTTTCAATCGGCACAGTGATTTAATTTGTGTTAGATTTTATGTTTTGTTTATTGTTTAGCAGGGTATTTATACAAATCACTTGTGCGAATCACAGTTATTTAGACATATATGTACTAATACGGACGTTATAATGTCGTAAAAGTTTCACAATATCTGTAATTTGACGTCCAAGACGTCAAAAGATTAATAGTTTAAAACTTTTACAATATTGCCACATCCGTATACCCGTATTTATCTAAATACCTGTAAAACATGCAAATGATTACATATATGGACATTTGAGGCTAAGCGTATGCTTTTACGTAGATATGCGTATGACTTTGTAACTCAGTGCAGTTGATGCAGACACAGGTAGTCAGCTTCTGCCAGAGCAGAACCTGAGCCGCAGCATATGCAGTATGTTCCGGTATTAAATAATCGTTGCGTCACCCAAATCTCAGCATACGCTTAGCCACAATTTCGTTACAAGTTTGATACTATCTATCATTTGACGTCCAGGATGTTAAATGACAAATAGTTTGAAAATTTACGATATTGTAACGTCCGTATACTAAGAGTATACGGACGTTACAATATCGTAAATTTTCACGATTTTAATTTTGTATATCTAAATAGGTATATAAAAATGTTGTTAGTGTAAGATGCTTAATTAGGGTTCTGCTAACCTAATAAGAGCCACCGTTTTTATGCTCACCACGTAAAATCGTGTAAAATCTTATCTTGGTATATTTCATTGTGTTAGTTAATATTGCGAACTTTAATATTATACGGATGTCAGATAATGGAAATATATTTAAATCGTGGGATATTCGGCGTCCGTTTATAATTTGAATCAAATTCGATTACTGACGTCTGTATATCCGTTTTATAAACGTAGGTTGGTAAAGCCCACTGTGTTCGACTTGAGTTTATTTGAGATAATTCACTTATCAGCACTTAACTATCATACCTTAGTTATTAAAATTGTTCCTAAATAATAATAATTTGAAATTAGAAGTAAGTAGATACCTTCAATTTAAGCGACTATTTCTTGTGACTGTGATTTATATCCCTAATTTTACACCAAAACGAAATGTCAAATGCGCCTTATTACCAAAAAAATCTAAATGTTATTTTTCAATCGGCGCGGCGATTTAATTTGTGTTATATTTTATTTTTTGTTTATTGTTTAGCAGGGTTTAAACAAATCACTTGTGCGATTCACAGTTATTTACACATATATGTACTTATACGGACGTTATAATGTCGTAAAAGTTTCACATAATCTGTCATTTGACGTCCAAGATGTCAAATGATTAATAGTTTGAAACTTTTACGATATTGCCACGTCCGTATACTCATATTTATCTTAATACTTGTAAAACTTGCAAATGTTTACATATATGAACGTTTGAGGCTAAACGTATGCTTTTGCGTAGATATGCGTATACTACGAGTATACGGATGTTACAATATCGTGAATTTTCATGATTTTAATTTCGTATATCTATATACGTATATAAAAAATGTTGCAAGTTTATGATGCTTAATTAGGGTACTGCTAACTTAATGAGAGCCACCGTTTTTATGTTCACCACGTAAAATCGTGTAAATCTTATCTTGGTATATTTCATTGTGTTAGTTAATATTGTAAACTTTAATATTATACGGATGTCAGGTAATTGAAATATATTTAAATAATGGGATTTTCAACGTCCGTTTATATCAAATTGGATTACTGACGTCCGTATATCCGTTTTATAAACGTAGGTTGGTATAGCCCACTGTGTTCGACTTGAGTTTATTTAAGATAATTTTGTATTTTAAGTGACCTGATTATTACTTATCAGTAAATATCATATCTACCTCATTAAAAGTGTTCCTAAATAATAATGATTTTAAATCAGAAGTAAGTAGACAGGTACCTTTAATTTAAGTTACTATTTCTTGTGACTGTGATTTAAATCTAAATGTTATTTTTCAATCGGCGCGGCGATTTAATTTGGGTTAGATTTTATTTTTTGTTTATTGTTTAGCAGGGTTTAAACAAATCACTTGTGCGATTCACAGTTATTTACACATATATGTACTTATGCGGACGTTATAATGTCGTAAAAGTTTCACAATATCTGTCATTTGACGTCCAAGATGTCAAATGATTAATAGTTTGAAACTTTTACGATATTGCCACGTCCGTATACTCATATTTATCTTAATACCTGTAAAACTTGCAAATGTTTACATATATGAACGTTTGAGGCTAAACGTATGCTTTTGCGTAGATATGTGTATACTACGAGTATACGGATGTTACAATATCGTGAATTTTCATGATATTAATTTCGTATATCTATATACGTATATAAAAAATGTTGTAAGTTTATGATGCTTAATTAGGGTACTGCTAACTTAATGAGAGCCACCGTTTTTATGTTCACCACGTAAAATTGTGTAAATCTTATCTTGGTATATTTCATTGTGTAAGTTAATATTGTAAACTTTAATATTATACGGATGTCAGGTAATTGAAATATATTTAAATCGTGGGATTTTCAACGTCCGTTTATATCAAATTGGATTACTGACGTCCGTATATCCGTTTTATAAACGTAGGTTGGTATAGCCTACTGTGTTTGACTTGAGTTTATTTAAGATAATTTTGTATTTTAAGTGACCTGATTATTACTTATCAGTAAATATCATATCTACCTCATTAAAGGTGTTCCTAAATAATAATGATTTTAAATCAGAGGTAAGTAGACAGGTACCTTTAATTTAAGTTACTATTTCTTGTGACTGTGATTTAAATCTAAATGTTATTTTTCAATCGGCGCGGCGATTTAATTTGTGTTAGATTTTATTTTTTGTTTATTGTTTAGCAGGGTTTAAACTAATCACTTGTGCGATTCACAGTTATTTACACATATATGTACTTATACGGACGTTATAATATCGTAAAAGTTTCACAATATCTGTCATTTGACGTCCAAGATGTCAAATGATTAATAGTTTGAAACTTTTACGATATTGCCACGTCCGTATACTCGTATGTATCTAAATACCTGTAAAACTTGCAAATGATTACATATATGGACGTTTGAGGCTAAGCGTATGCTTAGATATGCGTATGATTCTCTCCAATACTACGTTAGTACTATTTTTATATGTGCCAATACTTCTCATAATTTAGAAATAAGTAAATAGGTACTTTACATTTAAGTAAGTATTTCTTGTGATATTATCGTAATAAATTGCATAGATCTCAATATTTGTTTTATTTTCATAACTTTAAACTTCACGCTTACGCTAGCATACCTGCACTATAACATATAAATAATATTTATCCACCTACTTATTAAATATTAAAGAAAGAAGAGCGGCAACGTTGCACTGTTCATAGGAGTTGCGATAGATAGGAAAACGTAAATTAAATTATGTATATCACGGGAAGCCAGATAATTGATAGTGTTGGCTGGAGTCCTAATTGATTTCACTATGGTTGTTAATATACGTATATTTGTATATCAATATGTGTCAAAATTTCAGAAAAATAATATGCACACAGTATTTGACATTGCCTTAGCAACTAATATTCGCTGTAATAGTTCATTTTTTTTAAGTGGAACTGGTGGACGTCATAATAATGCGATGTAAAAGGGCGGCAAATAGATAGCGTGATGTAAATATATATATATATATATATATATATATATATATATATATATATATATATATATATATCTGGGTGTTCATTGTGTCCGTTGGTTGTATGTTTGTAAAGTACCCCGTGACACAAGATTTATTCCTAGTGCGGGAGTTGTCTTTAAAAAAATAAATATATATATATATATATTCAAACGTGCTATTTATTTTACCATAGATATATTACTTTAGTCCCACGTAATAAGGGGCGAGCCTATTGCCGTACCGGGCACATTTCATTCACAAAAGTATATCTGGCGAAAAGTGGGTGTAGAAATACACCTCTGCCTACCTCTTCGGGGTCATAGGCGTGAGACTATGTATGTATGTATGTATATATTACATCATATTTATGTGCAACATGTTTCAAATTTCTGCATTAGTTTGAACTGCTATGTAATTAAAATTCACACAGCAACGTGAAGTATCTCGTTGTATATTTCGAAACTTGAACACTGTGAGCTAAAATAATTAGTCATTATAATGCTTACGAGCAGAACGAATTAGAGTTATTAATTAATGTATTTGGATAATCTGCATGTAAATTAGTAAAATGTACTAATAATGCTAAGTTTTGTGGTTCAAATCAACATTATGCGAAGCTAAATTTACAAAATTAAACTTCTTCGTCAAAGTACGGAATTTCTCTTTAGTTTCAAGCACATGGTCGTCTACCTAATGTCAGCGTGTTCAGCTTACGTCTTTTTTTTCAGCCAGTTCGAGTAAAATATGTTGATTACATCTATCAACAATCAACGTGTAGTCTCGCAAAAAGAATCAGGATAGTGACACTTCTCACTTTAAGAATAAATGTGTCACTACCCCATTTCATTCCGTGGGTGTGCCAAGAGACTATATGCCACCACATAGTGTTTTTGGTAAAAGAGGTCCGTTTTGACTCGACTCTGTACAAGTGAGTATCTATTATCGAAATCTATTCATGCAACTAACATTGTGCTCGCCTAACTTTCGCACTGTGTAATAGCCTCAGTCATGTTCAGGAATTAGGTTTCTCAATAGCACCATCAATCGTCGCTGAAGGAGTATGATCTTAATAGATCGATTATCACGACAAAAGATAGCTTGTGTGTACTTTTGACGCATAAGCTGCATTAATGCAGTTTCAACAGAAACCGTCCAATAGATATGTGATAGAAGTGAAAGAGTTAACAAACATTGACAAATCCTTAGTAACTTTCTCGTTTTTAATAGAGATAAATTAGTGTTGGGTATTATATGCATACAAACACTCTCCAATACGTATTTCGCCAGCTCTATGTACAAGTACGTATCGCTTATCGATATAGAGCAGACATTGTGTGATGCAGCCGACGCTTACACTGCGCCGCAGTCACCAGACATGTTCACGAATCAGTTTACTCAATAGAGGGTATTATTTACTCTATGCAGGCATTCGAAGATCATTGTTGTAGTATTATTGACTAGTTGATAGTTGTATATCGATTAAAAGCGGTTAACAATAAAGGTTTTGTAAAAAGGAGTGACACCATATGATCGTTCTTAATAAATTTATTGTTGTGAAAAGAATACAGGTCCTGTATGAATGTTTTTGTTTTGATATAATATGAAAACACAGCATATTTAACACTGTTGGAGATCCCAAGAGACTGCAATTTTGAGGCTAGAGTTCGAAAGCTACGGCGCGCCCTAGAGAGTTTTCGTTTTTAATTATGTCCGCATTAATTTGTTAATTTTAGCTTGCAGTGTGTCTCGGCATACACGATAAGCAGTCGATAGTGACTGTCATAAAGATCTTTGGCGGTCGTTTTGGGAAAGATGTTCAGTACAAGTAGAATGATAATGACATTATTTAAAAAGGGCATTTTTCCAGTGTGTCAAAAAGATTAAAAACTATCACCAAAACCAAAGATTATTGATTTATATTTATATATTTTTGATTCATTATTATTGATATTCATAATGCCGACCATGTTTTTACAAGCTTCTATTTACTTTAGCCGGTCCTGGTGTCTGTAAATAGATCTTGCAAGATAAATTTGATTCACTTCCCGGTTTTCCATTCAGCTGAGATTTAACATGGATGTTGTTTAATACTGCATGTATTATAATGTCATAGAGCTAAACTAATGTTTGAGCTAGAAGGTGTACATAGGAACTCCGCAGTAAAACGACACAACAGTTTTGGGCTCGTTTAATTTGTATTAACAAGTACTTTGATGTTATGTTTAACGCTTTAAAAACCTTGTTTAGAAAAAATGTTTACTTTTAATTCATTTGATACGTCGTCCGTATGACAGACTATTTTCTTCATAGGTAGTTTTTAATTATGGAAAACACATGAAAGTGCGAGAAGGTAAATTCGATAGGTACTTAAACCGATTAAAGTATTCATGATTTAATTTTATCATCACATTAATATACAGGTAAATAGATTACCGTTTTCTCTCTACGGACGTGGTTTCAGTAATGAACTTACATTAAATATTGCTCGACGTTATTTTGACTGAATATGAAATTATTAAGAGCCATTTCGAAATACGAATTTCTACATCGCAGCTTACAGCTAGATTTTGAGAAATTTGCATAATACTGTGTAATGAATAGGGATATTCTGAAACTGCATAAACAACTTTAAATTTAATTAATCATTTTCGTAATAGTTTACCAATACCAATCATATATGTGTTAAATGTTTTTAAAATACTGAAGTGAAACAAACATAAACTTATTTGGCTTCACGGACAGCCTATAACTTTCACGTTCAAGATAGGATTTTCAGTTTAAATTTCAATACCTGCTCTTTCTGCTCTTTATTTGCGTGTAGTTCGTATACAATCTTCTACGCACTGATCGAAAGGCATCTAGGACTAAACCAATTTTTTTTAGTTTATGACTATCATAATTATAGCAATAAAATTTAGTTCATAGTCATGGCCCAACTTAGCACAAGACAGGGAAACATGAAGGTGTGAAAGGTATACTTCTGCACAGCAGTGGGACAGTAAAGGCTAAAAACACAAGGCACAGCTATCTTCGCAACTACTAAATAATTACATCGTTAAAAATAAAGGTTTATAACGATACGTTATAAAGCAGTTGCAGTCAAGTAACAAGTTAAGAGGTTTATGTTTCTCAAATAACCCGTAAAATTTTATTTTCCTTCCTTATGAAGTACAGAAAACTAACTGTATTTGTTCTCTTTATAACTCTCAGTTTATTTATTTCTGATATCGGATTGAGGGCATTTCGTGCCCGTTACCATCTTTACGGCACCCACAGCTCTCGTGTCTCTAAACTTTTTTCACATTTCAACTTTCAATAGCCTCCAAGTCATTTTCTGTTATACGGTCTACAATATGTTATACACATAAAGCTACAAAAGTTTGATGAAATATGTTATGTTATAGTCATAACTAGCAGATGCACAATACGAATTGGTATTGCCGTTAATGACAGTAATCTTTTATGGCTTTGGCATAAGTATAAGTATCTTGTTTATTTGTAAAAAAACTTAAAATCTGCAATTTTTCAACTGAATTACTGCTCCTATTAGGAGTGGAATCAACTAAGGGTTAGAAAATAAGCAAACTTACAAAAAAAATATCATCAGTTTAAGGCTTCTATAAGATTTGTGATGCGCTCTGCTTTTAAGGAAGGATTGAAAATATTGAAATACACCAGTTTCTTATGTAAGCAATACGAGCCAAATGAGCAGAGAGATCGTCATCGTAGTGTTGCCGTCCTATAGTAATATGGGAATGAGGGCTCCGTTACTCTCACTCATCGAACGAAACGCAACGGTATAGATACTGTTACTATACGTTGATAATCTATGATAGGGTAGTACTTTTCCGGTCGGACTGACTCACGAATGCTTTATATAGGGGTCGAAAACTTGTATAACAATCCGCTAATTTTGAAGCCAGCTCTAGGAAAATGTGAGCAAGTGCTCTTTCGTATATAAGTTTGTTTGAAATAGCTTCGCATAGACTGCTTGAAGTTTGCATAAACCCGCAATATTAGAGTCTCCTATAGTAGCTACAAGTCATTAACTTAAGCAAAGCATACACGTCACTACCACCATTTTCACTCACGCATTGTACTCGATCGCGACACACTGTACTCACTACGTCGGCTCGTGATTTAAGTTTTTGCGGTTCACGGGTTTTGCATAGACGTACCACTGGATGCCAGGTGTTCGACAGTTGAAACCCAACTTCTCTATTGAAATTTTTATACTTTTTAATTTCAATAGCTTCTTTAACCATTCTATGGGTATATAGTGGCGTTCTGTCGAAAGCACCTGAGGGTTATGTAACTAAATCTAATTTTCGTACCCGAGTCTAGGAGATGTTGAGCTATTGCCGACTTGTGTGGTTCATTGTTTTTGACTGCCCTGATCTGTTCCTTGATGCGGCAGGAAATGGTGCGTTTGGTTTGTCCTATATAAGAACCCGGGTGTGTACAAAATTGACTGCAGCTGTGGGAACAGCTGCAGTCAATTTTGTTCACACCCGGCTTTTCCAAGGGGAAACTGTCATTTGGCGTTCTTATGTATTGTGACAGTTTCTTCAAAGGAATGAAGATAGTTTTAACAGATACCTTCTCAAGGATATTAGAGACCTTATCTGTCACTCCTTTGATGTACGGTAAGTAAGCTGATTGTCGTTCTACCTTGTAGTCGAGGTATTTTTGAGTATGTCTAGGTGGTCTAACACGTCCGCTGTATCCTTTCTTTCGTAGAACGTCAATTATGTATGCAAGTTCTTCCTTTAAATGTTCTTCGTCGCACAAGCTGTATGCCCGGTTGGTAAGTGACGTTATAACTGAGTTCAGTTGACGTGGGTAGTGATGCGAGTCAGCGTGTAGATAGCGGTCTGTATGCGTTGTTTTTCTGTGTACAGAGTGGCTAAGCGAACCGTCGGATCGTACCCCAACTATCACGTCAAAAAACGCCATTTTTCTGTCTCTTTCTATTTCATACGTGAAGCACATTTTAGGATGGATACTATTTAAATGCGCCAAATACTGTTGTACTACCTCTTCATCGCCTTCCAATATACAAAAATGTCATCCACGTACCGTTTCCAAATCTTCACACTAGATGGGGCAGTAGCAATGGCTTGATTTTCAAAACGTTCCATCCATAGGTTGGCCACCACTGGAGCTACCGGGCTGCCCATTGCTACGCCATCGATTTGTAAGTAGTATTCACCTCTGTATATAAAATAATTCTTGGTCAGGCAATGATGTACAAGGTCTGCATATACCATAGCAACACGATCTTCACTGATCCTCCGTCGAATAACTTCCATGCAATCTGCTATCGGCACGTTTGTAAAGAGTGATACTACGTCAAAACTGACCATCACATCTTTATCACTTACGTTACTCTGACGTAAGATCTCTATGAAATGCCGGGAGTCTTTTAGATACGATGCTGTTCTACCTACTAAAGGTTGCAAGACTTTCGCAACGTGTTTAGCCAGTTCGTAAGTTGGAGAATCCATTTGACTAACTATAGGCCGTAAGTGCAACGTTCCGTACGTTGCACTTGTGAATTTTTGGCAATCCATATAGTTTCGGGGGTGTGACATTTCTGGGTCGTAATAAATATGTCACCGTATCTTCACCTATCGCGTGTTGGCACTCCTTGATCATTTTCCGGGTACTTCGATTCATCCTAGCGGTCGGGTTGTAATTTACTTTTTTATAAGTGTTAGTGTCACTTAACAAATGACGCATTTTTTCGTCATACTCCGTAACGTCCATGACGACCGTCGCGTTTCCTTTGTCAGCCTTAAGGATGAGCAGGCTGTCATCCTCGCGAAGTTCACGAAAAGGGACACGTTCAGCCATGTTTATGATTGGTTTTGGTAGCTTTGCTCAACGTAAACAGACTGCGACATCTTGTCGCAATACTTCCGCCTCTTCAGAGGGTATTTAGTTTCGCCGAATACCCTCCTCAACCGTGCCGATCACTTTTTCATATGGAATATGACTTGGTGTTGGAGCAAAGTTTAACCCTCTCTCTAAGATGTTGAGTGCAGCTTCGGTCAACGTTTTACCAGATAAGTTAATAACTATTCGTTGATTAGTTGAGTTTTCATGGTAGGGGGTAGTTACTTTTTGTTTACTTATCAACAATTCAAGCTTACGTTCATGTTTCAAGGCACTCAGTTCTCGCGAACGCTGTGCCTGTAGATAGATGATTCGGTCTCAGTTATCAAAATCGGCTTTGGTAAACGTTCCACTGTACTTTAGATGTAGTTTATACAACTGCGTCTGTGTTTTGTCGAGTTGATATCGGGCGTTTCCGATCATCTTACGCAACAATTTCACACTCGCGTTTCGTAGTGGCGTTCTGTCGAAAGCACCTGAGGGTTATGGATTGAGTTACATAACCCTCAGGTGCTTTCGATAGAACGCCACTATATACCTAGAATGGTCAAAGAAGCTATTGAAATTGAAAAGTATAAAAACTTCAATAGAGAAGATGGGTTTCAACTGTCGAACACCTGGCATCCTATGTCTGTATGTGTATCTTCTTGTGTCCAGTCTATGCAAAACCCGTGAACCGCAAAAACTTAAATCACGAGCCGACGTAGTGAGTACAGTGCGTGAGTCAAAACGGTGGTAGTGGTTGTGCGCGCAATAAACAAGTAAGAAAGCGGGTAGACCGGTTCATTTGTTTGTAAACATTCATCCACCCGCAATACGTGGTATGTGGTATATATCCCGTAGGAACAGTAAAATATTATTTAGCGGGTTCTGTTCGCCTGGCAATAAGGTTATAGGGAATACGTTCATTGTCTACTTAGTATTGTCTGAACGAGCACTGGCCTGGATTCAAGGTTACAGGCTGGCACGCTCTCTTCATACTGCCGGTGATAATCTTGCGAGTTACACTAATCGTTCAAATTAATGTAAAATAATAATTAATTATATGCTGTTAGAAATCTTATGGAAGGCTAGTAACCTTATCATTTTACTTCCCGTTGCGCTAATTTTACGCAAAACATGCCATATATTCTCAATATATGACTATTATTTCCTACCACTATCTATACTTATCATATGAAAATAAATTCTTACATGTAGTCGTTACGCCAACTATCGGCAAATCTCCTGCAGAATCTCACGTATTTATGTATTCACCAATATGATAAGATATTTATATTTGATCTCGGAGTCAGGTGGTATGAAATTGACACTAGGGCCCTCGTTATGCGCTCACGGCTTAATGCTTCGCCTCACATGCAGATAGATACGAACTACTCCAGTCAGAGATAATAATCTTATTCAATAATTGAAATATAAAATTCGTTTTATATCTAAACCACTTTGCTATTGAAATTAACTCTGCTAGATAGAAAACGAAAATGTCGACCGAGCTTGAAATGAAGGAATTTAAAATTAATTTGAAATACAGAAAACAATCAGAGCGAAAGGCTGGATAATTTTTAAGCCATCAAACTGTGAATAAGCCTGGAACAGTGGGACAGAGAGAGGCGAGTTAAATCGACGAAGTTGTCGAGACAAACTGTGCCATCCGCAATTCATAGCCCGCCGAACAGAGCCGCAAGTTTAAATGAAAGCATTCAAAACTTGTGTGGTCACGATGCTGCCTCCTGCCTCCCAAGACCAGCCCAACATAAAAAATAACATCGACGAAATTTACTAAGACGTTGGTATTTAATCTTTATTCAGTATTTTTCTAAATTTACCCGTTTTGGCCGATCCCGTGGGAATTTCGGGAAATCCCTTCTTAGTGCACCCCTACGGTCCCCAAGGAACACACATGCCAAATTTCAGCTTCCTGCGGCCAATAGTTTCGGCTGTAGTGTGTCTGTCAGTCAGTCAGTAACGCAAGGATTTTATATATTAAGATGTCTTGAATTTTGTGGAATATTGTAATACTTTGTAATAACGAACAGCATTGCCTATGTCATCATTGAATTTTTATTATTGACTTAGTACTTTAATATAATTATGTTTGTCTACAGAGTCCCAGTTCTTATTTAATAGTTTGCAGCTTTTGAAAGAACTTACTATTTTTAAAATAAAAGCCTTCATGTGTGAAAATTGTCAAACGTATACGCTAGAAAGGCTTGGAAAAGTCGTTTACTATAAAATTTGTTGACGCACGTGGTTTCGTTCGTTTGAATAATCAACATAGGAGAGAGGGCGCTAGTAGTCACGTTTACATCGGCTCCGTATTTAAAATACAAATAAAATAATAACAGTGAATTATTTAGTGCGTCGTTGCGATTTTTCGTCAACGAATAATATAACACATACTGTGTATCGTTTGCAAAGACCTTTATAAGTGCAACAGTACATAAAAGTGATAAACAATTTAGAACTATTTAACAGCTGTTTACAAACATTTAAAATCCTTAATATCAGTTATAAACTTATAAACAACAGTGAATACATTCAAATAATAGTAAAACGTTAAAATAGTGTTAAAAACAGTGTAATAAAACAATTAAAACATTTGAAACAAGTGAAAACAAAACAGTGTAACAGTGATCGTTATATTTTAATCACTATTTCTAAATAAGCGGGTATTGAACTTTTAAAATAAGCTGCTAGTTACCAATTGACTCAAATCTACGACAAGTAAATACTAGTCACCAATTTGAAACACTAAACTAATTCTTCTCGTAGTCTTGTGCGTATAGCGCTCTAGTAGCGAGATCGTCGACACAGGAGTATCCGGATCGATCCCTACCGACACCCATCACTTTTTGAGTAATAAATATACAGTACTGGTTAATAAATATGGCATCTAGTACTAGCAATATAACACTGAGGAAAAAATGTACACAACATTCACATTCTCAATCAATTGAGTCTATTGATAGCTTATCATCAACACGAAGTGTTAGAAGCATGATCGATTTATCCACGCATTTTAAAAATGATGAACTTATAGAATTAACAGAAACCATTGAAAGCCTTAAAGAACAACTAAGGAGTGCACATGCAGAAATAGATTCCCTAAATCTAGAAAATCTATCCCTACAACAAAAATTTGAAGATGAGAAGCGGAAATCTGCTCAGTTTAAAAGTATGTATGTTACCTGCTTAAGTGCAAGAAAAAATGCACCATTATTTAGCAGTACAAAATACAATAAACCTTTTGTCAACAAGCCTAGCCTATCAGGAAGAAAACTGAACCTTGACATCGATTTTCACACGCCGAAATGTGTTTCCACCAACCGTACAACTGCGGGAGAAACCAACATAGAAATATTACACAGTGAAGATAACAATACTGAAACAAATATACCAATAGCCTTAGAAAAAGACCATTATTGCTCACAAGTATCAGGATTGAATCATAGGAATGAAAATGTGATCCACCAACCTTCACATAACTATGCAACTAAAAGTGCCAAAATAATTTTACTTTCTGATAACCAAGGAAAAGGATTGGTGTATGAGTTACTACATTGTCAACATAAATTAATTTTGAACGACTACAATATATCTTCAATACATAAACCATATGCAAAGGCTGAAGATGTCTTATCTAGCTGTAATGATTTGACTAAGGGACTTACCAATAGAGACAGTGTTGTTATAATGACTGGAAGCAATGACTCCAATCCATTAAAATTTTTGACAGAGCTATCGGGAGCGCTTAAAGTATTTAAAACTTGTAATGTATACCTTGTAAATGTTCTTTACAATGCATTTTTAAATGAGAATAAATTAAATTATAATCTTAGGTTGTTAGCTCAGAACTTTAAAAATTGCTCATTCGTGAATGCAAGGAATATTAATGAACTTGTACGTCAGTTAGTATACAAAATAAATTTAAAACAATACAATATACATTTCTTATCATATAATAAAAAAGCATGTAAAAATACAATTGCACATAAAAATAAACCCGTAACTCAGAACAGTAAAAAAGCTCAAATTAAAAATATTTCGCCCGGTAACATAGAACCATCTGATAGTAATATTATAAGTAATTCACTGCGCAAGGGTACAATTCCCTACTACTTTCAGCCTGTGAAGAAAATAAGTAATACAATTTCCTATCCCTCAAATTTACCATGCAAGGGTACAATTCCCTACTACTTCCAACCTGTGAAGAAAATAACTAAAAAAATTTACCATCCCACAATTGAAACCCCAGATAAGTTTTTTCGTAAGCAATAATAATTCCGGTAATTGTTTTTCAATATTTCACCAAAACATTGCTGGAGTTTTGAATAAAGTGCCAGAGTTAAATTTAGCTTTGCATGAATTGGAAGAGTCCGGATTAACTGTAGATGTTGTGTGCTTGAGCGAACATTTTATATTAAAAGATGAAGAAAACTATTTGAAATTAAATGATTACAAACTTGTGGCTATATATTCTCGATCAACACGTAGGGGTGGTACTTGTATACTTTGCAAAAATATATACAAATGTACAGAATTGGTAGATATAAAAGAAATGAGCATTGAAAAACAATTTGAAATTTGTGGTGTCGAAATAAAAAATATTAATGTTATTATATTTTGTGTGTACAGGACTCCAAACTCAAATATTAACATATTCATAGAAAATTTTAGTAAGTTACTAAATAAAATTCAGCACAAAAAATGTAAAATTGTAATTGCCGGTGATTATAATATCAATTTCTTAAAAAGCGACAGTAACACTAAAAAAAATACTGAACTAATCCTGAACTATGGTTTTCAGTGCCATATACACGAACCTACGCGACTTAACAAATGCATTGATAACATTATAAGTAATATTCCAAATGCAAATGGGAGAACTTATAATCTTTGCCTATCCGACCATAATACCGCACAGGTCTTAGACTTCAAATACCTTAATAAAAATTCTACAAGTTACTTTTTTATGACTAAAAATGACTTGAGTAAGGAAAACGTTAATAAATTTGTTGAGTGTATTAGTAATATATATTTTTCTGAGGTATATGAAGTCACGCAAGTCAATATTGCATTTGATATTTTTCACGACTTGTTAATATTATTCTACAAATTATGTTTCCCAGAAATTAAGATTAAGAAAACTTATAAAACTAATACATTAAAATGGATAACTAAAGGTCTTAAGGTCAGTTGTAAAAATAAAAGAAGATTAAGATTTGTTTATTATAAGAATAGAACATATGACAACAAAATTAAGTTTAAAACGTATTCCAATATTTTAAGAAAATGCATTACTAATTTACAATTTAATAACAATCAAAAGCATATTGCCAATTCTAGCAACAAATGTAAAGCGTCATGGGATGTTGTGAAACGGACTTTGGGTAATGAGATATCGAAAGAGCATATTGAAAATATCATCAACGACAACAATACAATAACCAGTTCAGGTGCTGCTATAGCAGATATGTTTAATAACTTTTTTATAGATGTTGAGGATTATAATAAAATCACTAGTACCTTGTCTGATTTTAATTTAAATAATTTTCCTTTTCAAGGTATTAATAGCAGCATATTTATAGAACCGATAAATGAACCAGAAATTTGCAATATAATCAAGTCTTTAAAAAATACAAGATCATCAGGTTACGATAATTTTAGTACTGAATTAATTAAACTTATAATTCCGCATATTGCAAAACCGTTAACGCACATTATAAATTTGTCAATAGAACAAGGTTGTTTTCCAGAACGCTTAAAACTAACCATTGTTAAACCGTTACATAAAAAAGGTACAAAAACTGATATGAGAAATTACCGGCCGATAGCCCTAACGTCAGTATTTTCAAAAATCATTGAAAAGGTTATGAATAAAAGAATACTTTGTTTTCTGAATAAGAATGATGTCTTAACCAAAGAACAGTTTGGGTTCAGAAAGTCAAAATCAACTCAGGATGCTATCTTTAGCTTAGTCAATATAGTAATTAACAATATTAATAATAATATACCATCTAGTGCATTGTTCTTAGATTTAAGTAGGGCATTTGATTTTGTAAGCCACAGTATATTGATTTCTAAGTTGGATAAATATGGTATTCGAGGTATAGCTTTAGAATGGCTGAAATCATATTTGAGCAGCCGAAAACAAGTCACGCGAATAACCAAGTTCAATTATAGCACTCACAATCTTGATATTTTTGATTCTAAACCCAGGTTTAATTGCAATGGAGTACCTCAAGGCAGCATATTGGGGCCCTTGCTGTTTCTCCTTTACATTAATGATTTCCCTCAAGTAGTCCAAAAGCACGATTGTGTGCTATTTGCCGATGATACTACTATCATTGTAGGTAATAAGAACTTTGACACGTATCAGTTTGAATTAAATAAAACACTTCAAGACGTTAACAAATGGTTAAATAATAATAAATTGATAATAAATGCTGATAAAACTAAACTCATTCACTTTAGAACAAATAGAACAAAAAGTTTACAACTTAAAATTAACTATAATGATCAACCCATTGAACAAATTCATTATACAAAATTTTTAGGTCTTATTATCGATGAACACCTCACATGGAAGGAACATATAGACACTGTTTGTAAAAAGATTAATAGATTTGTTTTCGCATTAAAGAGAGTGAAAGACGTTGCTTCACAACAGTCGGCTCTTATGGTTTACCATTCTTATGTTTGCTCCAGAATACGTTACGGCATTCTAGTATGGGGATACTCGTCTGATAGTATGCGTATTTTTATTGCGCAAAAGAAATGCATTCGTGCAATATTTAACTTGCAGTGGTCTGAATCTTGTAGGCCAGTTTTTAAAACACAAAATCTTTTAACTGTTCCTGGCATGTTTATATATGAAGTAGCAAAATTTGTTAAATGTAATATGATGCTTTTTGAAACTTGCGATAATACCAAAAAGCGAAAAATTAATTACTCGCACTTAAAACTGCCAGTTCCTCGTCTGGAAATGTTTAGAAATAGTTGTGTCTACATGGCTCCACTTATTTATAACGCATTGCCAACAAATATTACCAGCCTCCCGTACTATAAGTTTTGCATTACTTTAAGAAAATGGTTAATAGCAGAAACGTTTTATTCAGTAAATGATTTCCTAAAAAAATATACAAGCAAATCGTATCATTTTAGAAATGCTTTGGTGTAGTAATTAAGACATTACGAATTTCATTATCTTTGTAAAAATTATTATTCTTTTTAGTCGCATTGTATTAAATATTAATTGTACCTATTTTTAATTCAAATATTTGCATGCTATGTTAATATGGCTGAATGTGTCTAGTGCTTAAGTATTATTGTAAAACATCTACTGTAATTACCACATTTATGCAAATAAAAATATTCTATTCTATTCTATTCTATTCGCCTGCGGGGAGTATTGAAAATGAGATTTAAATGACATGTAGCGCGATCCAGCGCAGCGTCAACATTTTCGCGTCAGTTTGTTTACAGTATAATCTCTCAACGTGAAATATCATATTTTTGTATAGCTTTAAGGATATTTTTGACGTTGCGCTCGCTCCTGTTAAAGATAGCGTTACTTTATCGAAAGTATTTATAGTATATTTTCACGAGTAGGTACGGAATAAAAAATTTAATGTAGATTACCAACATGGTACAAAGTTTCTGCGAAAACCCGGTTTTTAATAAATATATTTTTTCAGACGACCATAGTTATTTTAGGCAGGGTTTTTTCTTTTGCGAACTACCATGAATAAAATCTTTAAAAATCTAACATTCTAACATAAAGTTGTTATTGCAGTCCACCGTTCTGTAGAACACTCCTGGATTACGATATTCAAAGTTTTTTATTTATTTTGTAACTGATTAAACTCTGCAAAAAAAATTTTGGTGTACCTAGTTAATTCATATTTTAAAATACAATATGAGTTTTATTATAGTAAGCTTTGTATTTTTATTCACATTACGTCTAAAAGAAGTCTGATTTTATTACTAACTGGTAAGTATATACCTATACCGAATATTTATACCCCTATGGATTGCAGAGGTCTGGAAGCTAATATTCTGTCAAATCTGGTTATACAAGTAAGCGGACCCCGGGCTCCAAGTCGAGAAGTCTTGGATGCAACTAGGATAACGCTTGGACGATGATTATGAACTGGTACCAACAAATACAAGAATATTTTTATTTTCCTTTATCGCACATTCATCGCCTAAGAAAGTCCCACACGACATGAAAAAACTTTAACTTATTTAATATTATTTCTGCAAATGTAACAAGTCAAAATATTTTCGTCGGGGTTTAAACCAAATCATATCCATGACGATACTTTCATTAGAAGCTTTTCAATTTGAACGAAAATTACTATTCTCGTTTTTTATAACATTAATAACGAAATTTTCTTTTGGGCTAAAGAATGGCACATCGCAGTTATGTTTAGAAGAAATTGCCTGAAGCACGTCTATTTTGTCGAATATTAATTTACATTCCGTTCGTCGACCGCAAGTTTGTAAGGTTTAATATGTTCTTCAAGGAATGTCTAGGGACTACAATACTTGCCCTGTCACTGGAGGGCATGATAATATTTGCTCCTAATTATAAATCGGCAAGGTAATGCAATGCAACTTTTACATAGGCTGGGATTAGTAGAATGGGTGGCCGCTAGTTTGCGCTACCGTGCTTCGACATGTAAAGCTGTCGGTCCACGTTCTTGTCTCAGGACAAGACTGGTTAGGCCCTATCTGAAGCCTGCGGGCAGTCTACTCACTCCGACACCAACGTTGGTCACACACTAACACGAATATAAAAAAGCAGGTACTTACTTCAAACCAAGTTGTTGAACGCGCCCATTTTGCCATCAAGTGGAAGTCAGAAGTCCTTAGAATATTTATGATTAAACATAGCAAACTTCGACGTTGATTTTGTGTTGGTGTTGCTGTGCCTTTACCACGTTGTGAAAATTTAAACTGTGCATTTACCTTCGTGACGTGTTTTAAACAAACGCTCAAGTGCGGTTCAAGTTTGGCCGATAACTTGACGTGTAGTTGGTGATCATACTTTAGTAGTAAGTAGAATGCTGGCTGTAGTCGTCAGTCGCGTGCATCGCTCACATCCACAGTGAAGATAATAAAACATTATTTGTTCTTTATCTAAATACACATCGAGACATCAGTCGCAAATGAAACGACTAATACGTAGAACAAAATTTTATGCGACAACACCCATTCGGTTTGTTCTAGGTTTCTTTGAAAACTTCATCATCACCATCAGCCTGTGTCAATCCACTGCTGGATATAGGCCTCTACTTACCTCCTTGCCTTTAAAAACTTGATACAGAGTAATATATACTAACTATGGAAAACGAACAATCATTCAATATTTCATAGTCCGAAAAGTATTAACATGGGACTTCACTCTTGCGGATTGAATAATAATGTATTATGATATTTAGAGAATTTTTTTATTTAACCTAGTAACAGAAAATAAAGAAAGAATTAGATACTAGATGCATATATACCTCAGGCACAGATTCATTAAACAAGCGACGAAAGATCTCTCTACAAAATCTAGTCAAACCTATCAAATATATAATGGCCATTAAAATCGTATAATTGCTTAGCAACATAAGTGTCATTGAGCGAACTGCGAACGCGGCCACGAATAGTTTGGCAACTATGTATGTCTCAATTAGAGGCAACGCTTCTTAGCGATACACATTCGAGTATTTAATGGACCATCTTACACTATTAAACACGAGTTAAAATCAAATACACTTGATACGTCGTTTAAGCCAGGTGTTTTCGTGAAAAGTAAATTAGTGGAGATAAGCCGGCAGTTTACAGCAACTCGCTCAATTTTGCACAACGCTGTTATAAGTGTCGGATGAGTAAGGCGCTGATTTACGTAAGAATCTAATTAACAGGTTAATAACGAGTCACTTTCTATGAACAGAGGAGCAGCACTTTTTAGGTAGATTGGTTTATTAACATTCCTACTTGTTTTTTATTAAACTAGCCTAAATAGAGGATGCTCGCAGCAACGCCCGCACATTGTATTTTAATTTAACCGTTTTCCCCGGTCCAGTGGGAATTTCGGATAATCCCTTCTTGTGCATTCTACAGTCTCCAAGGAACATACATCTCAGGTTCTTGCGCCCAGTAGTTTTGACTGTGCATTGTCAGTCAGTTAATAACGCAACAGTTTTATATGTACAGACATATTATATACAACTCTATTTCTGTTCGTAATTGTAAGACAAACATATAATATCTTACAATGACAAACAGAAATAGAGCGTATAATATTATATTAAGCTTTCATATCTTGTGAGAATGTCTAATCATAGGAGTTATTGTGGTTGACAAAGTCAGTTTTAAAATGAATATCACTTTTATTTAGTTTGATATATTTTTATGCATTATTACCTACATAGAAATATTAGCATTTTGTAAGCTTCGATATAAAAATAACAGTGGCACTTTAACTGTGTTAAATATCTTCCGTCCGAATATGTTTCCTAAAAAGGGTATCTATAGGCTTCGCTTTTACTAATATAAAGATATCAAAGCTGTACAAGCTGAGCGTTTCATTGTTATTAATGATTCGTACTAACAATTTTATAGCATAGTCATACTCGTAGTACAGCTCCAATAAACTATAAGCGCTTGGCGTCTAATTAGACGCCGATGTTTGCGATCGATCCATCCAGATAACTGAGCAAAGCTAAGCCGATAGTTAATAAAGAGGAGCTTCTTTACACAATGTAATTTTGTGGTGCTTTCGAAAATGTGATTACATGTGCCTTACATGTGCATACTTTCCTGATCCCTTCGAGAATGTGGTTACGTATATATGCAACGTAAGGCTGCAATCGCGACATCAATTTAACATACAAATATAGGACTATTCTGAATCAACACCACGCCTATTCTAGTCCATACTAAAACTGAAACTTCACCTCTGTTTTGATGTTTATATTTAAAGCGAGAACTGATTTAAAAAATAAAAATCTTCGAAAAATGTTATAAAATATACATCATATTTTCTCAAGTGTTTTTCATTATAATCACATTTTTGTTGCCTCATCCGTATCATTTTGTTGCCACTATGTACATTATTTCAACATGTGGTTTCGTTTCTACTTTCATCGCTTACATTATTACGGCGTAATAAATTTCTACACTAGACTAGATCTATTGTTCAAATAAGATATACCAGTCGGAATGTTGCCGATAATGCAAAACTAAATATTTAACATACATTTCTGCGCTGCTCCTCTAATACTGACAACACGTACATACATAGCCAGCGGTGAAATACACCAGAAAATACGGTTTTGTTTATAAACTTAAATATAAATATACTGGTTATATCACCCCCCTTGTGTGGTTATGTCGATGCATAGGCTTTAGTAAAGGAATATCCCTAATGCCACCCGCTACTCTACACTAACTTACTACCGCTACTAAATTCTATACCGCTATATCTATAATTATACTACTTCATACGTGTATCCTGGTCCCAGCTGTGGGTTCCAGGTTCACCTTAAGACTTCGGCTACGCTCCTAGACCGCTACACTTTCCTGCATCGCCTTCGGCGATGAGAATATATTTTCAGGTAAAGTATCAGATAAGAATGCATCAGCCATTTCGTTTGCTAATTGTTGTTCTTCCGGACCGCCGCCCGCTGCAGCTTCACGCATCTCTTGTGCCATTTGTACCCGTCTCTGCTTTTTTATTTCTTCAGTGTAAGAATTGTGATCAGTCTCAAGTATGAAGATGTGGTTGTTGTCAGTATTGATGACAAATTTCCTTGGGGTATATTCCAATGCCAAGTAGGTCTGGTTGAAGAAAGCACCAAGCTTCTCTAGTGCCAAAATTCTAAGAGTGTTTGATGAGATTGCTACTATACCTTCAGCACATTGTTCGGAGCTAAATCCGGCGGCGTATTCCAAGCATTCGTAAGACAGTGGTGTAAGGTGGAAGCGATTTTGGTAATGATAACCCAGCCAAGTTCTCGACGACACTGCCAATACTGCTTCAGCGGCTTGCACGCGCACTTTGAACAGTTTCACTGGCTTTGAGCCCAAGTACCTAGTTCTTGTATCAGCTAAGTCCCCACTGACCGAATCCAGTGTGGTTCTTAACAATACTCCATTGCTTAGTCCAATATTCAACTGCAAAGCAGATTTAGCGCCCGACTCGAAAGGCTGTTCCACAATGCATAAAGACTCCGCGCCTGCAGGTAGAGCTTGCATAGAACGAGGTGACAAACAATCCGAAGGGTCCAAGGAGATGATCCTGACGGTATTGTCATTGAGCCCCACTGCCAAGAACCACGCTCGTTGTTCACCCGTAGCCACCGATCCCAATGCCATACATGACACATCTGAAGATAGCTTTTTCCTTTCTATGTACTCATTGAGTTGACCAGTAGGGTCCATTTCAAAATAAACTAATTCGCCTCCAGTCAGTGCGATAACCACTTGTCTCTGGTTGACGGCACATTTGACGATGGACTTCTTCCCTGGCGCTTTCCATTCATTGACACGCTTGTCTGCACGGATATGTCTGATACCATCGGGATATACTTGTACCAGAGCGTCGTTACCGAGCGCGTGACAGCTCAGTGTAGGCGTCGTGCCCAGGAAACCAGAGTCTGTTACTTCTTCGACTGTCTCACCGATAGACAGCACAAGCGTAGCGTTTACGAACGACACTATGATGTAAGAATCATATTCCTCATCTTTATGTCGTCTGACAGTCCACACAGCATTGGGAGAACCTGGCAACTCTGATACAGCCATTTCAGCAACTTCTAAACCATGTCTTAGAGCCCTTAGAGATGACCTTGGTCCACGGCCACATGCTAGGTATACTTGTGGGGTATTTTCACCGGCCAAGTCAGCTACGCGACAAGCTAATATAGGTGAGAGTGAATCTAGTTCATCAACAAGCACTAGATTCCTCAGAGGTCTTGGTGCAAAGAAGAATGTGTCTCCCTCTTCTAGTGGCATAGCAGAACTGAACTCTGGTTCATCATCTTCATCACCCAAGTGAGCAATCTGATATAGATAATGGTTGCCAAATTCACAGGCTACAAACAAGAAGCCAGTCTTCAGCACACACATAGCAGTGGCCACAGGAACTGTGTCAAAGTATTTGAGTTTAATTTCTGTCACCATGTCATCATCAGTTTCTATAGTGATCTTGAAAATATCTCCTTGTTCAGTTTGTGCCAGGAAGAAGAACATTGACTTTGTCTTATGTGTTGCTGAACAAACAAATATCATGCCTCTCTCAGGATCGTCCAAATCATTCCGCCGTCTAGGTATCGGACATCGAATATCACGCTGGTCACCCAAATTTTTGTATGTCAGGTAGTTTTCCGAACAGATGAGTACTCCTGACGGACCATCATTGCCTCCTGGCACAGTTATGAGGAAGTTTGCATGTTCCTCAAGAGGTTCAGAATATTTTCTCACCACATGGTTCAAACCCAAATCTAGTTCATAGAATGTTAGTGTTTGTTGTGTTTTCTGGGCAGCTTCACCTGAAGGATCAGAGTCAGCCTCTTCATAGTCAATTTCCAGGCAAGCAAACATGGGATTTTCAAATCCCACATCTACACCAACCATGTGGTAGACCAATGTGTTGGACTTGTGTGCTTCTAGTGGTGACGATATAGTCAACCTGGCTTCTGCATCTCTGTTCAGAATGTACACAAGCTTCTGCTTTTCAATGGCACCTATCATAACAGCTCTGCCCTTAGGATCGATAGCTAAATATTGACCAGGTACTATGCGTGTGCATCCTGACTTGCCAAATGTTTCTTGGTGTACTTTTTCTAGAATGTTTTTCTTGGGAATGTACTCCAATATTACTATGCGACCGGAATCTGAGCCAATAACTATATAGTCTTTGGTGCCTCCTGTGAGCCGAAATGACATCATAGACCGTGTAGAGGACTCAGGTGTATTTTTGAGGTGATGAAATAAAATATTACGTTAAGTTCTAAAGCACGTCTATTTGCGAGTAAGAACAGAGAGGTATTACAATTTTAAAATATAAAGACTTAAATAACTAAGGAGTAATCTGGCCTAACGTTGCGTTGCTCTTCACTTAAGGATAGGCGCTTCGACATACCCCCGGGCGTTGAAAGCTTCTCTTTCAACAAACTAAATGTCTTCGCTTATAGGAAGCGGGCACAGTTTACTGAAGGATCTTCTGACGACTCCAGTCGAGGTCTTGATGTCTGCCACACGAGCAACTTGATCAGATCCTGGGTAAAGAGCCACGATTCTACCCAGCTTCCATTTCAAAGGCGGCAAATGATCCTCCTTCAATAGAACAAGTGTGTCGATTTTTAACGGATCATTATTCGTTTGCCATTTGGTTCGCTGTTGAAGCTCCGAAATAAATTCTTTGCTCCATCTTGTCCAAAAGTGTTGCCTAAGTTGCTCAATGCGATGAAATCGGCTGAGATGGGTCGTCTTATGTACCTGGAGGTCCTTTGTAGGCAGTGAAGTAAGAGAGCGCCCAATTAAAAAATGACCAGGGGTCAGAGGCGTCAGATCTTCAGGGTGCGATGATAACGGAGTAAGTGGCCGAGAATTTAATATGGCTTCGATTTGAACCAAAGTTGTATTTAATTCTTCATAACTAAGGTGACAATTTCCCAGCACTCTCAGTAAATGAAATTTGACAGACTTTACACCCGCCTCCCAGATGCCACCGAAATGTGGTGAATAGGCGGGAATAAAATGGAAGTTTATTCCTTCATTTGAAAGGTCACTGAATAGGGAATCGGAATTATCCTTTAAAAACCTAGCCAAATCATTGTATGCTCCCACAAACGTTGTCCCATTATCGGAGTATATATCCGCAGGTTTCCCTCGACGAGCTATAAACCTACGCAATGCGGATAAATAACAGTTACTTGTCATATCACCTACCAGCTCTAAGTGTATGGCTTTAGTGGTGAAACATATGAATACCGCGATATATACCTTAACTATGCGACAGCCTCGTCCTTGACGACTAGCGGATGAAATGGGACCTGCGTAGTCAATACCTACCGTTTGGAAGGGCGATCCGCCAGGTGAAAGACGCTGCTGCGGTAAATTACCCATCAGAGGAGCTACAACACTTCCCTTCATTCGTGTGCACCGAATGCATCGACGATAACAAGCCTTTGCCAAATTACGACCACCTATAGGCCAATAAACTTCCCTAATTGACGCCAACAATAATTGTGGCCCAGCGTGCATGAGTTTTACATGTTCAAATTCAAAAAGTAATTTAGTAAAGCGATGTGTGGACTGTAAAATAATCGGATGTTTTTTATTATATGAAAATTCTGAATTTGCAAGGCGACCACCAACCCGCATAACTTTAAATTCGTCTAAAAATACATTAAATTTTAATAAAGCACTCCTTTTAGGCAGATTTTTATTTTTAATCAACAAATGATACTCATTAAACGATTCTCGTTGAGACACTTTAATAATAACATTTAATGAATTATTTAATTCTGCCTCAGAAAGGTATTTGGTTTGTGGTGGTCGTCGTTTACATGCATCAATAAACCGCAGCATATATGCTACTGCGCGCCTGAGCCGATTGAATTTTGAAAATCTATTAAAATCGATAAAAGTATTATTATCTGAAAATTCATTTGTTTGCACGTTAAATGACAATTCATTACGCGTTTCCGGCAGTGAGTCTACATTAACTGTGGGGTGAGGCAAACTAACAACAGTAGGTTCACTCAAAAATCTTGGCCCTGACCACCAAGTATCAAGAGACTGAATAGTCTCAACACTCACTCCTCTTGAAATATAGTCTGCAGGATTGTGTTGAGTGGGGACATGACTCCATACACAATTACCAGTTTTTTCTAGAATGTCACCAACACGGTTGCGGACAAACGTATTTAACTTAGACGGTAACATTTTTAACCACCCTAATACTATAGTGGAATCAGTCCAAAAGACAGTACGCGCTGCCTTAATTTGCAATGAATTGGTAACTTTCTCATAAAGTCGAGCGCCTACTAGGGCACCGCAGAGCTCAAGCCTTGGAATGGTTGTGGCTTTGATAGGAGCAACTCGACTTTTAGCCAGTAATAACCTAACTAGAATTTTACCATTACTATCTATACTACGGACGTAAAGACATGCACCGTATGCTTTCTCTGACGCATCAGAAAAAACGTGAAATTCTAACTTTACATAAAAATCTATTATCACACGGCGAGGGACGCGAATACCGTTCATTAAATGTAAATTCTTTACAAATTCTAACCAAATCTGCTGAATATCTAAAGGCAACGGTTCATCCCACGAAAGTTTATGTAACCATAACTTCTGCAACAACATTTTCATATTAATAATCACGGGAGAAACAAGACCTAAAGGGTCAAATATTTGAGAAATTATGGACAACATATTACGTTTTGAGCTAATCTGGGGAATCGATTGACCTACCGGAAAACACAGTTGGTCATTATTCATGTGCCAGCTTAAGCCGAGTGTTTTGCTAGGTTCGTTACCACCTATATTTAAATCAGATGGGCCTTGAGTGGACTCCGGGACTAGCTGAGGTTCATTAGACTTCCATTTTCTGAGTGAGAAACCTGCTGAAGAGAGAACTGACGACAACTTCTTACGAATGTCCCGAAGTGAACACAAATCATCCCCACCGAAAAGGGCGTCATCGACGAAAAAGTCGTGGATGATTATTTCAGCAACCCTTTTGTCCTCACACTCAAGACCTAACTGCTTCAGGCATCTGGTTGCGAGAAACGGAGCACTTGCGGTGCCGTAAGTGACTGTATTGAGCCGGAACGCCCTTAATTCTTCATTTGGGTTATCCCGCCAGACTATTTGCTGTAAGTACCTGTCATCAGGATGTACTATAACCTGCCGGTACAACTTTTCAACATCAGCCATCAAGACATACCGATGTTGTCTGAATCGCAATAGAATAGACAACAAGTCATCCTGTACAGGAGGTCCGACCAACTGAATACTATTGTATGTCACACCCGTAGAAGTAGGACTACTCGCGTTGAATACGGCCCGCAATTTAGTTGTGGTACTACTATCGCGAATGACACCGTGATGGGGCATAAAATGGGCATTATTCTCTGAGCTAAGTTTACATTGAGACATATGACCCAACGTCTCATATTCTAACATAAATTCGCGATACATTTTGCCTAATGTTGGCTGTCTCATTAAACGACGCTCTAACGAGAAAAAACAATGTTTAGCCCTATGTAAAGAATCACCAAGAACAGCTGGATTATCCTTCAATGGTATTCTCACACAAAAGCGCCCATCTCCTAAACGTGTAGTATTTTTTTATAAAATGCTCTTCACACTGTTTATGTTCTGGTGAATAATTGGAACTTATACTTACCTCCTCTAAATTCCAAAACCGTGAGAGTTGATTCTGTATCTCCTCATTAAATGATGAATCAACATTCACAAAATTACATTGAATAGTGTTAGAGCGAGTGGGTAAAATATTATTATGAATGGGGCCAGAAACTATCCATCCTAACCTGGTTTTCCAAAGAATAGGTTTACCAATGCCCAGATTTATCCGTTGCGATCCTAGAATATCCCAAAAAATGTCAGCGCCAAGTATCATATCAACAGCTGCCGGGCAATGAAAGTTAGGATCGGCTAAACATACATCAGACGGAATATTAAACCCAGATAAGTCGACTGAATGACACGGAACGTTGTCTGTTATCGACGTCAAAACAAAACATCGTATACGAGTTAAAAAACTTTCATTTAATGATTTAATAGACACATCACACATTTTAGTAATATGTGACGTTACATTATTGATGCCTAGTATAGATTTATCTATACGTGTATAGGGCAGGTTCAACTTATGGAACAGTCGATCCGATATTAAACACGAAGTGCTACCACTATCAAGTACAGCGCGAACTAAGTGTTCGCGATTATTTGAATCGTACAACTTAATTAACGCAGTCGATAACAGAACGTCCACACGTTGACTGTGTGCCTCATTATTGGAGGCGGCGACGCTCGCCGACAAAGTTAAGTTGGGATTCGCAGTGGCGGGGGACGCGCTGCTGTTTTCAACGCGCCCGCTATGCGCAACCGGTTTGTTATTAGTATCTGCCACATGTATGAGAGTGTTATGACGACGTTTGCATAACTTACAGCCGGCCTTTTTACAATGATTTGCAAAGCACAAAAACAAACCTTATAGTTAGGTAATAATTGAAGTCGTGCCTCATTAGTTAACGCTAAAAACTGCGGACAGTGATTTAGCTTGTGATCACCGCTGCATTTCGGACAAGTAATAACTGGTGAACATTGTGAATTGTTTGACTTACTATCACTTAATGAAACCATAGATTTATGTTTCGTGTGCTTGTTATTCTGGTTATAGCTGGTTTGTGTAGGACGAGATAATTCTATAGTTTCGAGTAAATCAGTGCGAATTTTCATGAATTCAAGGAAGTGTTGTAGTGATATGCTGTGGTCCTTATCTAAGCGACCCTTGTACTCTTCCCATTCACGGAATGTCTTGCTATCGTGCTTGTGAGTGACTATGTGAATGAGAAGCGTATCCCAGTGCTGAATAGGTTCGCCTAGGGACTCCAGTGCACGTAGATTTTTGTTGAGCTGATCTATAACACGCTTCAAATTGACAGACGATTCTCGGTTAACAGTGTCTATGCTAAAGAGTGCAGATACATGATTTTGTATCAACAAGCGTTTGTTATCGAATCGATCACATAATAATCGCCATGCAGTGCTATAGTTAGTTGCGCTGAACTGAATAGAATTAATTACTACAGCAGCTGATCCTTCTAATGAAGCTCTCAAGTAGTGAAATTTATTGACTACATCTATATCTTCATTTGAGTGAATTAGGCTATCAAACGTGTCTCGAAACTCCAGCCAGTTATCGTAGGACCCACTGAATTTAGGTAGCTGTATGGTAGGCAATTTGACAGGTTTGCTATTACCACCACGAGAACTATGACTACATTCACTAGGCACGGGAGGTTTTTTATGAATGCTGACAATCTCCTGTGCTTGACAATGAATATTAAAGTATCTAGACTCAAACTCATCTCTCTCTGTCATTTGAGACTCAAAATTATCTGAGATACATTCTAACCTCGTTTGTGTCTCGTCATACTGAGCATACAATAATTCCAGCTTACCTAGTCGCATCTCTAATTCTATTACATCCTTAGATGTAAGGGATTTAGTATCCAGTGACTTCACAAATGTAGAAAAGATAGTTAAACGACCTTTGAACGCACTGCGTTTTTTTGTAAGTTCTGCTATTTCCCTTGCCACGTCCATGTCAGACTTATCACCTTTCGTTGACATCATGGGATACGGCTGCAATGTCCTGGAATTTTATGACAATACAAGTTACTAGGTATCTATAGATTATGGTAACAACTGTTACACCAGGTTACAGTTAAAGTTTGAGCGTTGATAAATTAGGTTGAATACAGTGAATTACTCACAACAAATAATAATTAAACGTAACTTTAATAAGGTTTTTAGATTAACAACACAAACTGATGATTAACCCTAATATAGCCTACTTGTCTCAATATTAACGAGCTAAGACGGAAACTAAAAAATAGGAAACCTAAATAAAGTTGTTAATTAACGTTATTTAGCCACAAATATTAATGCAACAATCACGAAAAATTAACTTAAAGTCTAATGACATTAAATGAAATCAAGGTTAACTTAACCCGTCTATCGCTCAATGACAAAGCAAGTTACAAACAAAAATAGGATAATTTGTGCAATTACTAACCTTATAATGAACTTAACTATATTTTTATACTACCTTTAAGAGTGTTGGGTTATTTTAAACGATATGAACACTAATAATTGTCCAAGCCACTTTACACCACGTTGCGTACAACTTTTCAAATCGCTTATTTCTTGATTATTTCTCCAAATTAGCGCTTTTCTTGATATGTAATTATAATCCGGCACGTATGCGACCATGTAGAGGACTCAGGTGTATTTTTGAGGTGATGAAATAAAATATTACGTTAAGTTCTAAAGCACGTCTATTTGCGAGTAAGAACAGAGAGGTATTACAATTTTAAAATATAAAGACTTAAATAACTAAGGAGTAATCTGGCCTAACGTTGCGTTGCTCTTCACTTAAGGATAGGCGCTTCGACAGACCGGATAACGCCAAATATTTCCACTTTCATCAGGGACACTTGTGCACTTTGCCGGTGTTAGGGTCAGGTCGCAGGAGTTCCAAAGTTTTTCCACGTGATATCACTATTTCCTGCTGTTTGGTGCCGGAAAAATTACCATGCACAGCATGAGTGATGGATGTTGAGCCTTGTAATGTCAAATTGTAGAGATACATCTTGGCGGCTTTATCCTGCACCTTTCAGAAATATAAGCCGATTGCCGCAATGCGGCTTGATTTTTGTAGCACTTCTATTTTCTATTTTCTCCTCTTCCTCGGACAAGCGACCGCAAAATGGCGGAATCCAGGAGCGCCATTTCGTACCGCAGCGATCAACCAATCAAAAGGGCTTTTATTGATACCACCCACCTTTAACATGGACCAACCAAATTCGACCGCCTACGTGGTCCAGTGAATACCGTATACTTCTGCTTATCGGAGCCCAGGCTCGATTCCCGGTTCAGGCAATCGTATTACTGAGTCTTCCGAATTCTCAGTAGCACCACGGAGTCTGGCAATGTGCCTGCTAACGGCAACAGGCTCGCCCTCAATTACGCGGGACCAAAAATTCATATTATGGCAAAATATGGGGGTAATATTTCATCTCTGCCTACCTCTTCAAGGATACAGGCGTGAGTCTATAAAAAGAACTTTGACCACTGATATCACATACAAGGTAATTTTCCCGCTTGTTCGGTGATAAAAGTCTAAAATACCCATAAGAGCAATTCCGTGTACCTACATACCGAACGTAAATGTTTCACTGCAAGCCGGCAACAACACGCGTGGGAAAACTCTCGTATGATGGTGATTCACCTCTGATTAATCATTCAAACGTGGTTAAAACACAGAACGAAACATAGAACAGTATAAAACGAGAACAACTTTATAATAACAATAACTTTTAACGTGAAACCTCGTAAGGAAATATTTTCTGCCGACAGAAGCCCGTAGCCTCTCTTAAACCTTTTTACATTTTATTGAAGTGAAAACGTCGTACAAATCTCCTGGACTGACTATTAAGGTGGAGTTACGTTTGAGTTTTGTCGTTCTCAATACGTTGCTGTTTTATTTGTCGAAAGGTGTGAACTGAATTTTGACTGAACAGCTCAAAGCTATTAGTATACTGCCTGTGCCTCAACTTATATATATTTTTAAACATATCGCAATTTTAAGATTTTGTAACTAAAAACGTACATTTCGTGTGTATTATATTTAATCAAAAAAATATTGCAAATTTGCTGTACGGGTTAAAGAATCAAACATAATATATTAAATAAGCTATTGTCAGATCTCCTATTATGTGGTACAATAGTATCTAATCCCTTTACTATAAAGTGCAGGAAGTGTCTGTGCCAATGTCATACATAGTAATACTTGAAGGATATTTTAGTTTCATAAGCAGTTTAATTACATAAATACAAAAGAACGCTTAGTCACTTTTCGTAATCAATGTTTAATTTAACAATGAAATAATCAGCGTCTTTGATCTACCAACTAATCTCTTAAGAGTACTCAACGCTTCAATAAGTTGAATGATCACGCAATAATACTTTGAAATTAATTCGTTTGGAATTTACGTTTTGTGACTTAAGTATATTCTGAATACTTTTGGTCGGCGATAAAACAGGCGTAAATACAATTATAATACATGATGGACTGAAAGCTTGCATGTCTGGTTAAAAAATTATCGTGGTTAGATGAAAGATTAATTCGATCGTTTTTTTATGAAGTACATGGTCGTTTGGAACATTTGAAAACTGTTAACATTTATCATAACCATCCTAGCTTATCAGGCTAAATTATTTAACATTGAAGACTTTTGCTTTGGCATCGAGAAACCATTTTCTAATCTTAATAGTAGCCTTACCGTACTGCTGTGAAAATATACTTTAATACTACCCGTCATAATCATCTTGATCAATTTAAACAAGACCTCACGAGAAGTACCTACTAGCTAGCATAAAAAAAAAAATATAATCAACAAAGATTCACCTAGTAGTAGAGGATACGTGGATGATCGACCTTCACCCATCAGGTAACTTGATAAGACATCATTTTTATCAAATATAACTTATTTACAAACATACCTATGATAAGTTGCCTATCGAAAAGAGCTCATCGCTATTTTAAATTTAATATAATTTTAATCGGCAGCAAATATAACTTTGTCGTTAATACGAACTCTATGTAAAACAAAGTTATTTTTGTTGATGATAAAGTGATAGTGATATTTGGTTAAGTGAAGATAAAGGGAATGTTCGGTGGATGCCTGAACTATTCCGTAGTTAGTCCCTTCATGGGCGAGTCCGACTCGCACTTAATTTAATTATTTGATTGTTGTTTGTCGCTATATTGCTTCTACTCCAAGATTCTTTGTTAATTCATTACTAGAATCAGCCTTAACACTTAACATACCCTTTATCTTCACCTATCTAAATATAGACCCTGTTATACGCTGACGATCAGGTTCTTTTTGCGTCGTCATCGTCTGATTTACAGCAGATGGTCACCGTAATTAATGAGGCGTATAAGAAGAAGGGCATGAAAGTGAATGTAAGCAAGACTAAGGTCATGGTCATAGAGAGGGAAGACAGTATAACTGAATGTAACATAAAGATAGGAGATGAAAAAGTGGAACAAGTGAATGAGTTTGTGTATTCAGGGTCTTTGTTTACGAGAGATGGGAAATGTGAGGGAGATGTTGAAAGGGGAGTGAAAGCAGGAAATAGTGTAAATGGTGCCTTACGGTCCATCATCAGTAGCGAAATTATACCAAGTAAGGCTCTTCTTGCTGTACTGCAGGGAGTTTTGGCGCCAACACTGATGTATGGTAGCGAATCATGGGTATGGCAGACGAAGCATGAAAGTAGAATCAATGCTGTGGAGATGAGAGCTTTAAGGAGTATGTGCGGATAAGTTTGAAAGATAAAGTGCGTAACATTTTAATACGGGAAAAGTGTGGTCTAAAAGAAGATGTAGTGACAAATATTGAAAAAGGAATGTTACGTTGGTTTGGACATCTGGAGCGGATGGATGAAAGAAGAAATACGAAAGGAGTGTATCGTGCGAGAATAAATGGAAATGTCGGTAGGGGACGCCCTAGGCGGACGTACGCCGACCAAATAGGTGATCTACTGATAAAGGGCAAAATAAAAAGTACCTATAACCGACGCGCATGCATGACGAGGTTAATGAATGTCGATGAAGCATAAGAGATATGTTTGAACCGAAGCATGTGGCGTTCCATAGTCTCTGCCTACCCCGATGGGAGACAGGCGTGACGTTATAGATAGATAGATAGATAGATAGATCTAAATATCTCTATCACTTTTTCATCACCAAAAATAACTTTGTTTTCCATAGTGTTTGTATAAACGAGAAAGTTACATTTGCGGTGGATTAACATTAATTAAATATAAAATAGTTTTGAACACTTTTCGATGGGCAAGTTATCATAGGCATGTTCGTTAATAAATTATATTTCATTAAAAACATGACTTGTCGAGTTATCTGATGGGTGAAGGACGATCTGCACCGGCTCTTAGCCTATAGCGAAAACTTCTGAGGTACACACAAAAACCACCGTCGAATTGAGAACCTCCTCAGTTTTTAGGTCGCTGAAAAATACTTACGTGAATCGTTTAATGGGAAGTCCATTAATTGGTTGTTTCCAGATATGTTAATATCTGCTGTATATATGTATAAAATTCTGTCGTTTCTGACTGACCGACAGACATCGCAAAGTCGAAACTACTTGGCGCTAGAAACTAGGCATGTATGTCCCTTGAGGAGAATAGTTGCCCACGAAAAATGTGTACGCAGTCGTGGCCACAGCTGTAGTACATGTATGATTTATAACTCAAATTTGTATTCTAGGGAGAATGAGAGAACAATTTTCTTGAATCTGAGTTAGGGTTTGCAGGTCCATTTATTAAAATGTTATAGAGGACGCCCGCATTATTCAGAACTTATTATTCTATAAATTGTGAAAACTTTCTTAGTATTGGTGTACCACCAATTGGTGTTATGCTAAAGTTTACTAAAAGGTACCTTTAAACATTAGCAATGAATAAACGTTACACTATTTCAAAACAATTTATTTATAACTCGACGCAAAGTTGTTACTTAACACAATTAATTAATATACAAGTCTTAAATATTATTTTTGCCTTTTTTTTAGCTGGGACGAAAATGGCTATCTGAATCGGCAGATCTCTTTAGAATTTGTAAATCAAATAAATAGTTCCAGAATTCTTTAAAAGGGATTTGTATAATACTTGTAAGGAGATATTATCGCAACCATTATTTTATGAGGTCATTCCGTAGAATAGAAAAGTGAACATTGTCTTAAAAAAAAATCTTTGTATCAAGAAAGTAAAGGGAAAAAAATGTACACTGTCATCAGTATTTGTAAGTGGTCACATCGTTATCAGCCTGCCGTCATAATCCACTTCTGGGTATAGGCGTCGCCGCTGGCACGCCACTGAACCGGATTGAATTAGATTACCTGCTAGAAATGTTAACTGACGTATTTTTACTAGGTATATGTAATATCTATTAACCTAAATAAAAAAAAAACCTAATACACCAACTGAACAATTTATTATTCACCAACTGAATCAACGAAATCACCCGATTCACCTTGAACTTAACGTGAAAATCTATAGACAGGTATCTGAATTGGAAATCATTAATTTACAATACTCGTTAGGAGGCCGCTAATTGTTGGTATTGTTTGTTATCAGTTTCAACATTATTATACATTCATTATGACTTCGGAGGCGTACCGAATCAGATTCAAAACAGTGTTTAATTAATTCAGAATATTTCGCCTTAGTTTGATAATTGAAAATCGAGTTTTGGACGTGTCTCGTGAGCGATAAGATTGTTGTTTTCACGTTTTCTGGTAGATGAACTTGCAGCATATCTTATAATAAACATGGTCAACGGTCTGCTTTTATGGTCAATCTTAGAACCTTTTGGTCAGAACCTTTAGAGGTCATCCCATAACTTACCTACATTATATTGATAACCAATATACTGTATCTCATGATGTTGAAGAAGAATAAAATGCAACATACTCAAAAGTACAGCTTCTTTTGCATTCGAAAATTATTGGTGACTAAACCTAAACTATGGAATATCGCTATCTCTTCGGGTTGCGGAGGTCAGACAGACAGTAGCTCCGTGGAAAAACTAATATTCAGCCAAATCCGGTTAGACTAGTATGAGGACCCCAGGTTGAAACTGAGATAACGCAAGGAGGATGATGATTCTTGGTGACTAAACATAAAATAATATCTAATATAAAAGAGACGCATTAAATTCTTGTACAATTTACAATCTACTTTTTGTACATTATCAACTAAACAACGTTTAAGATCAAGGTGTCTCTCATAATATTTTATACAAAGCTCAATTTTCTGTAGAGCCAATATGTGGCTTGACATTTTTAAAGCCAATATCAGAGCAATGAAAGCTTCATAGCGAGCTTTGTAGTGAGCCTATGTGAAGGCCGCATGGATTCTGAAAATTATATCGCATGGAACAAACTCGCCAGTGTCAATACATTGTTTGTTCTTTACAAACTAAGGGAATGCGACGTTGTTACCTGTTGGGGAATTTCCGTAAGGAATGTTTTGAAATATCTGATACAAACATTGTGAGATATTTGTAGTAGAAATATATGTGTGTATCTATTGCATTTTAATCGAATTTACAATATATTGTTAACATGGTCGAAAATGGCCACCTTTTTGTGCCATATTTAAGGTTTAGTACTAGTATGACTACAAGTAAAGCGTAGTGGTTTAAACGGTTTTCACGCTATTAAGAACTGAGTCAAGTGTTGCAGGCGGAGGTTGACTGTGAAAGAAAACAACGTACTGCTAAATAACTCTTTATACCCGACGCTTTGGTCAATTTCAACCAATTATGGTCATGAGAAGACCCGTAATCACGATATTTGCGATGCAGGTAAATATATACATGAGTGCATAGGGTTCCTACCAAGAACTTAGGGTCCCAAGCCAACCTCACCTGCAAGTGGTGCACCTGCCGATCAACGCACGAGGCTCTGGCAAACAAAATATCCCGATAAGCGGCAATAGGCTAGCCACCTACTACGTGGGATCAAAAAACTGGCGGAAAGTGGGCGTTTAATATGCCTCTGCTTACCCCTTCGGGGAAACAGGCGTGAGTCTATGTATGTATGTATGTATGTAAATATATACAAATATATTTTATCACTATATAAGTAAGTAAGTAACAAGAAAAAATAAATGTAATGAATAGGTACTTTATGAAAAAAACGACGCTTATGCAAATGAATAAGATAGTTAAGTAATTCTATCTAGCAGTTCTCGCGATCAAGTCATCGTAAAGTTTTCTCAGGTAGAAATTCATTTACAAGAATAAGCGATGAATAAAAATGTTTTGTTGTTCGTAGTTGTAAATACATAATATATACACTAACGATACTTCAGGCAAATGCCTGATAAATATAAAAGGAGAATAAAATAAATATTAATGTAGATAGGATGAAGTCTGTTCGCATGATCGTATTTTTGTGAATAATTGGTAGGTTACTGATATCGCATAACTTGTAAGTAAAAGTTTCTTGGACTAGGGGTAAAACCATGTGTCACAAGGTTACACTCATGAAATAAAACAGACATACAACATATTTCTTAGACACTTAGCACCAATACTTATGATAATGAGAAACAAACATTTTTTGTATATTAAATCCGTCAACGCTAGCATAGATTGAAGTTTCCGTGCAATCGAATCATTGTATAGTACAATTGTTGGAAGCAGTCGGTGTACTTTCATAAGTCTTACAATCAACTATGAGACGACGGCTCTCGCTGTCTGAGTCCGTTCGTGACATCTTACTTGATTTGTGGATTTCAACGGTTTTAATTGTACCAAACACTGTCCAAATCTACAATTCATATAATATTAACGTCACTGTTGCTTTACGAACCCTTTTATGGATATTAATCTTCGCTTTCATAGATAATCCGGGATCAACGGTGTCTGGGTGAATTTTGTTTTAATATAATAGAAAGCTTCATTCATGACAAGGTATGATATTATACACTTACCTATAATATAATGCCTCATTCGCCGGCGAAGGATGAGCACTGGGTTTTCAGGGGTTATAAGGATAAGCACTGGGTTTTTTAACAACTATTTTACCGTTGAACTAGTGGTTATTTATTTGCTTTTACTCCATTTTGAGTACATCATAGGAAGGAGCATTCCACTAGCCTTCTTCTTGGTCGAATATTGACAAATTATTTGCCTCAGATCTGAGCAACATTCGACAGGATCTACCCATACGGATTGGGCACACATACATGACACATCTCATCATCATGATCAACCTTTAACAGTCCACTGCTGGACTAGGCCTCTCCTTTGAAAGGAGGAATTGGCCTACTATACCACGCTGGCCAAACGGATTGGTATAGGGTTTGTATCAAGTTTTCCTTCTCTTACAGTGCTGTTCTCTGCATAATATGCTCCCTCTGTCGGCTTTTACAACAGCCATGGGATGATTTGGGGTGGTGGCAATCCGTATTCTTAATCCGTCACCACACGGATGATGATCATGACACATCTAGTCAAGCACAAATTCTTGGTACAAGTCTATATACACACTAATTGTGATAATTGATACAATGTTTTAAAAGTTTGAAAAGCAAACTTTAAAAAGAAAGGTATCAACGAAAGTGTTTGAAGTCCTCGGCACATCGGGAACTACCATTAGCACATATTTATATGCATATTATGCCTATACACATCTTTCGATTAATGATTCCCACTGCTTGTACGTTGAAAATTACAAATATAAACACAGGAGTATAGTAAGTTCACCATAAATCATCATAATTTTATCTTCATCATCCTTGAAACTGTATTCCCATGTATACTGTTTCTGATATTTATTGTTTGTATACAATTTGTCTATGAGATACACATATGAATGTGTAAAGATCTTCTTATTATTCAAGCTTCTTGGCTACAAAACAGAACTCAGGCGATACATTACATGTTTTATTAGTTTGGATGAATAGATTATGTCTGAATATCCTATTTAAGTATGCATTTAACGCGATGTTGAACCAAAATATGATTTACTGCGCCATCAATTATTCAGTTCGTATTTCTCAATAACTGTATTGTAGGTTAGGGTATAGAACAACAAATTCATTATCGGTACTACGGTGTGACAAATATAAGCATTAATCTATCCATCTTGGATAAAAAATAATTAAAAGGTGCTGATAAAATTATCAGATTTTGAAAATAGCACTAAAATTATCCGTGTGGTGACGGATTAAGAATACGGATTGTCACCACCCCATATCATCCCATGGGTGTCGTAAGAGCCGTCTTGATACTTGATACTTGATGGCACGGGCTGTTTCCGCAACTCCACGTCTTGGCGTGTATTTTGCGTGCGGGTGGGAATGGTGTCGTCATTCCAGCCACCCCAGCTCTTCGAGGAAGGCCAGCAGACTCTTGATGTGGCCCACTGCTTCCCTCAGGGTGCTGTGTCTTGTCAGGTACTGCTGCCTGTACTGTGCAACCTCAGGGCAGTCGAGGAGCAGGTGGGCTGCCGTCTCGTCTGCTGCCATACAGGCCCTGCACAGCGGGCTGTCGGTGATACCTATAGTAAATAGGTGTTTATTAAGGAATCCGTGTCCTGTGTAGGCGGCCGTGACTGTCCGCAGTTGTTGTTTGGACAGCCGGAGGATTTGTTTAGCTATCTTACCGTCTACTGCGGGAAGAGCCTCCTTGGCCTGCCTACATGTTTCAATACCAATCCAGGACTGGTTGTGTTGGGTCCTGGTCCTATTTCTTACCAGGTTGCGATAAAATCCAGAAGGGAGGGGAATAATGGGCTCGGGTCCCACCACCTCTAAAGTGGCCCCTCTTCTGGCAAGTACGTCGGCTGCGTCATTCCCTCTAGAGCCACTGTGGCCCTTGATCCATTGCAGTGTTAATTTGTTTTGTTTACCTACCTCTGTTAGTTTTTGGTGGCATTCAAGCGTGAGCGCCGAGGTGATAGTATGGCTTTTGAGGGCTGAGAGGACTGCCTTACTATCTGAGAGGATCCTAATGGATCGTTCCCTTATCTCACGTGCCATGATTGCTGTGGCAGCTAGGATTATGCCAAAACATTCGGCCTGGTAGACCGTGTTGTAGGCTCCCAGCGGTGCTGCGATGTTGATATTTAGGTCCTCGGAGAATACTCCTGAACCCGTACCTGTATCTGTCTTAGACCCATCTGTGAAGATCGTGAGCTCGTTGTGATTAACCGCTCCTTCGTGTAGATCCTCGTACAGTTGGATTTTGTATTTCTTGTCGAACACAAATTGTTTCGGTATTTGGTCGCCAATGGCTTGTGTGAGAGGAACTTCTTTAAAGAGTGTATTTAAGTTGCTAGTGTGCGGTGTGTTGGTGTCTTTCCAGAGCTTCAGAGCTCTTAGCCGGACCGCCGACATCGTTGCTTCTTGTTGTATAAACAGGTGCAATGGGGGCAGGTCCAGCAACACTTCAAGTGCCGCTGTAGGTGTAGTTTTCATGCAGCCCGTGGCCGCTAGGCACGCAAGTCTTTGTAGCTTTTGAAGCTTGTTGGCGGCCGTTGTTAGGTTGGTCCGAGGCCACCACACTACTGCGCCGTAGCTTATCATCGGACGTATTATTGTCTTATAGAGCCATAAGACAATTTTGGGGGATAGGCCCCAGCGTTTGCCTATCATCTTCTTGCACTGCCAGAAGACAATGCTTGCTTTGTTGAGCTTATTTTCCATGTGGCTGTTCCATGTCAATTTGCTGTCGAGAGTGACACCCAGGTACTTGACCTCGGTAGACAGCTTAAGCTCTGTGTTAAATAACTTGGGCAGTCGGTAAGTGCCCAGCGCGCGTTTGTGTGTGAACATAACTAGTTCGGTCTTGGTCGGGTTTACAGATAATTCGTACTCATTACACCACCACTCTACTATGCGTAGCGCTTGTTGGGTTAGGTCGTACACTGTACTGGTTACCTTACCTGAGGTGAGTATGGTTAGATCATCTGCATAACCTATTGTGTAGAAGTCTCTCGCATTGAGTTTGTCTATGAGTTCATTGATGACTAAGTTCCACAATAGCGGGGAGAGTACACCTCCCTGCGGGCACCCTTTAGTTATCAAGGCTGTCTGAGTGTCGCCGTGTAGGCGCACTACCCTTTTGCTGAGCATGTTTTGGATCCACTGTATGAGCATCTGATCCACACCATGTCTGGATAGGGCGTTGCTTATGCTGGAGAAGTTTGTCTTGTCGAAGGCTCCTTCTATGTCGATGAAGGTGCCCAGGCAGATGCTTTTTTGTTGTATAGCAGCTTCTATCTGGTTCACGACCTGATGTAAGGCCGATTCCGTCGATTTCCCTGAGCTGTATGCATGTTGGTTGGCATGTAGGGGTAAGTGCTTAAGAGCCCCACTTCTTAGTTCCCTCTCGCAAAGCCTTTCCAAGGCTTTAAGCATGAAGGAGGTCAGGCTTATTGGTCTGAAGGACTTTGCATTGGTATAGTCTGTTTTGCCTGGTTTTGGTATGAAGATTAGTTTGACTTCCCTCCATTTCTTCGGTACATATCTGAGGGCCAGGCTAGCCCTCATGATTGCCAGGAGTCTTTTAAGGACAGGTTCACCTCCCCATTGTAGTAACCCTGGGAAGATGCCGTCCAGTCCGGCTGCTTTGAAGGGATGGAAGCTATCGATGGCCCATCGGAGTTTTTCTTCTGTGACCACGTTGTTTGCGTGTCTCCATTCGTGTTCGGTCGCCACTGTTGGTGTATCGTGCCAAGTTATTACCGGGGTGAGGACGCAGCCTGGGAAATGTGTTTCGAGTAGGACGCGTCTTGTCTCCTCCTCCGATGTGGTGTATGTGTCATCCGGTTTACGGAGAGTACCTGGTGCAACTGTTGGTTGCTGAGCCAGTAGTTTCCTTACCCGGTTTGCTTGTTGGCAGGATTCAATGCTCCCACAGAATTTCCTCCATCCCATGGTGCGTCTGAATCTGAGGCATTTCCTGTAGTCTGATTTGGCCGCTTTGTAAGCGTCCCAATCAGCGTCCGCGCTTGTGTTCATTGCCCTATTTAAAGCCTTTCTTACCTTCTTGCGCTTGCGTTCAAGCTCAGCGCCCCACCAGGGTTGTTTCCCCGGGGTTGAAGGCGGAGTGGTTTCCGGGCAAGCTGCATGGTAGCTGTCTAGCATCGACTGTGTCAGTGTGCATACCTGCTCGTCGATCTGTTCAGTGTCACCCAGTACCGTCGGCGTAGCGGTGAGGGTAAGTTTATCTCTAAGTAATAGGACATACTTTGATTTGTCCGTGTTGTGTGGTTTCCTGCGGGGCTGTGTGGGCTGTATATCGACTTTTATGGAGAAGCTGATCCATCTGTGGTCTGAGCATGATGCCTCCTTTGAGACGTGCCATCCCTTGATGCGTTCAGCCGCTCCTTCTGTTGCGAGAGTTAAGTCGATAATTGTCTGACTACGTTTTGTGACGAAGGTGGGCTCCGTACCTGTGTTTAATAGGGTAAGATTAGTGGTGAATAGGTATTCAACCAGTGACTTACCTCTGTTATTGTTGCAGTCCATGCCCCACATTTGGTGGTGGGCATTGGAGTCCGTCCCTATTACGACCTCCGTATTGGTTCTCTCGCACTGGTTAACCAGACGCGTGAAGTCGAACGGAGGCGGGTCTTCAGCCTCGGGCATGTAAACCGATGCGAAAACGACCGCTATACTCCTTGGCTGCTGTATTATTTCAATTTGTATCGCTGTGATGTCTCTGGAACAGAACTCCATTAAAGCTTGGGCTCTGATGTTTTTAGTTGTAAGTATACAGGTTCTTGGATGTGTGTGGTCAGTAGAAGAGTAAATCTTACCTCCCAGGCTGGAGAGGCCTCTAATGAGGCCACCCCTTATCCAAGGTTCCTGGATGAGCACGATGGCTGAATGTTGGACCTCCATCCATTTGCGCAGTTGCGCAGTGGCCGTTTGGCTATGATGGAGGTTGATTTGCAGGCAGCTGACGTCACTAGGCAGAGGGTTCATCTGTGGGTGATGTCCCCTCCTCCCCGACCTTCAGCTGCGTTAGGCCCGCCAGGATGTCGCCGGCCCCCACCCCGTCGTCCCGCCGCACCGGACTCAGGAGCAGGCTCTCATCTTCCGAGTTACCCTCGGCTGACGGGCCAGCCCCCAAGCCAGATGCGGCCGGCTCTGACGGGCCGGGTTCCGCGGAACACGCTGGCTGGGTGTCTGATGCTTGATGTGGTTGTGTGGAGTTGTCGCATTCCGGAGGATGATCGACATACTTGCCTGTTGAGTCCCGGAACCGGACGTAGACTGCACCCAGCCCCAACGCGAGGCGGCGCTCGTTCTGCACCAGGACCGGGACTTGTTCCTCCGGGACGCCCACGACCAGGAAGCACCCACCTGACTGTCTTTCCGAGTGCAGCAGCGACCATTTGTCGACCGCCAACCAGGGGTTCTGGAACTCCAGAGCCCGACCCACGTCGCGCACGTCGTCCCAGACTCCCTGTTCGTTGGGAACGACAATGCCGCACCGCACTCTCTTTGGGGCCTCTTCCTGGCCCCTAACCTCCAGTTCGAAGCCCGGTGGTGGGACCAGTAAAGAGACCGCCTCCGTCAGCCAGGTCGCGTTGCCTCGTCGGCGCACCAGAGTTTGAGGACCCCGTCCGCGTACATGGGTTTCCCGGTGAACGCAGGAGCGGGGCGTTTGGGGGTTTTAGTCGACCAGGCGTCACTCAGGATCTTCCTTTGAATCTCCGTGAGTATCCGGTCCACGAACTCCTTCGGCAAGTTCCCTGTGCGTTTGCATGTTACTGCAACGCCCAGGGACGCCTTGGAGGCCTGTGCGTAGGACTTACCTTGTGTCCTGGAGGAGTTGAGGCGGGGCTTCTTGTGCTCCCCTCGAGGCGAGCTGGTCTCGTTGAGTGCACGTTTGGCCTCACCTCTTTCCTTGTTTCCGGCAGTTTTACCTGCCGTGTTTCCCGGTGGTGCTGGGGTTGGATGCCGTCCAGGGTGGCCAGCCCGCCGCTTGGCGGCAGGCGGCTTCCCCGTACTGCCTCCGGCCTTCGTGCACCCCCCACTGCTGAGCGCGGGCTGCGCGCTGGTCACATTACTGGGACCTGCGACAGCGGCCTGCTCCGCTGTTTTTGTAGAGGCAGCACCGGCGGCGGCAGCGGTTTGTGCAGCCTTACGCCTTATTGCCAGGCGCTGCCTCTTGTTTTTATTCGCCCTCTTCTTCTTCGCAGAGCTGGTAGCAGCTGGGCCACTCGGTTGTGTGGTGGGCGGGTGTCGAACAGGACCGGTGGTCTTGCCCTTACCCTTGCCCTTGTGGTGACTCACCACTTGCCAGCCCGCGAAGGAGGAGTCGTCTTCCCGCTTTATCTCAAATGGGCTGACGATTGTAAGGACGGGACCAGTACTAGCGTTAGCCAGCGCTGAAGTCACGTCCTTGGGGGATGGTGTGACACCTGCAGCCGGGGCCACGGCGTCGACCATCTGTATGGTTGTGGCGGCGGGAACAGCTTTCGCAGTCCCCGTCGCGGTTGGGGTAATAAGTGGGATTTCGGTATCCATGCAAGTTTAATAAGACTTCATCCCTCTGGCTTCCCACCCTCCATGGAGCCCGCATTTGGGAACGTCATACCGGACGTTAGGATTACCAGAGGGATATAGGAACGCGGGGCTGGTTTACAGCACGACTTCGGGCACCCGCTCGGGTTAACGGCCTGAGCCGAGTTACCAACTCTAGCCGTCATCCTTCGCTTGCACCCTCCGTATAGCCTTCACCTACCACATCAACAGCCGAAATAAATTTCAACTGCTGATGTGGACCCTACGTCCCTAGCCTGTGGCCCTCTGACGGGACACGGTGGCCATTTCCCCCGCTGCGGCTCACAGCGGGGGCTACCGTTTAGCGTGAAATCGGGACCAAAGAGGGCGTGTTGCCTCACGGTCACATTACCGCCAGCGCCGCTCGGCTCAACCCCCCAGGACTCCGTCATCCCCGCGTACGGCGCTCGACTGCGCAGGTCCTAGCGCAGGTGGTCAACTTCTCTTACCCGTGACTTTTTACTACGAGCCCGCGCCCACCCGACCACGCGGGGGCGTGGTGAAGAGATGTGTTCCTGGATGTGGATGTGTGCGCGCATGTGTGTACGTGTGTGTGTGTGCATGTGTAAAGTGCATGTTGCTGTGTTTCGGCTGGAGGTTTTGGTTGCATCCATTTCTGAAGGAACTGGACCAAGAACGGGCGGCAACCTCGGGAAGGATAGTCCACCAGCCTTGCCTAAGGGGATCTTCGCGACCTGCGCTACCCCTGAGGCCATTCGCCACTCCCTGCACCGGACTCAGGTGTAGGGAGTAGAAGTCAGTGCAGTTCAGAGGTGTTATGTATGAGTTGACCTGCACGGGCTTCCGCCCGTAAGAGCCGTCAAAGGGAGCATATTATACAGAGACCAGCACTGTAAGAGAGGGACAACTTGATACAAACCCTATACCAACCCGTTTGGCTAGCGTGGTATAGTAGGCCAATTCCTCCTTTCAAAGGAGAGGCCTAGTCCAGCAGTGGACTGTTATAGGCTGATGATGATGATGATGACTAATATTAAACATACTTGTTTATTAATTAAAACCAATTTTTTACTCTAAATTGACATACTTATTATTTTTTTCACTTCACTAATTTTCTCAGTTCAGCAAGACTACACAGCTAAGTGTTGCTGCTTGCTTGACAAGTGTCAAATTTGACACTTGTCACAAGTATATTCAGTCATTATTCAGTCCTAACTGTCCTAATCTAAGATGGCTGAAGCTCGTACCACCTCTTTAACGCTTATTTGAATCATTTTAGTTTTTTAATGAGAAAATTATATGTAATATATTAAAAGCATATGGTACGCTCTTCAGCTCCTTCAACTTTCTCCATAACAAACGCCACGTCGTCGATTCGATACTCCGTTTTGTCGTGAAGAAGACAAACAAACACACTTTCGAATTTATAATATGTAGCAGTATAGAATATTACTGGGAACGTCATGTTTGTTATCAGGAAACAAATATATACCCTACACATCGACGATTTATTGTGTTAAGATATTATACTATTGTTGTGTTTTTTATTTTGTGTGTAGCTTTCTTTTATTATGTAATTTGTCTGGTTGTGGCAGCAATAAATCATTTTCCATTTCATTTAGATTGTCATAAATCAATCTCAAATAACTTGATCTTTCGTGATTTTTTTCTAGGATTATAAATTGCGAAATACATTATAAAACTGTCTCGATAGTATTTTATTTTACTTAATCGGTTTCAAATGACTTGCCTTTTTATCGAGCAGGCGGAAAATTTATTAATTAATGAATGAGTAAAATTTTACAAAACATTTATCCAATCAGTGAGCCATCGCGAGATTCGCCAGTCGTGATCTAACGAGCAGCGGTCACAGCCTCTCGAAGTCATGTCACGCTGTTCCATCAGCGGACAAGCCCTGTATAACAGTCTCTAGACAGATTAATTACCTACAAGTAGTACTATAGGACTAACATGACCTAATACCCAAACTCTATAAATGAAAACCAGTAAAGATGAATCACGGACCACGGTACATCCTTTTAACGCCTATAAAATACAAATTTTGCGCCTTTATTTCGCAGTACATTGCTCTAAATTTACATCAGCGTAAACGAATGTAATGAAAACTGCTGCCATAAAACGCAATGGAAGGCTATACCTTCCGTCATAATAGATCTTGGAAAGCTTCTGTGGGTTACAGTAATTCTTGGTTTAAAACAGAAATAGGTAATTGTTTTCTTAAAATCTATTTTAGCGGGATTTCAAAAGGCGAATAGCCTAATAAATATTTTTTTTGTGTGAGATGCATGAAAGTTATGAAGATTGTGTAAATAGAGCAGAGCGTAAGATTAATGAGATAAAGCCGAAAGTGATGATGAGTGCGAAGTGAGATAATCCAGATGGATGCCGCGGTTCTACTCAGATTACTATTATCAAAACATTAGCAATGCGCTGAGTTTAATCCAATCCAATCATCTGTCTATTATAATCACTTCACTGCGTATTATACCTATTATAAAATAAAATATACTTACTATCTCTTTGTTGATATTTATCATGATTTTTTCGTTGTAGCGCTCATAGCAAGACTGGGCTTGCCTTTTGTAACAGATCGGAAAAGTTAAGCAATGCTTGCACAGGTCACCACTTGGATGTGCGATCGTGTGTGACATTTACATCTGAGTGCTACCATGCTTCGGAGAGCACGTAAAGCTGTCGGTCCCGGTTCTTGTCTAAGGATAAGGATCGTTCGGCCGTGTCGGAGGCCTTCGGATGGTCTAAAAACTCCGTCATCAGAGTTGACCACACACTCACACGAAAAACAAAAACAAATGATTTTCTTTTAAGAGTAATGGCGCTGATACACTTGAGCATTCACCTGTAATGAGCATTCTCGCGAATGTTACAAAACAAATGAGGGTGTTTTAGCGAGCATTCTCACGAGCATTCGAGCGAGCCTTAGAATAAAGATAATACATAGACTTCGCGCTACAATGGCGGATAACCCAATATATTTACTTTACTTTGACTTATAATTTTAATCTAGGGAGTAATTTTCGTAGTTTGTCACTTATTTTAACTTGACAAATGATGGGCTTACTCAGAATTAATATCGATCAAATATCGATAATGTTTACAATATCCTTAGATTTACTTTACTCAGAATTAATTTCAATAGATTGTTGATAAACTCTCGATATCGATATTTTAACGTAGGAACAGACACTTGTTTGATTTATTAAACCTGATCTGCATTTTATTATTAAGAAACGTCTTTGCTTATGTATCTTAATCTTACTCTTGAAACCAGAACATTGAGGTGCCACAGAATATTGCAGTTTCCTTTGCATGGGTGGAACATCAACTTAAGAAGTGCACAGAGTGCCGTTTTAGAGTTTTGTCCATATTTTGCCAACCTTTGTTCTCATGGTCGTTGTAATGAGTAAAATACATACATACATACATACATACATATCGTCACGCCTTTTATCCCCGAAGGGGTAGGCAGAGGTGTATTTCTACACCCACTTTTCGCCAGATATACTTTAGTCCCACTTAATAAGGGGCGAGCCTATTGCCGTACCGGGCACATTTCCAGACTCCGTGCTGCTACTGAGAATTTCGTGACAGAAAAACCCAATAACACTGCCCGACCCAGGAATCGAACCCGGAACCTCCCGATCCCACGCGCACATTTATGCCGCGAAACCAACGAGGCAGTCGTATAGGGTTTGATATCGAGTTTTCCGTCTCTACGCAAAGATGGTATTTGCATCGTGTTATCCCTTAGTCGCCTCTTACGACACCCACGGGAAGATAAGGGGTGGTGACACTTGTATTCTATGCCGTCAACCACACAATGAGTAAAAATTGGACCATATGGTAGTCTTGGAGGCCGTGGAGTCTCAAGTTGGAGGACTGACTCTTATTTTGGAGGCATTAAAACTAATTAAATGTTTTTTTTATTATTGAGGACAAAAAATCTACAACATATTGAAAACAAAATTTGTTGCAAATTACATTCGATTTTCGCTTGTAACTTTGTTATTTTACGATTAAATGCTACAGGACCAAAGTTGTAGAGAATTTAATTTGTAACTCATCATGTTTTGATTTTTTATTTGTGTGTGGCCAATAGTTTGCCACTTTTTTCAAGATGGCAGCCGCAGAACAAGGGCTGCAACCCCACAAACTTGGATTTAACTTTACACTAACCCCCCTCTTGGCCTCTGTGAAATAAAATTGTGTCCTCTGACAAATGCAGGCTTAGCCCAAACAAATGTAACATTTCAATGGACTAAAACTTCATTTGTATATTTATCTTTCTCTTACATTAGATAAAAATCATATTAAGTCAAAGTGAAGTAAATATATTGGGTTTAACCGCCATTGTAGCACGGTTTCTATGTATTTTCTATGTTGTAAGGCTCGCCAGAAAGTTCGTGAGAATGCTCGCTAAAACACACTCATTTGTTTTTCTGTTTAATGTCTGGTGAATGCTTAAGTGTATCAGCGCCATTAGTAACAAAATACATTCATTGCGATGAAACGATCGAGAATCCGAAATTGTATTTTCTTACCCAGTGAGGTCAAAATTAGTGAATAAAACTACACCAAATAAATTATGTATAATATTTGGTTTGATAACATAATATTTATTTCATATGAGAAATAAAACACGCACCTTGTATACGAGTATTTATAGTCCAACGCCGTCACCGGAAGGTAAAAGAGACGATTATTTTTAACTATCATACGAAATTCAAGACAGTATGACGTCAAAGAATGTTTTTTTCTCTTTCATCTCGTCATTTGAATTGCATAGTACTCTTTATAATTTCATGAAATAGTCTGAAATACAGTCAGCAGATGATACCACGATCATAGAGAGTTACACGTCCAATGCTGGAGCTAGTGGCGCACAAACAGAAGAGCTTAGGGAAGATATGGTTAAGCGCTTGAAAATGACCTTGACGGCAGTTTGCCAATGGGGAGATGCCAACCTGGTCAAGTTTAATGCAACAAAAACCCAGGCGTGTCTGTTTTCTTCTAAACGTAGTGCGTTCAAAATGTCTCCAACATTCCGGAATGTATCTGTGCCATTAGCTGACCACCTTGAGCTTCTTGGTATTACACTCACCCCGACTCTCAATTTTGGCTCATTTATTGAGTCGAAAGCTGCAAATGCGTCAAAAAAGCTCGGAATATTGGCCAAAGTGAGACGATACTTCACGCCGGGACAACGGCTAAGTCTATACCAAGCACAAGTCCGATCCTGTATGGAGTATAGTTCTCATCTCTGGGATGGATCGGCCAAATACCAGCTTGAGACACTTGACTCAATAGAGAGAAAAGCCAGGAGGCTCATTGGTGATGAAGAAGTTACCTCAAAACTTCAAAGCCACAGAACACCGACGACGAGTTGCTGCTTTATCGGTATTTTACCGTATACATTTCGGAGAGTGTGAAGCGGAACTGCACGATTTAATCCCCTCATCCCCTTTCCACTATTGGACATCCAGACGCACTGCCCAGCGCCATCGGTACATGGTCAATATTCCAACCATACGTACAAAATATTTTGCTTTCTCGTTCATCACGCGCGCTGCAAAACAATGGAACTCCCTGCCAGAATCTGTGTTTCCCGATCAGTACAATTTGGGTGTCTTCAAGACGTGAGTGAATAGGCATCTTCTAGGTAAGCGTGCTACATCCTATATCGCATCATTGCTTACCATCAGGCATGATAGTAGTCAAACTTTAACCTATATTTACGAGAAAAAAACAATATGGTATCTATTATTTAGAGAGCGTTCTACGGATTTTATTTTTGAAGTCATACATATATACACTCCTATTTGAGTTGTCAATCAACACGCCGAAGATAAATCAAAGTCAAAGTCAAAATCATTTATTCATCTAGGTCACAAGGTGACGCTTATGAACGTCAAAGTTTAAAATTAATTACTTAATGCTTCTACATTTACATTTATTCTGACAGGTACCTAATGTTCACAGTGTTCTTTTGAGGTTAGCTTTATGCTTCCTAAAGAGTTATGCAATACCCGAAACAGGTAGAAATTTGATGGAACAAGGTCAGGGCTATACGAAAAATGCATCAACACATCCCAGCCAAGCTCTCTCAATTTTTGCTGTGACTATAGATGAGTGCGGTCTGGCGTTGTCATGGTGGAACACGACGCCGTTCCTATTCACCAGCTCCGACCGGTTTTTCTCAATAGCTTTTTTTTAAATTCATCAGTTGCTGACAGTAGAGGTCAGAATCGATAGTTTTACCCGGTGGCAAAAGCTCAAAGTGGACGATTCCTTTTCAATCCCACCATACACATAGCATCACTTTGTTCCGAGTCAGGCCAGGCTTTGCCACGGTCTGTGAGGCTTGTCCATGCTTTGACCATGATCTTTTTCGCACATTCATATCGTAAGTCACCCATTTTACATTACCCGTAATCAACCGTTTAAGAAATGGTTCGGAATTGTTACGTTTCAACAAAGAATCGCAAATGGAAACACGTTGCATTAGGTTTCTCTCAGTGAGATCATGTGGTACCCAAATGTCAAGTTTTTTCTTGTACCCAGACTTTCGTAAATGACGTAAAACTGTTTTATGATCGAAATCGAGTTCTTCAGCAATGTCGTAGCTACTAATATGTCGATCTTGCTCCATTTTCTCAAAGATGGCACTGATTTTATCTGGCTTCCAGGGCGAACATCATCTTTCACACTAAAATTTCCAGACTTGAAACGCTTGAACCACATTTGTGCTACTCTTATTGATACCGCATTAGGTCCGTAAACCGCACAAATTTTATTTGCTGCGTTCGTCGCATTTTTACCTTCTTTGTAATAAAACTTTAAAATGTACTGATTTTTTTCATCACATACGTTCATTTTGCTTGCTTGAAAAACAATTGAAAAATGGCGGGAACTAGTTTATGTTTTTATTTATTGCATCCTCAGAATGTCACATTCAATTCACATTTAATGGTATTAACTGGCTGGCAGTTACATTCAGTACAGCTAGAGGTTTGATTAAATATTAATTGACATTCAAAATACGAAAACACTTTTGCCTCGACCTATTAAAACCTGTACAGAATATCAAATAGCCTCATTGTCATAATTTTATTATTTTTTATATGGATTACATAAAAAAAGGAATGTTTACTGTATCAATATAGAATTTACATGCTGAATCGAACACCAGATCATATTATATGCATAATACGGTTACATTTTAAATAAAATGATCAATACTAGACGTAGCCCTACTCCTTGTCTTATATTTAAAATAAAATGTTTTCAGTATCTTTAATTAAATTATATATTAAACCTAAATTCATATGATTTTTTTGCCCCAACTGAATATGATCATTCCATATTAAAATTTAAGCTTTTTTGAAATGCTCTTTAAAACTAAGATAAAGAAATGTTACATATTTTCCGTTGATATAAAAAAAATCGTATCTAAAGGCGATGGCTGTAATGTGCACAGATATGGTCCCGTTTCGTCTAAAGATCAATATTCAGGTAAGTATGTATAATATATGCATATAATGCAATTGTAGGGGTTTAATCTAATTTTGGCTGGTATATAAGGATGTTTCTTACTCTTCCATGAGAAAACTAGTGAGCAGATATTTTTTTTATATTCGCAGTAATATAGCCTGATAAGCGCCCCCCCCCCCTCCCCCCACGCAGGCGATGTTGTGGGTAAAAGCTATCAAAGTAAGATAATGTATTTGATCTAAATTTTAGACTAAACGCTGTAGGTTAGCTGGTTTTAAGTTCAAGTAGTTACAGTCAAAATCATTATAGCATGCTCTGGCTCTCGGCTAACGCGAAAACCGTGTGCCAAATGCTTATTACATCGAGAGACCAATTTGGACTGCCAATTGGGCTTTGACTTCTAATTGGGTTTGACCAGTCTAGTATTTGAATAATGGCAAATTTCAACACGATGTTGTAGATTTGAGGTATGTTAACATTTTTAAATGAAACCTTTTAACAGTGCATACATTCTCCGTTTTTGTCAAGTAATCCAAACGTTAGATAAACAAGTGTAATAAATGATTTTTCTAGACTGAATTTTAGCTATGACATCTTATAGTGCACACTACTGTTTGCAAAAATCCAAGTGTGCTCTATTGCAGCATTGTCGGACGGTAATCCAAGAGACCGTAAAATATTGGTCGCAGGACCAATGGGTCCTGCGACCAATATTTTACGGTCTCTTTAAGTTGAGTCATTACTCAACTTATTATTAAAGGCACAGGAGTGAAAAACCGTCAATTTACTGATTCTGTTCATATAATAATTTTCCATTCATAAATCCTTAATTATAATTTTTTTTAACGTCTCAGTAATCGAACCAGATCCCATGACCCGCAGTCACTTTAGAATAGCAAGAAACCGTATAATCTAAAAATTTTATGAGTCTTAGGCCCGATTTTTCAATCCTCAGATAAACAACCAGATAGTATTTATTCTGAGGATAGCGTAATATTGCGTTTTTCCTTGGTCAGATAGGGTTTATTCGTCGAATAAATCACCTAACTAAGGAATTAATTTAACTGCCCTAACCTAATATATGTGTATATTTATAGGTATATATTATAGTTTATTTGCATATATATGTAAATATCTAGTTTATTTATTTATTGTATATAAGTATTGGTTTGTTATAACTTAAGTATTGTATGTACAATATGTATTCTATGTTTTATACTCATAATATGTATAATTGTATTGACATAATTCGTTCGATTCTTTTATCTACCCACTAAGACACTATTCCACTAAGTACACCGTAACCCACACAATTGTATTTTTATTGTATACCTTTTCCAAACTAGGTTGTCTGGAAGAGATCGCATTTTGCGATAAGACCGCCCTTTTGTACAACTAGTTTTAAGTTTATTTTACTATTGTAATTCTGTTTGTATACTGGTGTACAATAAAGTATTAATCTATCTATCTATCTATCTGCCCGATCCTCGGTCAGATAGCCGCTTATTTGACTGTTAAGTTGACGTTGAGATACATTTGGTTGCATTTTGGGCGTGGTTTATATTACGAAATATGGAAAATATGGTCATTTTTCATATTTTTGACTACGCAACAATCGAAGAGGAGGCTATTATAAACGAATCGGTATATTAATCGACCTAGAAGGTGATAAAGAGTTGTAAGGCCGCGGGGCGATCATTTTAATACCTATATTGGATTCAATGGAGAGCTGATATTATGAAATAGTGAAATAAATCAGATAGCATGTATTTCAAACATTTATTATACCTAATACATAAAATTTATTTATGGCATAAAATACATACTTATACCAAAATTTACATCATAATACTAATTAACAGTAATATATTATTACGTTCATAAGTCTTAAATGGTACTTAAATGTAAAGGTGTCCTGTTATGTTAAAACATATGCCCAAAATTCTTTCTTTGGTCATGCTGGGAACGTTGGCTCGTTTTTGAAGAGACGATTTCTTAGACTCTCGTATTTAAGGTTTAATTTTTGGCACTAACGGTTATTTGTAGACACACCACATGAATTAGAAGCACTTTCTATCTTTCCACGCACATTCCTTGTCCTGATTAGTTACCGCATCAGTCGTTTTCATTTCTATAATATACTTGTATTTTTCTATTAAACTTACTAGTAGATGAATGTCTTTAATCTCGCATTCAAATTTGAGGAACGCTGGCATTGTTATTATAATATAATTTGATTGAAAACGAACAGCACAACACTCACAAATTCCGCGAAAATACCAGTCCAAACATACATAAACAAACAGAACCCCGAAATAATGATAACCATCATTTTGACAGTTAGAGCAGGACAAGCAATAAAGCTTCTGTTTCCTGTCCTGCTCTAAATTCCTGTTCTGCTCTTACATGCACTTTTCTGATATATTTGTTTCACCTCTCTGAAGTTAGTGACGGATACGATGATGTTATTCGGTCAGATAGTTGCCCACGGAATAAAAGACTATTGAAAAATTGACACAAGTTTAACGAACTGTTATACAGCCCAATAAATTTATCAGTGGAATACTTATTCATCTCTTTATCTAAGGATTGAAAAATCGGCCCTTAGACGACAATGAACATCATAACTGTTGAACTAGGCACATAGGTATATGTCAAATGGTACAAGTAAATCTAAAGATTTGTATGACTGACATAGGTCTCGCTAATACTGCTGCTCTTCCCGTAACCGAGCTTTATCCTATTCAAATTATTCTTTAAAGTTTTCTCATCTAATCATATGACATGGATGATATAATACGTGCTTCCAGTGTGATGAAACAACGTGAAATTATACGCTCTTCTTAAAATATATACTAATTACATTTAGTGTTATGTTATTATGTTATATTATCTGTGCAATGTCGTCTAAAATTAAAATTGCAGGCCTCGCGAGGTAAAAGTGGTTGGCATATTTAATAAATATTTAAACTCGTTCTTTATATCCCTCTTATTTACTTTACAAAATCGTGCACCGGATTATTCTAGAATCCAAACAGTAGCTTGAGAAGTAAGAATATTGTTTTCAAAGACTGAATATCACACTCATCTCAAAAGATCGAGAATTTCTTTACCAGTACAAATAAAAAATAAACTCATGTTTGCGTTACCTACTTTTTCTTTTCGTTGGAAATAGAAATTTGGCAATAATAGTTATCGCCAAATTTCTATATTCCTGTTTCTGTTGGGTATATTCAAATTAACAAAATCCGTACATTTTTGGTTATGTTCAGTGTTTATCTTACTTTTGCGTACCTACTCTATTATTGAATGGAGTTTTTCAAACTAGCGTGATCACAAAATTATTAACTTTGCTCTTTAAATTTAATATTTTTCAAACTTTCGTGAATGTCAAAATAACAATATAATATTACGGGGAAATGTTTCCAATATGACGAGAACGTTAAAGTTATGCGACTTCCAAACTGCGGCCTCAGTGCACATGAGGATATTGCAGCTGCGTGTTTCGATTTCATTCTATCCGTCCAAGTTGGTAGTCGTTGAACTGTTGGTAGCCGCCACGATACGTACTTCTATCACAGCCGCGTGGCTTTCACATAACTCAGTTATAGATTAGAGACGCCGTCGCAAAAAAAAAATGCTTTCAAACTTTTGTGATTTACATACACACATAGTAGATATTATTTGTGATGGATCTTAATCGCTTCATAATTTGAAAATAAAGGTGATATTATACCCTGAGATGGCTGGCATAGGGTGTGCCAAAACGTCAGAGAAAATAGAAAAGCTTACATCAGAATTTTCAAATAATTACGCAATTGGGATCCGTATCACAAATATTTAGGTGTATATGACACTCGTTAAGTACACGATACAGTATTCATGAAATTAAAAAAAAAACTATTTTATTTCTTTGTCTTATTTTGTTTTAGCCAAAAGTTGGTGCTACATTGTAATATTAAATTCTATTCATCTAGTATTCCAGTTGAATGTAAAATGTTTAAGGTCACACAAATTAAACTACTTTACTTAAGCGGATTCCCACTTAGTTCATAAACAAAAGTTTGAGGGTCATTGAGAAACTCAGTCTCATTTGTTTATAACATCTTTGTACAAAAGTGGTAGTTAACAAGCATAAATAAGTAGTCCTTGAATGTTAACTAAATTGTTAAATTATGTATGGACCTGTTCTCACTTATGCCCTTACCCTTCTCATAGTAAGAATAGAGCCGTACCACAGTGGGACAGTTTATATACAGAGCTGATGAAGATGATGATGTACTATACCATAGAGAAAATTGGCGATGTAGTAAACTATTATATTATTGTAAGATAGCTTAGCGGATTAAATGGCCCTATTATAGTTTAGCACTGTGCTGGTTTTAGTATGTGTTCGACCTCAATACAGGATAAAACTTTTGTGTGCTTCATGTAGTTGCTTACCTATAGGTTTACGCCTGTATTCCTGAAGGGGTAGGCAGATGTGTAATATTATACCCACTTTTCGCCATTTTGTGAATTTTAGATCTCACGTAATAGGGGGCGAGCCTATAGCCGTTACCGGACATGGCCAGACTCCATACTGCTACTGAAAATTCGGAAAAAACTCAGTAACACTCTCGCTTGACCCGGGAATGGAACACGGGAGGCGGGACCTACCGATCAGCAGATGCATACGCTATCCACTGGACCACGGAGGCAGTAAATATTTGCTTCTGGTCTGGATATTTTCTTTTCTCCATTGATTATATAGTTGAAAAGTACGAGAAAATAGAAAAAGAGAGATACAAAATAAATTGCTATTATTGTTCATGTAAAACACCCTTCGAAGTTATATATCTGGCATATAAATGGCTGATAGGCCACTAGAATATTCTATCAGTCATTGCCAGTGCCGATCGGCTATCACAACCAGTGCACGAGTGGTTTTAGTAGTGGTTTAGTAGTGAAAGAAATCAAGAAACTTTGCGTGTATTACCTGATATTAAAAAATAAAGAGAAATAAATGAGGTTAATAAATGCATGTACCAGCAATAAGCAAATCACAAACGTTTCTCTATTTTCAACAAAGTGAAAAGTGTATTACTTTTCACTTTGTTGAAAATAGATTTCAATCTAAATCTCATTGCAATACCACAATTATGTTAAGATTGAAAGCTGCTTAAACGTGAGTAAAAACAGTTGAAAGCCACTAGGTCCAGTAGAGCCTGTTTTCTTCCAAAGATAAATTACTTTTTATAAGCTTTTTCCTTGAGAAAATTATCTTATACCAGGTTCAAATGCCGCCTTTAGAACAAAACCTTAGACTAGAAACTTAGACAGAGACTTCACTAAGTGCAGCTAACTCTTATGTAAATTGGCATGTAATTTTATGTTTTCTATTAATTACGTTTAATTATTTTCGGCCATGTGCTTTCTGATATCTAATTAAACTACTTGTTTATTTGAGAGCGGTTTATTGTTGCAATAGTTTGTTACAAAGCTATTACCGCATAGGTAGGTGGTCGCAAGAGAATTTGCTTCAGAACCGTGGCCCTGCAGTTGATTTGATTTATTCATGTGAACATATAAGTTGACAGAGTTACCTAAAACTATCGCTTTCGTGGTGAAAACGGTCTTGTTGGTTAACCGACTAAGTTGTGGCTTATGTATGTACCTACCTATGGCTTACGCTGTATCATATGTGTTATATGTATGTAATTGATGCTCAAATAAAACACCAATTAAAAAGTGTTAATATTTTTAGACTACCTTTCACCGATCGTTTGGTCTGTCGCATACTCTTTACCTTCCTCATGAATCACTACTATTAGCTACTAATATTTGTTTTATATTGTGTACAGGAGGTATTCCTACTTACCACAAATAATTACGTATTATAAAACAAAGTATGGCACACTTTCTCAGGTATGGCAGAATCCTTCTTAAAATTTAAAATACCTGCTTTAAAAAATTGGCTACCTATTCTCAACAGATTTTCCATTAAATTAGGTGTTTAAATTAAGTAATCGAGTAGGTGAATCGGACGATACTGAAAAGGGTGCCAAATAAGGAGGAATTTTGTCGACAATTGCTGTAAGCAGTTTCCTTATTATTTTCTATCTGATCCTACATAGCTACGTATTCTTTTTGACGTTACTTTCGCGACTTGATGGAGCTCATTTGTCAGAACTGTTTTCCGAAGAAGTAACGAGACTCAGTTTTAAAAGTTTCAATTCTTTTCGAAACATTGTAATCATGAAATTGCTGAGATTAAGATAAAAAAAAAAATTACGTCAATCTTGCACTTATTACTTGATTTTTCTTAAAGGCTAAGAGATTGGCCATTCCTTTGGAATATACGTAATTCAAAAACGGTAAAAATGGGTCTTTTCGTTTCAAGCGTTGCGTCGGGCAATAGGTACTGCATAATCTTAGTTTCGTTCTTAGTGGGTATCAAAAGGGTTGTTAGCAACGTGAAGCTGGGAGAAAAGGCCACCTAATTTTCGGTTAAGCCACAGAGTAGGATAAAAGAAAATAGCTAGTTGTGCAGTTTTAATCAGAACACGCTGGGGTCGCCATCTAAAGAATAAACGAAATATCCCTTATACATATTATCATAAAGAATATTTGGGATTTACACCGTGTATGTAACCAAGTGTGCGCGTTAATCCCTTTATTTATCTACATTAGAATTTTGGGTAATGCGTGCTTGTGCGGGACAACACGCTTAGTCGCTTACACAAAGTGCTGAATTATGCAATAAAAGACCAAATTAAATGTTTGCTGTACTTAAGGATATCTGATGCTCAGGGACTTCTTTGCAAATTAGACATAAATGTGATCGTAACAACGGTTAGCCAAACATAGTAAACCGTGCTTTATTAAAAGCGCAAGAAAGGGAATGTAGTTTTTGTAGGTAACCCACTCTGTTAAAAATACCTTTCAAAATATACAATACTGATTTTATAAACGTATCCAAGTACCTATAAGTGAGCGCAAAATAGCTAGTAAGTTTAAACTTATAATTTCATCGCTCATCATTTAGGTACATAGAGTTACGAATTACCCAAGATTCATCATTCATCCATACCAACAAAACATCGATAAAAAATACACGCAGCGGATGAAACAGTGTAAAAAATAAGACACATTTTCTCAAAACACTTTTTTATTATTTCTGTTTTTCAACTAAAAGCAACAATCACTTTGGCTCAAATCAATCGCGTACATTCGCCTGCTGATAGACATTTCGTGATTTAATGTTTTTAAACCAACTGCTAAAATAAAAAATCACAATAGATTATTCGCTTTTCATTTTCCGCGCTAAAAGAAAGACTGTTCTGTATAATTCGGTAGTAGAGTATATCTTGTAGGTACATCAACTGGTCTCCTGTTGGTGAAGGGATTAGTGATTTTTGCGTGTAAGAGTACCTACTAACAGACGTAATACAAACTTTCGCGTTTATGATAAGAGGTAGAAGAATTTATTTGATTATACGCTTCAGAGTTTTTCGAACGATCAGCCTGTGACGGGAATGGTAGCAGCTGAGCGAAATTTGCATTATAAATCGACGGGAAGTCTCGTAGGCATATACGCTTACATGAGTCAATTAGCTCACAACGCTTATAAATCTGGATTACCTCTTAATGGCCGTGTGAACCAATTTCTACGCGAATTAAATTTAAGGTATCTTAGAAACGATCTAATTCTCGTTAATAAATCATGATATGTCGATGTGTTAGATATCATTACTTAGTAGAGTTTCAAGAAGAATTTATATTATTCTTCATATATCTAGAAGTGTCGGTACTTGGGATAGAAGCTACGTATAGCTTCAAGAACTGATATCTGAATATGCTTACTCATACTTCAATACACATAAAAGTGTGTCAATCAAATTTAATCGCGAGATCGCACACAATATAATACAACATTAAATGTGGTCGAAAGCTCAGTAAAGTAAATTATCGCAACTAAGACCCACTAAATAATATTGTATGATGACATAAAGCTTATAGGTGCTAAGTACAATACTTTACTCATATTACTTTTAGGTAGGTATATCTGTTACCAATCGCTGTATGAAAGAGCGTGCATACCTTAATCGCTGGCATAAAAATCGAGCACTGATATTTAACAGTATTTTTTTATAAAATCGCACAGAAACGACCGAATACTCACTGGGAGGTTGAAAAGGGTGCAAAGTGGCGTAGATTTAAAATAGCTCGTACTTAGAATATAAATGATGTACCTTAACACGATTAGAACGTGGAATGAATTAGTATTCGAGGAAATTAGAAACTAATTTATCACGATCATGTTCAATATACAGTTTCGAAAAAGCTGCAAATTCTTCAATGATTCAACAAAATGAGTTTGAAGATTATCTCGTTGATTCAACAGTATAAGGTTACTTGCATTATATGCCGCGAGATATTTCGCAACTTCGAGAATTGGTACCTAAATTAATCAGACTACCTTAGTGCATTAAGACAAAGCTGCGCTATTACATTTTGATAGCTCAAGTTCTTTATGAATAGTATAAAGGTATTATAGCGCTCATAGCGAGACTTGGCTTGGCGTTCGTTACAGATCAGCAAAGTTAAGCAACGCTTGCACAGGTCGCGATTAGTATGGGTGACCACGTGTGGCATTTACATCTGAGCGTCTCAGAGTAAGAATCGTTAGGTCATGTCGGAGGCCTTCGGGTGGTCTTCAAAACTCCGACACTAGAGTTGGCCACACACTTACACGAAAAACAAAACAAAAACAACATCAAGGTGGCAGTAAGGTATTTTTATAATAATGTACCTATGTGCGTGCGCTGAAAACAGAGTGCACATAAATAAAAACCATACAAGACCCTTTTTGAGAGCACGCAGTCACCTTAAGATGAGAAGAAGCTAGGCTGCTGCAGGCCGTAGTATGTATTTTGTAGCCTTCACTTTCAGATACAAACTTTATCTCTTGCTATATTCTATAAAAAATATAACGAAGGCTGCCAGCTACTTACTATGAAATAAGCTTAGCCTTGATGCTTGTATTACTTCAAAATACTCTATAGCAATAAAACACGCCAAAAGGTGTAAAAACTTCAATCTGATTATACGAACTTCGTTGACGAAATAGATTTTCTTTCTTTATGAAGAAGTCATTTTAGTAAAAATCTGTGAGTAAAGTTTAGAGCATTTTATAAATCGTGTCATAAAATATGGCGTTGTGAACTTAAGTGAAGTTGGCAAAGTTGTTTTATAGCGTACGCGATGCGATAGGTGCGGCGCGCCTCCGTTTGCCAATGAGTAGGAAAGTTACAAGACCATGTATGGATCTTATATATGTAACAGTACAGATGTACTCGATGATAATTTATGGATTTTAAATATTACATTTGCAACCAAATGTTTACTTTTTAAGACGAATTTAGGCACATAAAGGCCTTCAAGTAATAGCGAGGTAGAGAATAATATACTCCGCGTTGCTTTCGTTGGGCAGCTATGTGTCCAACAGGGACTACTTTTACAGCATTTAACAGTCCACTGCTAGACTTAAGCCTCTCCTACGTTGCTTCATAATATCACTGCGATTGAATAGGAGGTTTTGACCTATTAAACCTGGCCCAACGGGTTGGTGTAGGGTTTGATGTCGAATTTGCCGTCACTTCGCAAATTATTTCTGTTTTCCTATCACTCACGGTCACCCATGGAATGAAATGGGATAGCGAGATTTTGTATTCTTAATTAGTCACCTCACAAAGTCTGTACTGCGTTACTGTATCGCTACCAAAACATGCAAAAAGCACACATAAAGCAGTTGAATAACCTAATAACACATTACACAAGCCAGCAAAACACTCCGTAACTTGCGACACTCGCGTGCTCCATGCACTCACACTCTCCCACCGGTCTAACGAGCCAATTAATATAAACATTCAGATAACGAGGTTTACGTGAAAATCAAGGCTTGCCAGAAAAATGGTAATGCATGCGGTGACCCGACCTAACCAACATTAATTAAATAACGCCATTACAACCAACTTTCGATAATTGAAAATACAAATTTAATGGCCACGGGTATTTTAAATTATGGTTTGTATAACCTTTTAGATACCTACATACTTTAATTTTGTAGTTATTGCCTCTAATAAGTAAAACATATCTACAGATAAATTTACGGCAATGCAGTCTAAAATTGTAGCATAGATAAAAAAAGTCAAGTTAAAGTTTAAAGTGTAGAGTTTTCCAATCCTCAAACGGAATAAAAGTAGCGTTTTTTTTTCTTAGGTACATCTTGCAATCGGTTTTGTCAACCATTAGCAGATTGGTTGCAGGAGATGTCGTTTGTGAGGTTCATTCTTCCAGCGAAGAATCTGCCTCTCCTGATAAGGTATTTATTTGGCTATCGCAAAGTCCCAAATATGGTGGCGTTTGAGTCGTTTCTTTTCTGGTGATTTGCTTAAGGCCGAGGCCAAACTGTTGTTATGTGCCTGTATTCGGTTTTGGTAAGATTTTATTCTGTGCTCTATTTCTTCTTTGACAGTTTTCATTATGTAGATGCTCATGTAATTCTGCAGTTTTGATAAACCATGGAGCATTTGTGATGGTTCTGAAAACTTTATTTTGGAATCTCTGTAAGATTTCTATATTTGAATTTTTAGCTGTGCCCCATAGCTCGACACCGTACGTCCAGACTGGTTTTAAAATGGCTTTGTATACAGGGTGGCGCTACCATAGGGGCACTTTTTAAACAGAGGCATAGCGTACAACATTTTGAAGCCTTGTACCAAAAATCAATTAAATCGGTGCAGTAGTTTAGCCACAGTATCGATTTTAAGTTCCGCAATTTTTGCACATGCTTTGAATTCCACACAGCTGATACAAAACGGTCAACGGCCCTACATTGCACGCCCCGACTCGCTCCGACGCGACGCCTCGACGTCATCCGAAGTTAGGCTCAGCGCAGATAAAACGGAGCGCAGCGGAGAGGATTTTATTAACGCACTTGAAAATAAACTATATTTTTTTTTACAATAAAGTGCATAAATGCTGGAACCTGACAAAAAACATTCGCGCGTCCTCGAAGATATGCGGGAATCCTCGCGCGGCGTCGAGTCGGCGCCCGCATCGTAGTGAGTCGCGGCGCGCAATGTACGGTCGTTGACCGTTTTGTATCAGCTGTGTGGAATTCAAAGCATGTGCAAAAATTGCTGAACTTAAAATCGATATTGTGGTTAAACTACTGCACCGATTTAATTGATTTTTGGTACAAAGCTTCAGAATGTTGTACGCTATGCCTCTGTTCAAAAAGTGCCCCTATGGTAGCGCCACTCTGTATAAGTATTTTGTTGTCGAGTGATACTTGTGAAGTGCCTCCTAGGAGCCAATTAAGTTTTCGGAATACTATATATAGTTCATCGCGTTTCTTCTCTATATGTTGCCTCCACGTTTGTTTTCTGTCTAGGTGTATGCCGAGGTACTTAGCTGATACACTATGTGGAAGTGTGTCGCTTCCAAAAGTAACTGGTGCACAGTCATCTTTTCTCAGAGAGATTGTTACATGCAACGACTTGCTGGCGCTAGCCTTTATTTTCCAGTCATTCATCCATTTGTGCACTTCATCGAGATGACTCTGTAATGTTAGCGAGGCTCTAAGAGGATCTTTGTTATTGCACAAGATAGCTGTATCGTCAGCGAAGGTGGCACAAAGTACTTCTTCTGTAATCGGTAGATCAGATGTGTAGATCAGATAGAGAGTTGGTCCTAGGACAGAGCCTAGGGGTACTCCAGCATGTATGTCGTGGAATTTAGAGAAGGAGTTGTTTATTTTCACACGAAATATTCTGTCCTCTATGTATGACTTCAATAGGACATACATGCTATGTGGAAGTAGTTTTTTCAGCTTATATAGCAAGCCCTGGTGCCAGACTTTGTCGAATGCCTGCTGTACGTCTAGAAATGCAGCGGAGGAGTATTCCTTACTTTCTAATGCCTCTCGTTTCTTATTTACTACTCTATGTACCTGTTCTACGGGTGAATGACCTACTCTGAATCCAAATTGGTGTTGTGGGATGATGTTGCCGTCTTTCAGTAAAGTATTTAGTCTACATGAGAGGACTTTTTCAAATAGCTTTGACATAAGGGGCAGTAAGCTTATTGGTCTATAAGAAGATACTAAATGTGGTGATTTGCCTGGCTTAGGGATCATGATGATTTCCGATATCTTCCATATACTAGGATAATGACCAGTCCTCAGAATTCCATTGAAGAGTTGTGTAATGAAAATTATGCCTTTTCTAGGTAGTTGACGTTGGATTTCAGCTGTTATTAGGCAATATCCAGGAGCTTTATGTAGTTCAAGGCACTTTATCATACCCCAAATCTCTTTAGGTGAACAACACCGCAATGGCAAACTAAGTTGTAGTTCTGTCTCCAAATAGTTGAGTACTTCGGTATGGGTTGATGAGTCTCCCAAGTTAGGAATGAACACCTCGGCTAGGAAGGTGCCAAAGGCTTCAGCGCGTTCTTCGTCTTTTCTAGCCCATTTATTACCCACTTTAAGAGGGTAGTGTGCTATCTGCGGCGCTGTTTTTCTTCACTTTACAGCATTCCAAAGCGAGTATTCATTTCTTGCTTTCGCATCCAGATTTTCAAGTGTATTCTTAAGGGTCTTATTTTCTATTTCTTTTATGTATCGCTTAAGGTCTGCAGCTGCTCTGTTAAAGTCTCGTTTATCATAAGGATGACGACTGCTATGCCACACTCTTCTTAATCTCCTTTTTTCAAGAACCATACTTCTTAACTCTTTTGGAATATGTTTCTTCGTTGACTCTTCAGGTGCTGGTGTACACAACCATGTAGCGGTCTGTATGAGATTGATAATATTTAGAGCAGCTTCATCAATGTCATTTTTGATCTTAAGTGCTATTTTTAGATTCAAGTTTGCCTCGATGTACTCTCTGAAGGCTCGCCAGTCTGTTTTATTATTGTACAGCTTTTCTTTCGGTGTTTTGTGTAGAAGTGTAGTGTGGCTATCAGTGGTGTGTGGTCAGAGCTGCTGTTTAAGCAGCTTTTTGCACATAAGTGCATATTGGAGAGGCCTTTGTACACGAAAAATTCCAATAAGTCCGGCAGTTTATTAGCGTCCGTGGGCCAGTATGTGGGTTCGCCTGTACTCAGAATACGTAACTTATTTTTGTCTAGGCTGCTTTTTAGTTCTTTCCCTCTAGGTAGCGTCAGTCGTGAGCCCCAGTATGTGTTTTTAGCATTCCAGTCCCCACCACATAGGGCCTAGGAGAAGGTGGTAAGTCCTACGGACGTGAGCAACTCCGTCCCCCAAAATAAAAGTAGCGTAAACTACAAATAATCATGCTAAAAATTTTACTACTGTGGGAACTTTATGTTTAAAATCTACACACATGACAATTGTTCCTTTCCAGCTTTCCTCTTTTTATTATTTTTATTACCCTATAAATATGACAATATTTATTACGCACGTACCTAATTGGCTATGGAAATCATTTCTTACCATGTCAATTGACAAAGTAGTCAGCGATCCGGACATTTGCCACAAATACAATCGTTTTGTTGTTAAAAACGATGTTTAATAAATATAACAATGAAATATAAATACTCTGTTAGTTATACATATAGCAAATTCGTGTAAACTTTTATTTAATAAGCGTAATTGCCTACGGCAGGGTTACATAAAGTACTAATGTGCCTATTAAATACAATACTTGTCAGGCATATGTTTAATGTTTTTCTTTGTAAAGCTAGTGGTATGTACTGGAGGCACTTACGTAACCTTAAGTATATAAGTTAGGTACACGTCCTTACCAGCTTGGGCTTCTTTCAATATAGGGAACCGTAATATATTCTGGTTGGTAGAGTTGCCAATATTTTTGTTCATCATTATCTGCTTTGTTCAATGTCTAATGTATTTATGATTTCTACGACCCAAATGTTATTTAGGCTATCATAATAAGATACCGAAACAGTACACATGTTGTTATCAGCAAGAAAACCGAAATTAACCACTACAGACAATCAAGTAAATAGGGAATAAATCGTTTAACACTTGTACATAAGCTGCTATCAACAAGTATATAGCTGCAGCTATTGAATTTTATCACTTTAGAAGTCGTCCACAATAGCTTACTAAAAGAAGGTATTATTATAATGCAAAGTATGCTAAGCAATTAAGTAACAATATAGTCAATAAAATAAACTTAAATATTACTCCAAACTGGTTTGTATCGTATTTAAGCCACGCAAAATAAGAATTCAGTTATCATTTTTATCCGGTCGTTGTTTTATACGTACATTCATATTTATACTTGACGTTCATGATTTAAGGCAGTATTCATGCCAAAACATAGCTTACGTTTATGGCAAACGGCATAAACATAAGCTACACAATTTAATAGACTGACACTTTGTAGTGATATAGTGAAGAGTATTTTTGGTATGGTACACTTACTTTGAAATATACTTCACAATATGTGTTTTACGATTTACTTCAAAATGTTGTAGTAGATATTTATGATTTAGAGATTAAGCACCATTTTTGTGTTTGGAGTGAAATAGTTTTTGTGTTTGATCTTAAACATATACCTCTGGTCTTCAACCAACTGAAACATGGAGTTTAGGATAGATTGTAGGGCTATGAGACGAGCCTAGGAGCAACTCACGCCATTATTTTCAAGCTTTAAAATAGCTACTTGTTACGCTCCTTATTCCAAACTCTCTAAACTCTTATGCCATAGCGGTCTCTACAAACATTCAAATAACAAATCCGAAGAACACCTTAAGTTGGATTAAAAACTGTTTTACAGAAAAAATATTGTCTCGTGTTGAAATCGAACCTTGACACGCAGCGTAATCCAAAGTTTTTTGTTTGCCTTTTACTAACATGTTTAATTTTCCTTTATTTGTCATAAATAAACAAGTTTGCTTATTTTTATTTGCAGTGGCAAAGCGGCCATTTAACTCATTGCTGGAACGCAAAACCATGCGAGACACAATAGATTATTAATCGTGTTTATTATTCAGCCTCATAGTTCAGTCTACGTAAACCCTTGTTCCTCTGTCACTGACTAAACTAGGTATCGTTTTCGTAACTCAAGACTAATTTGACAAATCTCAGACGATATTGATTGTTAGGTCGCTTTACGGATTAATTTGATACCTGTCTCTCGAACCTCACTTAACAGAGCCATTTTAAATGTTTTAATCCCATATGCGACTGCCTCGTTGGTATCGCGGCATAAATGTGCGCGTGGGATCGGGAGGTCCCAGGTTCGATTCCTGGGTCGGGCAGTGTTATTGGGTTTCTCTGTCACGAAATTCTCAGTAGCAGCACGGAGTCTGGAAATGTGCCCGGTATGGCAATAGGCTCGCCCCTTATTACGTGGGACTAAACTATATCTGGCGAAAAGTGGGTGTAGAAATACACCTCTGCCTACCTCTTCGGGGTTATAGGCGTGAGACTATGTATGTATGTAATCCCATATTTTTTTAAACACGCTGTGAGGCTGTATGTTCTCTTCATGCTCGTGTCGTTCTTTTCATGACTGAGGATCATTACTACCCCGCTGGAACCCAATTTTCTCATTAACATTGCACCACTATTTTTGCCTGTCGAGAATAGCATTTTGAAATGTAGAAGTGTTTAAAACTGACACGATCTGGTTAGATCATCTTATGTTACTACTTCCTTTTGTCCGCTTGCCGTCGAGGCTAGGTGTCGGTATCTGTAAACATTTTTGCATTTAGACGTAATTAGTAGCTACAATTTCAATAATTCTTACCTTACTTTTGCTCTTCTTAAATAGTTAATTACCTCTTGCCAATCGGTTAAGGAAAACTTTAGTAGGGAACTTGTCTGAGAGTTCTCCTGAATTTCCTTGAAAGACATGAAGACTGCCAAGCCGCACTAGATCAGCATAGTGGTCTATGACCATGTCCTTCTCATGATGTATTAATAGCTATGGCCAGTCGTGGATAGTTTATATATAGAACTGATGATTTATAGCTGAGTTGATTGGTCATTATAGTTATGATTTAGACATAATTTCCCATTTAAGCACTTTCTGAAAAAGACAATTTATTCAAGATGGCGTTATTCTTCTATACTCTTCATTAGCGCAATAAACTGAGGCCATAAGTTTATAATGCCATAAAATTTGACCTACTTTACATTCAGTGAATCCATTTCAAAATAATTGAACATTTTGACTTGATCGTGGTTTTACCATCTTGAACAGGAATTTGCACTTTAAAAAAGTAATGAAAAGTCTACTCGGTGCAGTGTTAAGTAGCAAGGTGGACGCATAGATCTAAGCGGCTATATATTTATTTAATGTTATGGCCAAAGATTGCTGACTACACGATTGGCTTAACAATGGAGAGTGCAACTCAGTGTTCATCGATTTTTGGTCTCGCGGTGGAAACTGAATTGCGAGCTCCTCTCGCCATAAGGTGGGGATCGGTGGAGGGGGACAGTAAGACTCTGATACCAACAGCTGCGATCAAGTCAGAACGCTGCTATGCCCAAGCAGAGCACTACCCCGGGCTGTTGCCACCGTGGTGACAGCGCGCGTATCATAATGGCCAATTCAATTTTATGTTTTGATGTCAAACCTCAGTTGGTAGGTGAGAACGCAGTTTTGCCTTACTAGCCACTCTAGCAAAACGGGTCTAACCACCTTTACCTATACGGTGGCGTGCCGGGCGCTAACGTGCACAAGTTGTGCCACCCTTTCCACTACTAACATCTGGCGAAGTGCACTCCATCACCACCGCGTCTCTATAGTGCCCAAACGTCGGATTCGCACCCCGTCCCAGACCTTCTCAGTGCCACCAAAACAGCGACACCAGAAGTCCACCCTCCAAATTCCAGTTCAGAAAACCGGCATTGAACCCAAAGAGGCTCGCCACTTAGGAGATCATCTACACATTACAGTAACAGTACTAATAATGCCATTCCGTACATTGCAAGGTTATTAATATTTCATAACTGTGATTTCCCCGTCTAATCAACTCTGTTTAGTTACGTTAACTTTCTAAAGCAATCATCGATGAGTTCACAAATGTGTTTCCCTCTCTATCTGGCGAATAAATAGCGCTCGATGATAATCACTGTCTTGCCGTAGAGCTCTATGTATTTGTCGGAAAATTGCGATTACCTATTATTGTGTTTGTTTATGATTGCAATGGTCTTGTAGCTTGGAACTCTTATTTTTGTACATAATAAGTTTATCAAACTATTGTACGCAGTAGATATTGGCTAATAAAATACATATCAAGAAGTATTTAGTACTTGCCACACATTTCCCATCACTTCAATCATAATGAAGTACCTATTTGAAAATTAGCATTCAGGCATATGAAATATGCCTGAATGTCTTGGCAGGCATATTCTTCATAAATAAATAAAATTGCTGTTTTCCCTTATAAATAATCTATAGACCAAAGTTGAGACATTATATCTCGTAGCAGGATGACTTTAAATCATAAATATAATACCAAAACAAGAAAGCAGACTAATAGCACAAAGAAACCACCTGTCTGTGAACTTAACAATCTGTGGCTACTAAGTACGAAATAAACATGTTTAAAGTGAATCAAGGAAAACATACATTTCCACAAAGAAATTGACTTTTTTAAATAAAAATATATTGTCAAAGAAGATATATAAAGGCAAGTGTGAATGGGACAGGACGAAAGGGTAGACCTAGATGGACGTTTTCTAACCAGATTGGAGACATCCTAAAAAAAGGACAGGTCAGAAGTAGCCTAAACACAAAAGCATGCATGAGAAACTTGACGGGAGTCAATGAAGCAAGAGCGGTATGTCAGGATCGTTGCAAATGGCGTTCCGTAGACTCTGCCTACCCCTCCGGGAAACAGGCGTGAGACACAACAACAGTGAGTACAAACAGTATGTATGTGTGTTTAAATTCATATATTGTATGTATGTATGAAAACCAAACAAGTTTGTATGAAATATTGTACCTTTTTACACATAAGTGAGTCATAGCTATATGGCCATAACTAACAGTACTTATTCAATGCGGATGTCAAAACCAATAAGCAATATAACTAACTATATTATAATATTTAACATAAATAACATTTTAAAAATAATTTACACAGTGAGCAAAAAGCCCAGGATTACATGTTTTTTTTTGTTCACTTTATTTATAACAACATTCGTGAATGCACATTTCGGTAAATTTCTGACTTTGACACATATTATGCTACAGTAATGTCACCAATACGATTACGTTACATAATCGATAAACAAAGACAAGTGTCAGAAATACGACTCAATTACATAATAAAAACAAAAACAACATAAAGATATAATTTCCGTGCTTTAACATAAACAGGCATTCTAGTGAATACTAAAGGTTTCGGCTAAACGCCTAAGCGTGGCAATAACTGCATCGTGACGAGCAAGGTTGAAATGAGACAAAGCATTCAAAGAGCTAGATGTACACAGACGCACATACTTTCCCCATCGTCCCAGAGACTTAAACTAAAACTAAACATATCTTAAACTCGTCAACAAGATATCGGCAGCTCTTCAACTTCTCTTAGCTTATCGCCATTGGCTAGTTCGCAACTCACGACGGTAAGTTTCCATGAGAGTCCATATCTTTCAAACGATATTTGAGACGAACGTCCGTTGGTCACGCTTTTGTTCTACAGTCCATTCTGTTTGTTGGACGTCTGCTTACTTTGACTAGATTCAACTGAATTCAGCTTTTAGCCAAGTAATGCAGAGTTACATTATTGTAGAGCTTCAAATATCAAAGAGATCTAGGTCGCTTTAACTTTTCTAAAAAGAAGCAAAATGTTTGTCTGGGCGAAATGTTTACAAACGGAATTGCAATTAAAACTCCGTTATACAAATTCATGCGCATATTTGTAATTTTAGAACATTTCCAAATGTCTATGTGTTATACATTGGCCTCTTATTTTATTTATGCGCTGGCAACTCTTCCAGCAGTCAGGTGCTATGCGATGACGTGAGGTTTTTAAAACCTCACGTTATTTATAATATATAATTATAGTCTAAGTTATTTTCACTTATTCGTATATGTCCGTTAATATCGTTACCTAATACTTGATTATTAAAATACCAGCAACATTAACAATGTATGTCAGACAAATAAAACACATCGTAAATATTTTTGAAATATCAGTTATTCGTCACCTATCTTAACTAACTACTATATTTATATAGGTATAACGCTGCTCTTGCCAACTGTGGCACGACTTCCAAATACTTCATTTACCTTGTCTGATTATGCCCAAGGACGTGTTCGACTACAAGTCTAATCAGATGTTACCGAACAAAAGTTTCCTCCATCTGTGATCTGACCTCCGCCAACCAAACGAATTTAGATGAGGAGTTTTAGTTGTGTCCGAAACGCCTACCCCACATAAACATAACATAACTTCAAGCCTTTCATCCCCGAAGGGGTAGGCAGAGGTGTATTACACACCCATACTTCGCCAGTTATGTTTCGGTCTCAATGTAGTGGTAGGGGGCGAGCCTATTGCCATCTACCGGGCACATCATTAAGCGAGCGATAATTAATTTATAATGCACACATCACTTCGAAAATCCGTGTGTGCCCGGCGTACCTGGGGATCGAACCCGAGAACAACGTCTCGGCAGTCCGTTACGTACACCTCTGGGTTATCGCTGCCTTTTTCGCCTACCACTAACCCTATAAATAATATTATAGACATGAAAGAAACCAGTGGAACGAGTTTATTACATAATTCAGTAGTCTCAGACATTTGACACTGCTTCATACATTATTAAGCACAACAAATTGGCTTACACTGCTTAATAATTCATGAACAACCTTACACCATATCGCAATTTCCAAACTTAATATTATAATGTCTAATTAATTTCACTTGCAGCCTACTTTGAAATAAGTTAAGGTGTTGATTTATTACTTTCCTAATATAACGAAACTGACAAAAACAGGACTGTTTGCCAGATTACTTATAGTAGAACTCGCATATCCGGCGAACATATCATAAAATCCGTTCTGGAATATAGATTACTTGGTTCCAACATTTATATTTGTCGTAACTTTATCAATGTTCATTCATTTGGTAATTTGGTCTATATTGAATTTGATGGTGTGTGGTTATCACTTTGATTACTATTTATGATATTCATACATACATTTCGACTCTTTATTCAGTCGTTCGGTATTTTATTACGTGCCTCTTCTAGATTATGACAGCTAACTTAGATGATAGTGCAATAAAATGTTTTTGAGTGTCGAATCAAATTTCTGGTGAATAAACTGACCATGATCTTTTATAACTCGCTTAAGGATGCAAACAAATACAGTACCGGATAGATAAGTCGATTGATAGGCAAAATCATGAGGAAATAATAGAAATCAGAATGACAGAACTGTCATTCAGAATAGGGGTCGATGCTGCGTTTACACAATAGTTATCAACATTACCGGCAATACTTACTTATCAACCATGCATATTCTACTATAAACATATGTAACGTTTCTTTCGTGTGTGTGTAGAGAGATAAATTAGATACACTATTTGTTGGTTACAAAATATCATTTATTTGGCAAGCGTTACACAGAATAACCCGGTAGATAAGACTAAGACTCAGACTTAGGGCAGGGAAGCAGGCAGGCAGGCTGACTAGGCTTCGGTCCTCCAGAAGAGAAGTATAACTTATCTCAGCAGCCTGGATCTAAGAGAGCGATTCGCTGTCGCGCCGCGGTATTTATGTGCCGCAGGTAAGCGAGGCGGCCAGTCAGAAGTAGTGGGAGTACCACGACGACTACCACGTCACACACTCCCCCCTTTAGGCTGGAATTTTTCCTGGGGGAAAAATTCCCTGGCCCCCTGCCGCCGACAGCGCCTGGAACAGAGAAGGAGAAGTGGTGTCAGTCTTTTATGTGCCAAACACCACCTATAACCCCCCTTTCATACATCACGCTTCAAAAGACAACACAGTTCACTCCAACTAGAAACCTGTTCTTTGAGCGAACGATACCAGAACAAGGCATCGTCCGTAAATATCTCAAAAGCAAATAGTAACATTTTATATTCGGGAATACACCTAGCCTGCATACTCTCATTAATTTTTTCAATGAACCCGCGAACACAAGACTTGCCATTATATTTAAATTTAGCGAGTTCGGAAAACAATTTACGATCGTACTTAAAGTCGTCAGAAACGACGGGGGTAGATACAGAGCAGTCCTTTTGTACTACGTGCAAAGTTGGTTCAGATGTACCCGAAATCAAAGATTTAAAAATAGCTAACTGATTGCGGTAATTGCTCGAAACTATCTCAGCCGAGTCGGTATCAGAAAGGCGGTCCAGATCCAGTCTATTCAATCTAAAGTAAATATGGTTGAGAATTGATTCTGTGCGCGAATAGAGGTTTTGGTCGAATTGTGATCTTAGGAGAGAAATATTATTAGTCACTCTTATTAAGGAGTTCCGAATAGCCGAAATTTCTTCTTTGGGGTCTAAATCCGAATCCAAAATCGTTTCAGAGGGAAACTGAGACGCTAGTGTCGCTATTTGCTGGCGCAGCTCGGCTACGGAACCAGACTTGTCACCACCCCTAATAATCAGTTTATAAACCAGCTCCGATTTTATCAAATGATTGAAGTTAATTTTAAAAGACATGGCTAAGTTACTTTGAAAAAGATTAAACAGATAAAGATTAATCTAACAGCACCAAAAGTCACTCACACAGAGGGGTTGAAGCGTGATTTTAGTCCGACTTTGACTTTGTTTCGCATAGTCTACTTTTAAAAAAATTAGAAAACATCGGTATTAGAGGACAAGCCCAAAATTGGCTGAAAACTTATCTAGAAAATAGACTCCAATGTGTAGAAATCGCCCAACTGAACGAAAAAGGATCCGTTCAATCATACAGGTCTGATTATGATAATAATAAATTTGGAGTCCCACAGGGGAGCGTGCTTGGTCCTCTTTTGTTTTTGATATATATCAATGATTTACCTGACATAACGCATCATAAAACAATACTATTTGCAGATGACATTTCAATTATAATAACTACTAATAAAGACATGACAATTGCACAGCATGAAACTAACATTAATGATACACTGACATTAGTTATAAATTGGTTGAACAATAATAATTTACAAATTAACATCTCAAAAACAAATTTAATTAATTTCAATAATTTTAAACACAATACTCTTAATCTTAATTACAATGGACATATACTATTAAATAATGATAAAGTGACATTTCTTGGTATAATTATTAATAATAAACTAAACTGGAAAGAACATATCGAAAAAATTTGCAGTAAATTGAATGGATTCTCATTTGCGCTGTACAAACTTGCAAAGGTTGCAAGTAAACATGCAGCATGTATGGCCTATTTTGCATATATTGAATCTGTGATACGATATCGTACCCCATATCAACAAGCCATATGGCTTGTTGATATGGGGAAACGGCACAGATATAAATAAGGTCTTTATTGCCCAAAAGAGGTGTATAAGGGCTATCTGTGACATTGCGCCGGACGTTTCCTGTCGTCCTTATTTTGACAATCTAGGAATACTGCCTTTGCCTTGTTTATATATTTTAGAAGTCGGAAAATTCGTCAAACAAAATCAGAATTTATTTAGCCTTGCCAAAAATGTAACAAAGAGAAGTAATATACGTAACCCAGACAGATTAGTTCTTAAAATGATACCAAAAAGTTCACGCTTTAAGAATAATTGTTATGCTATGTGTGTAACAATATATAACAAAATTCCAATGCACATAAAAGAACAAAATTTATCAAAATTCACAAGGGATTTGAGAAATTGGCTACGACAACAAATGTTTTATTCACTTAAAGAGTTTCTGGATTGGAAATAGTACTGGTATACGCGCAAAATTATAACTTATACCTATTGCTTAAACGTATTTCATTTATTAATATGACCACAGTATAATTAGAATAAAAATATATATTTGCATGCTATGATCTATGGCTAAATGGGCTTGTTCTTAATATTATATTATTATTTGAATGCACATCTTATGTAACCCTATTTACAGTGAATAAATGATTTGAATTTGAATTTGAATTTGAATTTGACTGACTATGATTTCAAAATTTTAAATGAAATTAGATTTCGCCTTCAAGCTGAGGACGAAAATATAACACTTTTTGTTGCTAAAATGCAGGGTATGTTTTCTCGTCTTGATGAGCCTATTAGTGTGTCTGAAAAATTAGATATTTTGTTGCGTAATGTCCTGCCATGTTACAATCAAACTATTTTAACGGCTAAGGTGGCCGATATCCCTAGTCTCGTGAGTGTCTGTCGAGAATTTGAGATATTTCATAAACGAACTATAGACCATCGGGAATCTTCCAAAGCCACACCCAATATCTTGTTGCCCGAGTTTGCTCACCAACCTCAAAAACCTAATTTTTCTAATTACAAACCAAAAAATTATTATAATAATTGTAATTAAAACTTTAACGCTCCACCACAGATAAACGCTATCAACCTACCCACCACTAATAAGAACGACAACCGGTTCTGTCCCAGGTGTCGATCCAATTCGCATAGTTTATATAATTGTGAGGGTGTACCAAGAACTTAGGGTCCCAAGCCAACCTCACCTGCAAGTGGTGCACCTGCCGATCAACGGACGAGGCTCTGGCATACAAAAAATCCCGATAAGCGGCTATAGGCTCGCCACCTATTACGTGGGATCAAAATACTTGCGAAAAGTGGGCGTTTAATATGCCTCTGCCTACCTCTTCGGGGGGAAACAGGCGTGAGTCTATGTGTGTATAATTGTCGCCAACCACACTTTTAAATTTGTTTTAAATGCGGTCTAAAAGGTTTTCGTCTGTCCGATTGTCCTAAATGTAATCCTAAAGCTAATAAACCAAAAAACTAATAAGCGAGGATTGGGGAATAAATAAATCAAATAATTTCAATAAAACTGAGTGGAATAATTGGTTAAATTATCTAAAAAAATATTTTAATTGTTATAGTCTATCCTCAATCCGCAATTCTAATATAGAATACTCGCCTTATATTTCTGTTATTGTAAATGGTAAACCTGTAGTCGGCCTGTTGGATTCTGGCTCATGTGTTACAATCTTGGGTAACAATTCTCATAATTTCTTTTTAAATAATGAGTATGAGTTGGATTGTTCTCAGCCCTTGAGTTTGGTAACTGCTGGTGGTGAAAAATTGTGTTCTTTAGGGTCTATCTCTCTTCCTATTGAATTTCAAAATAAAACAGTTTCCCTAAATTTTCATGTAGTGCCAGGGATTAAAAACAGTTTAATTCTAGGTATGGATATTTGGCGAATTTTTAATTTATTTCCTTACCATTTAGAGTCGGTGTTGTTATTGAATGAAACTGATTTACAAGTTACTGAGCTGCGGACCGATGACTCACCGCACCTTGTGTCTTATAATAATTTATCTATTGAACAGAGAGCTGCGGCTGATAACATTATTTCTAAATTTTCCGATATTTCTTATAAAAAGCTAGGTCTCGGTTGTACAACTCTCATTACTTACTCTATTGACACAGGCGATAGCCCACCTATTCATCAGCGTTATTATCGTATGTCTCCCGATAAACAATGCATTTCGATACAACAACTAGACGAAATGTTGAAGAAAGATGTCGTAGAACCCTCTGAGAGTCCTTGGTCTAACCCTGTTATTCTAACCCCTAAAAAGATCGGCGAACTAAGATTTTGCTTAGATAGTCGTAAATTGAATTCTGTTATTAGAAAAGATGCTTTTAATTTGCCCTACATTTCGGAAATTCTAGATAACTTGAGAGATGCTAAATACCTATCTAGTTTAGATATTTCTAAATGTTTCTGGCAGACGTTAATTAAAAAGGAGGATTGTTTTAAGACCGCTTTCTATGTACCTACTCGTGGCACGTTTCATTTTAAAAGGATGGCGTTTGGTCTAACAAACGCACCCGCAACTCGGCAACGTTTAGTCGACTTGTTTTACGGTCCTGAATTTGAAAATCAGGTCTTTTGTTTTATCGACGACATAGTATGTATATCTTCAACGTTTGAAGAACATATTACGCTTTTATTACGTATTTTCGAGAAATTGAAAATGGCAAATCTCACTATAAACTAAGATAAGTGTAATTTCTTTCGTGATAAAATAAAATATTTAGGTTACGTTGTCGATTCGCAAGGTCTCCATGTGGATCCTGATAAAATTGATGCCATAATTAATTACCCTACCCCTTCTAATAAAAAGGAACTACGTCGTTTTCTGGACGAGGCTTCGTGGTATAGGCGATTTATTCCAAATTTTAGTCGTATATCGTCACCTCTAAACAAATTAACCTCTCAAGGTAAAAAGGCTCCCCCTTTCTGTTGGCCTAAAGGGGGGAGTGTGTGACATGGTAGTCGTCGCGGTACCCGCACTACTTCTGACTGGCCGCCTCGCTTACCTGCGGCACATAAATACCGCGGCGCGACAGCGAATCACTCTCTTAGAACCTGGCCGCTGAGATAAGTTATACTTCTCTTCTGGAGGACCGAAGCCTAGTCAGCTCTCCTGTAGTAGCCAGTCCTGAGTCTCAGCTCTTACCTTTAGCTACCGGGTTTATTTTGTGTAACGCCTGCCAACATAAATATATTTTGTAACCAACCACAGTACTATTTAATTTATCTCTCAACACACCAATAAACGTTACACATAGTTCGTATATTATAATAAAAATTCGGTTCTTCGAAACAATATAATTTCTTTTCAGCAGTTGACGGAAAGTAACGAAAATGAAATAAACAATGGTTTACTGAATTTCTTTTCTCAAGATGAAGGTCCAATTTACTAAATTCACACCGCAAATATACTTTGCTATACCAAAAATTCTGTTTCGCGCGTCTTAACGGTCGATTGTGAACAAAACAAACGCTGACCTTGCTCTTGTCGTCATCCGTAATATAAGCTTTTAGCCTATAGCACCAAGGAACAAAATAAAGAAACAGACAAAACTTCTTCTTGTTTTCACATATTAAACCGATATTACACTAATCACTTGCAATGACTCCGTTGTTCTACTCGCAGAAACCAGCTTTGTATTTTATAGACAAAACTTTAAATTTTTTTGATTTAATTGAATTCTGTTAATCATTTACTCATCCCATATGTTTACAGCGATGTAGCTTGTTTGTATCAAAAATCTACTTAATTATGGAAACAATATCGCTGTTGAAGGGCCGCCCAAACCTTTTTTAAATTGATTTAGTAACCTTTCTGCTTGACGTGGTTTCGGCGAAAAATGTAAAACATAAATATCGATTTATTTACATAATTACAAGAAGAAGGATAGGTCTTTGTGTTGACAGTGCTCTTATGTGTAAGCTCGTAAAGATTGATGTGTGAGCAAGCAAACGAGATAATACTAAGTGCAAACTTGCAAATAAGATTTAGTGGCGATGTTGTACGTCTAACATGAGAAACGTATTTATCAGAAACTTCGTCTGTTGCTAGATAACCTCGAAGAAGAATAGTTTCCGACTAAAGATTCAAGAACAAGATTCCCTCATATTAGGAGATCCTAATAGGAGGGCACAATCAATTCAATTCGATCAGAAGTTTATGTAACCTCGTGAAATTCGAGTATACTATTATAGAGCATATTTACAATTTTACTATAAAAAGGAAAATTAAAAAGTCTTGGAATCGCATTAACGAATTATATTTACAAAACAATGTACCTTATAAAATAAATTATGACGAGTTTAATTAAGTTTCTCTCGAAAATTTAATTTTTAAATTAGAGCAAACTCATTATAATGTTCTTGTGTGTTTATTTCCTCCTGACACATACTTGAACTCTCAAGTCGATCCCACTTATGATGTGAAGAGCCTGTTTGGAACAGAATATTGTAAATAAAGTGAAAATATGATATGTTGCTTGTATTCTTCTTAGCTTTGTAGCAGGATAAAAACCCTATGTGTCTCACCGACCCATACAATATTTATTTTCAAAAATCCATGTTGATCCGATGCACCGTCATAGCGAGAAGGGAGGATAAATAAATAAACAAAAAGTATATTTTGTATTCCCACATTTTCTTCGTGATGGTAGGCACCATACAATCAGTCATCATAGTCTTTACCTGATAGACGCGTGATTACATGATAAATTGGATTAGGGGTGATGGTATATCATTCATCGAAAGAAACACCCGCAATATTGGGGTATATTCATACTATTTACGGCCGGTTTCAAAATCCATCCATGGATATATGTTTGACATATTTTGTATGAAGCCTATGTTGAATTCAGAATTTATTTTTTCACAATTCAGAATTCAGATTTCAGCGGTTAGCGTCAAGTTCATAAGTCAGAATAAACATATTATTATATCAAAATCGCCACTATAGTAATATCACTATAAATTATATCGTAAACTTCCTCATTTGAGCCAAGTATTAAGCAAAACCAATAAAGTTCAGCATCTCAAAATAAAAATCATAATAAATATGTGAACACAAAACACAATTTATGTGCATAATTTATGATATTTAAACGTGCTATTCATTTTACCATAGATATTTTACATCATATTTATGTGCATGTACATGTTTCAAAGAATTGTTCTTTGCCCATTTCTGGCCCAGTTTGGAACTCATGAACAGCACAATAGAGTTTCAATTTGTTGTTGGATAATCATTTTTATTTATAACTTAATTTATAGGCGTTACTAAAGGTGTGCCGAGAAACATAATCAATAAATAGGTTTGAAAAGATGTGTTAACGTCTAAATAGCCAACACGTAATAGATCAGAAATTACCAGTAAATAATTCATAATATTAAATCGATTATCTTAATCGCTTTCACATTTTCTCTACTCAAAATGATTTAAGTGACTAGCAAATCTTTATTTGGTCCATAAACATTTTTATCATGTGTATTTCAAGGAATATATGCGATTAACTACAAATAACTTCGATTTTGAACCAAATATACAGTGTGTTTCATATCCCCCTGTCCGGTCCCGAAACCACATATTACTGACTTGTAAGGCATACTAGGAAAAATAATAAAAAAAATCTAGGTCTTCATAAAACGTCACAATTTATTTCCTTAGTATAGTATTAACGAGAAACATTACCCCGAAATTAGGGAAAATTCCTTAAACTAGCAACACTCCACTCAGCGGCGGTATCCTTTATGATTGTAATAAAAAGCCGCTCGAGACAATACCGAAACGCGGTAGAGATGTTTACGTTCGATAGCAGCTAATATCGATTTAATAAATTCTAACATGAAATTTGACACAACATTCATTTTTCAAAGAATTATTACATTAATGGATATTACGATATCGACACATTACGTAAACAAGACTTAAATAATACTTTTGTGTTACAGAACTTAGTCGATCATAGACAAAAGACTATGATCTACTAATTTCGGTAACCTAAATCAAATAAAAAAGTTACATCATTTTTATGTTATAACAATAATTTTATTTAAAAACAAACAACAATCTTGCGTTGGATACGTGCCCATCTCGTACGGGGACAATAATAACATATCGATAAAAACAGAACTCCAATAAATATCATTGGTTACATCCCTAGCTGGCTAGTTTTTACGACTTCAATTTACCTAAGTACTGATCAGTTGATCACTCAGTCTTGCCCTAGGATTAGTTTCGTTCGGACTTCCGGAATAACTTACGTTGTGAAATAGTTACGTCGTCGGTGGTATTCAAACTCTGAATACTTTAACATTTCGATGTGTTTAGGTAGGAGTGAATGCAATTCATGCAGGTGCACGTAGTGATAAGGAGGAACAGTTCGCTGGATCACCAGGTCTGCCAGTGCCTTTGGAGCGCGTTGTTCAACGGCTTCACCACCTCGTGAACTACAGTGTGCTAGTTAGTGTGCTTTCAAATAGGTACCTTTGATGAAAAGGTACCGCAAGTTTCTTAACCTTTACGATCGACATGTGGAGCATGATCGTCGTACGCAGCTTAGAAGTTGATGTTTTTCGGAATTAAAGGTAACCTGCCTAAGTAAGTTTGAAAAAATTGGTAAATGCCGTAAATACTGCAGCGCTCATAGCGTGACTAAGCTTTTGGATCGTAATAGTTTGGCAAAGTTAAGCAACGGTTGCACAGGTCATCACTTGGATGGGTGCCCACGTACTCAGAAGGCACGTAAAACTGAATCTAAGAATCGTAAGGCCATGTCGTGGGCCTTCGGGTGATCTGAAATGTCTGAATACACGGACACCAAAGTTGGCTACGCACTCTTACGAAACAAACAAACAACGTAAACAATACTTTCCGTTTTACCTAATAATGCAATGAACCAGCTGTTGCAACAAACTCATAAATAAAATGGGTATACCTACCTAACTAAAATGATGGCACGTGTAAAGTTGACGTTCGGCTTTTGTCAAAGGATTAGGTACCTAGACGCGGCCGCCGAGGGCTGCCGATGCACTCAACGACCTTTTATGAACTTTAGGTAGATACCTAGTTATTACGATTTATGATTCTTCAGTGTTGCCATGGGTAATCTGATATATAATAATTTTTTTATTTATCAGAAAACACAAGGGTACAAAAAATATACACATACATAATTAAACTGAAGGCTACAGTTTTCCTATTGATTGGGAAGAACACCAGTCTCCTGTACTAGTTAGAAAACTGTATCACAGGAGATTGGGTCTCTCTTTCAAAATTATTTGTAGGTAGGTAAGTATATTAAAGAGATGCAATATTAGTACCGTAGGTATTCAAAAGTAAACAATATAATTAAATTAAGGTAAGATATTAAGCTTAGTTTCTAATTTATATATAAACAATAAAATTGATCATTATAATCGCTTGCTAATCATTTTATGGAAGAAGCAAGTCGGCGGAATTGCTAATAGTGTCAATGTTATTGGATTTAGAAATATAATTATTAATTACGTTTATAACATCTATGTATGCATTTTATAAAACTAAGTGTATTCACAATACCTATTACAATGTTAGTAGGTCACTATGCTAATGGAATGATGTTAAGTACATGAAATAACTATTATGATTGAACAGAAAGATGAATATTAAAAGCAAATTAATTACGTAGGATGATTAAATCACATATATAATAAGGTAGTAAAGCTATGTTGCGGCGCTTCTAGGCGCCTTCGTAGTCTATGGTATTAATATACCTGATTTCGGCAGCCTTTCTAGCCGGGCAGTCGACGTCACCCGTAGAGTGATTGCTCTGTTTGTTGAAGCGCAGGCACGTTGCACATTTAGGTGCTTGTGATTTTTTATTGCAGTCCTGGATCGAATGGCCTTCTTCAGCACAATGTCCGCATGTAGAGGTCGCATTCTTGCAAGTCTTAGCCGCATGACCGTACTGCTGACATTTATAGCACCTGGTCACAAGTGTGAAGTCCCTTACCGGACAGGAGGTCCAGTTGATGAATATTCTATTCTGTGTGATCAGGGCTTTACGGATTACTGCTGTTACCTCTAATATAAGATTGCAGAATTCAGAGTCTCTCTTGCCCGATTTGTGACTCAGTTTGATATTAGACAAAAATGTATCCTTGGTCATACCTGGTAATTTATCAGCGATGTTCTGCTCAAAAATACATTCAAAGACCTCATTTTCGCGCATTGCTGTCGGGACTCCTATTATAATAATGCGCGGTTTACGCTTGAATGGTTCATCGATCTTTAAGCCTGATGCAGCTAGTTGGACTGATTGCTTCAATTTTTCTATATCAGCTTTCGTTTCCGTGCTTATTATTACACCTCCATTCCTGGTCTTTCGGACACCGCGAACTTGTAGTTTCATTTCTTCAGGCCTTATGATTTTCTGAACGATACTTTTTGTGTCCTCGCTTGTTTTTGAAGTATCACTAGGGTAAATAGCTACCGAGCTTAGACTATTTGGTCGAATATAGCTGTTGGCTCCCTTTTTCACCATATCTGCAAACGATGTACTGGCTGGAGCTTGTTTGGCGCTCGAATCCTGGATGGTCTGCTTTATCTGGGCTAACTCCTCCATAAGGTCTTGCTTTTCTGTCAAAGCTGAAAGGGCTTGGTGGTTTTGCAACGCTTTTAGCTTCAATGATTGGTATTGAATTATCATTCTGGACACACCCTGTGCAACATTGCGGCAGTTGGTATTGATCTTCAACTTTTGCTCGGTGTTAAGCTTACCTTCAGAGGCGATAGCACAAACTTCATTAAGACTCTGCTCAATAGTTCCTAACCAGTTCTGTAACTCCGGTGTTGAGATCATTTCTCTTCTCTCTTCATGGTCTTGTCTCTGATGTTGAGAGGTCTTCGGTGCCGGGGTCGGTGGTGGAGAGCGGAGTGTTCTATCACTCCTACTAAAGGGACTATCCATGTTGATGAAGTTATTTGTATTTTATTTGTAACTGTTCATTATGTAAACAAACTGCTTTATTGTAATGACAAAGCGCCTACCACATCAAAAAACCCAATAGATCTAGGTCAACGTAAATTTATATTATTGTTATAGAGCACACGTCTGTACGCAACGGCGACTAATATGCTATTGATATGATATTATTTAAAGTTAATTAAATTTACCAGGGCAAAATTTTATCTCGCATTTCCGTGAATTAATGACAAATCCCTCATCATTTTACACTACCCTACAACCCCTACATTGATCGGACGGGGGGTTCTGAAACACCCTGTATAGATTGATAACCTTGTCCGAAATCTATATCGATTAATCAATATCATTGGAAAACTATAAAATGGCAACACTTTTTTGACTGTTAGTAAATGTCAATAATGTCATAGTCAATTTATTTTATTATTTATTATGTTTGTTATTTGCCCGTGCGCATTGTGAATGTTTGTGGATCTTTTACGTCTTCTGGCTTTATCTTTCGGATTACTTCCCTTACCAAACGATTAACTCATTCCTTTCTACTCAAAACTACGAAATACTGTAACTATCCTAATAAAAGTACGTACACACCTAATGTTTCATCTTACCCTACCACTATCTATACTTCTCATATAAAAATAAATTCTTACATGTAGTCGTTAGGCCAACTATCGAAAGATCCCTTGCAGAATCTCATGTATTTAAGTATTCACCAATATGATAAGATATTTCTATATGATCTTGGAGTCAGGCGGTATGAAATTGACACTAGGGCCCTCGTTATGCGCTCACGGTTGAATGCTTCACCTCACATGTAGATAGATACGAACTATTCCAGTCAGAGATAATAATCTTATTCAGTAATTGAAATATAACATTATTTTTATATCTAAACAACTTTGCCATTGAAATTAACTCTGCTAGATAAAAAAAGAAAATGTCGACCGAGCTTGAAATGAAAGAAATAAAAAATTAATTAGAAGTACAGAAAACAATCAGAGCGGAAGGCTGGATAATTTTTAAGCCATCAAACTGTGAATAAACCTTCTAGGCTTATTCAGTGGGACAGACAGAGGCGAGTTAAATCGACGAAGTTGTCGAGACAAACTGTGCCATCCGCCATTCATAGCCCGCCGAACAGAGCCGCAAGTTTGAATGAAAGCATTCAAAACTTGTGCGGTCACGATGCTGCCTCCTGCCTCCCAAGCCCAGCCGACATAAAAATTACATCGACGAAATTTACTAAGACGTTGGTATTTCATCTTTGTTTGGTATGTCTTGAATTTTGCCGAATATTGTACAACTTTGTAATAACGAACAGTATTGCCTGCATCATACGTGGGTTTTTAGTATTGCGTTTTTTGGTTCGTTTATATTATTATATTTGTCTACAGAGGCCCAGTTGTTTTTTAATAGTTTGTAGCTTTTAAAAGAACTTACTATTTTTAAAATAAAAGCCTTCAAGCGTGAAAATTGTCAAAAGTATACGCTAGAAAGGCTTGGAAAAGTCGTTTATTATAAAAATTTTTGACACCCATGGTTTCGCCTGCGGGGTGTGTTGAAAATGAGATTTAAACGACATGTAGCGCGATCCAGCGCAACGTCAATATTTTCGCGTCAGTTTTGTTTACAGTATAATCTCTCAACGTAAAATAGCATATTTTTGTATAGCTTTAAAGATATTTTTGACGTTGCGCTTGCTCCTGTTAAAGATAGCGTTATCGAAAGTATTTATAGTATATTTTCATGAGTACGCAATAAAAAATTGAATGTAGATTACCAACATGGTACGAAGTTTCTGCGAAAACCCGGTTTTTAATAAATATATTTTGTCAGACGACCATAGTTATTTTAGGTAGGGTTTTTTCTTTGGCGAACTACCATGAATAAAATCTTTAAAAATCTAACATTCTAACATAAAGTTGTTATTGCAGTCGACCGTTCTGTAGAACACTCCTAGATTAAGATATTCAAAGGTTTTTATTTAATTTGTAACTGATTCAACTCGGCTAAACAATTTTTGGTGTACCTAGTTAATTCATATTTTTTTACCTTTATTGCGTTTTTTAAACGTGGTAATATGAGTTTTATTATAGTAAGCTTTGTATTTTTATTCACATTACGTCATTAAGAAACCTGATTTTATTACTAACTGGTAAGTATATACCTATACCAGCGTATGGATATGGAATATTTCTACCCCTATGGATTGCAGAGGTCTAGAAGCTAATATTCTGTCAAATCTGGTTATACAAGTAAGCGAACCCCGGGCTCCAAGTCGAGAAGTCTTGGATGCAACTAGGATAACGCTAGGACAATGATGATGGACTGGTACCAGTAAATACAAGGCTATTTTATTTTCCTTTATCGCACATTCATCGCCTAAGAAACTCCTACACGACATGAAAAAGCTTTTTAACTAATAACTTATTTAATATTTCTGAAAATTTAACAAGTCCAAATATTTTCTCGGTGTTTAAACCAAATCATCTCCATGACGATGCTTTCATTAGTAGCTTTTCAATTTGAACGAAAATAACTATTCTCTTTTTTTGGAACATTATTAATGAAATTTTTCTTTTGGGCTAAAGAATGGCACATCGCAGTTATTTTTAGAAGAATTTGCCTCATGCACGTCTATTTTGTTAGATATGAATTTAAATTCCGTTCGTCGACCGCAAGTTTGTAAGGTTTAATATGTGGTTCAAGGAATGTCTAGGGATTACAGTACTTGCCCTGTCACTGGAGGGCGTGATAATATCTGCTGTAAATTATAAATCGGCAAGGAAATGCAACTTTTACATAGGCTGGGATTAGTAGAATGGGTGGCCGCTAGTTTGTGCTACTGTGTTTCGGCATGTAAAGCTGTTGGTCCCGGTTCTTGTTTCAGGACAAGACTGGTTAGGCCCTATCAGAGGCCTTGGGGCAGTCTATTCACTCTGACAACAACGTTGATCACACACTCACACGAATAGATAAAGTCAGGTACTTGCTTCAAACCAAGTTGTTGAACGCGCTATTTTGCCATCAAGTGGAAGTCACACGTGCTTAGAATATTTATGATTAAACGTAGCAAACTTCGACGTTGATTTTGTGTTGGTGTTGCTGTGCCTTTACCACGTCGTGAAAATTTAAACTGTGCTTTTACCTTTGTGTCGTGTTTTAAACAAACGCTCAAGTCCGGTACAAGTTTGGCCGATAACTTGCCGTGTAGTTGGTGATCAAAGTTTAAAACCAATATATTTATGTGGCATTTCTTGTTCAGATAATCTTTAGCTTTTTACGTAAACATATTTTTCGTGGTATATTTTCTTTATGTATACCGTGCTTATACCTAGTAAGTAGAATGCTGGTTGTACGTTAGCGTCAGTCGCGTGCATCGCTCACATCCACAGTGAAGATCATAAAACATTATTTGTTCTTTATCTAAATATACATCGAGACATGAGTCGCAAATGAAACGACTCATACGTAGAACAAAATTTTATGCGTCAACACTCATTCGGTTTGTTCTAGGTTTCTTTGAAAACTTTATCATCACCATCAATGTATGCCTGTGTCAATCCACTGTCGGATATATGCCTCTACTTATGTACCTCCTTGCCTTTAAAAACTTGACACAGAGTAATATATACTAACTATGGAAAATGAACAATCATTCATTATTTCATAGTCCGACAAGTATTAATATGGAACTTCACTCTTGCAGATTGAATAATAATGTGTTGTGTTGATGATATTTAGATAATTTTATGATTTAACCTAGTAACAGAAAATAAAGAAAGAATTAGATACTATACTCCATTTGGTTAGGTTAAGTACCTAACCAAATGGAGTATAGTATCTAATTCTTACTAAAGGTAAACAATCTTGATGTGTCTTTTTTATCTAAAATCTGTTTAAAAATAAAATGCTGCTAAAGATCAATGTAAACACAACAACAATAATTTCTAAATCAATTGAACCCTTGGTTTAAGCAGTAGTTTATTTGTTTAATATGTGGTAATTTAAAAATTCACATCAAGGTTGTTTACTTTTAGTTAAGTACCTAACCAAATGGAGTATAGATGCATACATACCTCAGGCACAGATTCATTAAATAAGCGACGAAAGATCTCTCGTCAAAATCTAGTCAAACCTATTAAATATATAATGGCCATTAAAATCGTATAATTGCTTAGCAACATAAGTGTCATTGAGCGAACTGCGAACGCGGCCACGAATAGTTTGGCAACTATATATGTCTCAATTAGAGGCAACGCTTCTTAACGATACACATCCGAGTATTTAATGGACCATCTTACACTATTAAATACGAGTTAAAATCAAATACACTTGGTACATCGTTTAAGGCAGGTGTTTTCGTGAAAAGTTAATTAGTGGAGATAAGCCGGCAGTTTACAGGCAACTCGCTCAATTTTGCACAACGCTGTTATAAGTGCCGGATAAGTAAGGCGCTGATTTACGTAAGAATTTAAGTAACAGGTTAATAACGAGTCCCTTTCTATGATCAGAGGTGCAGCACTTTTTAGGTAGATTGGATTATTAAACATTCCTACTTGTCTTGTAATAAACTGCAGCAACGCCCGCTAATTGTATTTTAATTTAACCGCTTTTTGCGATCCTGTGAGAATTTCGGAAAATCCCTTCTTAGTGCACCTCTATAGTCCACAAGGAACATACATCTCAGGTCCTTGTGCCCAATAGTTTTGACTGTGCGTTGTCAGTCAGACAGTAACGCAAGAATTTTATATTTACAGACATATTATATACAACTCTATTTCAGTTCGTAATTCTTACAATGACAAACAGAAATAGAACGTATAATATTATATTAAATGCTTTCATATCTTGTGAGAATGTCTAATTATATCGAGAGATTGAACGAACACGTAGGAGTTATTGTGGTTGACAAAGTCAGTTTAAAATGAATGTCACTTAGCTTGATGTATTTTTATGCATAAGTACCTACATAGAAATATTATCATTTTGTAAGCTGCCATATAAAAATAACAGTGTCACTATAATTGTGGTAAATATCGCAGTCTTCGCCAAATATGTTTCCTAAAAAGGGTACCTATAGGCTTCGCTTACTAATATAAAGATATTAAAGCTGTAGAAGCTGAGCGTTTGATGTTATTAATGATTCGTACTAACAATTTTATAGCACAGTCATACCCGTAGTACAGCGCTCGCCGATGTTTGCGATCGATCAATCCAGAAAACTGAGCAAAGTTAAGCTGATTGTTAATCAAGAGGAGCTTCTTTACACAAATAAATTTTGTGGTGCTTTCGAAAATGTGATTACATGTGCCTTACATGTGCATAATTCTGCAATTCCTTTGATAATGTTACATTGGCATAATGGGCAACGTAAAACTGCAATCGTGACATTAATTTAACTAGTCTGAATCATCACTACGCCTTTTCGAGTCCATACTAAAACTGAAACTTCACCTCTGTTTTGAAGTTTATATATACACCACTATTTTTAAATTAGTACAAAAACTTTAAGGACGGATTAGCGAAGATATTATTATCATATATGTGACGTAAGAATTTCATAATATCAATAAAGAGCAAAGTTATTATCATTTGTTTATTGTAGAAAATCTCACTTAAATCATAGTCATATTTTACAATCCATTCACTAATTCATTGATAATATTCCATCCTGCTCATTCGCCTTCTCTCTGTCGCACTTATGATGTAGGTAGCCATAGAAAATAAAATGAAGGAAAATAATAAATGTGGGTAGTTATTTTTTAATTTTGTTAATTCTACCCTCTCCTTCATACTTAATTCGGGCTTAGGACCGGTAAAATTTATCGTTTAACAAGTAATTAAATACGGAGGTATGTAATTAGAAAGCAAACAAATATCAAAATAAAAGATGGTGTTCTGGACTAAAAGAAAAGAGTAATTTTGGCGTATTTATGAAGTTAGAATCATCTGCTATTTACAAATTATTTTATCATCATCATGTCAGCCTAGAGACGTCCACTGTTGGACATAGGCCTTCCTCAAGGTGTGTGGAGAACACAGACCGATTTTGAGCCGCCCGCATCAAATTATTATTTACTTAAGTACATACATACATACATAGTCTCACGCCTATAACCCCGAAGAGGTAGGCAGAGGTGTATTTCTACACCCACTTTTCGCCAGATATACTTTAGTCCCACGTAATAGGGGGCGATCCTATTATATTTACTTAAGTACGTATTATTTACTAAACTTACAAGTATTGCCATTGTCCTTCGTAATGTCTACCACCGTTGTCAAAAGCATCCAATATGCACTGTTTTAATTGTTTGACACTGACCCGGTCACTTTTGTACACTCACAATACGATGTCCATGGGTACACAGCTGCATTCGCGATTTTTCCACTCAAAACGTACGCACGAACGACTCCCGTGATATGAACTTATATGATAGGCCATAGCGTCGGGCAAACGTAGACAAACAATTAACTTTTGAAACGAAATTAGAAACGCTCACTTTAGCTAACAATTTAGTACTGTTTGTCGCATCGTCGGGGCGTGGCGCAGGCGCAGAGGGGGGGGGGGGTAATTTATTTAATTTTACTATGATAGTACACGGGTCGGTCATAGTATTAGTATTGCATTTACCAATTATCATGTATTTTGTGGACAGTTTTGAGACAGTTTTGGGACTTAGTGTTTTTATTTTTCAACTACATAAATATGATCAGTTAAAGATACTTAGTGCCCTGTTAAATTTTTTGTACTAATTAAAAAATAGTGGTGTATATAGAGAAAACTGATATAAAAAATAAAAATCTTCGAAATTTTTTATAAAAATATGCATAATATTTTCTCAAGTATTTTTCATTTTTGTTGCCTCATCCGTATCATTTTGTTGCTACTATGTAGGTACATTATTTCAACATGTTGTTCTGTTTCTACTTTCATCGGTTACATAATTACATCGTAATAAATGTCTATTCTAGATTAGATATATTTCGCAAATAACAGATACCAGTCGCAATGTTGCCGATATTGAACATACATTGCTGCGCTGCTCCTCTAATATTGACAAGACTTACATACATGGCCAGTCAAGTGGTGAAATACACCAGAAAATACGGTTTTGTTTATAAACTCATATTGAAATATACTGGTTATATCACCCCCCTTGTCGGCTGGGGCATGCATAGGCTTTAGTAAAGGAATATCTAAGACAAATAACGCACAAGCTGTAATGACGATACCACCTTTAACATGGACCAACAACTTTGACCGCCTACGTGGTCCAGTGAATAGCGTATACTTCTGTTTATCGGATCCCAGGCACGATTCCCGGTTCAGGCAAACGCATTACTAAGTCTTCCGAATTCTCAGTAGCACCACGGAGTGTGGCAATGTGCCTGCTAACGGTAACAGGCTTGCCCTCTATTATGCGGGACCAAAATTCATAATATGGCAAAATATGTGTGAAATATTTCATCTCTGCCTACCTTTTCAAGGATTCAGGCGTGAGTCTATAAAAAGAACTTTGACAACTGATATCACATACAAGGTAATTTTCCCGCTTGTTCGGTGATAAAAGTCTAAAATACCCATAAGAGCAATTCCGTGTACATACCGAAAGTAAATGTTTCACTGCAAGCCGGCAACAACACGCGTGGGAAAACTCTCGTATGATGGTGGTTCACCTCTGATTAATCATTCAAACGTGGTTAAAACACAGAACAAAACATAGAACAATATAAAACGAGAACAACTTTATAATAACAATAACTTTTAATGTGAAACCTTGTAAGGAAATATTTTTTGCTGACAGAAGCCCGTAGCCGTATTCTCTAAAACCTTTTTACATTTTATTGAAGTGAAGACGTGGTACAAACCTCCTGGACTGACTATTAAGGTGGAGTTACGTTTGAGTTTTGTCGTTCTCAATACGTTGCTGTTTTATTTGTCGAAAGGTGTGAACTGAATTTTGACTGAACACCTCATAGCTATTTGTATACTTCCTGTGCCCCAACTTACATATTTTTTTAAACTTAGCAATTTTAACATTTTGTAACTAAAAACGTACATTTTGTGTGTATTATATTTAATCAAAAAAATATTGCCGGGTTTCTTTACGGGTTAAAGAATCAAAAATAATAAAATTAAATAAGGTTTTGCCAGATCTCCTATTATGTAGTACAATAGTATCTAATCCCTTTACTATATAGTGCATAAAGTGTTTGTGCCAATGTCATACATAGTAATACTTGAGGGATATTTTAGCTTCATACTATAAAAGCAAGCAGTTTAATTACATAAATACAAAAGAACGCTTAGTCACTTTCCGTAATCAATGTTTAATTTAACAATGAAATGATCAGCGTCTTTCATCTACCAACTAATCTCTTAAGAGTACTCAAAGCTTCAATAAGTTGAATGATCTCGCAATAATGCTTTGAAATTAATTCGTTTGGAATTTACGTTTTGTGAATTAAGTATATTCTGGATACTTTTGATCGGCGATAAACGAGGCGTAATACAAAATTTTAACACATGATGGACTGAAAACTTGCTTGTCTGGTTACAAAATCATCTTGGTCACATGAAAGATTAATTCGATCGTTTTTTTATGAAGTGCATGGTCGTTCGGAACAGTTGAAAAATGTTAACACTCATCATAACCATCCTAGCGCTTATCACGCAAAATTATTTAACATTGAAGACTTTTGCTTTGGCATCGAGAATCCATTTTCTAATCTTAATAGTAGCCTTACCGTACTGCTGTGAAAATATACTTTAATACTACCCGTCATAATCATCTTGAAAATTAATTTAAGCAAGACCTCACGAGAAGTAGCTACTAGCTAGCATTCAAATAAACAAAAATTGGGCAAGCGCGAGTCGGACTTGCGCACGAAGGGTTCCGTACCATCATCTATAAACGAAAATCACGTTTGTTGTATGTACATACATACATACATATACTCACGCCTTTTTCCCGTCGGGGTAGGCAGAGACAACAGAACGCCACTTGCTTCTATCCTGATAAACCACACGCGCTTCCTCTACACTCATTACTCTTCTTTACGTTTGTTCTATGTACATTTAATATTTTTTAAGTTTCTACCTGTTTCTTAAGATCGAGTAACAAACTGCTTAAAAATTACGTTTGTTGTATGGGAGCCCCCCTTTATTATTTACTTTTTTTAAATTTAATTATTTATTTTGAAAGGTAATATTCAACTACATATTCTGTGAAAATTTTAAGCGTCTACCTGTTACCTTTAGTAAATTTGAGCAAAACATACGAAAAAAAAACACGTTTATTGTATGGGACCCCCCTTAATATTTTTATTTTAATTTTTAGTATTCGTTGATAAAGCGGCCACCAAAATACATAATTTGTGAAAACAAAAGCATTCTAGCTATCACGGATTATGAGATACAGCTTGATGACAAACAGACGGCGGAGGCTTAGTAATAGGGTTGTTCGGGGCCCGCCTGACCATCTGGCGGGCCAATACCCGTCGGGGGGTGGCGAGGAATGCTTCGGCGATACCCGACCCTCCGACACACGGGTACGTGAGGAACACGGGTTGGTTTTTAGTCACTAAGAGTCTGACAGTCCCCTTCACCCTTCCCTCCCCCCAGGGCGGCGGGACTCCATGAGGATTTTCCAACCCGACACCAAAAAAATAAAATAAATCGGGTCCCGATTTTTACCTTTTTGGTACGGAACCCTAAAAATAATCATCAACAAAGGTTTACCTAGTAATAGAGGAGACGTGGAAGACATCATTTTTTTAATCAAATATTACTTATTTACAAACATGCTAACTTATGATAACTTGCCTATCGAAAAGTGCTCATTAATTTTAATCTACCGCAAATATAACTTTGTCGTTAATACAAACTCTATTGAAAACAAAGTTATTTTTGTTGATGATAAAGTGATAGTATTCAGAACTTCTCAACTCTATAAATTGTGAAAAACTTTCTTGGTATTGGTGCACCACCAATTGGTGTTATACTAAAGTTTGGTAAAGAGTACCTTCAAACATTATCAATGAATAAAGGTTATACTATTTTAAAACAATTTATTTATAACTCGACGCAAAGTTATTACTTCACACAATTCATTAATATACAAGTCTTAACTATTATTTTTGCCTTTATTTTACCTGGGACAAAAAAGGCTACCTGAATCGGCAGATCTCTATCAAATTTGTAAATCAAATAAATAATTCCGGAATTCTTTAAAAGGGATTTGTATAGTACTTGTAAGGAGATATTATCGCAAACATTATCTTATGAGGTCATTCCGTAGAAAACCAAAGTGAACGGTGTCTTATCTTTGTACCAAGAAAGTAAAACGACAAAACTTTACACTTTCCCCAGTATTTGTAAGTGAATATAGGCCTAGGCTTCTGGATATAGGCCTCGCCACTGACACGCCACTGAACCCGATCGAATTAGTCAGGTTACCTGCTAGAAATGTTAACTGACGTATTTTTAGTAGGTATACACCACTATTTTTTAATTAGTACAAAAACTTTAAGGACATATTAGCGAAGGCATTATTATCATGTATGTGACATAAGAGTTTCATAATATCTATAAATAGCCAAGTTATAATCATTTGTTTTTTGTAGAAAATCTCACCAAAATCATAGACATATTTTACAATCCATTCACTACTTCATTGATAGTATTTACTTTCCGTCCTACTCTTACGCATTCTTTCCGTCACACTTATAATGTAGGTAGCCTTAGACAATAAAATGAAGCAAAATAATCAGTGTAGGTAGATACTTTTTAATTTTCTTAATTCTACCCTCTCATTCATAGTTTATCCGGGCGTAGGACCGGCAAAATTTACCGTTTTACGAGTAATTAAATACGAAGGTATGTAATTAGAAAGCAAACACATATCAAAATAAAAGAAGGTAATCTGTAATTAAAGAAAACAGTAATTTTGGCGTATTTATGAAGTTAGAATCATCTGTTATTTACAAATTATTTTATCATCATCATGCCAGCCTAGAGACGACCACTGCTGGACATAGGCTTCCCTCAAGGTTCTCCACACAGACCGATTTCGAGCCGCCCGCCTCAAATTACTATTTACTTAAGTAGGTATTATTTACTAAACTTACAAGTATTTCCATTGTCATTCAAAATGTCCACCACCATTGTCAATACACAGATCACAGTCTTTTCACTTCGTCAAAAGCGTCCAATATGCGATGTTTTAATTGTTCGACACTAGCCGGCTTACTTTTGTACACTCACAAAATGATATCCATGGGTACACAGCTGCACTAGCGATTCCTCCACTCAAAAAGTACACACGAAGCATAGCTACATACTCCCGTGATATTATGAACTGATAAGCCATCGCGTCGGGAAAACCTAGACAAACAAATTTCAGCGAAAAAATCGATAGGTACGCTCTCGTCCGCTAGCAATTTAGCACTGTTTGTGGCATCCGAGCGCGGCGCGCGCGCAGTGGGACAGGGGGAATTTATCAATGGAATAGTTTACAACTTAGTGATCCAAGATGGCGGACGGGAAGTCAAAGATGGCGGATGAGAAAATTTTAAAAATCAATATGGGTATCGCTTTCGATATTTTAAGGGGTGGGGAATCGAAATACAACATCTATTTCGTGATCAAAGATGGCGGATGGGAAAATTTAAAAAAAGGCAATATTGGTATCGTCTGCGATGTTAAAAGGGATGTGGAATCCAAACACAACATCTGTTTCGTGATTCAAGATGGTGGATGGGAAATGAAAGATGGCGGATGGAAAAAATTTAAAAAATCAATATGGGTATCGTCTCTGATGATTTAAGGGATGGAGAATCCAAATACAACATCTATTTCGTGATCAAAGATGGCGGATAGGATATCAAAGATGGCGGACGGGATTTTTTTTAAAATCGATAAGGGTATCGTCTCCGATATTTTAAGGAATGGGGAGTTCAAAAACACCATCTATTTCGTGATCAAAGATGGCGGATGGGAAATTTTAAAAAAATCAATATGGGTATCGTCTCCGATGTTTAAAGGGATGGGGAATCCAAATACAACATCTATTTCGTGATTCAAGATGGTGGATGGGAAATCAAAGATGGCGGATGGAAAAAATTTACAAAATCAATATGGGTATCGTCTCTGATGATTTAAGGGATGGTGAATCCAAATACAACATCTATTTCGTGATCAAAGATAGGCAAGATAGGAAATCAAGACGGGATTTTTTTTTAAAGTCGATATGGGTATCGTCTCCGATATTTTAAGGAATGGGAAATTCAATATTATATAAAAATCTATGTTTGTTTGTTCACCATTTATAGACTCTGAAATGATAAGAGATTAAGCGCTAAGTCAATGGTAACTTTGAAAAATGGGCTTGGAAAAAAGGGAATTAAATAAAAACTCTTAAAAACGCGATACGGAGTTCGCTGGGTCAGCTAGTTTTATATAAAGCTCAATTTTCTGTAGAGCCAATATGTGGCTTGATATTCTTTAAAGCCAGTATGAGTGTAATGAAAGCTTCATACTGAGCTTTGTAGTGAGCCTATGTGAAGGCCGCATGGCTTCTGAAAATGATATCATATGGAACAAACCCGCCAGTGTCAATACATTGTTTGTTCCTTACAAACTAAGGGAACGCGACGTTGTTACCTGTTGGGGAATTTCCGTAAGAAATGATTTGAAATATCTGATAGAAACATTGTGAGATATTTGTAGTAAAAATATATGTGTGTATCTATTGCGTTTTAATCGAATTTACAATCTATTGTTAACATGGTCGAAAATGCCCAACTTTTTGTGCCATTTCAGGTTAGTACTAGTATGACTACAAGTAAAGCGTAGTGGTTTAAACGGGCATCACTCTGTTTAGAACTAAGTCAAGTGTTGTTGGCGGGAGTTGACTGTGAAAGAAAAAAACGTACTGCTAAATACCTCTTTATACCCAATGTTTTAGTCAATCTCCACCAGTTACGGTCATGAGAAGACCCGTAACCACGATATTTCCGATGCAGATAAATATAGACAAATATTTTTTATCACTATATAAGTAAGTAAGTAACAAGAAAAAAGAAATGTAATGAATAGTTTACGAAAAAAACGACGCTTATGCAAATGAATTAGATAGTTAGGTAATTCTATTTAGCAGTTCTCGCGATAAAGTCATCGTAAAGTTTTCTCAGGTAGAAATTTATTTACAAGAATAAGCGATGAATATGAATGTTTTGTTGTTCGTAGTTGTAAATACATAATATATATACTAACTATACTTCAGGCCAATGCCTGATAAATATAAAAGGAGAATAAAATAAAATATAAATGTAGATAGGATGAAGTTTTTTCGCATAATCGTATTTTTGAGAATAATTGGTATGTTACTGATATCGCATAACTTATAAGTAAGAGTTTCTTGGACTAGGTGTAAAACCATGTGTCACAAGGTTACACTCATGAAATAAAATAAACGTAGCACATTGGTGCTACGTGTCTAAATATGTTGTATGTCTGTTTTATTTCATTTCATAGGTATTGACCTATGATAATGAGAAACAAATTTTTTCTATATTAAATCCGTCAACGCTAGCATAGAGTGAAGAGTCCGTGCAATCGAATCATTGTATAGTACAATTGTTGGAAGCAGTCGGTGTATTTTCATAAGTCTTACAATCAACTTTGAGGCGACGGCTCTCGCTGCCTGAGCCCGTTCGTGACATCTTACTTGATTTCTGGATTTCGACGGTTATAATTGTACCAAACACTGTCCAAATCTACAATTCATATAATATTAACGTCACTGTTGCTTTACGAACCCTTTTATGGATATTAATCTTCGCTTTCATAGATAATCCGGGATCAACGGTGTCTGGATGAATTTTGTTTTAATATAATAGAAAGCTTCATTCATGACAAGGTATGATATTATACACTTACCTATAATATTATGCCTCATTTGCCGGCGAAGGATGAGCACTGGGTTTTCAGGGGTTATAAGGATAAGCACTGGGTTTTTTAACAACTATTTTACCGTTGAGCTAGTGGTTATTTACTTGCGTTTTACTCCATTTTGACTACATCATAGGAAGGAGCATTCCACTAGCCTTCTTCTTGGTCGAATATTGACAAATTATTTGCCTCAGATCTGAGCAACATTCGGCAGGATCTACCCATACGGATTGGGCACCCATACATGACACATCTAGTCAAGCACAAATTCTTGGTACAAGTCTATATACACACTTATTGTGATAATTGATAAAATGTTTTAAAAGTTTGAAAAGCAAACTTTAAAAAGGAAGGTTTCCACGAAAGTGTTTGAAGTCCTCGGCACATCGGGCACAACCATTAGCACATCTTTATATGCATCTTATACCTATAGACATCTTTCGATTAATGATTCCCACTGCTTTTACGTTGAAGATTACAAATATAAACACAGGAGTATAGTAAGTTCATCATAATTTTATCTTCATCATCCTTGAAACTGTATTCCCATGTATACTGTTTCTGATACTTATGTTTGTATACAATTTGTCTATGAGTTACACATAATTATGAATGTGTAAAGATCTTCTTATTATACAAGCTTCCTGGCTACAAAACAGAACTCAGGCGATATAATACATGTTTTATTATTTTGGATTAATAGATGATGTCTGAATATCCTATTTAAGTATGCATTTAACGCGATGTTCAACCAAAATATGATTTACTGCGCCATCAATTATTCAGTTCGTATTTCTCAATAACTGTACTGTAGGTTAGGTATAGAACAACAAATTCATTATCGATAGTATGGTGTGACAAATATAAGTTTTTACTCTAAATTGACATAGTTATTATTTTTTTCACTTCTCTAATTTTCTCAGTTCAGCAAGACTACACAGTCTTGCTGCTTGCTTTACAAGTGTCAAATTTGACATTTGTCACAAGTATATTCAGTCCTAACTGTCCTAATCTTAGATGGCTCGCTGAAGTTCGTACCACCTCTTTAACACTTATTTGAATCATTTTAGTTTTTAATGAGAAAATTATATGTAATATATTAGAAGCATATGGTACGCTCTTCAGCTCCTTCAACTTTCTCCATAACAAACGCCACGTCGTCGATTCGATACTCCGTTTTGTCGTGAAGAAGATAAACAAACACACTTTTGAATTTGTAATATGTAGCAGTATGGAATATTACTGGGAACGTCATGTGTGTTATCAGGAAACAAATATATATCCTACACATCGACGATTTATTGTGTTTAGTAGATATTATACTATTGATGTGTTTTTTAATTTTGTGTGTAGCTTTCTTTAATTATGTAATTTGTCTGGTTGTGGCAGCAATATATCATTTTTCATTTCATTTAGATCGTCATAAATCAATCTCAAATAACTTGACCATTCGTGATTTTTTTCTAGGGTTATAAATTGCGAAATATTTTATAAAACTGTCTAGATAGTATTTTCTTTTACTTTATCGGTTTCAAATGACTTGCCTTTTTATCGAGCAGGCGGAAAATTTTATAATTAATGAATGAGTAAAATTTTACAAAACAGTAATCCAATCAGTGAGTCATCGCGAGATTCGCCAGTCGTGATCTAACGAGCAGCGGTCACAGCCTCTCGAAGGCATGTCACGCTAATCCATCAGCGGACAGGCCCTGTAAAACAGTCTCTAGATAGATTGATTACCTACAAGTAGTACTATAGGACTAACATGACCTAATACCCAAACTCTATAAATGAAAACCAGTAAAGATGAATCACGGACCACGGTACATCCTTTTAACGCCTATAAAATACAAACTTTGCAACTTTATTTCGCAGTACATTGCTCTAAATTTACATCAGCGTAAACGAATGTAATGAAAACTGCTGCCATAAAACGCAATGGAAGGCTATACCTTCCGTCATAATAGATCTTGGAAAGCTTCTGTGGGTTACAGTAATTCTTGGTTTAAAACAGAAATAGGTAATTGTTTTCTTAAAATCTATTTTAGCGGGATTTCAAAAGGTGAATTGCCTAATAAATATTTTTTTGTGCGAGGTGGATGAAAGTTAAGAAGATTGTGTAAATAGATCAGAGCGTAAGATTAATGAGGTAAGGCCGAAAGTGATGATGAGTGCGAAGTGAGATAATCCAGATGAATGCCGCGGTACTATTCGGATTACTATTATCAAAACATTACCAATGCGCTGAGTTTAATCCAATCCAATCATCTGTCTATTATAATCACTTCACTGTGTATTATATTATAAAATAAAATATACTTACTATGAATACTCTTTGTTGATATTTATCATGATTTTTTCGTTGTAGCGCTCATAGCAAGACTGGGCTTGCCTTTCGTAACAGATCGGAAAAGTTAAGCAATGCTTGCACAGGTCACCACTTGGATGTGCGATCGTGTGTGGCATTTACATCTGAGTGCTACCATGCTTCGGAGGGCACGTAAAGAAAGAAAGAAGAAAGAAAGAAAATAAGTTTATTTGGATAAGGTGACACAATTAAAATTACATAGTATAGAAGAGAAGTGTCCATTACATAGTAGAGAAGAATACTTGACAATTACTTTTCGTTAAGGAAAAGAAACGAAGTGGAAATTATAATTACAATCAAAAATATCATATTAAATAAAAAAGATCAAAATAATAAAAAATAAGCAATTTTGTAAATTCGATACATCTAGAAATAAAAAATATCATATTAAATAAAAAAGATCAAAATAATAAGAAATAAACAATTTTGTAAATTCGATACAGTCATCTAGAAATCAGAAATATCATATTAAATAAAAAAGATCAGAATAATAAAAAATAAACAATTTTGTAAACATCTAGATTTTACCAATTTTAATTTATTATGTCACATTATGCCAAATGGGAGTTTAGTTCAGCATATGCCAGACTTACAAAGCCTGGCGCTGGTTTTCAACTAGCTCCTTTTAGTGATAGCACGGACGTTAGGTAGTATAATGCACACAACAATACATACTAAAATAATGTGTTAAAACAGTGCGCGTGCATGACGTGCGTTATGTAGGCTTACGGGTTCCCGGCCCGTGCCCAAAAAGCTGTCGGTCCCGGTTCTTGTCTAAGGATAAGGATCGTTCTGCCGTGTCGGTGGCCTTCGGGCGGTCTGAAAACTCCGTCATCAGAGTTGACCACACACGAAAAACAGAAACAAATGATTTTCTTTTAAGAGTAATGGCGCTGATACACTTGAGCATTCACCTGTAATGAGCATTCTCACGAGCATTCGGGCGAGCCTTAGAATAAAGATAATACATAGACTTCGCGCTACAATGGCGGATAACCCAATATATTTACTTCACTTTGACTTATAATTTTAATCTAGGGAATAATCTTCGTAGTTTGTCACTTATTTTAACTTGACAAATGATGGGCTTACTCAGAATTAATATCGATCAAATATCGATAATGTTTACAATATCCTTAGATTTGCTTTACTCAGAATTCATTTCAATAGAATGTTGATAAACTCTCGATATCGATAAATATATTTTAACGTAGGAACAGACAATTGTTAGATTTATTAAACCTGATCTGCATTTTATTATTTAGAAACATCTTTGTTTATGTATCTTAATCTTACTCTTGAAACCAGAACATTGAGGTGCCGCAGAATATTGCAGTTTCCTTTGCATGGGCGGCACATCAACTTAAGAAGCGCACAGAGTGCCGTTTTAGAGTTTTGTCCATATTTTGCCAACCTCTGTTCTCATGGTCGTTGTAATGAGTAAAAATTGGACCATATGGTAGTCTTGGAGGCCGTGGAGTCTCAAGTTGGAGGACTGACTCTTATTTTGGAGGCATTAAAGACAAATTAAATGATTTTTTTATTATTGAGGACGAAAAATCTACAACATATTGAAAACAAAATTTGTTGCAAATTACATTCGATTTTCGCTTGTAACTTTGTTATTTTTTATTTTACGATTAAATGCTACAGGATCAAAGTAGTAGAGAATTTAATTTGTAACTCATCATGTTTTGATTTTTGTGTGACCAATAGTTTGCCACTTTTTTCAAGATGGCAGCCGCAGGACAAGGGCTGCAACCCCACAAACTTGGATTTAACTTTACACTAACCCCCTCTTGGCCTCTGTGAAATAAAATTGCGTCCTCTGACAAATGCACGCTAAGCCCAAACAAATGTAACATTTCAATGGACTAAAACGTCATTTGTATATTTATCTTTCTCTTACATTAGATAAAAATCATATTTAGTCAAAGTGAAGTAAATATATTGGGTTTAACCGCCATTGTAGCACGGTTTCTATGTATTTTCTATGTTGTAAGGCTCGCCAGAAAGTTCGTGAGAATGCTCGCTAAAACACACTCATTTGTTTTTCTGTTTAATGTCTGGTGAATGCTTCAGTGTATCAGCGCCATTAGTAACAAAATACATTCATTGCGATGAAACGATCGAGAATCCAAAATTGTATTTCGTTACCCAGTTAGGTCAAAATTAGTGAGTAAAACTACACCAAATAAATTATGTATAATACTTGGTTTGATAACATAATATTTATTTCATATGAGAAATAAAACACGCACCTTGTATACGAGTATTTATAGTCCAACGCCGTCACCGAAAGGTAAAAGAGACGATTATTTTTAACTATCATACGAAATTCAAGACAGTATGACGTCAAAGATTGTCTTTTCTCTTTCATCTCGTCATTTGAATTGCATAGTACTCTTTATAATTTCATGAAACAGTCTGAAATACAGTCAGCAGACGACACCACGATCATAGAGAGTTACACTTCCAATGCTCGAGCTAGTGGCGCACAAACAGAAGAGCTTAGGGAAGAGATGGTTAAGCGCTTGACCATGGCCTTGACAGCAGTTTCCCAATGGGGAGATGCCAACCTGGTCAAGTTTAATGCAACAAAAACCCAGGCGTGTCTGTTTTCGTCTAAACGTAGTGCGTTCAAAATGTCTCCAACTCTCCGGAATGTATCTGTGCCGATAGCTGACCACCTTAAGCTTCATGGTATTGTCACGGACGGGGTAACGGGATTGGAAGGAAACACCGAGTAGCACTGATGACACTTTATTCGACTTCACACACGACGCGCCGTTTATTTTCGACGCGGACAGCACCAACACTAGTGTCTTTTGCACTGCACTTTTCACTCCACTTCACTGCACTTTACTGCACTATGCTTTCATTTCACTTTATTTTACTACTTCTTCTTTCTTCCTTTTACTTCTTCACTTTTCTTCTTCACTTTACCACTTTTCAACTTAAACTTTGACATGACATTTGTTTTGTTTGACATGACATCGGCCGTCACAGTATTACACTCATCCCGACTCTCAATTTTGGCTCATTTATTGAGTCAAAAGCTGCAAATGCGTCAAAAAAGCTCGGAATATTGGCCAAAGTGAGACGATACTTCACGCCGGGACAACGGCTAAGTCTATACCAAGCACAAGTCCGATCCTGTATGGAGTATTGTTCTCATCTCTGGGATGGATCGTCCAAATACCAGCTTGAGACACTTGACTCAATAGAGAGAAAAGCCAGGAGGCTCATTGGTGATGAAGAAGTTACCCCAAAACTTCAAAGCCTCGAACACCGACGACGAGTTGCTGCTTTATCGGTATTTTACCGTATACATTTCGGAGAGTGTGCAGCGGAACTGCACGATTTAATCCCCTCATCCCCTTTCCACTATCAGACAACCAGACGCACTGCCCAGCGCCATCGGTACATGGTCGATATTCCAACCATACGTACAAAATGTTTTGTTTCCTCGTTCATCATGCGCGCTGCAAAACAATGGAACTCCCTGCCAGAATCTGTGTTTCCCGATCAGTACAATTTGGGTGTCTTCAAGACGCGAGTGAATAGGCATCTTCTAGGTAAGCGTGCTACATCCTAGATCGCATCAATGCTTACCGTCAGGCATGATAGTGGTCAAACGCGAACCTATATTTACTAGAAAAAAAAAATGGTATCTATTATTTAGAGAGCGTTCTATGGATTTTATTTTTGAAGTCGTACACTCCTATTTGAGCTGTCAATCAACGCGCCGAAGATAAATTGCCTTGAAGCCTGTTTGGACTTTTATATCTAGCACTAAGTATGTCGTCCTACATTTAAATTAATAAAGTAGTATACACATTACTATATACAGGCAAATTTTAAGCTATATTTTGGATACAAAGTGTATACCAGAAATTGGTTTCAGAATCTCAGATGAAAAGTCGAAGCCAGAAATTCAATTCTCGTATTTTATATTATGTCATTGAAATTATATTTTCAACAAAATGAGATTATATTTTGAATCGACTCAGAATCGGTATTCTGCTAACCTAATGTCATAATCGTATAATGTGAAGTAAACAGTTCGTCGTTGACACATATTTTGACACTTGTTTCAATTTATAATCTAGTTACAATATCATTCAAATATCAGTTAAGTTGGGAGCTCAAAGTAAGGAAGTTATATAGTCTAAGTTTAGGAGAGTACCATTTAATTTTGTGACGTAAGTATGACACTGACATTAGATCGAAACAGTATTTTGAACAAATATAATTAGGAGAATTGGGCCTCAGGAGGATGATGATGTCTTTGTCTTTCTTTACCGAAATATCTAAGACACGGTCAGGTTATAAAATCTAAGGAAAAATTATATGTTAAAGGCCCAGTATGTTCTAAAGCTTTCTGCAAAACGATTGCTATTCAAATAAATCATTCAAATGGCATAATAACATTTATTAGAACGAGTCCTTAACACTAGAGCGCACGTGCCCATTCATACTACTTGAGTGCACGCGCGGGCTACAGGTGTAGCTCATTTTGTAGATCAATTATTTCTATGAAGTAGTAAACAAATTAATAAAACACATTGTTTAATTTATAGATATGTTGATTATAATCAGAATGGAACATAAAATTAATCATGACTTATCTTCTTAATTTCAATATCAAACATATACTACTTAAAAATCATCAATATTTGGTAGGCCTGAGATGCTATAATCTTTTTTTTTGCATTTAGGAACGTAATTTTTACCTTAAAGTTTATCACTAGCAATGGTTTTTAACCACATAATTAAATAATTCGCAATAGACTGTTCTATTGGCGAGCAATCAGGACACACACCTTCCTGATGTTCACTACGAATTCGCCTCATACATTTGCTGCATTGCTTACGTGCGCTGCAGAATAAATACCAACCAAGTCCTCCCCGAATAGGCATATTTTGTCGCTGGGGATGTTCCTTTAATCCTGTAGTAGCCTGCCTTTGAGTTTGATAACTCTTGGTTCCGATATTTTGCTGGGAAATACGACGCTCAATTGGCACACGATCTTGCTATGTAGAATTACACATTTTAGAAATATTGGCGTCAGATCACTTTTATTTGTAGAATATTCGTTTTTTATATTATTATGAGACCGTTTATACATGCCATGTTACTGATCGACCTCATAATAATACAAAAATAATACAATATTTACCACTTGTGCACTGGGCAATTATTTTCCTTAAACGCACGCGCGGGGCACAGGTGTAGCCCACCAACTTCTAGGACACCTTTTGCGCGCGTCCTTATGCCGATCTAATAGGCATTCTACTAGTAGGAGCGGGGAGAACCAATCGAGGAATACACAAGACGATTGCGCTGTGGCACACTTAGTTTCGCCAATATATGACAATATTACACCCTGGGCTACATATGTAGCCCACGCGTGTACTCTAGTGTTAAACCGCATTAAACGTAAAATATGTTAGTCATAATCATTAATTTTAGATCAGTGGCTTTAAAGCTCGAAAACTTGGTAGAAACTCACTTTGTGAGCAATCAAAACAAATCGTTTGCATTAATAAATGTAATATTCACATCGCTTCGAACACGCTGTAATATTCATCTCGTCATTGTCGTAGCAATCACGACGCGCCGACGCGCGACTCTCCCCCTTATATCTAAATTCCAGGATACTGTTACGACAGCTTTCTCCTCACTTCGTTATATAGGACAATAAATTAGGACGCAATTAAAGTGCCCCTCGGACATTGACTGATATACAACCTCTTGCAGCACCAGATTGCCCCCGGACACCCACCAAACTAGAAAAATAACGTAACCGCACGTCCCTCCCACAATTTATTACCTCACCTACCCCCACTCCACAGACTAAAATTAACTTCTTTCCAATGAAAACTCAATTCCAAAATTAAAATTTCACTAAAAACCCAAAAGCATTTAGGTTGACTAGCTATTGCCAGACTTTTATATCGAAGTTGAGCACAAATTCTTTATCTCGACTTCCATAATAAAATCTTTCTTTTGTCTGTTTATTTATAAGTTTAGAATTAATTGGTCCTTTTTGCAGATGTCTTTCTTGAGAACAACCATTTCCGAGATATGAGCTATGTTTGGCCGTTAGATGTTTTTCAAACAAAATTATTTTATACTCTAAAAAAATTTATGAGTCCTTAAGTACGCAATTAACGTAATTTGCTACACAGATTTAATATTCAGTCGTCCTCTGTTGTACTTAAAGTTAATGCATCGCTAAATTCAAGTTAAGAAATAAATAATAACTTGGTTGATATATAAGGTCGGGGCAAAAGCATTTTGGTATTGTTCATACAAAGGAAAAATTTTTTTAGATATATTTTTTTATTTATTTATAATATGTATGTGCCGCTTAGATCGATGACTTGTTGCCATCTTGTGGGTAGTGCCATGATCCCATTCCTGTAGAAATTTTGATATTTTTGATTAAAAAAATCTGACAGGTACCTAATGTTCACAGTGCTCTTTTGAGGTTAGCTTTATGCTTCCTAAAGAGTTCTGCAATACCTGAAACAGGTGGAAATTTGATGGAGCAAGGTCAGGGCTATACGGAAAATGCATCAACACATCCCAGCCAAGCTCTCAATTTCTGCTGCGTGGCTATAGATGAGTGCAGTCTGGCGTTGTCATGGTGGAACACGACGCCCTTCCATTCACCAGCTCCGACCGGTTTTTCTCAATAGCTTTTTTTAAACTCATCAGTTGCTGACAGTAGAGGTCAGAATCGATAGTTTTACCCGGTGGCAAAAGCTCAAAGTGGACGATTCCTTTTCAATCTCACCATACACATAGCATCACTTTGTTCCGAGTCAGGCCAGGCTTTGCCACGGTCTGTGGGGCTTGTCCATGCTTTGACCATGATCTTTTTCACACATTATTATCGTAAGTCACCCATGTTTCATCACCCGTAATCAACTGTTTAAGAAATGGTTCGGAATTGTTACGTTTCAACAAAGAATCGCAAATGGAAACACGTTGCATTAGGTTTCTCTCAGTGAGATCATGTGGTACCCAAATGTCAAGTTTTTTCTTGTACCCAGACTTTCGTAAATGACGTAAAACTGTTTTATGATCGACATCCAGTTCTTCAGCAATGTCGTAGCTACTAATATGTCGATCTTGCTCCACTTTCTCAAAGATGGCACTGATTTTATCTGGCATCCAGAGCGAACATCATCATTTCCAGACTTGAAACGCTTGAACCACATTTGTGCTCCTCTTATTGATACCGCGTTAGGTCCATAAACCGCACAAATTTTATTCGCGACGTTCGTCGCATTTTTACCTTCTTTGTAATAGTAGAGGAGACGTGGAACATCGACCTTCACCGATCTGATAACCAGATGAGACGTATTTTTTATGTAATATAATTTATAAACAAATATGCCTATAATAACTTGCCTATCAAAAAAGTGCTCATAGCTATTTTAAATTTAAGTAATTTTAATCAACCGCAAATATAACTTTGTCGTTTATACAAACACTATGGAAAACAAAGTTATTTTTGATGATGAAAAAGTGATAGTGATATTTGGATAGGTGAAGATAAAGATAAAGGGTTAAGTGTTAAGACTGATGCTAGTAATTAATAAACAAACAATCTTGGAGTGGAAGCAATATAGCAATAACATACATACATACATAGACTCAAGCCTGTTTCCCCGAAGGGGTAGGCAGAGGCATATTAAACGCCCACTTTTCGCCAGTGTTTTGATCCCACGTAATAGGTGGCGAGCCTATTGCCGCTTATTGGGACATTTTGTTTGCCAGAGCCTCGTCCGTTGATCGGCAGGTGCACCACTTGCAGGTGAGGTTGGCTTGGGACCCTAAGTTCTTGGTGGGAACCCTATGCACCCATACACATTTAGCAAAAAAGATCAAATAATTAGAATAAGTGCGAGTCCCGTAAGGGTCACGTAGTTCAGTTATCCACTTAACATACCCTTTATCTTCACTTAACTAAATATCACGATCACTTTTTCATCACCAAACATAACTTTGTTTTCCATAGTGTTTGTATAAACGACAAAGTTATATTTGCGGTTGATTAAAATTACTTAAATTTAAAATAGCTATGAGCACTTTTTTGATAGGCAAGTTATTATAGGCATATTTGTTTATAAATTATATAACATAAAAAATAAGTCTCATCTGGTTATCAGATCGGTGAAGGTCGATGTTCCACGTCTTCTCTACTAATATAATAAAACTTTAAAATGTACCGAATTTCTTCGTCAAATACGTTCATTTCGCTTGAAAAACAATTGAAAAATGGCGAGAACTAGTTTATGTTTTTATTTATTGCATCTTCAGAATGTCACATTCAAGTCACATTATGGTATTAAAAACCAGCCAGTTACATTCAGTACAGCTAGAGGTTTGATTAAATATTAATTGACATTCAAAATACGAAAATACTTTTGCCCCGACCTATTAAAATCTGTACAGAATATCAAATAGCCTCATTGCCATAATTTTATTAAATTTTATACGGATTACTTAAAAAAGGAATGTTTACTGTATCAATATAGAATTTACATGCTGAATCGAACACCAGATCATATTATATGCGTAATACGGTTATATTTTAAATAAAATTATCTATATTAGACGTAGCCCGACTCCATGTCTTATATTTAAAATCAAATGTTTTCAGTATCTTTAATTAAATTATATATTAAACCTTAATTCATATGATTTTTTTGCCCTAACTGAATATGATCATTCCATATTAAATTTTAAGCTTTTTTGAAATGCTCTTTAAAACTAAGATAAAGAAATGTTACGTATTTGCCGTTGATATAAAAAAATCGTAACTTAAGGCGATGGCTGTAATGTGCACAGATATGGTCCCGTTTCGCCTAAAGATCAATATGCAGGTAAGTATGTATAATATATGCATACTAGAGGACGCCAGCAGCTACGCCTGCATTTTTTTTAATTTACCCGTTTCGGCCGATCCCGTGGGAATTTCGGGAAATCCCTTCTTAGAGCACCCCTACGGTCCCCAAGGAACATATATGCCAAATTTCAGCTTCCTGCGCTCAATAGTTTCGGCTGTAGCGTGTCTGTCAGTCAGTCAGCAACGCAAGGATTTTATATATTACTAGCTGACCCGGCAAACGTTGTTTTGCAAATTTTTTTTTTTTTTAAATAGATGTTGGCCGATTCTCATAGATACCGGATAAGCACAAAAAATTTCATCAAAATCGGTCAAGCCGTTTCGGAGGAGTATGGGAACGAAAACTGTGTCACGAGAATTTTATATATTAGAAGAAGATAATGCAATTGTAGGGGTTTAATTTAATTTTGGCTGGTATGTAAGGATGTTTCTTACTCTTCCATGAGAAAACTAGTGAGCAGATATTTTTTTATATTCACGACCCCCCCTCTCCCCACGCAGGCGATGTTGTGGGTAAAAGCTATCAAAGTAAGATAATGTATTTGATCTAAATTTTAGACAAAACGCTGTAGGTTAGCTGGTTTAGCATGCTCTGGCTCTCGGCTAACGCGAAAACCGTGTGCCAAATGCTTATTACATCGAGAGACCAATTTGGACTGCCAATTGGGCTTTGACTTCTAATTGGGTTTGACCAGTCTAGTATTTGAATATTGGCAAATTTCAACATGATGTTGTAGATTTGAGGTATGTTAACATTTTTAAATGAAACCTTTTAACAGTGCATACATTCTCCGTTTTTGTCAAGTAATCCAAACTTTAGATAAACAAGTGTAATAAATGATATTTCTTGACTGAGTTTTAGCCATGGCATCTTATAGTGCACACTACTGTGTGCAAAAATCCAAGTGTGCTCTATTGCAGCATTGTCGGACGGTAATCCAAGAGACCGTAAAATATTGGTCGCAGGACCCATTGGTCCTGCGACCAATATTTTACGGTCTCTTTAAGTTGAGTCATTACTCAACTTATTATTAAAGGCACAGGAGTGAAAACCCGTCAATTTACTGATTCTGTTCATATAATAATTTTCCATTCATAAATCCTTAATAATCATTTTTTGGACGTCTCAGTAATCGAACCAGATCCCATGACCCGCAGTCACTTTCATCATCTAAAAATTGTATGAGTCTTAGACAACAATGAACATCATAACTGTTGAACTAGGCACATAGGTATATGTCAAATGGTACAAGTAAATCTAAAGATTTGTATGACTATCATAGGTCTCGCTAATACTGCTGCTCTTCCCGTAACCGAGCTTTATCCTATTCAAATTATTCTTAAAAGTTTTCTCATCTAATCATATGACATGGATGATATAATACGTGCTTCCAGTGTGATGAAAACGTGAAATTATACGCTCTTCTTAAAATATATACTTATTACATTCAGTGTTATATTATTATGTTATATTATCTGTGCAATGTCGTCTAAAATTAAAATTGCAGGCCTCGCGAGGTAAAAGTGGTTGGAATATTTAATAAATATTTAAAGTCGTTCTTTATATCCCTCTTATTTTCTTTACAAAATCGTGCATCGGATTATTCTAGAATCCAAACAGTAGCTTGAGAAGTAAGAATAGTGTTTTCCAAGACTGAATATTATAGTCACACTCATCTCAAAAATCGAGAATTTCTTTACCAGTACAAATAAAAAATAAACTCATGTTTGCGTTACCTACTTCTTCTTTTCGTTGGAAATAGAAATTTGGCGATAATAGTTTTCGCCAAATTTCTATATTCTTTATTTGAATTTATTTGAATATTCTTTTCAGTAGGTATAGTACCTACTGAAAAGAATATTCAAATAAAAAAATCCGTACATTTTTGGTTATGTTCACTGTTTATCTTACTTTGCGTACCTACTCTATTATTGAATGGAGTTTTTCAAACAAGCGTGATCACAAAATTATTAACTTTGCTCTTTAAATTTAATATTTTTCAAACTTTCGTGAATGTTGCCATCAATATAAAATATTACGAGGAAATGTTTCCTATATGACCAGAACGTTAAAGTTATGCGACTTCCAAACTGCGGCCTCAGTGCACATGAGGATATTGCAGCTGCGTGATTCGATTTCATTCAATCCGTCCAAGTTGGTAGTTGTTGAACTGTTGGTAGCCGCCACGATACGTTCTTCTATCACAGCCGCGTGGCTTTCACATAACTCAGTTATAGATTAGAGACGCCGTCGCAAAAAAAATGCTTTCAAACTTTTGTGATTTATATACACACCTGGTAGATAATATTTGTGATGGATCTTAATCGCTTCATAATTTGAAAATAAAGGTGATATTATACCCTGAGATGGCTGGCGTAGGGCGTACCAAAACATCAGAGAAAATAGAAACGCTTACATCAGAATTTTCAAATAATTACGCAATTGGGATCCGTATCACAAATATTTAGGTATATATGACACTCGTTAAGTACACGATACAGTATTCACGAAATAAAAAAAAAACAATTTTATTTCTTTGTCTTATTTTGTTTTAGCCAAAAGTTGGTGTTATATTGTAATATTAAATTCTATTCATCTAGTATCCCAGTTGAATGTAAAATGTTTAAGGTCACACAAAACTTAAGCGGATTCCCACTTAGTTCATAAACAAAGTTTGAGGGTCATTGAGAAACTCAGTCTCATTTGTTTATAACATCTTTATACAAAAGTGGTAGTTAACAAGCATAAATAAGTAGCCCTAGAATGTTAACTAAACTGTTAAATTATGTACGGACCTGTTCTCACTATGCCCTTACCCTTCTCATAGTGAGAATAGAGCCGTACCACAGTGGGACAGTTTATATACAGGGCTGATGAAGATGATGATGTACTATACCATAGCGAAAATTGGCGATGGAGTAAACTATTATTATAAGATAGCCTTGCGGATTAAATGGCCCTATTATAGTTTAGCACTGTGCTGGTTGCAGTATGTGTTCGACCTCAATACAGGACAAAACTTTTGTGAGCTTTAAGTAGTTGCTTACCTATAGGTTTACGCCTGTATTCCCGAAGGGGTAGGCAGATGTGTAATATTATACCCACTTTACGCCATTTTATCAATTTTAGGTCTCACGTAATAGGGGTCGCCCCCTATTAGCCTATTGCCGTTACCGGACATGGCCAGACTCCGTACTGAAACTGAAAATTCGAAAACTCAGTAACACTCTCGCTTGACCCGGGAATCGAAACGGGACGCGAGACCATCAATCCGACCGATCAGCTGATGCATATGCTATCCACTGGACTACGGAGGCAGTAAATATTTGCTTTTGGTCTAGATATTTTCTTTTCTCCATTGATTATATAGTTGAAAAGTTCAAGAAAATAGAAAAAGAGAGATACAAAATAAATTGCTATTATTGTTCTTGTAAAATACTTTTCGAAGTTATATATCTGGCAAATAAAACTTATAATCGCAAGGCTCAGATAGGCCACAAAAATATTCTATCAGTCATTGCCAGTGCCGATCGGCTACCACAACCAGTGCCCGAGTGGTTTTAGTGGTGGTTTAGTAGTAAAAGAAATCAAGAAACTTCGCGTGTATTACCGCATATAAAAAATAAAGAGAAATAAATGAGGTTAATAAATGTATCTACCATCAATAAGCAAATCACAAACGTTTCTCTATTTTCAACAAATTGAAAAGTGTATTACTTTTCACTTAGTTGAAAATAGCTTTCAATCTAAATTTCATTGCGATACCAATACAATTATGTTAAGATTGAAAGCTGCTGAAACATGAGTAAAATAGTTGAAAGCCACTAGGTCCGCTAGAGCCTATTTTCTTCCGAATATAAATGACTTTTTATAAGCTTTTTCCTTGACAAAATTATCTTTTACCAGGTTCAAATGCCGCCTTTAGAACAAAACCTTAGATCCGCCACTGAGTGCAACTAACTCTTGTGTAAATTGGCATGAAATTTTATGTTGTCTATTAATACGTTTAATAATTTTCGGCCATGTACTTTCTGCTTTTAATTAAACTACCTTCTTGTTTGTTTATTTGAGAGCGGTTTATTGTTGCAATAGTTTGTTACAAAGCTATTACCGCATAGGTAGGTGGTCGCAAGAGAATTTGCCTCAGAACCGTGGCCCTGTTGATTTGATTTATTCATGTGAACATATAAGTTGACAGAGTTACCTAAAACTATCGCTTTCGTGGTGAAAACGATCTTGTTGGCTAACTGACTAAGTTGTGGCTTATGTATGTACCTACCTATGGCTTACGTTGTATCATATGTGTTATATGTGGGTATGTAATTGATGCTCAAATAAAACACCAATTAAAAAGTGTTCATATTTTTAAACTACCATTCACCGACGGTTTGGTCTGTCGCATACTCCTTACCTTCCTCATGAATCACTACTATTAGCTACGTCGACCGGTGAAAGCCGCATGAAAACCAGTTGTGTATATTTTTTTATCGGCCTGACAGGTGCGATGGAAAATATTTGTTTTATAATATGCACAGAAGGTATTCCTACTTTCCACACATAACTACCTATTATAAAACAAAGTACGGCACACTTTCTCAGGTATGGCAGAATCCTTCTTAAAATTTAAAATACCTGCTTTTAGAAATTGGCTACCTATTCTCAACAGATTTTCCATTAAATTAGATATTTAAATAAAGTAATCGAGTAGGTGAATCGGACGATACTGAAATGGGTGCCAAATAAGGAGGAATTTTGTCGACAATTGCTGTAAGCAGTTTCCTTATTATTTTCTATCTTATCCTAGATACCTACGTAATTCTTTCTGACATTACTTTCGCGACTTGATGGATCTCTCTCGCTCTCGCTCATTTGTCAGAAGTGTTTTCGGAAGAAGTAACGAGTCTCAGTTTTAAAAGTTTCAATTCTTTTCGAAACACTCTAATCATGAAATTGCTGGGCTTAAGATAAAATAAAGATTTTACGTCAATCTTGCACTTATTACTTGAATTTTCTTGAAAGGCTAGGAGACTGGCCATTCCTTTGGAATATACGTAATTCAAAAACGGTAACAATGGATATTTTTGTTGCAAGCGTTGCGTCGGGCAGTAGGTCAGTACCTATTGCCCGACACAACGCTTGAAACAAAAATACCCATTTTTAAAGATTATGCAGTCATAATCTTTGTTTCGTTCTTAGTGGGCCCTTTTGTTAGCAACGTGAAATTGTGAGAAAACGCTGGGAGAAAAGGTCACCTAATTTTCGGTTAATCCACAGAGTAGGATAAAAGAAAATAGCTAGTTGTGCAGTTTTAACCAGAACACGCTGGGGTCGCCACCTAAAGAACAAACGAAATATCCTTTATACTTATTATCATAAAGAGTATTTAGGATTTATACCGTGTATGTAACCAAGGGTGCGCGTTAATCCCTTTATTTATCTACACTTGAATTTTGGGTAATGCGTGCTTGTGCGGGACAACACGCTTAGTCGCTTACACAAACTGCTGAAATATGGAATAAAATTACAAATTAAATGTTTGCTGTACTTAAGGATATCTGATGCTCAGGGACTTCTTTGCAAATTAGACATAAATGTGATCGTAACAACGGTTAGCCATGCTTTATTAAAAGCCCAAAAAAGGGAACATTGTTTAGGTAGGTAACCCACTCTGTAAAAATGCCTTTCAAAATATACAATACTGATTTTATAAACGTACCCAAGTACCTATAAGTGAGTGCAAAATAGCTAGTAAGTTTAAACTTATAATTTCATCACTCATTATTTACATATGTTAAATAGATACAGAATGTAAATTGTAATGGGAATGATACAAGCGTGGCAAGAAATTCATAAGAGTTAAGAATTACCCAAGATTACTTCCATACCAACAAAACGTCGTGAAAAATACACGCGGCGGAAGAAACAGTGTGAAAAATAAGACACATTTTCTAAAAACACTATTCCATTATTTCTGTTTTTCAACTAAAAGCAACAATAACTTTGGCTCAAATCAATCGCTTACATCCGCCTACTGATAGACATTTCGTGATTCAATGTTTGTAAACCAACTGCTAAAATAAAAATCACAATGGATTATTCGCTTTTCATTTTCCTCGCTAAAAGAAAAACTTGAGACTGTTCTGTATAATTCTGTAGTAGAGTATATCTTGTACATCAACTAGTCTCCTGTTGGTGTAGTGATTAGTGATTCTGGACGCTTTGCGTCACTAGCTTAGGGGTTAATCAAGCCCACAAAATAAAACCTGAGCCACAAGCTAGCTACAAGCTCTGCCTAGTTTAGGATCGTGAGTTGTTCTAGGATATCATTTACCTAAAGTATGTTGTATTATCTGCAGAAATGTTGAATGCAAGAACACTTATGTTATAGTAATAAAGCTGATGAACCCTTCTCCCCGTCCTCGTAATGATTGCCTTTGAACCACTCTCTGGATTTTTTTACGTAATACTTTCCTTCTTATCTATTGCTTCTCTTGCCATTTCGACGGCAATTTTAATAAAATATGAATATTACTTGAAAGCAGTCTAAAATGAGTTAAGCCTATTACAAATTAGTATTGAACCTTTCTCCTTTTTCATAAATGAATATTGGGGCGTCGTCTATTTAATGTAAGTTTCATAAATTGAAATTATATTTCTTTCTCGATGGCTTCCTTTACCGTAAATATTTGTTTCCCGTTCTTGGTTTATTTGTTGCCATATTTCTGGGAAATATAAAACGGAAGCAAACATAAGTAATTGGATGCCTATTTAGCTTTAGATAGACGAGTGTTTGTTGGTATAGTTTGCCCTTTGTAACTTAAAACGATGTAAGCTGGGAAATATTTTTTTCAGGATTCTAGTATTTTTTTATACTAAGGTTACCATTGCCATCAGCGCACATTTTTTTTTCAGTGGTCGTAGAAAGCATTTCCGACTATGTAAAGGCAGTCTAAAATCTGTAAACACATGTTGAACGTGTCGATTGAAGCATTTGTCGTGAAAAGACATTTCTACATTTACTACTACGCTTGTTATAAAGTTTCAAATTCAACTACATATACTTGACCATAAAAATAAAGTACCTAGGTATGTATACCGCCTAACAAAACAATTTAAAAAGCCGTGAACATACATGTTGCGCCATCTATTAGTACAACGCAGAAATTAACAAGGGGAGGTTCTTAGTCAAGTCCTACCGTACGAAGAAACATTTTCTCCTGTGAAAAGCTAGAGGAGCATTCCTTTGCAATGGTTTCAGGTTTTGTCGCTAGGTGTCGTCTTTCATAGTCGACAGTAGTAAAATACTTTGTTTACGTTTCAGGATTGAAGGAAATCTAATGATTTACTAATATAATAGAATAAAAATATCAAGTGAAGAGAAATAAATACGTTTTACAAATAACACAAAATCGTGGTGATATGATATGAAAGTGCGATGTGGATGTGGATCGCTTTAAAGAAGATAATATTATACAGTTGCTTGAACTTACCTGCTTATTAACACACAACATTTACTTACTCAAGTCTAATATTTTTATTTAAAGCACTTGCTAATTAACAGGCTTTCCAAAAAGTAGCAATTTAAAGCCAAGAAATGAATAGATTTTTTAAATTCCGTTAATATTGATGACAAGGTATAAAGTTTCAAAATATCTTTGAACCTCGATATCTCAGAAACCGTTAATTTTGGACCACTAGTTGACGGAGGTCAATTTGTTGCTAATGACCTCAAATGCAACCTCCTTCAGGGAATAGGTCGAATTGCCAAACAACCTGTATATTTGAGAAAACCGTACAAAAAATCGTTGGGCAGTTTTTGAATTTACCGCGTTCATACATACAGACAGGAAACGGTGGCGCGGACGGGGACTTCATTTCATAGTATTTTTCAATATATAGAAGTATTTGTTTTAAATGCTTGCGGGGTACTTACTATGTATGTTGGTTCCGAATATCCAATATTGCGGCACAGTTCCAAATACCATGATTACGGATGTTCTGAAATCTTTCAGGTAGATGAACGGTTACGAGCAAGTAAAACGATCTACTCCCTTTCTTAGGGCTTAACTAATGTGCAACCAGTGTGAAGCCACTACCATGTTCATAATTTAAAAAAAAACCGTCCGTTTTAGAACTAATGTTAATGACCACGAATATTTTTTTTAAGACAACTCCCGCACTAGGAATAAATCCTGTGTCGCGGAGGACTTTACAAACATACAACTAACGAACACAATGAACACCCAGACTCGAAACAACAATTTATAGATCACACAAAGTGTTGTCTCGTGGGGAATCGAATCGAACCCACAACACTCGCCGCAGTGTCAAGCGGCGAGGCGGCTATGTTTATTAGCAGATTTAATTAAAAAGATTTTAAACACGAGTTTAACACAGTAAATTGGTGAACTGATTCATAAAATAAACTTCTTTGTTGTGTAGTGCGTAGGTAACTTAGTTTATATTACAAAAAACTCCTATTAAATTAAATATTTTTAATAATCCTTTAAACACTATCGATAAAAACATTTCGTTTAGCCCCATGGCTAAATGTCATGTCATTTTCACAAAACAGATTATTTATAACGATATCAGCGTTTGAAATGAGTGATTATAGAAAAGAAAGAGATAATAGAAAAACCTAAATTTTTAAATCACTTCGGTCACAAAATATAATCAAAGAGATTTTTTTATTATAGCCTTTCCTAGCAAATTAAATTAGTAAATATTAATAAATACTATGCAAATATTAATATATGCAAAAAGAGTTTGAAAGTATTATTTTGCACAATTTCTGTTCTTGGTAACACTAAAAACTAAAATTAGAATGTAAATCAGTTCTTATATCTTCAATAATAAGGGTATTTTTTTCGGACTTTTCAGATAATTTCCTAAAACTTTTTTATGATAATTGAGTTTTATATATTTAACGAATCACGCCGTGGCGTTTTATGTAGTGGTAAATGTGTATTTGTGTGTGAGAGGCGACACTGCTTCTCGTATGAAATGCCTGACATACTAATTCCATTACGATTCGGTATCCCATGTAACCCTCTAAAGGCTAGCGTCCACTAGGCTCGCCGAGCCGAGCCGAATCGAAACGCAAAAAGTAGCCCCCTTATATTTCTATGAACCTGCGTTCATTAGCGACAAGCCGCGGCGCGCCGAATCGAATCTACCGCGCGCATCGCTCGTCAGGCGAATTTCTGCGGCGACGCGTTTCGACTCGACTCGGCGCGCCTTAGTGGACGCGGGTCAGCGGATGAGTAGACGGGTACTATATGGCGTAAATACCTACATAAAAAGTTATCGAAATGAATGAAGAGCTGTTAATTTCGCTAGTTCAGAAATATACTGAACTTAATGATCATGACTACCTCATTAGTCTCGCGGCATAAATGTGCGCGTGGGATTGGGAGGTCTCGGATTCGATTCCCGGGTCGGTCAAAGTGTTATTGGGTTTTTCCGTTAGGAAGTTCTCAGTAGCAGCACGGAGTCTGGTAATGTACCCGGTACGGCAATAGGCTCGCCCCTTATTACCTGAAAATTCATGGCGAAATGTGGGTGTAATATTACACCTCTGCCTACCCCTTCGGGAATACAGGCGTGAGTCTAAAAAAAAATTATGATCATGAAGATACTCATTATCATGACGAGCAACGTAGACAAAATATATGGGAAGAAATTGCGGGAATAATGAACGAATTTGAAACTAGAACATATCTTCGTCCGAGCTATCCATCATTGACAACACAAGCACAACCTACAGCAGCCAGTCGCCGACTGCTGGCTTCGATTCGATTCGTCTGTAATGAACGCACACGGATAAAATGCGACTCGGCGCGATTCGACGCGGTTCGGATATAGTCGACGCCAGGCTTAATGCTACTGTTGTGATACCAAATTAGTAGCTTAATTACAAAGCTCTCGTTCTCAGTACTTTTTTCTACATTTCTTTATTTCACCGCAGTGCGTGTAGTTCACTGGCGTGCGAGATTTACCAATTATAAATGTTGGCATGCTATTAAAGTTTTATTTTAACACGTATTTTATTTGCATCCGATAAAACGGTCTAGACGATATAACTGTTTACAATGTCACGATTTCAATGTTTAGTGCAAAGGTTAAAAAAGATTGATTCGAAGTTCTGTAGTCGTACATTTATTTTTTTAGAAAGTGAAAGGATAAAGACAGACACTATAAAACGAACATTTGTAGTATTAACTTTGTCCTATTACGATTCAGAGAGACAAAGAGTACTCCAAAATTCTTAAAAGAAATGTGAAGTCTGCCAACCCGCACTTGGTCAGCGTGATGGACTATGAACTTACTCTCCTCACAAAGAGATTATAAACAGGGTTGGTGATAATACGACTGGGGAGTAATTTGAAGGAAAAATGACTACAACAAAACATGAATTTGTTATGACTTCGTGAAGTTCGTATCGTAGTATCGCTCATTGTATTTCAAATTGTTAGCCAAAAAGTTGTTCAACAAATTAACATAGTTAAAAATATTGTTAAATGTTAGGCAGGCCCGGTCATAAATCTTTTGGAATTGTAACAAAACCATACCAACCAAAAATTACTTTATAATCAGCCCATTCATTTTGGAGCTACGATGGCACAAACAGACATGCAGATCCGCAACTACTTCAAAATTATAACACCTCTCTGTTTGCTTCAGGGGTTAATTAAATTCTAAATATAACAATCAAAATATATTACTTCATACCTGAAATGTCAAATTATTTTATTACATACTAACTTTAATTTTACTGTTCTAAATATAGCCATTAATACCGTCCTCGACTCAACCTGAACTAATTCAACATCAAAAAAATATCTCCAAGGTGTTGATAATGAAAAATTTGCGAACTGAGGGTAATATTGCTGTTTATTGTTGTTTTAATCAGCCTGAATGCGATGGCGTGATTATTTAAGAGAGAGCACAAATTTCACCGGGAGTTGCAGGAAAATGATTTCGTGTCTTTACTGCTGTAAAGATTTTGTTACATTATCTAAATGTTGGGATCAAATGGGCGGACTATTAGTCGTGCATAGTAAGTTGCAAGTGTGTAGAAGTACCTACATTCAGGCGTACGGCTATTAGATGCATGCACATTTCAATATGTTTAAATAACTATAAAATTGCAAATGTGAGGTACAAATATGATCTTTTATTGCCAATATACATAGTTTTGGCAGTGTAACAGAACACAATATTGCTAATCTTTCCGGAAAATTATTGTCATTTTTATACCTCCGGATGGATAAGATATCACACGTTTCAAAAGTTTATTCTATCTTCCTAAAGTGTATCTAGCAGGTACTTCACAAAACAGCTGCGGATAACTCTAATTCATACATTTTTAAACTCAAAAGGGTACAGTTTTCAAAATTCCTTTTCGGTTAAACCGAGCATTCTCGAGTTGTAATAGCTTCGACGAATTCAATTCTGTTTGGAGAGCACAAGTGCCGCGAGCAATTCATAGAAATTGGTAAAATGCTCACCGAGCTACTCGTTACGTTGTGCATGTCTTCTTAAATACACAGCATTGAATTAGACAGTAGAATTGTGATGCGGCTGACGTAACATGGCCAACTCTTGCGACAATCCGTCTTAAGGTTGACTCGAAGGACGTAATTTTCTTGTTATGAGGTTCGTTGATATTGACGTCTTTAACAGGAAATTGTCCGTGTGGTGACGGATTAAGAATACGGAATGTCACCACCCCATATCATCCCATGGGTGTCGTAAGAGCCGACAGAGGGACAATATTATGCAGAAAACAGCACTGTAAGAGAAGAAAAACTTGATACAAACCCTTTACCAACCCGTTCGGCCAGCGTGGTAAAGTAGGCGAATTCCTCCTTTCAAAGGAGAGGCTTAGTCCAGTAGTGGACTGTTAAAGGCTGATGATGATACTTTTATTAGTAAGTGAAAATAAAGACCAACCATGTGCTTGTTGAATCACGCACGAAGTAGGCTACCCTAGTACCTTTCAAAGGAGAGGCCTAGTCCAGCAGTGGACTGTTAAAGCCTCATGATGAATGATGATGAACAGGAAATTAGAATTAGCTTTGACAAACGAGGTGTGGTGTTCTGCATCTAACTACACGACCGCTCTTTTGACCATGATAAGTGTTCGTGCCTTATGTCGAGGATTTGTACACATAGTAATCACGTGCAAACTTTTATCAGCGCGATTCAGGATCATCTATTGATGATGATGTTCTTGTCTTTCGTAGTTTCTTCAGTATGTGACAGATGTCGCTTGTGAGTCTTTTGAAATGTACGATAGATGCCAACCGATGTAAGTAGCTACACAAAAGATCAAACACAGCATTATCAAATTTTCAACGTAGCTGCCATTGGCTTGCACGGTGTGGCCTTCTTTCCTTAGATCTATTCACCCAACTACGGCGAAGCCAAAAGGAAAGGATAATGTTTTTGGCAGTCTATGTATGTACATATGTATGTTTTTATATTCCACCGCAGCGCCTAAAGTACATAACCGATTTAAATAAATGGGGTGTCAATAGATTCGTAAAAATGGCCCGGGGGACATAAGCTATATACATTTTATATAAATTTTCTACAAATATAGCAATTTTAATGTTTACCAGGGGGCTTATTCACTATGACCACTGAAATACCATGTTCAAGACGGGTGTCGTCGTAACATGCACTAGACGTAAACGTGATTCAGTGACGTGACGTACCACGACAATCAAAATATTGTATTCAGTATGCCATACTGTGCCATACGATAGCTTGTCTATGCCTAGTTATCAATTTTACAACATTCGTTCATAAATCTTAATACCGGTTTTGCCGGCTCAGTTTCGATTTTATAAATATTATTTTACTAACTTGTAATTTTCACTATAAGCTACAGTATAAATAAAAAAGGTTAAGAAAACTGAAATTATATTATTTTTGTCCAATTTCGCCAGGAACAATCTCAAAATAGAAAATTGATCTTAAAAGTTTATTTCATCTTTTGTACTTAAGTCAATTTTTGAACGATAACATACATGACAGTTGCATTCGCGCAATAAAAAAGAATTATAAGTGCGGTTAGTGCGGCAAATAGTCCAATTCATACAGAATCTTATAAATCATAATGGATTTATTATTTATCCGAAGACGAGTGAGACGCTGGCGCCAGCGACAGGCGTAAATTTTCATTAAACATAATATTTAATTAAACAACTTTGACAAGGACACTGGTAAATAAAAAAGCAAATAAACTTAGTATTTAACCACTAACGGACATTGAAAATAATATAAAACAAATAAACTTAGCGCTTATTTAACCACTACCGTTTTACAATAAACGCGTTACGTGAGCTCTTAACTCACGATATTTTAACAACTAAAACCGCCTCCGAAACGTGCGCCACCGTGCTTGTCAAACTTGAAATTGGCATTGTGAATAATACCGTGCCGACGTGGTTAACTAGCACGTTAATACACATTATGACTTCAAAATTGTCATAGTGAATAAGCCCCCTGAACTAGGCTGTAACAACTGTGTTTCAGGAAAAATCTTAAATAATAATATTATAGGGCTATGTTTTTACAAAATCATCATGAACTGCTAGTATGTAATAGACAATAGACTTAATATGATTTGTTGTAATTTAGAGTAGGTACTTACACAGTATTTTATAACTGTAAGCAAATTCTCTGTATCAGAGTAGGTCATTGTCATTAGGTGTTTTGTAACAATAAGGTGACACTGCTTATAACTTATGCTATATAAATCTAAGGTTTTATTTAATTTATTATATAGGAAAGGTCCGAGGAAAGCAAGGAATCTATTTACATAAACATGTTTACCTCGAGGTTTGATGCAGACTAGATCTTTCCGTCTTTTGCCTGATGGGATTGGTGTATAAGGAAGAAGGGTGTGTTGTTTTAGTATGATGCGTAGAATGAATAATTGGCGCACAGTTAGAACTCCGGTGGACTCATAACTTATAAGTGGGAAAAATGAAAGGGTTAGCCCTTTCATTTTTCCCTGCTGCTATTTAAAAGGTAGCTATCCTTAGGGATAGCTACCTTTTAAATAGCTCTTTGGGCTTGTTCTAAAGGCAGTAGGATCGTTTAAGCTTCCTCTCCCCATGAGGTTATACAGTATGAGATTATTGATTCACATAGTGCAGTGTAAACCTGTCTTAGCAATCTAAAGTTTACCACGTCGCGTACATTTTTGAATATGAAAATTAGTTTCCGTACTCTTTACACAATGATTCGATATGTTTGCGGCAATTTAAATTAGTATCAAGCGTAATACCTAGTTATTTTATATAATTATGTACCTACTTATACTTTTCTGGATTTATATCTGAATGAGCTATTTTCTTTTTTCTTCCTTTTTAGACCCCCTTTTTATGTAGTCGGGTTATAGTTTTTAAACTTATTTATGAATGATGCATTATCAATCATGCAATGCATATCGCTGGCACTAGCACTTCAGACCCTGATGGTCTATCGGGCAAGCAGCTTGGTCATATCTGGGGTAGCCGTAACTAACGAAATTTTGTACGTATTTAAACTAAAGTCAGTCGCTGTTTCTGTCTAGTAGTGTTTGTTAGCGTGATTCTTGCAACGACAACCCAACCTACGATTCTTGAGAAGGGTTTAAGTGCATAATTCACGCAGGCGAAAACGAGGGCGATGTCTAGTGATAAATAGAAACGCTGGTATTGAAAAAGCTGGCACACAATGGCTACGTATGAATTCTACGAACGGGCTATTTAAAGCTCAACATATATTGTAATCATTGCTTAGAAATGAACATAAATTATACTTAAGTATACATTGTAGGCTCCATAAAGAAAGTGCGACTACACGACTGAACAGCAAAACAAGTTTGCAAAACAATGTAGTATCGTCTAGTTTGTTGGAACTGATAAAGGCAAATTAAGAGGCATGCAAGTACTAACTATGCTAAGCAAGTATAAATACTTGGCTTCTAAGTACGAATAAGTGCCGCTGTAAAAATACATTTAAGATATATTAAGCGTTATACAGGCAGCGATGGTGTAGTCGAGATACCCATGGCCTGCTATGTAGAGGGTATCAGGTTCAAACCCGGGAGGACATCGGGTTCGGCCAACCACAGCACCACTCAGCACTGCTGGCTTTGCGAAGTAATGTGCGAATCAAAATTGTTAATTATCACTTGTTCCGTGCTCAGAGAGCTCGTCATGTCGTCGGTCCCGGCGGTTATAAAGATATTTGGCGTTATGGAGAGTCAGTAGCCTCGACTATACTGCCTCTGCTCTATGCCCTGTAATATTGCTTCCCCTTTGGGAGGTCAGGCAGGAGTAGCGTAGGAGTGTGGAAAAGCTAATTTGATTTCAACAAGTAAATGGGTACCTATCGAAGCATAGAACCAAGGATCCTTTGCATAGCAGTCCAATGCTTGTTGTTCCTGCCACTGGACTATCGCTATCGCTACCTCCACTCAAGACTATCAAATTGAAAATAAACATTCATCAAAATATATCAAAAGAGTAACTAAACGTATACAAAAGGTACGCAAATATAAAGAAAAGTAGTTTGCACTTGAATACGTCAAAATCATGTATTATACTTACAAACTATGATATTGCGTTATTGTACGGCGGAAATTAATACCTGTTAAAGTGTGTGTATTACGTGTCAAGGGCTTCGTGATTGCTGCGATACGTCAAGCAGTACTTAAGTTGGTAAGCTTATATTTTTGTCGTGATGCGAATGGAATAATCATACAGTATTATAACCTGCATCTGGCCCATGGATTATGGCCTTTTTAAAAATCGCCAGGGCTGTCCTTTTCGCCATTTTCAGATTTGTGTTTGGTGCTGCTGGATGAGTTGAGTGAGATACTCTCTTGCAGACGTTTGACATACTCTGACATACTACTTACTAAAATCACCATGGCGTTTTGGACGGTCCGTTGCAGGGCATCTGGCGAATGACGGTCTTACTTCTTAACCACGACTCAGCCGATAAGAAATCTGTTCTATATTAACCTCTTGTATGCCGAAATGCCAGACACAATTAAAAAGCTATTGTGTCTCGCGTGAATACGAGTTCCGGCATTCAAAGGGTTAAGCAGTAGGATAGTTGATATACATATATAGAGCTGATATAATAAATTCAAAATATTTTTGAATGGTCGGTACGACAGACTAAACGAAATACTCAGTGATTAATTATAAACTCGCAGGCATACGTAGTGTGCGCGACAAAATTACGGCGAAGCCTAATTAACCACAAGCCTTTGGATGTGGCTGTGCGTTGATAACTCAGGAACAAAGCTCTCACATACATATTTCCTCGCACACGTAGGCCGACTTCACATTGAGTGTACGCGTTCCTCTAGCGGGCGCCCGGCGTGCGCTCATCGTTCACTCTGTTGTACAAAGTGAACGCAGGGCGCACGCCGAACAGTTGCCGGGCGCACGCTGAGTGCACGCTCGAACAACGCCCATGTCCAATGTGAGGACGGCCGTAAAGTAACATACCATAATACATATATAAACGTTCTGAACTCAATTCTGTAACCGCATTTCACCAAGAATATTTCCTTCAATATTTTGACTTCGTACTTCGAACATTGAACATACAAACGCACTGGATATAAATATTTAAACTTTAATCTCCTGTATGTAATATGGAAAAGGAATCGAAAAATGGGTTTGAAATATAAATAACACGTTCTGTTCCAACCTTTCACTTCGTACGAGCTTGGGTGGTTTAATTTATTTATTGAACAAATGCAACGGCTTGGTTAAATAACACTTTTATTTACAGAAACGATGTCCATTGTTTGCATAGCTTTACAAGTGTTTTTTTAGCGAGGGTTGACACGGTTTATCTCTTTTATCTAAGTGTTAAAACACGCGAGTAAACCCAAATAATGCGACAAAGAAGTTACAGAAAGGGTCGCGGCAGGTCAAATCGTAAGTTTCATTTGAAGGGATATCTATGGGGACTAATAACCTTCATGTGCATCCCATGGATGCTCGAGACTTGAAAATAAGTGTTGTGAATAACATACCGACGACTATTATTGGTAAGACTTTCTTTTCAAAGATGAAATAAGCAATATAAGATTCACTCAAATTAAATAAGATAGTAAGATATACTCAAAAATGAAGTAGAAACTAAACTATAAAGAATAATAAGAATTTTATTCACACTGTATGTAAAATGAATAGATATTTGATTCTGTTTTATTGAGCACCAAGTATATTGGAGTTTCATTGTTCTCACGACAGCGTTTGAAATATGATTCGGTCGATTTGACAGAATCTAATTCGTGCACAGCTGGCAAGATTACTACAGATGAAACTTGAACGAAGAAGTTATGAACATCACAATACGAATCTTAAACAGAACTTGATGAAAAATATACTCTGCTTTTATTCAGTATAGCCTCAGACAGTTTTATATGAATTTCGATTATATCCAACTCTTCGAAATATGTTTTCCAAAAAATAATATTCAGTTCAATCTTTTGGGAAATTCACCTTGAACTTTCTGCGGTTCTGCTCATCTTAATATATAAAATCCTTGCGTTACTGACTGACTGACAGACTCGCTAAAGCCGAGAGCCTGGCATGTATGTTCCTAGGGGACCGTAGGGGTGCACTAAGAAGGGATTTCTCGAAATTCCCACGGGATCGGCCAAAACGGGTAAATTTAAAAAGATTGCAGGCGTAGCTGCTGGTGTCGTCTAGTATTTTATATAATTTGAGGAAGATAGTTTTGAATTTCTTAAAACAGTGTATTTCTCTGGGTAGAATATTTGCATACTACGAACTGCATTTGGAATTGAGTCATCATTTCGAAAATTTGAATAAAAATCTGTATTTAAATTTTAAAACTTACAATGTAACATGAACTCATAAGCAAATAGGGTAAGATATACTTAAATCAGCTAAAAATAAAAAGAAACAGTATTTCCATTTATTTAGAGTGCAATCGCCAGCTCACGCGATCACAGGTCACCCTTCGTGACCAAAGTTAAAACTTTGTTAACCGACTTGCAATAAATAATTCGGAACACCTGTAACAAATGTGTTGAGATTAAAAGCGTTGATTTGTACGTCGTAAAGTAAGGCTACCTATAGACTATTATAGCATTATGCATACTATCGTTTGTTTAGCTTTTAGATGAACTAATTTTATCATCATTCCCTTGCTTTATAATCTGTCTCACTGCTGAAAAGGCGAGTTCACGGCTGAGAACTGGCCTCATCTCAATAAGAGAAGGGTTAGGCCATAAGTCCCTGACGCTAGCCAAAGTGTTGATTGGTAAATTGTATGCTTCTTTCGAGAACATTATTGCGACCCCTCAGACATGCATTCACGATGTACTTTGTCGCAAATATATAAAAATTATTTAATTCACAAACTATTATATGGCCTGCTACATAGCTACTACATTTGTATTCTGCTATGCTATCCGACGCTTCACGGGTAAGGGGACTACGATCATGATGTCATGAAGGAACATTGCGTGCTACAAAAATACTAAGAAGTTTATATTTTGTTCATTTTAATATTCTGAGAAATTAATAGAAACTACAAAGAAGAGGTGATTCACAAATATTTTAATAAAGTATGATTTTCTGACGAAGCGCTCGAAGCGTGACTTAGCTTGGCGTAAATAATAGGTAGTTAAAGTAAAGCAACGTTTACAGAGGTCGCACCTTGAATTTGTGATCACTTTTTGTGGTATTAACTGATGTAAACTACTGCTGCTGTGCCCAGGACAAGAAGCATAAAGCCATGTCAACAACATCGGGGTGGCCTATAGTTGCCGAGACCCGAGATTGCTACATTTATACGAAAATAATTTAGCAGAATAAAGACACTTAGAAGAGATACAGACATTTGATACCTGTCGAGAAAATGATGTTCAATTTATTTGTTGTATAATACTTATAGTTAAATACATACATACATAGACTCACGCCTGTTTCCCGCAGACTATTCCGTAGTCTTCGGGACTATTTGCGACGATCCTGACATATCTTTCTTGCTTCATTTAGTCCCATCAAGTTTTTCATACATGCCTTTTGTGGACTTCTGACCTGTCCTTTTTTTAAGATGTCTCCAATCTGGTCAGGGAACGTCCGCCTAGGCCTTCCCCTACGTCCTGACCCATTCACACTTGTCTTTTATTTCATACTTATAATTTTTTTATTTTAACTAAGTCTACCGCCTGCTTGCTCTTTTTATTAATTCATTATATGTATAATATTTTTTGTGAACTACACACAATTATTAATTGTTTCACATTGCACCTATATTTTTACCCTGTGAATGTAATAATAACTACAACTAAATTTCAAAAAATCTTGATTGTGTTAAAATTTAATATCTACTCGTTCGTGGTATTCTACTACATTTGTAAAGATACCCTGTGCTGGGTTGTTTTGTTTCATCTAAATTTAAATTTTTTATATAAAATTAAATTTAAATAAATTTCTCTTTTTTATGCGATACATCGTATACTGGACGAAACGAATTTTCTGCTAGCTGTCCAATCTCGTTTGATCACAGAGACAATGTTAAGATATTATCATCCAAAAATGTATATTATAAGACTATCTTATTTTACAAATGGTACAGCATAAATATAGTTTCAATTTATTGTAAATTCTAAATAATTCACTGTGCATAAGACTGTCTTTAGAGACGACCTACAAGCTTAATAATATTTATGTTTTAATAAAACGCTTAGTCAACCCAACTTATTTTCAAAATACATACATAAAATACTGAACAGCTGTACTCATACAAAGACATTTTATTAAATGAAATAATGTTATCTGTGTGTATGAGAGACTTCTCCTGGAAAATATAAAATAAAGTCAATGACAATACGCGACTTTTTCCTTTATTTCACGTCACAGTATAAAAGTCTTAAGCTCTACTTACATTCTCAAGTTAATGCAATCATTTTGTATTTCTTTGAAATATAATAATATGGCTCTCCATGTCTTTATACTACCCGCCATGATGAGATAAGTACGTCAAATTGTGATACACAATGCTTTATTTATGTTTGAAGCATGCACTTAATATTATTGTCATATTTTGTGCCATTTTTACTTACAATTTTTGTTCAAGTTGTGCAGGAATGACATATCTATTTCTTACAAGTATTTATTTAGGTTAAGCGTTATGCTTCGTCATCCTGCAGCCAGACAACACCTTGGACTATAGCGTTATTTTTCCTATTGTAACAAGAGGCCCATGCCCAGCAGTGGGACAGTATATTATACTCTATACAGGACTGATGTATGCGTCAACTACTCAAAGTGTGTCTACTCAAACTACTAAAAGTGATATCCACAATTTGAATACTAGAAATAAGAGCAAACTAGTAGTCCCGGCCGCCCGGCTAGAGAAAATTAAAAAAATCTTTTCAAGGCCAATGTGTGCGCTTTTACAATAAAGTGCCAAGCAATATAAAAATTTAAGTTTTAATAAATTCAAAAAGGTTATAAAATGTTAAACTTTGTCAAAAAGGGTACTATTCGGTGCTAGACTATATTGAAGACGAAAATGCTTGGGATTAGTTTGCTCGGTCCCACAGGCTACTTATGTTTGATTAGTGTTAAGTTTCATGTGAGTGTGAATTATTGTGTCTATATTATGCTAGTTTAGTACTTTTATATTATTTTAAAAAACCTTATTAATTGACAATAACATTATAGACAACCCAGCTCATATACCTATGAAAAATTCAATGGATTTACTAAGTTTTTAAATTGTATAGAATCACGACGAAGAAAAGAGTGGCCTGGAGTTTCTTGCCTGATTCTTCTCACGAGGCTCTACTTTCTGAACAGGCTTTTTTTTTCAATGCTCAATTATGTTAATATGCTATTAAAGTTACTTTTTTATTTTTATTGGTATGACCTTCCGACGTGTCCAAAATATACATATTTGAGTTTGAGTTTGAGCGTCGTATTTTCGTCGTGGTTTAATCTTATCGTATTCAGCAGATATACTGGCTTGAACGAGCTTGTACCATCTTTGCGCCGAAGAGAATTGTAGTATAAGTCACTTAAGTATAACTATTTTCAGTTACACGTAACTAATCGAGATGTTACTCACTCAGCTTATTAAGCACCATTTTATTTCATGCCATTTCGTAGAAAGCCAGTCGTAACAAAGGCTCTTGGACAGTAATGCTATAATCGCTGCTCTTAGTACATGGATTTATGCTGCCTGTATCCTAAATACACAGATGGCTTTTGCTCCTCATATGGATTAGTCCATTCAGAGGATCACATGAGAAGCGGTACTGTTCAAAGCTAAGTCCTGTCTGTCGCCGACATGTATACTGTAACGCCTTACTGGTTTAATCTATACACTAACTAAATAGTGTAGAACAACGTTATGTTATGTGCCACTGGCACAAAAGATTTCTTGAGATTGATAAGTTAGTCGCGGTTAGAAGACTGCAGCACGATTCATGGTGGTTATATTATGTTTGCAGCGTTTATTAAAAACTGCTCTTCTTTGCCATTTTAGATGTTTCCTTCGAAGTAGATATTATAATTATATTGCAGTGCGGTTTGTATGTTAATGAAAACCCTTAAAGAAAAAAAATTTGGATTGTCACCTGCAGTTCTCACTTCGTCCGCAACTTGGTATTGATACATGAAGTTCAGCTTTAGCTCTTCGTTTAAACGCTGTACAAGCTTTGATATTTTAATTCAGGTTCATTCATAAATAGAGCATGAAATATTAGTAGCTATCTGTATATCCCACTAGAAAATACGCGAAGCAAATATATTTGCGACGGGAGTAAATCCCAACATCAAACCATGTAACAACGCATCCGGCTACAGTAACATAGCAGACCAAATCCTCATATTGACTCACAATGCAATGGGATGCAAATTGCAGAGGCCTTGGATGAAATGTGTGCCACTAAATCAGTTATTGCAATTATTAATTAATTTGTCTTCTTTACAGACTTCAAAACAGCATTCCGACAGGTTTTTTTTTTCACTTCATCTCGATCTGAAGCAATAATCTAGGGTCTCCGAAATACATGTTTTTTAACCAACCATATAATTGACTGGGACGAATAAATTAATAATTACGCCTTCTATGGAATTAGTCTAGTCTTTCCTTAAGTTATATACGCACTTGTTATAAAAGAATGACAATCAAGGGATTTTTATCTAGTAAATAGTCGCTCGAAACGTTGATGAACATATTCAAATAATATTTTTTTTCATAAATTTTAAAATTTAAATGTTTCACGCAGCAGATCCTATATGACCACTGTTAAACGTTACTAGTTATATCCACGTAAATAACTAGCAAGCAACCATGTTGTAAACCAACGTAAAATGTTTCGAAGAAAATAACCTGTATTTGTCACAAACATTAAGCACAAGCCGGCATAGGGATTTAATGAATCAGAAATAAAAAGCAAAATATATTTAATATACTGAAAAGGTGAAATAGAGGGAGATGTTACCCAAATTTTATTTCTTAACCATACGGCATTGCCAACTTCTAGTAAACATAAAGTGTAAAACCTTTCACTTTAGCTTTACTAAATTAGCACCAACGATTTCAGTAGAAAGGCATGAAACACTAGCAGTATTTTGTTTAACAAAAGCTAATAGTCAAATAAGTCAAATAAAATAACTCTGCGTTCACTGCATACATAAAGTAGCAAAAAGCAAATAAATACAATTTATGAATACATTATGAATTGAAATTAAATACTGTTAACTGTAATATAACGAATGTGTTAACGCGAATGTAAGATAAATAGCCTTGTTTTACAAAAACAAATAGCTTTCGGCTAGTTGGTTCGCCTCGTAATTGTATTCAACTCGTATTTTTAACGTTTTTTATTGCCGCTTTGCCTGAAAGGATGAAATATTGCCGTGAAAAGAACTTATTGTCCGTCCCCGTGGGCAGGGTCTGACAAATTTTATTCGTGTTTTATTTAGGTCACTATGCAATTTTTATGCAATCCAAATTTTATCTGCAGAGCAGTTTTGTCCGAATTTGATGAACAATTTTGAGTAATTCGTGTTTATTATAATAATAATAATAATATTTATTGGTCTCAAACATATACATGGTTTTGCTTACATATCACTAATACAGAAACATTTGAACTTTCAATTTAAAATTATTCGTTTTGATATGTCGAACGTTGACAGCCGTACTACGAGTAGTATTGAAACTGTATGACAGCATGACAGCTGTCTGCGCCTTCCATAATTATACAATACAATAAGTCTATTGAGTAGCAAGTGCTTAGTGAAATAAAATGAAAATACAATTTTAATAGGAGACAAACGTTACAACCTAATTAAATTATAATGTAAGAACGTGTGTGCGTTTGTGTGTGTGTGTGTGTGTGTGCGCGCGCGTGTGTGTGTGTGTCTGTGTGTGTGTTGTTCATGCTAACAATTTATATAATTAGTGCCTCTGTAACCGTCTGTATCTTTGTAATCTAGTTGTTGACGCCACTGTTTGATTGTTGCTTTGCATTCCGTGTAGTTAAGTTTATAGATATTTAATTTGTAATTGATCCTATTATATATATAATTGGCGCCCTGCTAGAGCCGTTTTATGTGATTCAGTAAAGCATACTATCGCTTTTCTACGGTTAGAATCAGTTGAGCTGTAACAGACGTTAGAATAGAATAGAATATAGTTTATTTCTTAGTACATGGTATTACAGATATTACAAATATTATACAGTGTTTCACATATACTACCGTATCCGGTTCAAGTGCTTTCTCATTACAACCTGCAAAATAAACAAATTATACCTACATGTCACGTAGAAACGGCAAAGCGTGCTTGACTGTGTTCGAATGCTGTTTTGTACAAGTAATGAGGGTCAGTACATTACATGACGAGATTTTAATTTAGATCTCTGTAGATATGGAGAAAGTACAGTGACACTACGTGTAAGGAGGCTGTCATAGTAATGTTTTCTATATTATATTGAAAATGCACCAATACATCTTTGAAGAAGTACCTAAGTGAAGGGTTCCTAGAAATGTTGAGACACAATTTCCGTTACAAAGGCCTTGACGTATTAAAAGAGTGCTTTTCACAGAATTTTTGTTCCAAAAATTCGCTTGCTTTGATCATTCTACAATCACAAGAGCAACGCGGCCAACTATTATCACTTATTCAGCACACAACACTGAGGTAATTTAAAGCACGGTACAATGTGAAACAAACCTGCTCAGTTGTTAAACAAAACCAATCAATTTTCATTTTGGTGGACGTGGATGTATGTTCGGTCGAATAGTTGAGAGGTGTGAGGGCAGGCCTGTGCGGTGGCACATGCAAAATGATTGGCCCTTATTGTTTGATTTACTCGACCTGGTTGCCGCCGCCTGTTCCACATCGCCGCGTTACCCCGTTGCTCTCTCACCGCTCCGTTTGTATTACCTTCCTATATTAGTTCCCTCAACTATTATGATTCAATGCAAATGGTCCAACTTCGTTTTAGATGAATCATATCATCCATCTTTATTCAAATTGGAATAAGTTGTTACACTTTGACTCCTGTGCACCTACGCGGGGTTGGTTATGAGGCGTTAAAAGCTTAAAGCATTGTACCTATCGGCAAAAACATTGTAGTAAAACTAGCATCTATTATAAGTTTGAAGAAAAGCTGTTATATATAAGTTTAATTAGATAAATTTAGGCACTTATTTTATTATATTTACTCATAAACAAAGAAATGCAAATATGCAAATAGTTACTTTACATTTTAATTTTGAATACCATTCGTCGTTTTTGTTGCCTAAAGAAATACTTTGAATTTAACATTTCTTTTCATTACACAGAATGTATGACACAAATTCGCTTACACATTTGGCGTCATTATCAACCAATTAGTCGATGCTAAATAACCTATTCATACGCAATACAGTCAATTCTATCAGAGTTTAAATGTCAGGGAAATGAGGGATGTGTATTTTTTTTATTGTTGTCTATTGTGCATAAAGCTATTGATTTGAACATGCCAAAATATGCATTGCATTTACAACAAAATGTAATGTTTGAAAATCTAAAAGACTGCATAGATTAGTCTTCAAGGTGCGATTAAGTCTTATTTGGCTGCAGCAAACACAATTTTTTGTTATCATATTAATGTTGACAATAATTTCACGTCTATGTGCAAACAAGATCTACTTAAAGGTACATCGAGCGACAGTTTTGAAAAATCTCAGCGTCAATAAAACAATGACTACACAACTTACTAAGTAACCTCTCGATAAAAATAATATTCGCCGCTCGGTCATTTGGTACGCTCAAAAGATTTTAAAGACGGCGGAGGAAATTAAGGAATTTCCTCGTTCGGTGAGACGTTATACAAAGTGAGTAGGGCCGCGCACTAACAGTGTGAGACACCAGCCATTAGCTTTAATATTGTCTAACATAATTATGCTTTAAGTTTTGCTTAACAATGCCGAGAGGAGCTTTAGGAGGAAAGTGTTCTTAAGGCGCGATTTACAGTGCGCAGGGAAATGGCATGAAGTCCTGTTTTGTTCTTATGCGATTTACGAAATGGTTCATTACTTTCGGTAAAGAGTTTGCCTATCAGCTGAGAAGTAAACAATGTTCAATGTACAGATAATCTATTTGCTTAGGATCCCCTAGTGTAGGTGGATATTGCAACGATAGAAGTTGCATGTTTTGTTCTGTTAAATGATTCTCAGTAGCAACATAGAGACCATGTTATATGAACTAACGGAGACAGATCTAAGTGGCAATAAGGAAGAGAGCGTACACAGACCTAAAAAAAATCTAGCAAAATATTATCAGTGGTTTTACTTTTTGAATTGACAGCCATAATGAAAATTTGCTCCAGCTCAAATCCCGGAACGAAATAATATGCGATTGCGATTGTAATTGCATTTAGACATGGGATCACGAACCTATTCCGCGGTAGGCTAGTGTTCGGCATCACTAGTAGTAGTCTATTGGGTCACGTGCGCAGCGAGCATAATTAGCCCGGTGTGGTATTAGCAGTCCAGTGGCGGACCGATTCGCGCCTGACTCGCACCCGAATGAGCCCTGCTCTCCAATACCACAGTGCAAATTGCTGTACTATCTTATTTGGATATATTCTTCTATGCTGGACAGTTCGTTAGTAAATATTGATGTGATTAATTCATACCGGGTTGCAGGTTAAAGTAAATTACTACGGAGTAAATCATATTTCAGTTAATTTTGATTGTGATGTTCGTGCAATTTCTGGAAACAAAGTCAATTTCGTGAAAATATATACATTCTGCTCTAGAGGTATATCTTACTTTTAAATTAAACGAGAAGACACAAATTTTGTCTTTCCTTATAACCTAATAAATTAACTTCTATAATAGAATATATTTAAAAGAAGTTAAACCCACGATCCAACGCCAGATCTCTTTGTGATCTACTCATCAAACAAAAGACTGTTTAAAAATGCAGTAAAGTCTTTTGTTTGTCGCCTTCGAACTATAAAGATTTAATTCAAAGAAATATTTAAGAAAGCTTAAGCTTTCCCTCAAAGAAAACATTTAAATTCGCTTCCTAACTTGAAGCTACTTTGGACTTAAACGAAGCAATCACTTAATACTATTCACACTGGGATTTAAAAGCAAAATAAACACTCACAACGCAAGGAGGTTAGACTGCGTATTTGCCAAAAGTACATTGTCATTGAACTGGTAATAAAATAAAATTGAATAGAAAGTGAAATAAACTGAAGAATTTTATTAACAAAAAAAGTAGATAGCTTAAAAAACGTATTTTTAAATCGAGCTTTATCTTATCACACATTTTATTGTAGCGAATATTGTTACAATATACCTACGTACTTACACGCAATATAATTTGTGCGACATCTTAAGATTTTAATACATTATTTTTTTATAACTACTGAACTTAAAAAATAAATGTATGTAGAAATCAAACGCCAGGATACTCGGTAAAAGTAGTGTATTTCTTCGTTTTCCTATCTTTTACAAAATTATTCGTCTTGACTCGTAACTCTCACCAACGCACACCACGCCATCTTCCTTTTTCTCCTCTATCTCGCTCGCATATTCAGTCTCTCGCTCATACATTCAATCAGATCTTACTCACTTGTTCACTCCCACATTCGGCCGTCCTGTAATTAGTCTGTCCCTAGACTAATACTAATTTACAATCATTTTCTTACATTAAGATTGACAACTTACATTATTAGTAAACTTCCATTTCTATGTGAAAGAAAAGACAATCGATCTTACTACAAATCTTAAAGCTTTACATTTTATAGTACAATAATTCTGTGGTCATAGATCAGACAATGATAAGTGCGTTTTTGGTCAATATGACTTATCAAAACAATGCTTTTTCATTTGGTCATATTAGGATAACTGCATGCATTATCATAATCTGATTAGTATTCAATACAACAGTAATATTTTGTACGCAGTTATCCTAAAATGACCAAATGAAAAAGCATTTTTGGCGATTATACCTTTATTGATAAGTCATATTGACCAAAAACGCACTTATCATTCTCTGATCTATGACCACAGAATTGAAAACATAGTAACTTAACTATTTTCCATTTAAATCCAATTACACAGGGTATTGACTACAAATAGTTACCTTAAAACAAATTAACATTAAACCTATTATGAGTGAATGTGACGTTGTTACATCCATGAGTGAAACACAAAACTTTTACCACCAGTAGAGAACCTGAAACATTACAAAGTAAATTAAACACAAATATACTTAAACAATTATATTCCCGGCCTTGACTAGTTCTCCATATCAGATAGTGCATCATTGTCAACCTTCACGACGTCATATCTATCGGAACCCTTCAACTTAGTGACTCGATAGGGACCTAGGTACTTAGGTCTCAGCTTCATACCAACTCCAAATTGCGTACGTCGTATAGCGACTAAATCTCCGACTTGATAGACTTGACTTTTTTTCTCCGTTTATTAAAATAATGTCTGTTTTCCTCTTGAATTTTCAATATTTGCTCTTTAGCTTTCATTCTTAACTCTTCCCTGTTGTTCATAAACATATCTCGATTCTCTTGCTGAATCAACGCCAAATTCTCTGGATCCGTTTGTAATCTCATTTTTGTACCAATGAGTAACTCATAAGGTGCAGCATTGACACTTCTTTGATAAGTGCTATTCAGCGCTTGTTGAAGACGACTGACATGTTTGTACCAATGACTGGGTTGCTCTATACACAGTTAAGTCAGTACTGAAACAATCACTCTGTGGATCCTCTCCACTTGACCATTTCCCCTGGGGATACCTGTAGTAATAGTAACATGCTCAAGCTTTTCTTCTTTACAATAACTTGTAAATTCACCACTGGTAAAAGCAGTACCCCGATCAGTAATTATTCTTCTAGGATTTCCAAATACTTGTTGGTGAATCTGTAGTTTTGCTATTACCTCTCGGCTTGTGGTACTTTTTGTAGGGAATATCCATGTGAACTTAGTGAAAGCATCAATCACTGTCAAGATGAAATTATATTGTTTTTTAGTCTCCGTCATAGGCCCAATATGATCTAGATGCAATGTATCCAATGGTAACACTCCCTTTTCAATTGGGGATAAGAACCCTTCTTGTTTTCCAGCTTTACGACTTGCCAATAAACAAGGTATGCAGGTTTGTATGTACTCTTCAATTTTTCTATCTAAACTCTTAATGTAGTAATCTTTATTTAACAATTCAGTAGTCTTTTTCTTGCCAAAATGTCCATTCCCATGAGCACTACGAATTAACTCTATCTCCATACTGTTTGGCACCACTAAACATTTCTCAGGAATTTTGAAGAGATCGAATTTTCAAGCCAATAGTCTTCATATGGTTTATCCTTTACAATTTCAATTATAGCTTTCAACATAGGATCTTTAGCTTGATTCTGTTTAAGTTTCTCGTGTACATCCGAAGAGATAATTGCGACATATGGGTGTCTACTCAGAGCATCAGCATGTTGCATCTGACTTCCATTCCTGTGCTCAATAGTAAAGTCGTATTCTTGCAGTAGCATAATCCATCGGGCTACTCTTGGTGATGTAGCTGCATCCTTCTTTTCCAATGTCGTCTGAAAAGCTTTACAATCAGTTATGATCTTAAATTTAACACCAAATAAATATTTTTTGAATTTCTTTATTCCTTCAATCACAGCTAGCGCCTCCAACTCATAACTGGAATACCGACTTTCAGCATCTGATGTCTTCCTACTCATAAAATAAACCGGATGCAAACAACTGTCATCTCCACTCCACTGCATCAATATAGCAGCATATGCAACTGATGAGGCATCTGTGTGCAATTCAGTATATGCTTTGGGATCATAAATTTTAAGAACTGGGTCACTAGACAATTTCTCTTTCAATGTCTCAAAGGCAACCCGTTGTTCTTGATCAAAAACAAAACTACAATATTTTTTCAATAAATCAGTCAGTGGTTTGACAACCAAAGAATAATTCTGTACAAACTTACGAAAATATGACGTCAGTCCAAGAAAGCTTTGTAGTTGCTTCATATTTCTAGGTTCTGGAAACTTTCTTACAGCATCAGTCTTTCCAGGAGATGGCTTTATTCTACCATTCTCAATGAGGTGGCCCAAATACTCAACTTGTCTTACTACCAACTGCGACTTCTTCCAATTGATCTCCAAGCCATATTGTGATGCCACTTCTAATACTTCTTTCAATTTCTGCCGGACTTCATCTTCATTCTGGGCTGGAATAATCAGATCATCGATGAATACTAGTACAACGTGCCTAGCAATCAATTCACGGTAGATAATGGTGATGAATCGTGTAAATACTTTGGGGCAGACTGTCAATCCAAATGGTGCCTTAAGACATTCATATTGTCCATTATGTATGACGAATGCAGTATACTTAATAGAATCTTCATGTACCGGCAAATGAAAATAAGCGTTTTTCAAATCAATTGTACAGAAAACCTTAGCAGTAGACAGTTTGTCAATGTGATCATCAATGATCGGTAGTGGGTATTCGTCTTTGACCATCTTCTTGTTGATCAGCCTGTAGTCCACACAAATCCGTGTAGACTCATTTTTCTTCCTGGTTAACACTAAAGGACTAGCATATTCTGACCAACTTACCCGAATAATACCATCTTGTAACCACTGTTCAACTTGCCTTTCAACTTCTTCTTGTTCACTAATAGCTAAACGACGTGGCCGCTGAGCAACTGGTATGTCATCTTTCAGGATAATATGCAACTTTACCGGGGTGTCTTTCGACTTCAGTGGCTTATATCCCTCGACAATATGCCTCACCTGCTGTTGAACAGACTGGCTAACCTCACTTCCTATGTCATATAGAACATCTGTAAAATAACAAGGAAGGTTACACAAACTCTCATTTGATGGCAAAAATATTATGCTTCTCCCCTGCATAAACAACGTCACATTAGATATAAACTCTTGTCTGGTCGACGAATGAGCGAACTCCGTGAACATCGTGCGTTTCGATCCGTTCCCTGCACCAGCGCTCCCTTGCGGTCGTTGTCGTGATGTCTGAAGACGTCGCTCGTAGCTCGCACCCGATTGGTCGCCACCTGCGCCGCTTCGTGAACCACTCGGCTCCTGTTCGGGTGTTTCCGTCTTACGGACGCTGCAATGCGATGCGATGCAATATGGCCGAAACCATTACATTTGAAAAACTTTAACCCGATATGTTTGTTTGGGCAATCTTTCGAATGATGACTTTTTTCACCGCAGTTATAGCACCTAAGCACTATTGCACTTCTTGACAACACGTCACTGGCTGGCTGGTATCTTCCGTCTCGCCGTAACCTCGATTCGACCTTCATTTTTTCTTTTACCGCCTCGTAAATACGCAACTTTTCTTTGAGATCGGCATACGTTGTCACACCATACAATATGATTTTATGCGCTTCATCACCTGGAATCCCGTCAACGATATACTTGATTGCGATATAATCCGGCATTTTCCCACGTTTTCCCAATTCTCGCATGACCAAAAGGTAATCGAGGTAGCTCTCGTCGTGGCGCTTTTTCCAGCTACTCATCAGCTCGTGTGCGGTCTTTTGGTCTAGTGCATCGGGAAATTCTTTACCTATAGCTTGTTTAAGCTCGTCCCATGTTTTAAACGGTCGCTCCGCTCTGAGCCACAGAGCCGCGGTTCCCACCAGCGATCGTCTTGCTATAATCAACTGTTGGAGCGCCATCCATTGAAATATTTCGCCATTATCTTCGACATCCTGGATCCATTTAGTGACAGGGTACGTCTTATCCTGGCCACTAAATTTCGAGATCAACTCATTGGTATAGAACCCGTAGCCGGCTTGCATCATCGGGATTTCACCTGAACCCGCCGGCTTCGACATCATTTGAAATCGTCTTCGTCGTTACAATAGGTGTGCCGTGTAGCCACGCGGTCGGCGATTTTCGTCGTGGGCGATCCGTCGTCCGTCTTCTGATTTCTCGCAGTCCACTTTTGTGGGCGTGGACTGAAGAAATCAAACGCCAGGATACTCGATAAAAGTAGTGTATTACTTCGTTTTCCTATCTTTTACAAAATTATTCGTCTTGACTCGTAACTCTCACCAACGCACACCACGCCATCTTCCTTTTTTCTCCTCTATCTCGCTCACACATTCAGTCTCTCGCTCATACATTCAATCAGGTCTTACTCACTTGTTCACTCCCACATGTATGAAAATGAATTTCACTATTTATCACCAATTTTTACTTTCGGTGTAAAAAAATTAAAACACAAATAATGGCGCTACAAGATTTTCATATTTGTACGTAATACAGATTTTGAACTTTAGTCATAAAACGACGTTTTATTGTAAATATTTTTATACTCAAAACAATTACGAAATACTTATACCAAAAGTCACCCTAATGACCTATAAGAAGTGTACTTTTCTCTCTCTAGTGCCGTTATCCCAGTGTAATGTCCGAGACAGAAGTTTTTATCCGTTAACCACCACCATTCTCCCGGTGTAATGTTGCTAGGTGTTATTGGTTGATAGTGCTGAAAGGTTAACTAAACCCACGATATTAAATTGATTCTCCAACCATTCCTTTTGCCTTCTTAAATTTTACGTAATATACTTTTTTTTTTAGTGTCGGGTTGGAAAATCCTCATGGAGTCCCTTCGCCCTGGAGGGGAAGGACGAAGGGGACTGTCAGACTCTTACTGACTAAAAACCAACCCGTGCTCCTCATGTTCCCATGTCTCGGAGGGTAGGGTTTCAACGAAGCATTCCTCGCTACCACCTGACGGGTATTGGCCCGGCTCGGCCCAGCCTGGAGCGTCTGGACCCCTCCCAGGATCCCGCTTAGCTTCACCGTGGGTGAAAATCAAATCCACGATTACTAAGCCCCCCCACCACGACAAGGTGGAGATCCCACGGGGGGGTTACGTAATATACCTAATAATATTAAATCTAGCTTCTCAAGTTGCTTATGTTATCAGAAAAAAAAAGCTTTTCTTAAATTACATATTTCTTTTAAACAATTCTTGAGCTTTCTTAGATGTACTTGTCATCAGGAATAAAAACAACTCCTTAAGCTATACTGTGTATAGGAAAAAGACCCATACAAATAGGAACTTAAACGGTGAATCTCACCACCATCCTAAACAGTTAGCTACTGTAGGAATGCCTCTGTTTCAGAGAGCCCACGGGATCTGTGACAAGAAACACCTGGACGCTGAGCTTCAACATGTCAGGCAAGTTCTGCAGGACAACAAGCTCCGACCGCCGCGCCACTGTCACAGATCCCAGAAGAAAGAAAAACCAGCCACAGTAGAAAGACAACCTGCTGTCCTCCCATACATCAAGGGCGTGACCGACAAAATTGGCTACATCTTGAAGCGAGCTTCTATCAAAACTTACTACAAGCCGCCAACGAAGTTCAGTCAATTATTACCAACTGTCAAGTGTCAGTTACCCTTGCAAGAGGTCGGTGTCTACAAAATTGACTGTGAATGTGGGCTCTCATACATTGGACAAACCAAGAGAAGCATAGGCATTCGACTCAAAGAACATATAGCTGACATAAAACATAAACGCTCAACAAAGTCTGCTGTGTGTGAACATGTGGAACAAGGACCCAAGCACTACCTGTGATTTAATTAACCACAGATACTCGCAAAAGAACACCGTTTTCTTCCAAGGATGATACGAGAGGCTATTGAAATTAAAAAACACCCTAATTTCAATAGGGAAGATGGTTGGAATGTTCCTCCAGCTTGGGACCCTGTCATAAGGCTAATAAAACCCAAGAAGGACAAAGTCACTAGAAGACCTGAGGACACTGTGAGCTCATTCTGCGTAAATAGTAACACCAGTAGTTGAAAAATGTTCGGGTACGTTGAGATAACTTATACATTCAAGAAAAAGACAAATATCACCTCAGTCTGCCGTGAACATGAATTCTGTAAAGGATTCGAAACGTCGGCTAGTAATCAATTAAAAATATAGTTTCTAGATCATTCGTTTCAAATGAAATAACTCAGTGAAACCAGTACATCGCGATAAAATCCGTAAACTGTAGTTTAATTTCATTGTTTGCTTAATATTCGACACTTATTTCTCTGATTTATGTAGATTTTAAGAATCTATGGATGTCAGTGCTATTCATATTTTCACCATTGATTTGGTACTATTTGAAAAGTCAATATAAAACAAATATGATGACGTCCTCAAGATATTGTTTTGTAGTCATCCCACGAAATACCGCAGTGCTCTGCCTGAATATTCCATTTATTTATTGGATAGTAGATAATCTAAGCCAGAATAATATCGTATAATTTCTTGTTATATAGCACCGGACCAATAAATTTCGTGTAATCTCATCCAACATTCAGGATAAGTGCATTGTTTGTGGATTCTATACACCTGGCTACTTTACAAGCCCTTTGAGACATAGGCCTGCCAAATATTGGTGGATTCCATGCTAAAGGCATCCAATCAACGACAGGGTGATGGTGAGAGATTGTTATGGCCTAGAAATAATTCTTCAATTTCAACCATTGAAGTTCACTTTTTCAACTATGGCCTAATAGTAGTAAACCACCTTGGCTGCCTACTGTCCCATCAACCTACATCCTACATCTTAACAAGACAAAATGTGGCACGTGTTATATAATTTATATCCACTGGCATTAGCCGTGTAAAGCAGACACTACACCACGCATAGCCATCTGGGCCATTTCACTTAGTAACGTTTGGTTCGAGATAAGAGTCATGTAGTACTCATAATACTAGTGTACTACATAGCACATGCTGACTATATCTCGTGACAATACCCGCATTATTTTCTGCTTCTCAACAAACCTCCATTTAAAAATTCAAATTATAGGCTACATGTAACGCTACAAAGTCCCGACGGATTCCACAATTTTATTCATAAGTACCTAAAGATATCTGAAGATTTTCGACGACCACTTGTAGTAAATTGGGCACACATCGTCGTGTTTAGGCAGTGCAAAATTTATAAAAAGTAAATTATAGTAACTTTATTCTGTTCATTATAGGACAATGATCGGATTGCAGAAATTAACAAACATCTAAGGTAGACCAAGTGATAAATATGAAATGGGTTAATATTTTATCGGCCAGGTAATATGGTTAATACCTACCTCAATAAAGTCGACTTTCTGATTAAAAATAGCTTGATCTTAATTATTTGTTCCAACAATGAACTGACGGTTAGGTTTGTTGCAGACAATATCTCAAAATGCCTTGAAATCAAAATGCCGTTTATATACAATTAAAAGCAGCAGTAATGAAAATCAGATGAGCTGTGACCCTATCTTAAGAACTTCCCCTTCCGTACCGCGGCAGTATTTTTATAGGTAAGTAATTCAGGCAACGTAAATAATGAATTTTAATTTAGTATTTAATACATGGCTGATTTCACTTGCCATTAATCATATCGATGCTTTCCGGCCAAAAGGGGGTAAGCGACATTTTTGGCGAAATCGACTTATATATATGGTTAGAATCGGCTTTTTTTTCTGCGTCTAATGGTCTAAGTTTCGTGGCTCTAGGAAAAACTTTTTGTCGCTTAGGCGGTAGAGGAATTGAGGTTTGAACACTAAGTTTTTCGTCATAAACGACAGTTATTTTTGGTGTATTTTGTATTATGGTGGTTGGATAAAAATAATATTTCAAAACTGTAAGATAAGCAATTTTCGCTTTGAATATTTCTTTCTTTACTTGAACGTTAAGTAGTTTGGGCTGTAAATACTTTTTAGTAAAAAATACATTAGTCAAATTTTACTTGAATCTTTGTGTACCAAACTTTCGGTTAGGATATTAGGGCAGTTCGTTTGGATAAAATATATGTCATTTATTACATTTAGGTCTCATTTCCGTGACTTTAATTGCCGTTTATTTTTATTTTCCCTAGTCACCAAATCAATCATCGAAGGCGCTTAGGATAATTCATCCAAACTAATGTCGCCTTACATTGTCGCTTACCCTTTTTTTGCCTCCAAAAAAAAAAACTGGTATGGTGGTTAGATAACAAGGTAAATCAAAGGTTTGGCGGTTAGCTTACAGAAGAATGACAAACAGCGTCGGTTATATCACTCTTTCGTTCGAACGAAATGTCGTTAGCGTTGCACAGCGAATATTCACCGCGGCGTAAGCACCTCTGTGCTTGCGAGTCCGTTTGGCGCGAAGTTTTTCGAAGGAAATAAAACGGTAAGATTATTTTAATAGACTTTTATATTCATCTAAAACTGTGTATTCTAATTAGTTATTTTAAGTTTTATAGGTAAGAAGTAATTCTTTTGCTATCTTGTTCAGACAATACTGAATGGTTAAATAAGTACCTACTACAGAGTTTTTGTTGGCTGGCCTGGCTTAGGATCATAATCAAGGGTTCAAATCCCAGGTTGGGCCAGCAAGGAATTATTGGATTTTTTATGAATTCTCAGTAACAGTCAAGAGTTAATCCTGCGACTGATATGACTCTGTTGTGTCGAATTGCCTATGGGACTATGAGAGTGAGAGAACAAAAACTACACGTTTGTTTTGCACATTATTATATTAGGATCAGAACATATCTGACGGAAGATGCGTCGAACGTATCTTCCGTCGCGTCTATTCCGTCAAATGAGTCGGTTCACATCTGACGGAAAATGCGTCGAGCGTTTCTGCACACATTGAGCTGAAAGCGTGGCTATTGTGCACACATATCAGTTTGTTCGTGCAGGGCCGCACTTAGGGCAGCTCAATATTTTACTGTCATATTATTTTACCTAATCATTTTTCGTGTGCTCTGATGTTATGTAGTCACTGAAGTCCTGTAGTTATTTATATTGCAATTCGAGTTTGACCATTAAAAATATGTCGGACTTCGGAGATTTTTTATAGTAGCCAACAAGCGTTATTTGAGTATATTTCCTTTAAAGGTATGGAAGTTCAAAAATAAAAGACGATTATTCGATTTGGTTACGGTTTTTAACAAAATGTATAGAAGATATATAACTTATGATATAGAAGGGGTTACAGTTGCAGCGCATGACACAAAATGTTTTCAATGTAGGTATGTATGGAATTTGTTCCCGTGGACCTTTTAGCACCTCATACCTAAAAATTGGCACACGATCCAAGCTAGCAAGTATGCGAATACTCCACATACTAACACTGCATTATTCTACACATTTCGTTTCTGAAAAAATAAGTAAGGTCTGGCGGCCCTAGAATCTTACGATCTTAAAAATCACCGATCTGGGAATGACATGGATATGGTACGTCCAATACCTACGAATTTAGCGTGCATACCTACGAAATTAGCGTGCATACTTACGAGACGTTGGGCAAATAAAATGGATGCCATTTGGGTTGTACTCCAGAATGTTATCGATATCGATATGGAGGCGGTTAGAGGAAAATAATACATTTTTGTAATAAGTTACTTTAGTTAGTTTAAATCTTTTGCCAGATTAGTTTATTCCATAATGCAAATGTGGGCGAACATGGCATAGCGAAAGACGACCCTTGTATCAAACATGTAACAAAATATTCTCTGAGAGCCCATATCGATACTATGTCGCTGAGAAAGTACCGGACATGAATGGCACCATACATGCGGTAATGAAACAGCCTGAAGCACTGATTAATCTAGTTTTTAAACATATTTATGCACAAAACCAAAATTATTATGTTCGATATACAACGATTTCACAACAGATGGACCATAAACCTTGGCGAAAAATATGGCGACATTGGCACGAATGACATTTCTAATAAAATATCGTCATGATTAATTTATTCAGTAAACTATGGCTATCTCTTTCTTCTGACAGAGATATCCCTAAGACAAAACGAGACAACACTATGTTTGGTGGCTTGATGTCAATTTCTTATATATGTGTATAATGTAATTTTCTATATGTACTATTTGCCCTCTCCATGTATATTCCTTACTCAAAGGTCAAAAATCACGTGGTGCATGGTGCGCGAGACGTCGATGGATAATGCGTGGACGGAAACGGACCAGACGCTGTACGCTCGACGTACTAACGGATCATCGGTCAGGTGTGAAAGGTTGAACGTTTTTCTATACATTTGTATGTATAGGCGTTACGTGACCGATAAAACGCGACGGATCTTCCGTCAGATATGTTCCGACCCTTAGTAGGTCCCTCTTTTGCAAATTGTTATTCTGCCTCAATATTTGTCACCGTGACTGATTTAACATGTGTCATCATCATTGTTTTATCGATTGAGTGAATGGATGGGTGAGTACGAATGAATGGATACACGGCAAAAGCGATAGTAAGAACCCTCTTTGTGGAGTGGCTGAAGGCCGCCACGGTGTCCTCACCTTCCGCCTGACGCTTGTCTTCATCGGAGACGGTTGTTTTGGGTAGTTTCTTTGTTGTGGAGGACTCCCCCGGCAACGGACGTCGCGAGGCGATTTACGGCAACTGTAGACGCAGACATGCGGACGACGAGGACCAAACGCCTACCGTCATACCTAAAAGTGGTCCTTAGGTACGAAATTTTAAGTTTATATTTTTTTGTCATAGCTAGAATGTCAACATGAATGTATAATGTAAGACTAACTTACAATGAGTAACAATTGTTTTGTTTAATTTTCTAAAATAAAGACTGATTGAGCACAATTTCTGTTTTTTTTTTTCATTCATACCTTAGTCGGTTAGCCAGTTTAAAAACTTATAAAAGTCTAATGTATGTATGTATGTATAATTTTATAAGAATTAATCACGATGTGCTTTCGCGTTGTATAAAAGAGCTTATAGTATTTTTATAGATAATTAACTTATAACAATTTCCTTGTTCTTCTGCCATTAACCAATAGCCGGTTATGTCATATTGGCTCCACTTGATGAATAGAAAAAGCACAGGTATGCTCTTTTTCTTCAACAGAAATAAAATAAATGGTGCAGTTAAATCATTTGGGTTGGAACTCATTAATTGGGTTGTTTTCATTTACGATGTTTTTTCCTGTTAGTATAATTAGGACCATTTGAGGGTAAGCGACAGTAAATAGTGTTAGGAGTGTGATTTGTTTTAATTAACGATGTCATTTCGTAGAGACCTAATCAAAAACTATTTGGTTAAATTTTGAAACTTTTGGAACGTACAGAAAATTTTCTATGATTTTTTTTCACTTATTTTGCACTTTAAACTACTCTCCTGTAAAGTTTGTTAAGTGGCGGTTAGCCTCTTTTGGCCGTAAGGCATCGATATTATTCAACGGGTATTTTTAATAATGCTGGGCTTAATTAGTTGGTCAAGACATATAGGCCTATATACCCAAATGTATGAAAATGTTATTCATGACATGTATGTTTTGTGTTTTACATAGTCCTTCGCGATATGTTTGACTTACCTTTGTTTCGAGTATCCGTTATTTTAAGCGCCATTCAACGCAGAGGACGTTTCAAACATGCAACCAAACTCATCATTAAAATTGTGGATCACACGGTATTGTTCCGCGTGGGAATTTATTTCATAAAACCCGGCTGCTTAGACTTATATATCATCTATGCAGTCGCATAATATTAGCAATGGACGAGTAAAACAAGTAACGCAAATTATATAAAAGCACCAACGCAATTATCGTCATAGTATTGTCTCATCTATAAAATTGGCTAAAACATTGCACATATAGTATGTTTACCGGGCACTATCCGTTACCTTCATAAACAATAATTACTTAAATCCAATAACACAAAATGGCTCATCGCGTACCCTGTAACGTTATGCCTACTTAGGTGTGGTTAAATGAAATTCGTAATTGCTGTTACAATAAAAAAATAATTTAATTCATTAAAGCATTTAACACATCCTTTAGCAAAACACTAATTGAAACATTACAATTAGTCTCGGTATTTATATGCAGCTAGAAGTGTGGTGTCTGAGGTGAGGGGCGAAGGTGCAGGCGGCCGGGCGGACGGTGTCATCGCGACGTCCCAGCGACGTCACAACCCGCACACATCAAACAAGCACATCAAACAAGCTCATCAAACAAATAAAAACACTATTATTATGAGTGTCACGCTCAAGAGTCCTGCAATTCCCCCAAGGCGTTATATCCATAATAATATACAGTGAGGTAGTACGAGCCACTTGTACACTAGTATTACCTTTACATTCGCTCCCACGAGAGTGAGTAAAGAGAATGATCTCGAGCTTTTGTCGGACACTGTTTCACACACGACATCTTGCGTTTAAGTGCTTGATTCTGTAATTGCTACGGTTACCACCGACTTTGAGGAATAGAACATTTTCGCGCTACACTCAGAATTGAGATTAAACATGGCTAAGGTGTATAAAGCTTTTCAGTATTTTTTTATAACTGGATTTTAATTTTGATCCTTGTTTCTATTTATATCAACGCAATGAAAGAACACTGGAAACTAGTTATCGACACGTTAGTCCTATGCGTTTCATTACATATGCTTGATACTTTGATTGCAATTGTTACCAACATCACACAGCCTTTCGCGGACCACTGCTGGACATAAGCCTCTCTTAATTTCCGTCACAATACTGTGATAATTTGGCCTACTACCTACACAACGCTTGGCAAACGTGTATAGTTACATGTAAATTTTCAGTCCCTTTGCAAAGATAATATTTTCTTCGTGTCTTGTCCTTAGTTGCTTCTGACGATACCCCCGGATCGGCACAGGGCAATGACATTTTGTATTCCGTCACCATACGGAAAACATATGAATAATAGAGTATTTGAATTTGATTATTTTCAAATGAACATTTACAAAACTATAAATATTTCTATTCCAGGTATAACAGTCTGATGATCTGGATGATTGGATGACATCAAATTAGTTACAACTTTGCACGTAAGTCCGACTGTACTCAGTATTAACCGAAAGCACCACACACAATATTAGCAGTTTTGGCGATCAATAAAGAATACTCTATCTATTTATCAGAATCCTAGGTTCCTAAATAAAAAGGTAGACGAATTATGTGTTTTCTTCCAAGAATTTATCCTGTCAAGCACGTTGCTGGCTGAGTCACTCGGGATCTAATCCTCTGTCTAAGCTAGAAGATATGGGTGTGATATTAAGGTTTATAACTCAGTAGGGATCAATTTGCAATTTCGATTTTGATTATCGTTAGTTTTGTAGTCGATAGTAATAGTTTCTTCGACGTTATTGCAGATGTAAATTTTTGTTATTGCTCACCAGAATTATCAATGGTGGTAAAGTGATATGGACGACTAGAGCCACTCATTTATACTCGAGAGTATCTCAGTTAATACTAGTCGCCATAGTCGCCTAATGCTTTTAGATGTTACTGAGCTATATACTTACTCTTGGTGCATCTAAACCACAGCCACTTTTTGTTAGGCAACATTTAGAAGCACGGCAACGTTCAATTACTTTTAGCAATAATCTATTGAGATAGTCCGAGTGTTTTGTTGTAGAATGTTGTGTTCTAATATTCTAAAATGGTGCCTAACAAAAATTAGGCAGCGATAACCTAGTGGAGATACCAACAGACTGCCATGCAGAGGGTATCGGGTTCGAATCCACGGCGCGCTCCACTGACTTTTCGGAGTTATGTGCGTATTGAATTGTTAATTATCGCTAGCCCCGTGCCTTGGAGAGCACGTTAAGCTGTCGGTCCCGGTTGTCATGAAGATCTTTGACAGCTGTTATAGGGCGTCAGTACCTTCTAAATAAACTATCACTAGTATAAACCATGGAATATCGCTATCCCTTCGGGTTGCGGAGGTCAGACAGGCAGTCGCTCGGTGGAAAAGCTAATATTCAGCCGAATCCGGTTACACTAGTAAGCGGACCCCAGATTGAAACTGGGATAACGCTAGGAAGATGATGCTGCCTAGCAAAAAGTAACTACGCTGTGTCGTTACCAGTAAATTCTACAAGTCAACATGTGTTTACCTATGTTAAATCATGGCGGGCACTGACGAAGGGCCGGCGAGCAATATAGTGCCAATATTTTGTCTATTTTTTTCTTGGAGAAAAATAATAAAGAAAATTATAAAATCTGTTTTTACCATTTATTTTAAAATAAAGAGCTGTTTCTATGGATACAACTTTAATTTAAATTCATTATGGCAACTCTAAGCAGTACACGTTTAAAATTGTGATTTAGTGCCATGTTTGACTTTTTTTATCGAGCCAATCATTCCAAATCGTGTTTCTATCTTTACAATTTACTAGAGGATATGTTACTTTTATATAGTAATTTGTATTTATCAAAAAATTTGTTCATGAGACTTTCAGACGTTCAAAAAAGTACTGCAAGCTCGGCTTAACTACGACCCAGCCGATAAAAAATCTCTTTCATGTTAAGCACTGGGTTACTTGATATACCTACATATATAAAGCTGATATAATAAATTAAAAAATATTTTTAAATAGTAGGTACGACCGTACGACAGACTTCACGAAATACTCAGTGGTTAATTATGAACACGCAGGCGAACGTAGTGTGCGCCGGCAAAATGACGGTGAAGCCTAATTAACCGCAAGCCTTTGGATGTGGCTGTGCGTTGATAGCTCACGAACAAAGCTCGCACATACAAATTTCCTCATACATGTAGACCGACCTCACATTGAGCGTGTGTGTTCCTGGAGCGGGCGCCCGGCGTGCGCTCATCGTTCACTCTGATGTACAAAGTGAACGCAGGGCGCACGCCGAACAGTTGCCGGGCGCACGCTGAGTGCACGCTCGAAAAACACCCATGTCCAATGTGAGGGCGGCCGTAAAGCAACATACCATATAAAAGCTCTGAACTTAATTTTGTAACCGCATTTCAATAAGAATATTTCCTTCAATATTTTGACTTCTTACTTCGAAAATTGAACATACAAAAGCAGTTGATATAAATATTTAAACTTTAATCTCCTGTATGTAATATGGAAAAGGAATCGAAAAACGGCTTTTGAAATATAAATAACACGTTCTGTTCAAACCTTTCACTTCATACGAGCTTGGGTGGTATAATTTATTTATTGAACAAATGCAACGGCTTGGTTAAATAACACTTTTATTTACAGAAACGATGTCCATTATTTGCATAACTTTACAAGTATTTTTTTAGCGAGGGTTGACATGGATGATCTCTTATATCTAAGTGTCAAAACACGCGAGTAAACCCAAATAATGCGACAAAGAAGTTACAGAAAGGGTCGCGGTAGGTCAAATCGTAAGTTTAATTTGAAGGGATATCAATGGGGACCAATTAATTTCATGTGCATCCCATGGATGCTCGAGACTTGAAAATAAATGTTGTGAATAATATACCGACGACTAATATTGGTCAGACTTTCTTTTCAAAGATGAAATAAGCAATATCTTACTATCTTATTTAATTTGAGTGAATCTTCTCTCAAATTAAATAAGATAGTAAGATTTACTCAAAACTTAAATAGAAACGTAACTATAAAGAATAATAAGAATTTTATTCACATTGTATGTAAAATGAATAGATATTTGATTCTGTTTCATTGAGCACCAAGTATATTAGAGTTTCATTGTTGTCACGATAGCGTTTGAAATACGATTCGGTCGATTTGACAGAATCTTATTCGTGCACAGCTGGCAAGATTACTACAGATGTAACTTGAACGAAGAAGTTATGAACATCACAATACGAATCTTAAACAGAACTTGATGAAAAATATGCTCTGCTTTTATTCAGTATAGCCTCAGACAGTTTTATATGAATTTCGATTTAAACCAACTCTTCGAAATATGTTGTCCAAAAAATAAATTTCAGTGCAGTCTTTTGGGAAATTCGCCTTGGACTTTCTGCGGTTCTGCTCATATTTTATATCATTTGAGGAAGAACGTTTTGAATTTCTAAAACACGGTATTTCTCTAGGTAGAATATTTGCATACTACGGTCTGAATTTGGAATTGAGTCAACATTTTGAAAATTAATTTGTATTTAAATTTTAAAACTTACAATGTAACATGAACTCATAAGCAAATAGGGTAACATATACTTAAAGCAGCGAAAATAAAAAAGAAACAGTATTTCAATTAATTTAGAGCGCAATCGCCAGCTCACGCGATCACAGGTCACCCTTCGTGACCAAAGTTAAAACTTTGTTTACGGACTTGCAATAAATAATTCGGAACACCCTGTAACAAATGTGTTGAGATTAAAAGCGTTGATTTGTACGTCGTAAAGTAAGGCTACCTGTAGACTGTTATAGCATTTCGCAGAATTTTTAATCAAACTAACGTTTGTTTAGCTTTTAGATGAAGTAATTTCATCATCATTCCCTTGCTTTATAATCTGTCTCACTGCTGAAAAGGCGAGTTCAGGGCTGAGAACTGGTCTCATCTTATTATGAGAAGGGTAAGGCCATAAGTCCCTGACGCTAGCCAAAGAGTAGATTGATAAACTTCATACTTCTTTCGAGAGAGAGATCATTATTGAGACCCAAAGAGGTTGGACGTGCCTTAGGTTATATTTCTTTGTTGAGACCTCTCAAATAGGTATGCATTCCGTCATTGTTTCTTCACGATGTATTCCGTTGCAAATATATAAAGATTATTGAATTCACAAATTTTTATATAGCCTGCTACATAGCTACTACATTTATATGCTATGCTATCAGCCGCTTCACGGGTAACGGGACTTCTTCTTCCTAGCGTTATACCAGTTTTAAGCTGGGATCCGCTTACTAGTCTAACCGGATTGGGCTGAATATTAGCTTTTCCACAGAGCGACTGCCTGCCTGACCTCCGCAACCCGAAGGGATAGCGATATTCCATGGTTTAGACTAGTGCCAGTTTATTTAGAAGGTACTGACGCCTTATAACGACCGTCAAAGACCTTCATGACAACCGGGGCCGACGGCTTAACGTGCCCACCGAGGTACAGGGCAAGCTATAATTAACAATTTAATAAGCACATAACTCCGAAAAGTCATTGGTGCGTGCCGTGGATTCGAACCCGATACCCTCTGCATGGCAGTCCGTTGGTATCTCCACTAGGCTATCGCTGTGATTTTACGGATAACGGGACAACGATCATGATTTCATGAACGAACATTGCGTACTACAAAAATACTAAGATTTTGTTCATTTTAATATTCTGAGAAATTATTAGTAACTACAAAGAGGTGATATACAAATCCTACTAATATTATATATTCGAAAGTGTGTATGTATGTATGTTCCGTTTTCACGCTAAAACGCCTGAACCGATTTTGTTGAAATTTGATATAGAGATATATACTGGACCATGGAGACGGACATAGGCTACCATAAGATGCAAAAATTAAACTGGGAGGGATTGTAAGAGGCTAGAAGTTTGTTCGGCACAAATTTACCTCTTGGAAGTAAGAACGCATGCGCTATAATAATCGAGTGCGCATAACTGTCAGAACGTCAGTACTGACAGTTATGCGCACTCATCACACAGACTCAGCACACATCATACCACAGATTTTTTTTATGTAACATCATTGCCACAGAGTACCTTCTTTTTATCATAATGTCATATTGTGCACGGCATTGTTCGCATATATAAACTAATAATTATATACTACGCTTAAACGGCTGAAACGATTTTCTCTACTAATATTATAAATGCGAAAGTGTTTATAGATATCTATTGGACATGTATTGGAACATGGCTTTGGCATTTGACTGTATGCAAGGCGATGTTATTATGTACCTTTCGGTAGATATAATGGTAGGCATATACTGTCATGAATACTGACCGAGCTACTTTGTACCCTATAGAGTTTCTGAAGTCTTGAGAATAATCAGGAGTGTCTTCACACAACTTGAGACTGAAAGTAGATTTGTGTTTGGCAAGAGCTAGTATTTTAATAAAGGATGATTTTCTGACGAAACTCTCGAAGCGTGACTTAGCTTGGCATAAATAATAGGTTATTAAAGTAAAGCAACGTTTACAGAGGTCGCACCTTGAATTTGTGATCATTTTTGTGGTGTTATCTGATGTAAACCACTGTTGATGTGCTCAGGACAAGAAGCATAAAGCCATGTCAACAACATTGGGGTGGCCTATAAACGCCGAGACCTGAGATTGCTTTTTTTATACGAAAATAATTTAGCAGAATAAGGACACTTAATAGAAGAGATACAGACGTTTGATACCTGAAGAGAACACGATTTTCAATTTAATCGTTGTATAATACTTATAGTTAAGTACATACAAACATATACTCAAGCCTGTTCCCCGAAGGGGTAGGCAGAGACTATGGAACTTTCTTGCTTCATTCAGTCCCATGAAGTTTTTCATACATGCTCTTCTGTTTAGGGGACTTTTGACCGGTCGTTTATTTAAGATGTCTCCAATCTGATCAGAGAACGTTCGCCTAGGCCTTCCCCTACGTCCTGACCTGACTACCTGACCTATTCACACTTGTCTTATATTGCATACTTATAATTATTTTCTTTTTACTAAATCAACCGCCTGTAAAGCTTGCTGTTTTTATAAATCAAAATAATATAATATTTTTTGTGAACTACACAGAATAATTAATTGTTTCACATTGCATCTACATTCACCCTGTGAAAGTAATAATAACTACAACAAAATTTCAAAATATCTTGATTGTGTTAAAATTTAATATCTACTCGTTCGTGATGTTCTACTACATTTGTAAAGATACCCTGTGCTGAGTTGTTTTGCATCATCTAAATAGCTGTACCTACTTATCCTCTTTTTTATACGATACATCGTATACTGGACGAACCGAATTTTCTGCTAGCTATCCAATCTCGTTTCGACCACAGAGACAATGTTCAGATATTATCATCCAAAACTGTATATTATAAGCCCATCTTATTTTACAAATGGTACAGCATAAATATAGTTCCAATTTATTTTAAAATCACTGTGCATAAGACTGACTTTAGGGACGACCTACAAGCTTAATAATATTTATCTATACTATAATAAAACTGTAGAGGTGAAAAAGTCTGTACATTAAAGATATTTTGAAGAAAATTAACTAAAAAATCTAGAAAAATGCTAAAAAGCGATACTTGATATTTTTTAGAATTAATGTCTGTCTGTCTGTCTTTCCCTATATTGCTAAAGATCTCTTAAATGGCAAAATGGATTTCAATAAAACTTACACTCATGTACAAAGGATACTCAAACCTATAAAATAGTATATTTTACATCACAATCGGTTTAATGGTTTTCGGTGTACAGCTTGACCTCTCCTTTGTACAAACTGTCTCCCAAACAAAACAGGGATCATCCAAAACTGGTTATACATGTGGTGCCATCTATGTTCATTATAAGTTTGTTAGTAAAAGTACTTATAGTTAGTCTAAATAGGTACCTTCAAAGTGTTTTATGGCTATTTACCCGACTCTAAAAAAGGAGACGATTCTTAATTTCGTCAGTATTTTTTTATATTTATTTATAGACTCACGCCTATGCTCACGCCTGTATCCCCTCAGGGGTAGCAGAGGTGTAATAATATTACACGCACATTTCGCCATGAATTTTTAGGTCCATGTAATAGGGGGCGAGCCTATTGCCGTACCGGGCACATTACCAGACTCCGTGCTGCTACAGAGAATTTCCTTACGGAAAAACCCAATAACACTTTGCCCGACCCGGGGATCGAACCCGAGACCTCACAATTCCACGCCCACGTCTATGCGGCGAGACCGATGAGGCAGGCAGTATTATATACTTTTGGCATAAATGTTATGCTAATTAAATTCCACCATTTACGCGAACGAAGTCGCGGGCACAGCTAGTGTTTTAATAAAACGCTTAGCCAACCTAACTTATTTCCAAAATATGTACATCAAAACTAAACAGCACTCATTCAAAGACATTTTAGGTCAGTGTAAGTGAAATAATCTTATCTGTGCGTATGAGAGACTTCTCCTGGAAAATATAAAATAAAGTCAATGACAATACGCGACTTTGTCCTTTATTTCACGTCAGAGTATAAAAGTCTTAAGCTCTGCTTACATTCTCACGTTAACGTAATCATGTTGTATTTCTTTGAAATATAATAATATTGCTCTCCATGTCTTTATATTACTCGCCGTGATGAGATAAGTACGTCAAATTGTGATACACAATGCTTTATTTATCTTTGAAGCATGCACTTAATATTATTGTCATATTTTGTGCCATTTTTACGTACAATATTTGTACAAGTTGTGCAGGAATGACATATCTATTTCTTACAAGTATTTATTTAGGTTAAGCGTTATGCTTCGTCAACCTGGATTCCGACAACGCCTTGGACTATGGCGTTACTCTTCCCATAGTAAGAGGCCCATGCCCAGCAGTGGGACAGTATATAATTATACGCTATACAGGGCTGGTGTATGCGTCGTATTTTCGTCATGGTTTAATTTTATCGTATGCAGCAGATATACTGGCTTGAATAAGCTTGTACCATCTTTGCGCCGAACAGAATTGTAGTATAAGTCACTTAAGTATAAGTATTTTCAGTTAAAATTAGTTTATCGAGATGTTACTCACTCAGTTAATAAAGCACCGTTTCATTTCAGGCCATTTCGTAGAAAGCCAGCCGTAACAAATGCTTTTGGCCCGTAATGCTATAATCGCTGCGCTTAGTACATGGATTTATGCTACCTGTGCCTGCCGGTTTTGCTCCTCATATCGCTTAGTCCGTCCAGAGGATCGCATGAGAAGCGGTGCTGTTCAAGGCTAAATCCTGTCTGTCGCCGACATGTATACTGTAACGCCTTACTGGTTTAATCTATACTCTAAGTAAATAGTGTAGAGCAACGTTATGTTATGTTCCACTGGCACAAAAGGAGATTTCTTGAGATGGATAAGATGATCTCGCCTTCTAGACTGCAGCATGTGTTAATTGTGTTCTCCAATATTACGTAATAGACTTGAATAAAGTGGAGCTGCATTAAAAACTGTTATTATTTTCCATTTTAGATGCTATCTTGGAAGTATATATTATATACTGCAGTTTGCACGTTAATGAACACCCATAAAGAAAAATAAAATTATCCGCTGCAGTTCCCGCTACTTACGGTAGGTATACCTAATGTTTTTCAGTCCGCAACTTGGTGTTGATACATGAAGTTCAGCTTTAGCTCTTCGCTAAAATGCTGCACAAGCTTTGATATTGTTATTCAGGTTCATTCATAAATAGAGCATGAAATATTAGTAGCACTACTTTGTAAGAGTACTCTTGCTTTCTAAGAAATGCGAGCTGCCGTTTCAGGATAACAAATGCAAGCTATTTACAATGGGCAGTGACGAATTAGGAATGCAAAGTGTCACTAACCCATTTGGTTCCGTGTCATAAGAGGCCACAAAGGAAAATACGCGAAGCAAATAGTAACCTTGCGAAGAGATGTTATTCAGCTGTTTTCTTACCAGACTTGGGAACAAAAATATTTGTTAAAACAAACCTCATATCTGGATGCGTCGGTTTTTAAATAATTAATTATTTAAATTCAGTTTGGTCTTCCTTTAGTTTATATTTGCACATGTTATAAAATTATTAAATTAAACACAAAACAAGGGATTTTATATACTAAAATAGACGTATGAAATTTGACTACCTTAAACGATCCTAGATATATCCACGTAAATAATTAGCACACGACCAGGCTGTTAACCAACGTATAATTAAAACTATTCGAAGATAAATAACCTGTATTTGTCACAAACATTATACACGAGCTGGCATAGGGATTGAATAAAATCTCTTATGGTATATAGTATAGACATTAGTGTCAACTTAGTTGCCTTTTCTAGGCATTGCACATGATACTTATCTCTAAACATACAAAATAAAAATATAAATAACAAACATTTCGACATCTTACAGTTTCACTAAGACATAAAAAATGTAAAAAAAATAAGATTTACATAGTAAACAATAAAATTATTAATATTTTATAATCCTAATCATCATCATATCAACCAAACGACGTCCACTGCTGGACATAGGCCTCCCCCAAGGTTCTCCACACAGACCGGTCTTGAGCCGCCCGCATCCAACCGCCTCCCGCGATCTTTATAATAAGTATTATTAATAACATGAATCAGAAACATAAAGCAAAATATATTATAAATGTGATTGCAAGAACAAAGTCAGACTTTTATAAGTTCTTGCAAAGGCAGCAGACCAAGGTATTGCCCAAATTTTATTTACTCATCATACGGCATTTCCACCTTAGTAAAGATAAAGTAAAGGGTAACCTTTCACTTCTTTACTAAAGTGACAATAGAATGGGCAAAGCCCACGCAACTACTGACATTATTCCACCGATTTCAGTTGAAAGCCATGAAATACTTTGGTAGCATTATTTTGTTTAATACAAGAAAATTATAGTCAAATAAAATAACTCTGCGTTCACTGCATACATAAACTTGCAAAAAGTAAATAAATACAATTAATGAATTGTATTTTTTAATACATTAGGTATGAATTTAAATTAAATACTGCAACCTGAAATATAACGAATGTGTTAACGCGAACGTAAGATAAATAGCCTTGTTTTACATAAACAAATAGCTTTCAGCTAGTTGGTTCGCCTCGTAATTGTATTCAACTCGTATTTTTAACGTTTTTATTGCCGCTTGCCTGAAAGGATTAAATATTGCCGTGAAAAGAACTTATTGTCCGCCCCCGTGGGCAGTGTCTGACAAATTTTATTCGTGTTTTATTTGGGTCACTATGCAACTTTTATGTAATCCGAAGATAAAATTTTATCTGCAGAGCAGTTTTGTCCCAAATTGGTGAACAATTTTGAATTATTCGTGTTTGTTATACATGTCACGTAGAAACGGTGAGCTTGACTGTGTTCGAATGCTGTTTTGTACAAGTAATGAGGATCAGTACATTACATGACGGGATTTTAATTTAGATCTCTGTAGATATGGAGGAAGTACAGTGACAGTACGTGTAAGGAGGCTGTCATAGTAATGTTTTCTATATTATATTGAAATGCACCAATACATCTTTGAAGAAGTACCTAAGTGAAGAGTTCCTAGAAATGTGGAGACACAATTTCCGCGACAAAGCCCTTGACGTATTAAAAGAGTGTTTTACACAGAAATTGTGTTCCAAAATTCGCTTGCTTTGATCATACTACAATCACAAGAGCAACGCAGCCAACTATTGTCACTTACTCAGCACACAACACTGAGGTTATTTAAAGTACGGTACAATGTGAAACAAACCTGCTCATTTGTGAAACAAAACCAATCAATTTTCAGTTAGGTGGACGTGGGTGTATGTTCAGTTGAATAGTTGAGAGGTGTGAGGGCAGGCCTGTGCGGTGGCACATGCAAAATGATTGGCCCTTGTTGTTTGATTTACTCGACCTGGTTGCCGCCGCCCGTTCCACATCGCCGCGTTACCCCGTTGCTCTCTCACCGCTCCGTTTGTATTACCTTCCTATATTAGATCCCTCACCTATTATGATTTAATGCAAATGGTCCAACTTTGTTTTAGGTGAATCATATCATCCATCTTTATTAAAATTGGAATGAGTTGTTACACTTTGAGCCCTGTGTATCTACACGGGGTTTGTTATGGGGCGTTAAAAGCTTATAATATTTTTTTATTGTTATTTATTGTGCATAAGGCTATTGATTTAAATATGCCAAAATATGATAAATAGATAGATAGATAACATCTTTATTGCGCAAATACAATTGTTACAAATTATTTGTTGATATCTTAAATTTACAAAAAATAGTAAATGCAAGAGGTCAAAGAAAAGGCAGAAAACCGAAGTCAATGACAATTCTTCCCCCGTTGTCATAACTACAGTAAGTCAAGTTACTAGTTTTATAACTTTTTTTACAGTATCGTGATCTTAAAATCACGAGCTACATGGAATATTTATTAATTTTTTTATATCTACATTTTTGACAAAGATACGCCAAGCACGTGGCACAGTATTTCATTCATTCATTCATATCGTCACGCCTTTTATCCCCGAAGGGGTAGGCAGAGGTGTATTTCTACACCCACTTTTCGCCAGATATACTTTAGTCCCACGTAATAAGAGGCGAGCCTATTGCCGTACTGGGCACATTTCCAGACTCCGTGCTGCTACTGAGAATTTAGTGACAGAAAAACCCAATAACACTGCCCGACCCAGGAATCGAACCCGGGACCTCCCGATCCCACGCGCACATTTATGCTGCGAGACCAACGAGGCAGTCGTATAGGGTTTGATGTCGAGTTTTCCGTCTCTACGCAAAGATGGTATTTGCATCGTGTTATCCCTTAGTCGCCTCTTACGACACCCACGGGAAGATAGGGGGTGGTGACACTTGTATTCTATGCCGTCAACCACACGGCACCAATCACAGTATGTGTTATGAAAATATGACTGTTTGTTAAAATAATAACAGTAGACAGACTTACTTTTGTATTACTTATTTATATATATTAATTATTTCATATTTTCGTTGATAAATGTGTTACTGTAGAGTGTTATTGTTCAAATCTAGAATCTGAGTTACCCATATTCATAGTAAGTGTAGTTACAGTATTCATAATTTGCGTCATTTCCAAAAAAATACATACAATTCGTAAGCATACTTCAAGCAAGTGAGTCGATACGTGTATACTTACTGGTATTATGCTAAAAACCGTCAACATAAAATGTATACAATTTTTATTGATATAGAATTAAGACCACATATTTTATTTATGTTAAATTCATACAGGCGTAAAAATCAAATTATCATTATCAATCTATCAGTAAGGTCGATATTTACTGCAAATATGCTAAAGTTTTTGATCTAATCGCGACTGAAAGCAAGGGGTGGTGCGGGGTAAGGCATTTTGTCCAATTCTGAACACGGACGTTCCCGCATTCGAGCACGTGCGCAGGCAAAATAAGGACGTGTCAAAAGTGTGAATGCCATGAAAACAATCATCATAGAAATGAACTGTTCTGATTTTATGAGTATATGATGAATGGGTATCACAACACAAAATATGAAACATATCGCCACGTATTTACTAGACATTACGCATTTTAAAGCAGAAAGAGGCTGTTTTCAGTTGAAATCTAAGAAAGAACAAAATGACCCAAACTTTTTTATCAGTTCCTGAACTTAAACCAAAAACAACTCCTAGAGGTATAACAGAGGAAAAGAAGAAAGACATAATAGAAAAGCTAGTTCCGTTGATGCCAGAAAATAGGCGAGCATTTTAGTATAATATACCATTGTTATACCATGTTCTGATGCTTCAAATCTTCTTGTACCTAGTAATGTTTTGATTAAAGATTTATAGATTTGTTAACAGATTAAACACTATTATTGTAATTAACGGGATATGCACCATGATTTGTTTTATTTTTATTTTTTCTACTTTGACGTAGATAATTGGATATTGTCGCGAAGCAGAAAGTGGGTTGTCCCGTTAATTGTAATAATAATTAAAAATATATATTTATGTTTTATGTGTTTATTATTTCACTTTATTGTTTATTTTGCTTTTGATATTTTATTTTCAATTTGCAAACTTTAACTTTGTATAACATAGGTAACTGGTTTATGCCATCTAGTTTAGTAGTGATTATTATGATAATAATTAGAAGTGACATTAAAATGTTTCAACAGTTCCTGTAAGTGGGAGATTTTAATTTGAATTAGTAAATATTTTTCCATTCTAGTAATACGAGTACTAAGAATGTGATTTTTGTACTATTAACAATCTTAAAGCTGTTTCAATAATTATTGTTAGTAATAAGTATAATGGATACCTACATAGAGACAGAATTATAATTAGTTTATAACACTGATTATTACTTAAAATTTCAATAAATAAAGACTGTTTTTATTAATATTATATTTATCTTTTTGATATTCTTAACCCTAAACAATTTAATAATATGCCGTTGTTGAACATACGTATGGTAGACTAATAATAAGACTTAAACAGAATATCTCACGAAGAAATTTATTCATTTAATAATTTTTAGAATCAGCATTAATACTTAAAAACCTTAATGTGATAAACACTACACTTTGTTTTGCCGTTTCATTTTATGCTTCTCAAGAACATTAAAAATACATACATATTTTAATTAGCTTGAAACACTTGAAGAGTGATGAGGAAACGGACACTGATATATATTTACAAGTTTAGAAGATATTATACTAATACATAGTTACAGTAACTCACATTAACAAGATATATCGTTAAATATATATACCGTATGTTATCCACTTACTGTAACCATGTTTAAAAAAGTGTTAGTTGTGTTGATAAAAGTGGTAATTATAATAACAATTCGTTACATTTAAAAATAAATTGCAGCGATAGACATAAAAAATATATTTGGGTTTATATAACGCAAGTTTACCTTTTTAAATCCGTTTAAATATCTCATTTACCTCAAATAATCACAGAGATACCTATATACGTTTAAAACTCATGATATAAAACTGTAATTTCCCGCGTTGCATTTTTTGTCACTTACTGTACTATAACGGGGGCAGAATTGCTCCACCGACAAGAGCTACCTAGCTCTTAAATGGAAGAGAAGAGAAATAAATGCACAACGGCGGCCTTATCGCAAAATGCGATTTCTTACAGGCAACCTTGGGATGGACAGACTGTAAAGGATAGGTTTGATGGTGGTTATTTGAATACAATGTACATACATATGTATGTATATATATATACATATACAAAACATAAGGTATACATTATTTATACATACAAATAATACATAATATACATACAAACAATACATAATCATAATACATATATAATTCCATTATAAAACATATATATAATTATATAAATGCAGAGAGCAGTGGTAAAGTTTAGATAACAGGGTAAAGTGACAAATAGTGCTTATTTAATGCATTTTTAAATATATTGAGTGATTTAGCTGGCCTTACCTCAACCGGAAGCGCATTCCACAAACTTACAGCTACAACAGCAAAGGATTTGTCGTAGAAGAATACAATGTGTATTGCATTCTACTTACTTACTTACTTATTGCCACTTATACATCGAGCAACAGTTTTGAAAAATCTCAGCGTCAATAAAACACTGACTACACAACTTACTAAGTAAACTCTCAATAAAAATAATATTCGCCACTCGGTCACTTGTTACGCTCAAAAGATTTTAAAGACGGCGGAGGAAATTAAGGAATTTCCTCGTTCGTTGAGACGTTATACAAAGTGGGTGGAGCCGCGCACTAACAGTGTGAGACGCCGGCCATTAGCCTTAATATTGTCTAACATAATTATGCTTTAAGTTTTGCTGAACAATTCCGAGAGAGCTTTGGAAGGAAAGGCGCGGTTTACGCAACGGAAAGTAGGAAGGCTTTTTTGATATTGTGCGATGTACAAAACGGTAAAATAAAGTATAGAAAATGTCTATTAGTTGATGAGTAAATAATGTTAAATTTACAGATTTTCTATTTGCTTTGGAACCCTTGGTGTAGGTGAATATTCCAACGATAAACGTTGCATCTTTTGTTGTGTTCAATTATTCCAGCAGTAACATAGAGACCATGTTATGATCTAAGGTACAAAGTGGCAATAAGCAAGCCTACAAAGATCTAAAACAAAACTAGCAAAATATTATCAATGGTTTTACTCTTTTAATTGTCAGCCATAATGGAAATATATTTCCAGCTTTTGAGCTGAACGAAATAATATGCGATTGCGATTGTAATTGCATTTAAACATGGGATCACTAACCTATTCCGCGGTAGGCTCGTGTTCAGAATCACTAGTAGTAGTGTAATGGGTCACGTGCGCAGCGAGCACAATAGGCTAGTTGAAAAAAAAAATTATAAGTCCGTCCTTTAGATTATTAAAAAATAAGTGATACGTATTTTTTATTTGTAAATTAAACCAAAAATGACCAAGATATAGCTCATTAAAGTTACGTATAACGTCACGCCGTGCTGCATTTTTTCGCACTAGATGACGTCACACGTAACTTTAATGGGCTATATCTTTGTTATTTTTTATTTAATCGAAAAAAAAAATACGTGTCCAATATTTTTTTATAATCTAAAATACGGACTATCATCATCAGCCTTTAACAGTCCACTGCTGGACTAGGCCTCTCCTTTGATAGGAGGAATTGGCCTACTATACCACGCTGGCCAAACGGGTTGGTATAGGGTTTGTATCAAGTTTTCCTTCTCTTACAGTGCTGTTCTCTGCATAATATGCTCCCTCAGTCGGCTCTTACGACACCCATGGGATGATATGGGGTGGTGACAATCCGTATTCTTAATCCGTCACCACACGGACAAAATACGGACTAAATAAAATGTTATTATTTTGACCCTGGAAACTACCCTATTAGCCCAGTGTAGTATTAGCAGTCCAGTGGCGAACCGATTGGCGCCTGACTCGCGCCCGAATGAGCACCGCTATCCAATACCGCAGTGCAAATTGCTGTACTATCTTATTTGGACCTATTGTTCTATGCTGGACTGTTCGTTAGTAAATATAGGTGTGATTGATTCATACCTGGTTGCAGGTCAAAACCAATTACTACGGAGGAAATCATATTTCAGTTAATTCTGATTCTGATGTCCATGAACTCCCTGGAAACAATGCCAATTTTATGTACATATTCTGTTCTAGATGTGTTTTCATTTTAAATATATTAAATGTTTGACTTAACACCCTATAAATAAACTTCTATTCAATAATGTAGCTCAACAATGTTAAGCCCGCGATCCAACACCCGATCTCTTTTTGATCTACTCATCAAACGACAGCGGCAGACTTCGCAAAATGCCGTATCATTGTCTTTTGTTTATCGCCTTTGAACTATAAAGATTTCATTGGAAGATATTTTCAAGAAAGCCTAAGATTTACCTCAAAGAAAACTTTAAAATTCGCTTCCTAACTTGAAGCTACTTTGGACTTAAACGAGGCAATCACTTAACACTATTCACTCTGGGATTTAAAAGCAAATAAACACTCAAAATGCAAGGAGGTTAGACTGCGCATTTGCTAAAAGTACATTTTTATTGAAATGCGAATACATTAAATTTGAATAGAAAATGAATTATACTCAAGAAGTTTATTTACAATAAAATTGGGCAAGTGCGAGTTGTCTCGCGCACGGGTCCCGTACCATCATAAAAGTAACAAATTGCTTAAAAATTACGTTGGTTGTATGGGAGCCCCTCTTTATTATTTACTTTGTTTTATTTAATTATTTTGAAAGGTAATATACAACTACAGTCTACCTGTTATAGTTAGTAATTTAGAGCAAAAAATACGACGAAAAAACACGTTTTTATATGGCAACCCCCCCCTTAATATTTTCATTTTTTTTTTTAGTATTTGTTGTTATAGCGGCAACCGAAATACATAATTTGTGAAAATTTCAGCTTTCTAGCTATCACGGTTTATGAGATACAGCCTGGTGACAGACAGACGGATGGACAGACAGACAGACAGAGGAGGCTTGGTAATAGGGTCCCGTTTTTACCTTTTAGGTACGGAACCCTAAAAAAGGAAATTGCTTAAAAAGTGTTTTTTTTTCATCGGCCTTAATCTTGTCTCATTTTAGCGTAGCGAATATTGTTACAATAGTGTTACACGCATCATAATTAATCATTCAACACCTGGCATCTACAAGGTCGACTGCAGTTGTGGTAGTTCCTATATCGGACAGACCAAACGAACCATTGCTGAAAGGGTCAAGAACTTAGCGCAGCTGTACAAAACTGGCAAATCAACAAGTCTGTCATAGCTGAGCATTTGTTGGAGTCTGGACCGAACCACTGGATTGAATTAGGTAGGTACATCAATCAAAGGTCTTATCTACCGATCGTCACTATTACTCAAGGATAGTACGTGAAGCGATTGAAATCAAAAAGCATAAAAATTTCAACCGGGAGGATGAATACAGACTGTCTAAAACTTTTCGAAGTAATGTGCGAATAAAAATTGCTAATTATCTTTTTTGTATTTTTTTATTTTTTATAGATTCACCCCTTTATCCCCGAAGGGGTAGGCAGAGGTGTTATATTACACCCACATTTCGCCATGAATTTTTACGTCCCACGTGGTAGGGGGCGAGCCTATTGCCGTACCGGGCACATTACCAGATTCCGTGCTGCTACTGAGAACTATCTAACGGAAAAACCCAATTACATTTTGCCCGACCCGGGAATCGAACCCGAGACCTCCCTGTCCATACGCGCACATTTATGCCGCGAGACCAATTTTAATATCTTTATAACTATAATTCTTTTTTTTATTATAGTTATAATGATATTTGGCGCTATGGAAAGTCAGTAGCCTCGACTATACTGCCTCTGCTCTATGCCCTGTAATATTGCTACCCCTTTGGGAGGTCAGGCGGGAGTAGCATAGGAGTGTGGAAAAGCTAATTTGATTTCAACAAGTTAATGGGTACCTATCGAAGCATAGAACGAAGCACCCTTTGCGTAGCAGTCCAATGGTTGTTGTTCCTGCCACTGGACTATCGCTGTCGCTACCTCCAATCAAGACTATAAAATTGAAAATAAACATTCATCGAAATATTTCTAAAGAGTAACGAAACGTATACAAAAGGTACGCAAATATAAAGAAAAGTAGTTAGCACTTGAATACGTCAAAATCATGTATTATACTTACAAACTATGATATTGCGTTACTGTACGGCGGAAATTAATATCTATTAAAGTGTGTGTATAACGTGTCAAGAGCTTCGTGATTGCCACGATACGTCAAGCAGTACTTAAGTTAGTAATCTTATATTTTCGTCGTGGTGCGAATGGATTAATCATACAGTAGGTATTATAACCTGCATCTGGCCCATGGATTATGGCCTTTTTAAACTCACCTTTATGTCACTCTGATTTTTGTTTGATACCAGATGAGGCGTGTGAGATTAGTCAAAGTGTGAGATACTCTTTTGCAGACGTTTGACATACTCTGACATACTACTTACTAAAATCACCATTGCGGTTTGGACGGTCCGTCGCAGGGCTTCCCGCGAATGACGGTCTTGCTTCTTAACCATGACTCAGCCGATAAGAAATCTATTCTATATTAAGTAGTAGGATAGTTGATATACATATATAGAGCTGATATAATAATTTCAAAGAATTTTAGAATGGTCGGTACGACAGACTTAACGAAATACTCAGTGGTTAATTATGAACACGCAGGCGTACGTAGTGTGCGCGGCAAAATGACGGTGAAGCCTAATTAACCCCAAGCCTTTGGATGTGGCTGTGCGTTGATAGCTCACGAACAAAGCTCGCACATACATATTTCCTCGTACATGTAGGCCGACCTCACATTGAGCGTGCGTGTTCCTGGAGCGGGCGCCCAGCGTGCGCTCATCGTTCACTCTGTTGTACAAAGTGAACGCAGGGTGCACGCCGAACAGTTGCCGGGCGCAGGCTGAGTGCACGCTCGAAAAGCGCCCAACGCCCATGTCCAATGTGAGGGCGGCCGTAAAGTATAATACCATAATAAACGTTCTGAACTCAATTTTGTAACCGCATTTCACCAAGAATATTTCGTTCAATATTTTGACTTCGTACTTCGAACATACAAATGCAGTGGATGAATATTTAAACTTTAATCTCCTGTATGTAATATGGAAAAGGAATCGAAAAAACGACTTTTGAAATATAAATAACACGTTCTGTTCAAACCTTTCACTTCTTACGAGCTTGGGTAGTTTAATTTATTTATTGAACAAATGCAACGGCCTGGTTAAATAACACTTTTATTTACAGAAACGATGTCCATTGTTTGCATAACAGTGTTTTTTTAGCGAGGGTTGACACGGTTTATGTCTTTTATCTAAGTGTCAAAACACGCGAGTAAACCCAAATAATGCGACAAAGAAGTTACAAAAAGGGTCGCGGCTATCGTAAGTTTCATTTGAAGGGATATCATGGAGACAATAACCTTCAGGTGCATCCCATGGATGCTCGAGACTTGAAAATAAGTGTTGTGAATAAATTTAAAATTTACCGTTTTACAAGTAATTAAATACGAAGGTATGTAATTAGAAAGCAAATACATATCAAAATAAAAGAAGTTATTCTGTAATAAAAGAAAAGAGTAATTTTAGCGTATTTATGAAGTTAGCATCATCTGCTATTTACCAATTATTTTATCATTATCATGTCAGCCTAGAGACGGCCACTGCTGGACATAGGCCTCCCTCAAGGTTCTCAACATAGACCGATTTTGAGACGCCCGCCTCAAATTATTATTTATTTAAGTAGGTATTATTTACTAAACTTACAAGTATTTCCATTGTCCTTCGAAATGTCCACGACCATTGTCAATTCACAGATCACAGTCCTTTCAATTCGTCAAAAGCGTCCAATATGCGCTGTTTTAATCATTAGACACTAACCGGCTCACTTTTGTACACTCACAAAATTATGTCCATGGGTACACACAGCTGCAATCGCGTTTCCTCCACTCAAAAAGTACGCACGAAGCATAGCTACATACTCCGGGGATATTATGAACTGATAAGCCATCGCGTCGGGAAAACGTAGACAAACAATTAACTGTTGCAGCGAAAACAATCGACACGCTTACGTCCGCTACTAATTTAGTACTGTTTGTAGCATCGAAGCGCGGCGCGCGCGCAGAGTGACGGGGGGGAATTTATCAATGGAATAATTTACTACTGTTACTAGTTATGCATTAACCAATTATTACGTATTTTTGTGGACAGTTTTGAGACAGTTTTGGGACTAAGTGTTTTTATTTTTTAACTACATAAATATGATCAGTTAAAGCTAGGTACTTAGTGCCCCGTTAAATTTTTTGTACTAATTAAAAAATAGTGGCATACTTAAAGCAGCTAAAAATAAAAAAGAAACAGTTTTTCCATTAATTTAGAGTACAATCGCCAGCTCACGCGTTCACAGGTCACCCTTCGTGACCAAAGTTAAAACTTTGTTTACGGACTTGCAATAAATAATTCGGAAGACCCTGTAACAAATGTGTTGAGATTAAAAGCGTTGATTTGTACGTCGTAAAGTAAGGCTACCTGTAGACTGTTATAGTATTATGCATTCTTTTTAATCAAACTATCGTTTGTTTAGCTTTCAGATGAACTAATTTAAACATCATTCCCTTGATTTATAATCTGCCTCACTGCTGAAAAGGCGAGTTCACAGCTGAGAACTGGCTTCATCTTATTATGAGAAGGGTTAGGCCATAAGTCCCTGACGCTAGCCGAAGTGTGGATTGGGAAACTTCATGCTTCTTTCGAGAACATTATTGCGACCTCTCAGACATGCATTTCGTCATATGGTTTTCACGATGTATTCCGTCGCAAATAAATAAAAAATATTTAATTCACAAACTGTTATATGACCTGCTACATTGCTACTACATTTATGTGCTATGCTATCAGCCGCTTCATGGGTAACGGGACTACGATCATGATTTCATGAAGGAACATTGCGTGCTACAAAAATACTAAGAAGTTTATATTTTGTTCATATTAATATTCTGGGAAATTAATAGTAACTACAAAGAAGAGGTGATTTACAAATATTTTAATAAAGAATGATTTTCTGACGAAGCGCTCGAAGCGTGACTTAGCTTGGCGTAAATAATAGGTAGTTAAAGTAAAGCAACGTTAACAGAGGTCGCACCTTGAATTTGTGATCACTTTTTGTGGTATTAACTGATGTAAATCACTGCTGCTGTGCTCAGGACAAGAAGCATAAAGCCATGTCAACAACATCGGGGTGGCCTATAAACGCCGAGACGGCTACCGAGATTGCTACATTTATACGAAAATAATTTAGCAGAATAAGGACACTTAATAGAAGAGATAAAGACATTTCATACCTGTCGAGAAAATGATGTTCAATTTAATCGTTGTATAATACTTATAGTTATATAGATACATACATAGACTCACGCCTGTTTCCCGAAGGGGTAGGCAGAGACTACAGAACGATATTTGCAACGATCCTGACATATCGTTTTTATAAGATGTCTCCAAACTGGTCAGAGAACGTCCGCCTAGGCCTTCCCCTACGTCCTGACCAATTCACACTTGTCTTTTATTTCATACTTATAATTTTTTTTTATTTTAACTAAATCTACCGCCTGTAAAGCTTGCTGTCTTTATTCATTCCAACTAATATAATATTTTTTGTGAACTACACACAATTATTAATTGTTTCACATTGCACCTATATTTTCAGCCTGTGAAAGTAATAATAACTACAACTAAATTAAAAAAAATCTTGATTGTGTTAAAATTTAATATCTACTCGTTCGTGATGTTCTACTACATTTGTAAAGATACCCTGTGCTGGGTTGTTTTGTTGCATCTAAATACTCGTAGCTGTACTTATTCTACCCCCCCCCCCGTGGGAACTCCACCTTGTCGTGGTGGGGGGGCTCAGTAACCGTGGATTGGTCACCCGCGGTGAAGCTAAGAGGGATCCAGGAGGGGACGCTCCGTGTGGGCTTTGAGGGGCCTGCGCAGGATGCGTCCAACGGTGCGGGTGCGGGGAACAGTTTTGTCTGTCCCTCGCAGTCGGGTGCGGTCGCGGGAGGAGAGGCGTGTCGGTGTTGCGTTGCCGCACGCCCTATCTCCCGCGACCAAATGGGGGCGCACCGTTCGATGCGTCGCGGTGGGGCCGCAGAGGAAGAGGAGATGCGGTGTTGCCTTGCCGTCCTCCCTATCCTCTGCGGCCGCTGGGTGTTTTGGCGGCGGAGCCCAACAACTTAATCCGCCGCCAAGAGGGTTTTGTTCGGGGCCCGCCTGACCATCTGGCGGGCCAATGCCCGTTGGAGGGTGGCGACGAATGCTTCGGCGATGCCCTACCCTCCGACACAGGGGTACATGAGAAAGTCGAGGTGGTTTTTAGTGGAAACACCACATACTCCGGCGCTCATTTCCCCCAAGAGTCGGAGATCCGAAGGGATTTTCCACCTCGTAAAACAAAAAAAAAAGCTGTACTTATCCTCTTTTTTATACGATACATAAAAAAGAGGAAGTATACTGGACGAAACGAATTTTCTGCTAGCCATCCAATCTCGTTTCGATCACAAAGACAATGTTCAGATATTATCATCCAAAAATGTATATTATAAGCCCATCTTATTTTACAAATGGTTCAGCGTAAATATGGTTTTAATTTATTTTAAAATCACTGTGCATAAGACTGTCTTCAGGGACGACCTACAAGCTTAATAATATTTATGTATTTAAGAAACTCTTAGTCAACCCAACTTATTTCCAAAATACATACTTCTAAAACTGAACAACTGTACTCATTCAAAGATATTTAATTAAGTGAAATAATCTGATCTCTGCGCATAAGAGACTTCTCCTGAAAAATATAAAATGAAGTCAATGACAATACGCGACTTTGTCCTTTACATCACGTCACAATATAAAAGTCTTAAGCTCTGCTTACATTCTCAAGTAACGTAATCATTTTGTTTTTCTTTGAAATATAATAATATTGCTTTCCCTGTTTTTATATTACTCGCCGTGATGAGATAAGTACGTCAAAGTGTGATACACAATGCTTTATTTATATTTGAATCATGCACTTAAAATTATTGTCATTGTTTGTGCGATTTTACGTACATTGTTTGTTCAAGCTGTTATGCATCGTGAACCCACTCTTAACCAGCGCTTTGGACTATGGGCTTGCCCTTCCCATAGTGAGAAGAGACCCGTGCCAAGCAGTGGGACAATATATTAAACAGGGCTGATTTATGCATCGTGTTTTCTTGAATAGTATAGTTTAATTCAGCAGAAATATACTGGCTTGGCATAACTTGTACCATCTTCTCGTCGAACAGAATTATAATATAAAGTACCAGTTATATTATAATTCTTTCAGTTACACGTAGATAATTGTGACGTACCTCATCCAGTTGATAAAGTATCGTTTCACTTTGAGCCGTTTCGTAGAAAGCCAGCCGTAACAAGGGCACTTGGACAGTAATGCTATAATCGCTGCTCGTAGTTCATGGATTTATGCTGCTTGTTTCCTAAATACACAGATGGGCTTTGCTCCTCATATAGGCGGTTAGTCCGTCCAGAGGATCGCCTGAGAAGCGGTGCTGTTCAAAGCTAAGTCTTGTCTGCCGCCGACATGTATACTGAAACTGATTGCTGATTTAATCTAAGTAAATAGTGAAGAGCAGCATTATATGATGTTCCACTGGCACAAAGCGAGATTTCTTGAGATGGATAGGATGATCTCCCCTAGTAGACTACATCAAGATTCATGTAAATGCAATAAGTAATAGACTTGAATAAAGTGGAGCTATATAATTGTCATTATTTCCCATTCTAGATGATGTCTTCGTAGAAGATATAATTTAATATTGCAGTTTGAATGTAGGTTAATGAAAACCCTTAGAGAAATATATTTTAATGTCCATTGTAGTGCTCACTACTCACGCTTTAATATTTTCTCAGTCCGCAAATTGGTACTGACATATGTAGTTCAGCTTTAGCTCTTCGCTAAAACGCTGCACAAGCTTTGATATTGTTATTCAGGTTCATTCATAAATAGAGCATGAATTTAGGGAAATCCCTTCTCGATGCACCCCTACGGTCCCCAAGGAACATACATGCCAAATTTCAGCTTCCTGCGCTCAATAGTTTTGGTTGTAGCGTGCCTGGTAGTCAGTAAGTAACGCAAGGATTTTATATATTAAGAGTGTCATTACATTAGTGTCAACTTAGTTGCCTTTTACAGGCATTGCACATGGTACTTATCTCTAAACATACAAAATAAAAACATAAATAACAAACATTTTCGACATCTTACAGTTTCACTAAGACATAAAAAAAAATTAAAAACGAATTAAGATTGACTTACTTAGAATTGTTTCATAATATTAGGCAGGTAGTAAACAATAAAATTATAAATATTTTATAATAAGTATTATTAATAACATGAATCAGAAACATAAAGCAAAATATATTATAAATATAATTGCAAGAACAAAGCTCAGACTTTTGTAGGTTCTTGCAAAGGCAACAGACCAAGGTATTATACAAATTTTATTTTCTAATCACACAGCATTTCCACCTTAGTAAAGATAAAGTAAAGGGTAACCTTTCACTTCTTTACTAAAGTGATAATCGAATGGGCAAAGGCCACGAAACTACTGACATTATGCCACCGATTTCAGTTGAAAGCCATGAAATACTTTGGTAGCATTATTTTGTTTAACAAAAGCAAATTATAGTCAAATAAACTAACTCTGCGTTCACTGCATACATAAACTTGCAAAAAGTAAATAAATACAATTTATGAATTGTATTTTTGAATACATTAGGTATGAATTGAAATTAAATACTACAAACTGAAATATAAGGAATGTGTGAATGCGAATGTAAGATAAATAGCCTTGTTTTACAAAAACAAATAGCTTTCGGCTAGTTGGTTCGCCTCCTAATTGCATTCAACTGGTATTTTTAACGTTTTTATTGCCGCTTGCCTGAAAGGATGAAATATTGCCGTGAAAATAACTTATTGTCCGTCCCCGTGGGCAGTGTCTGCCAAATTTTATTCGTGTTTTATTTGGGTCACTATGCAACTTTTATGCAATCCGAAGATTAAATTTTATCTGCAGCGCAGTTTTGACCCAAATTGGTGAACAATTTTGAGTTATTCGTGTTTGTTATATGTACATGTCACGTAGAAACGGCGAAGCGAGTTTGACTGTGTTCGAATGCTGTTTTGTACAAGTAATGAGGGTCAGTACATTACATGACGGGATTTTAATTTAGATCTCTGTAGATATGGAGGAAGTACAGTGACAGTACGTGTAAGGAGGCTGTCATAGTAATGTTTTCTATAATATAATGAAATGCACCAATACATCTTTAAAGAAGTACATAAATGAAGGGTTCCTAGAAATGTGGAGACACAATTTCCGTGACAAAGCCCTTGACGTATTAAAAGAGTGTTTTTCACAGAATTTGTGTTCCAAAAATTCGCTTGCTTTGATCATTCTACAATCACAAGAGCAACGCGGCCAACTATTGTCACTTACTCAGCACACAACACTGAGTTAATATAAAGCACGGTACCATGTAAAACAAACCTGCTCAGTTGTAAAACAAAACCAATCAATTTTCATTTAGGTGGACGTGGGGTGTATGTTCGGTTGAATAGTTGAGAGGTGTGAGGGCAGGCCTGTGCGGTGGCACATGCAAAATGATTGGCTCTTGTTGTTTGATTTACTCGACCTGGTTGCCGCCGCCTGTTCCACATCGCCGCGTTACCTCGTTGCTCTCTCACCGCTCCATTTGTATTACCTTCCTATATTAGTTCCCTCACCTATTATGATTCAATGCAAATGGTCCAACTTCGTTTTAGATGAATCATATCATCCATCTTTATTCAAATTGGAATGAGTTGTTACACTTTGACCCCTGTGCACCTTCGCGGGGTTGGTTATGAGGCGTTAAAAGCTTAAAGCATTGTACCTATCGGCAAAAATATTGTAGTAAAACTAGCATCTATTATAAGTTTTGAAGAAAAGCTGTTATATATAAGTTTCATTAGATAAATTTAGGCACTTATTTTATTATATTTACTTATAAACAAACAAATGCAAATATGCAAATAGTTACTTTACGTTTTAATTTTGAATACCATTCGTCGTTTTTGTTGCCAAAAGATATACTTTGAATTTACGATTTTTTTTAATTACACAAAATGTATGACACAAATTCGCTTACACATTTGGCGTCAATATCGATCAATTAGTCGATGCTAAATAAGCTATTCAGATGCAATACAGTCAATTCTATCAGAGTTTAAATGTCAGGGAAATGAGGGATGGGTAATTTTTTTATTGTTATCTATTGTGCATAAAGCTATTGCTTTAAATATGCCAAAATATGCATTGCATTCGCGACAAAATGTAACGTTTGAAAATCTAAAGGACTGCATAGATTAGTCTTCAAGGTGCGATTAAGTCTTATTTGGCTGCAGAAAACACAATTTTTTGTTATCATATTAATGTTGACAATAATTTCACATCTATGTGCAAACAAGATCTACTTATAGGTACATCGAGCGACAGTATTGAAAAATCTCAGCGTCAATAAAACAATGACTACACAACTTACTAAGTAAACTCTCGATAAAAATAATATTCGACGCTCGGTCATTTGTTACACTCAAAAGATTTTAAAGACGGCGGAGGAAATAAAGGAATTTCCTCTTTCGGTGAGACGTTATACAAAGTGAGTGGGGCCGCGCACTAACAGTGTGAGACACCAGCCATTAGCCTTAATATTGTCTAACATAATTATGCTTTAAGTTTTGCTTAACAATTCCGTGAGGAGCTTTAGGAGGAAGGTGTTCTTAAGGCACGATTTACAGTGCGCGGGGAAATGGCATGAAGTCCTGTTTTGTTCTTATGCGATGTACGAAATGGTTTATTACTTTTGGTAAAGAGTTTGCCTATCAGTTGAGAAGTAAACAATGTTCAATGTACAGATAATCTATTTGCTTAGGATCCCCTAGTGTAGGTGGATATTGCAACGATAGAAGTTGCATGTTTTGTTCTGTTAAATGATTCTCAGTAGCAACATAGCGACCATGTTATATGAACTAACGGAGGCAGATCTAAGTGGCAATAAGGAAGAGAGCGTACACAGACCTAGAACAAATCTAGTAAAATATTATCAGTGGTCTCTCTTTGAGTTGACAGCCATAATGAAAATTTGCTCCAGCTCAAATCCCGGAACGAAATAATATGCGATTGTAATTGCATTTAGACATGGGATCACGAACCTATTCCGCGGTAGGCTAGTGTTCGGAATCACTAGTAGTAGTCTATTGGGTCACGTGCGCAGCGAGCATAATTAGTCCAGTGTGGTATTAGCAGTCCAGTGGCGGACCGATTCGCGCCTGACTCGCACCCGAATGAGCCCCGCTCTCCAATACCGCAGTGCAAATTGCTGTACTATCTTATTTGGATATATTGTTCTATACTGGACAGTTCGTTAGTAAATATTGATGTGATTGATTCATACCGGGTTTCAGGTCAAAGTAAATTACTGCGGTTACTCCGCATATCATATTTCAGTTAATTTTGATTGTGATGTTCGTGCAATTTCTGGAAACAAAGTCAATTTTGTGAAAATATATACATTCTGCTCTAGAGGTATATCTTACTTTTAAATTAAACGAGTAGACTCATCAAATGTTGCCTTTCCTTAGCACCTAATAAATTAACATCTATTAAAGAATGTATTTCAAAGAAGTTAAACCCACGATCCAACGCCAGCTCTCCTTGTGATCTACTCATCAAACAAAAGACTGTTTAAAAATGCAGTAAAGTCTTTAGTTTGTCGCTTTCGACCTATAAAGATTCCATTCAAAGAAATATTCAAGAAAGCTTGAGCTTTCCCTCAAAGAAAACTTTAGAATTCGCTTCCTAACTTGAAGCTACTTTGGACTTAAACGAAGCAATCACTTAATACTATTCACTCTGGGATTTAAAAGCAAATAAACACTCAAAATGCAAGGAGGTTAGACTGCGTATTTGCCAAAATTACATTTTCATTGAACCGCGAATAAAATAAAATTGAATAGAAAGTGAACTAAACTGAAGAAGTTTATTTACACAAAAAGTAGATATCTTAAAAAGCTTTATCTTATCACACATTTTATTGTAGCGAATATTGTAACCACAGATTTATTAACAAGAATCAGATGTAGCGTATTCGTCCAACTAAGTGAGGCACGTTGACAGCTATGTGTGCGTGACATTTGGCGACTGGCACTGTACGGACACGCGCGTCTATGTGTGTGTAAAGTTACCAGATTATGAATAATCTCCCACTATTTTGCATATAGTTTTTGCAAACGAATATAAAGTCGAAGCACGATTTTGATACTTATTCCCTACGCCATAAGAACGGTATAAAGGTCTAAGAACGGTACAAAGGTCAAAGTGTATAGCTTGACAAGTAGCCGCGTGTACACGAATATTTGGATCGTTTGGAGATCGAACTCAAAACAATGTATATACTAATGGAAATCCTATTAGTCTATTTATAAGAAAAAATAATCTACAATATACTTTTACAATACGTTAATGTATTTTTCATTAAATTGACAATCATTATTACCTACATAATCAATTGACAAGTGCATTTTCCCTAATTCAGGGAAAACGGTGTCGATGTAAACTGGCAACACTTACATATTGTCTGCAGAAATACGAATTTTATCGAAATAATATTATAAAACGGTCAAATAATCCATAGTTATCTGTAAGAATATATTCCATCTTCCCGTATTTGCTTTTAGAAACAACTTTTACAATGTTTAAAAACGCAAGACGGCATTTTATGAATTTAAAAGCTGGATCGATCGTGGCGTGTGAACTGTGCGATGCTTCGCAGCGCACTGAGTCGAGTTTGTATTCGCTTTTCAATTTTGTATTTGCTTAAGTGGCCTCACGCAAGTGTTCCGCGCGCTCTGTCTGCCTTTGGTTCTATAGTCTTAGATTGTAACAATATATGTACTTACACGCAATATAATTTGTGCGACATCTTAAGATTTTAATAAATTAATTTTTAGGGTTCCGTACCTAAAAGGTAAAAACGGGACCCTATTACCAAGCCTCCGCTGTCTGTCTGTCTGTCTGTCTGTCCGACTGTCTGTCACCAGGCTGTATCTCATAAACCGTGATAGCTAGAAAGCTGAGATTTTCACAAATTATGTATTTTGGTTGTCGCTATAACATCAAATACGGAAAATAAAAAAATTAAAATATTAAGAAGGGTCCCATACAAAAGACGTGTTCTTTTTCATATTTTTTGCTACAAAATTACTAACGGTAACAGGTAGACGCTTTTTAAAATTTTCACAGAATATGAAGTTGTGCTTGGGATTGAGCTGTTCTAAATCGGCACACAAAAATAATTGTATAAAATGCTTTTTTTTAATGACGTTTCGTAAGTACTTGCAAAGTTTATACGAAATAAAGAAGTATTTCATTTCATTTCAAAATAAATAATTAAATAAAAAAAGTAAATAATAAAAGGGGGGTCCCATACCACAAACGTAATTTTAAGCAATTTGTTACTCGATCTTAATAAACAGGTAGAAACTTAAAAAGTATTTAAGTATACCTACATACAACGAACGTGATTTTCTTTTATAGATGATGGTACGGAACCCTTTGTGCGTGAGTCCGACTCGCACTTGCCCAATTTTTATAATTACTAAACTTTAAAAATAAATTTATGAAAATGAATTTCACTATTTATCACCAATTTTTACCTTCGGTATACAAAATTAAAACAAATAATCGCGCTACAAGTTTTTCATATTTGTACGTAATACAGATTTTGAACTTTAGTCATAAAACGACGTTTTATTGTAAATATTTTTATACTCAAAACAATTACGAAAAAAAAAAAATTACGAAATACATATACCAAAAGTCCCCCTAATGACCCATAAAAAGTGTACTTTTCTCTCTCTAGTGCCGTTATCCCAGTGTAATGTCCAAGACAGAAGTTTTTATCCGTTAACCATTACAGTTCTCCCGCTGTAATGTTGCTAGGTGTTATTGGTTGATAGTGCTGAAAGGTTTACTAAGCCCACGATATTCAATTGCTTTTCCAACCATTCCTTTTGCCTTCTTAAATTTTACGTACTCAATATAATAATATGAAATCTAAGCTTCTCAAGTTACCTATGTTATCAGAAAAAAAAACTTTTCTTAAATTACATATTTCTTTTTGTTAACGTCCATAGATAGTTTTAGTGCTTCATTTTATAGCATTATACTGATAACACATTATTGTATTTCCCCCACACTGATCAGCTACAGGAACGCCGAACGTCTCAAAACTTCCTAACGTGTTAGCGTAACAACCATTTACGAATGCCAATATATATGTTTAGACCTGACTCTCAATTCTTGCCTATACATCTTATTCTTACCTTTGGAGAAAACGCTACCTTGGAAGCATCTCAAACTACTCATTATTTTAACAAGGAGACAGAAAAAATAAGAAAGATAAAAAGGCAGCAATAGCCTAGTGGAGATAGCAACAGACTGTCATGGAGAGGGTATTGGGTTCGAATCCACGGCGCGCACCAATGACTTTTCGGAGTTATGTGCGTATTTAATTGTCAATTATCGCTTGTCCCGTGCCTCGGAGAGCACTTTAAGCCGTCGGTCCCGATTGTCATGAAGATCTTTGACAGTCGTTACAGGGCGTCAGTATCTTTGAAATAAACTGACACTAGTCTCAACCATGGAATATCGCTATCTCTTCGGGTTGCAGAGGTCAGACAGGCAGTCGCTCTGTAGAAAAGCTAATATTCAGCTAAATGCGGTTAGACTAGTAAGCGGACCCCAGATTGAAACTGAGATAACGCTAAGAGTATGATGAGAATGATGATGATAAAACTTTCCTTTGAGGACCGTAAGTATATTCACTATCTATTTACATACCTAGTACGTATGTAATGTACGTTTCATACTTAATTGAATTTAAAACTCCAACTAACCTTATAGCATGTTAGTATCTACCGTCAATCAGAGTAACTGGGATATTACAGTATTTTCAACGTCATGTTGAAAGCAGTAGTTTTAAAGTTTAATGCGCTGCAGCATACGGTTTATTGTCGAGGGTACATCCTACGTTCAGTTTGTATTCAGTACTGAGCTTAAATGACTCTTAGTTAAGTAAAGTAAATAGTGCATGTGATACAGACGGCAGTAAAGAGTAATATTGTTTCTTTGATACTAACATTTTTAAGCTTGAGATATTTCGGCGAGCGAATATCGAACAGACAAGTAATATTGTTTGTATCTTGACTAAAATTTTTAAGCTTGAGATGTTTTAACGAGCGAATATCGAAAACAGACAAATATTTTTTTGTTTATAGATTTTCACGATTTGGAAACACATAATATTGATATTCCACAACGAATCTTTTTAAGATATTCAAGGTCACGACTGATGCAAGTATTTCAGAATGTCAGACATAAGCTTGATATCGTGTCACGTCAGAGTCCAGATGAAAATCAGCGCCAATTCCTAGTAGCCTGCTCCATGACAACCTTTAAGTTTCTTTCCTTCCTTCTTGGCATTTTTTCTTTGCAGTTACATAAAATCGTTTTATTAAACATAATTATTTTAAATCTAGATCAAACAACAATTTTTATTACGCCTCCAATCACACAAAATTGCATTAAGTAGCAATCTATCTAAACTACGTATAACTATAAGAGTCTTGGTCCACTGAGCCAGTACGCACGAGGTATGTTTCACGGGCGCTGCACAGAATGATATCCGAGTTGTGACGCTGTTGAGGCGCACTGACGCGGCATCTCACTTAACTGTAAAACATACAAAGTGCATCGACGGTTATTGAAGATACATGATAGGGCTCTACTGGTTCTTCAATATTGCGCAGGGCCGAGCTTGTATTGGATCTTAATAAAAACTTATAAAAAGAATGGTACTTTTCTATTTATGAAGGATTTTCGTTGTTTTGTGCGTTTGCAACGAGTTTTGGCCATGTCTGACCCAAAAATTAACTAAGGAGCTAGAGTAACGAGTGTGAGGTAATTTTAAAATAGTATCGATAGTCGTATAGTATTTATAAATCGAAGTTAATAGCCTTATGCATATGCTATGAATATATGAACTAGTTTACCAGAAATGTTTTTTCTACAGCCACAAATTTTTCCTTTTCTTAATTTTTATAAGATAAGAGAAAGTAAAAACAATTCAGTAACTATTCCTATTTTTTTTTTTATTTATTTATCTTTACATCACAAGGTAAGTATCTTATTAGCTAAGCCCCACAAAACCGTTGCAATGGTTTGACTGTGGGGTCAATGAGTCTACAATACAATTAAATGAACTTATAATTAAGTATTCTATATATATTGTAACTTAAATTTATATATAACTTAAACTATTTCTAAATAAACGTTACAAAACTTAAACACAACGATATATAACTTAAAATGTTTCTAAATAATATAACTTTAATTTACATTTAAACCTGTTTGAATTTGTTTCACTCCTTATGTCTGCCGGCAGACTATTCAATAGATAAGGTATTCTCTTTTTTAATGTTCTATCACCAAAGTAGTTGGTGACTCTGGGTACATTGAATCTACCAGCAGCCATAGATCGTGTATTATGGTTGTTCTTTACGTAAGTTAAGTTATGCTCTTGGGTACAGTGGTGGTTAACTAATAAAAGATATTTATGTTTGAGAGTAATCGGTAGAATTTTGCATATTTTAAATAATTTTCTATAGTCTCCTTTACAGCTACTTTTAGTTTTTTTTAGTAACAAGTAGTTTTAGAAATCTAATTTGAAGAGCTTCCAATCTATCTAAGTTAGTTTTGAATGTTAACCCATAGCTGTCAAGAGCATAGCTCATAATAGAATCAACTAATGACATATAAATACATCTTAAAATATTAATAGGTACTTTAAAGCTTAGGTGGTACATTTTACTCAATAATATTCTTAGTTTACAAGAAATGTAGTCTACATGTTGTGACCAGGAAAAGTTATCATCTATTTTCACGCCAAGGTAAGTAACACAGTTAACTCTTTCAATAGGTTTACATTTACAGTCCAGTAAGTTATTATGGTGACATGTATAATCATGGGTAAGTAAGGGTAGAGTCACCCCATGAGGTTGTAAGTATGGTGAATGAATTAACATTAATTTAGTTTTACTGGCATTTAATATAATGCCATTGTCATGCGACCATTTGACAACAGCGTCTATATCTTGTTGAACTAGCTGACAGATATCATCTATATTAGTTCCGGAGCGAAGTATGCACAGGTCATCTGCAAACATATAAGCTGAACAATGCTGCAGCACTCGGCACAGGCTGTTAACATGCATAAGGTAACAAATTGGTCCACATCCAGAGCCCTGAGCCACCCCACTCCGCACCTCGACTCTGTCGCTAAGAGTATCCTCCACCTTCACACGGTAGGAGCGCGCGGTGAGGTAATCACGAAACCAAGGATTTAGTGGTTCTCCCACCCCACACTCCTCCATTGCTTTCAGGATGGTATCAAACTGCAGAGTGTCGAATGCTTTTTTATAATCAAAAAATATTGTAATAACAAATTTTTTATCATCTAAGCAACTATTTATTTCTTCTGTGAATTTTGCAAGCAATGTATTTGTACTTTTCCCTTTTAGAAAACCGTGTTGACACTCGTTAATAATATTATTTTTTTGTAAGTAGTTACTCAATTGATTGACTATACACTTTTCAATGATTTTATCTATACTAGATAAAATGGAAATAGGTCTATAGTTTGAAACATTTTTGCGATCACCCTTTTTATGAATTGGGCGTACTATTGCCTCTTTAAGCTTATTAGGAAATTTGTGGTTTTTGACAGTTAGATTTATTAGTTTAGCTAAAACGGGACTTACTTTATCAATAATTATTTTAAGGTCGGACATTCGCACAAGATCGCTTCCCGGTGACTTATTTACATTCATGTTTTTAATTATGTTTTTGACGTATTTAGGGCTTACTGGTTGCCACCTCATGGACATGTCCGAGGCTTTTACATAAGTCTGCCTATCTAACCAGATCTCATGACACTTATGTTTTATTTCCTCTATTTCTCTATCGAAGGTAGACGCAAAATTATTACTTATGTCAATAATACTGTCTTGTCCGTTCATGTTTGATAAAATTAAATCATCAACAGATTGCTTATTGTTTCCTAACATCGTATTTATCCTTTCCCATACTTTTTTAATGTTTTTATTACACTCTAATATACTTTTTTTATCATATATATTTTTACTTTTTATAATAGCTTTTTGGCATTTATTTCTAAATTTAGTATAATTAAGTCTCTTTAACATATTCTTTGGTTCATTGCTCCATAACTCAAATAACCTATCTTTTTCCTTTATCATACACTTCAATTTGTTGTCAATCCATTTTTTGTTATTCCTGTCACTGTTTGAAACACGTTTATTTACGTAGCAGTCATTATAGATATCAACGAATATTTGTTTAAATGCTTTATACAATACAATAGGACATTCTAATGTCATAAGGTGGTCAAAATCAGTACTTAATAATTTCTCTCGAACTTTGTTATTGTCTAGGACGCGCTTAGAGGTCACGTGTCGTGGCAGTGACGATTGAGCATCGCTCCTCGGCGGTGTGCGTCTCCACTGTACATTAGCAGAAACGAAGTAGTGATCTGCTATTTTTTGTTTTATTACAGCTGAATACATGTCGGCGTTATTTGCTCGAATATAAATATGATCAAGACAAGATTGAACTGGCTTTCCTGAAACAATTTCCTTTCTAGTAATATCATTTATGCATTTTATGAATCCGTGTTCAGATAATAGATTTTCGTAAGATATTACAAATTTATCATGGCAATTTAACAAATTTATGTTTATGTCCCCACAGAAAATTACTTTAGAATATTTAGGTATTTTTACAATAAGGCTTCGAAATTCACCTATAAATCGGTTTAAATTAGTCTGTTTATTGATTCGGGGCGGTCTGTATATTGCTAATAAGTATATTTTCTCATTATTGTACTGGAGTGTTATGGAGACGCACTCCGCCGAACGCATACCTGTGGACTGTGACAACTCACACACACGCGCATTCAGACATTCACGCGTGTACACCAATACACCTCCACCTCTTCGACCCGGTCGCGTAAACGTATTTACATGATAGCCTTTTATTGAAAATAATGACACTAAGTCGTGACTAATATTAGGTTCCGTTACAACTATTACGTCTAGTTTATCTAAACAGTAATTTATAGTTAAAAGTAGTTCACTAAAGTGTTTTTTTAGGGAACGTATGTTAAAATGTAGAATACATAGTCCTTTGTTGTGTACAATTGAACTTATCCAAACCTTACCCAACGTCATTTCAAAATTGAGTAAAATTTCAGATTAACCTTTCTAAATATTCTATTTCTCGGTCAGTTGCGTGAGGTTATATCAGATGACCAGCTAGCTAGTGGAGAAGTTAGATTTTAAATAAACGCAGTGCCATATAGAGCATGATATACCTAATTTTGATCACATTATATGTCGTTCCAGACTTCGAACACGAAGCTACTCGCGTGAGATCCTTTTGCCGCAAAAATTCTCTCTTAGTGGTCCCCTACACTTCTCAAGTACATGCCAAATTACAGCTTCTTGCGCCTAGTAGTGTAGATTGTCTTTTATACTAAATATTTCACCTGGTACCAATTAAACACTCAAGAGCACTGTGTTGTATAAACAAGTAGCGAAGGACTCAACATGAGACTTTCAGACTCGCACTACATACAACTACATCTTTTAGGTAGTAGAGCCTTGCTGATTTCAGCATGAATGGGCCGGCTCGACCGGGGAAGTACTACCCTCATACAGAAAATCGACGTAAAGTAACAGTACCTAAACTGACCCCTATTCCTTCTCCATCATCCCACTCCTTATCCTTTCCCTTTTCCCAACCCCGAAGGGGCGGCAACGCACTTGTGACTCCTGCGGTGTTGCTTGTGTCCATGGGCGGCGGTTATTGCTTACCATCAGGCAATCCGTCTGATCGTTTGCCGCCTATTACTATAAAAAAAAAAAACAGAAGAACCACTTGTTCTTACTCCGCTATAAAACGCATATTTTCTTTGTAATTTTACATGAATGGAGAACAACCGCAAAAATCATATTTCGCAATTACAACATTCATTACAATAATAGCCACATTAGACAATGTGAAGGCTTAAACCAATTTCTACAACATTTCATTAATATGCCAGTGTTAATTAAGTCTATTAACCTTTCATATCACAAAGTGGAGCAACGGCTTATTCGTAATGAAACAATTGAGGTTAACAGTAATAAATGATTAATGATTCATTAATCATTTGTGATATCTGGAGTAAAAGCTGAAAAGTTCACTTATCCCTTTAACTACTAGATGGATTTGGAAACATATTGTTGAATACGAAAAAGGATATAGGCAGATATGTAATATTACGCCACGGAAGTTATAACACGATACGACGCTTAATTAGTCGAGGTGACGGATAAAACTATAGGGCACGACTAGTTATTTTAAAAATGTATTCGTATACTTATTGTACAGATTCAACCTGGAAATATAACACAGCCTTAATAATTCAGTTAGAGATATTTTGTTATACACATTTAAAGAAAAGCGACGCCGTTTTTCTCGAATTGTGTGCCTATCTCACGGTTGGCTGCGACTTGGATGTATTTCCTTAGCATTGCACTTGACATTATATCGCTTACAGAGACATGATTACTAGAAGGAATAAGCGACAGCGAGTTTTTTGACGACCGCTATGTAGTATGGCGCCGCGATAGAAATTATCGAAACACCCGCGAGAAATATGGGGATGGTGTACTTTTCGCTGTGCGCCGTGAACTTACATCCACGGTTAGACCAATGTGGAATTCTACGACCGAAGATATTTAGATCGCGGTAAATTTTAAAGATAAATACTGTAAATCAATTAATGTTCACTTTTGTACAATCTATCTGTGCTCAGAAATTAGCGGTCATACCTACTACACCGAATTGCGTAATTATTCGACAAATTTATCACATATTGTACATTCCTGTCCTAATGACGCTTTTGTAATAATGGGCGATTTTAATTTAGCCAACATTGACTGGGTAACTGACGGAGTAAAGTTACAAGCAGTGGGTATCAGTGGTGTGAATCAGACTTACTTTTTTGATACTATTTCTCAATGCAACCTTAATCTATTTAATATATGCCGCAACCAAAATAACAGATTATAAGAGGTATATGATGTTGATAAATAAATAAATAAATAAATGTTATATTTTGTAACTCAAATCTAATTATATCAGTATCAAATTGTGAAGAACCACTTGTACCAGAAGACTCTCATCATAAATCACTTATGATTAGTTTGGACTATCCAAGTATCGATTCTCTTGGTTCAAATCCACGAAAAGAGTATTGTTACGACTTAGGAGACTATGTTAATATCAATGCAGCTTTGTGCGATGTGCAATGGGTAGATTGTCTAGGCTCTAGTTCTTATTTGCTTGAAGAGGCCACTGCCTACTGTTACAACGTCTTATATGATACTGTAGGGAAATTTACCCCAACCAAATTAATACGCACTTCTTCCTTTCCGCCGTGGTATACTGCTGCATTGAAGAAAATTTTGAAAGAAAATAACAAATATCTGAAAAAGTTTCGTAACTATGGCAATACAGAAGATTACAATACTTTCATTTTAATAATAATAATAATAATATAGCCCATTTATTTCCAATCATTCAATATTACATTGCATGCATTTTAAAAATAACAATCATAATCATATAATAAATATTCATTAAAATCATTGATGTCAAATTCCATAAATTCAATTAACTTATTTATTATTTCTTTTTTTTTTTTATGTCAGATGTCATTGATTGGAACCCCTTCACGGGTAAAGGCCTCCTCCAGCTCTTGCCAAACCTCTCTATTCATTGCTTTCTTTCTCCAGTCACTTCCTGCTACAACTTTGATCTCATCTAACCACCTTTTTCTTGGTCGACCACGTCTTCTCTTTCCTGTTGGTCCTTCCCATAGTGTAAATATATCTTGATATATGTCCTGTCCACCGCCATTTTTGTTTTAGAGCGTAGAGTAAGACATCTAATATTTTTGTCCTCCGTCGTATGTGCTCACTTCTTACTTTATGTATTCTTCTAATTTTCAGTATGCTTCTCTCCATTGCCTTCTGACATGTTACTAGTTTAGTTTTTATTTTAGTGTTATAAGTCCATGTTTGGCATCCATATGTGAGAGTAGGTAGAACACAAGTGTCCAGAACGGTCTTCTTAAGATGTAGGGGGAATTCCCCTTTTAATATTTCCTTTAGGGACCAAAACTTTTTCCAGCTAGAGTTAATGCGGCGTTCAACTTCGTGTTCCTCGTTTTTATCTTCGAATGAAATTTGTTTTCCTAAGTATATATAATTTTTTACATATTCGAGTGGCTTTCCATTCAGATGTATTGTGTTTGTGTTACTGTTTGTCAATATTTTTGTTTTGTTTTCGTTCATTTTGAGACCAATTTTTTCGCTTTCCTCGTTCAGTGATTGTATCATGTTTTCTAAACCATTACTTGTTTCAGCAAATAAAACAATATCATCTGCGAATCTCAGGTGAGAGAGTTGCCTCTGGTTCACTTTAATCCCTTCAGATTGCCAGTAAAGATGGTCAAAGATGTGTTGCAATACTGCTATGAACAATTTAGGTGAGAGGGGGTCACCCTGTCTCACTCCTCTGCAAATTGGTATGTCAGGGCCCCTTTTTTCCAGCTTGACTCGGCTTACGCTACCGTCGTAGATGTTCTTCAATACTCGGATATATTGCTCGTCTATCTGACATTTAATCAGAGCTTCCCAAATAGATTCGTGAGAAATAGTATCAAACGCCTTGGCATAATCGATGAATGCAATATAAAGTGGCCTGTTAAACTCAGTGTATTTCTCTATAACCTGCTGCATTACATGAATGTGGTCTGTTGTAGAAAAACCTGCACGAAAGCCAGCTTGTTCCAGCGGCTGGTGTTGATCAATCTTCGGATTTAATCGGCTTTGTAGGATCGATGTGAACAGCTTGTACATACTTGAAAGAAGACTAATTGGGCGGTAATTGCCTATGTCGAGAGGGTCTCCCTTTTTGTATAAAAGAACTATATCTGATCTTTTCCATTGATCGGGCACCCGGCCTGTGCTGATAACCTTGTTGAATAAGAATGTAAGTGCGCGGGCTAGAAACGCAGCACCAGTCTTTAAGGCTTGATTTTGTATGCCGTCGGGACCCGGGCTTTTATCTGCTTTGAGTTTGTTAATGTGCCTAATAACTTCCATATCATCCACTGGTGAGACAACGTTGCTGTTCTGGAGATCTATAGAGGTTGCTTGTGTTGTAATGATACCAGGGATTGAATGTGAATTTGACGGTTTTTCATATAATTGCTTGTAAAAATCTGTGGCACAGTTCATAATATCTTGTCTGGTTTTGGCTGCCTTAGATTTTGTTTTTAGATTTAAAATCCAGTCTTTATGTACAGTCAGTTGCTTGAAGGCTCTTTTTGCGCTCCTGTAGTTTAGTAGGTTGGCTTCAATTATTTTGTTCCGATGGTCTTTGTAATCTTTTTTAATTGCTTTACTTGTTGTCTTAAATAATCTACTAAGTTCTTCCCTAATTTCTTTAGTTTTATGTTTCGCTTTAAGAAGTTCAGTTCGTCTTGAAAGAAGAGCTCGGGTGGATTCGCTAATTATTTTATTAATGGTACTTGGTTCCTTATTATCTGGCATACATGTTAGACTAGTGTTTATAATGTTAACAAGCTGGTCGTAAAAAGTTTGAACATCAGTTTTTTCATTTCGGTACTGTGTTTCCAGTTGTTTTACATTGGACTCAAGGTTAATTAAATACGCTGATATATCCTCGTCCTTTTTCAGTGTGTTTAGTCTTGGTTTGAACGATGCTCTGCTCTTTTTGCCTTGATGTAGTACGTAGGTGGCTCTAACGCAGCGATGATCTGATCTGAATCCAAAGCCATGTAATACTTGGATGTTCCTTATCTTCTTTAGTTGATTTGATAGAATGAAGTCAATTTCGTTCTTTACGTTGCCGCATGGAGAGAGCCATGTCCATTTTCAGTTTTCTCGCATTTTAAAAAAGGTGTTCATGATAGATAGTTTATGTTCCAATGCATATTGAATTAGTTGCTCTCCTCGCTCGTTTCTGTTGCCGTATCCATATCTTCCCAAAACAAAGTTATCGTACGCTTTTGTTTTTGTCTGACCAATTTTAGCGTTGAAGTTGCCGATAACGAGGACATTTTGTACTGCTTGACCTTGAGCTTTCTGTAGAGTATCATAGAACAAGTCCATTTCTTCATCTGTAGCCCTTTCAGTTGGTGCATATACTTGTATTATTGTGAGCTTATGGTTGTCGAATTTCATATGTAGCAACGCAACACGTTCTGATAGCGCTGTAAAGTTTTCTATCTTATTTTTATGTTCCTTTTTTATTAAAAATCCAATTCCATACAAACCCGGTGTTTCGCCCTTGTAGCAAAATATGTAATTTTCATGTTCTTCAATATTGCAACCCATTCTTCTAACTTCTGCCAAACCCAATACATCAATTTTAATATTTTGCAGTAGATATATCAATTCCAAAAACCTTTCTGTTGTTGCTAGAGATCTTACATTAAATGTTCCGATTCTGAGCAATTCATGTCCTTTTGTTTTTATTGGCGTTGTGATTTCTTTTTCAGTGTTTTCTGGAGGGTTGTGGTCTTCTTCCCCCACGGTGACCAGCCGGCTTGGGGTGCTTTTTGTGATTAGTTGATAAGATGAAGTTGTTGAGTTTGTTTTGTTTAGGTTCCGCGCATTACTGACAGTCGCTAGTTTTTGGAATCACAGATACTGGGCTTGACCTTCCTCGTTCTACGTAGTTAAGTATGTTTGGTCTTATAATTTCTTTTGATAATTTGGATGGTTGGTGGGTTAAACTAGTCGATGTGGTATTAGCTTTCTTTGATGCGACGGATTTTGGTGAGCCTGCACGTTTCCTACTGCCTCGGTTTAAGTCACTTGGTGTTTTTACTACTTTCATTTTACTACGTGCTAAATTAGTCGACGAACAGTCTTATCGTTCATATATTGATAAAATAGAAAATTCAATAGTAAATAATCCTAAATTATTCTGGTCTTTCATTAAGTCCGACAAAAAAGATAATAATTATATACTCTCCAGTATGCATTACGGTAATCAGTCTGCTAGCACGGGAACTGGCATCCTGTGATCTCTTTGCTGAACATTTTTAGTTTACTTTCCTCTCAGTAACCTCGGCGCAGGGTAGTAACAACTCCGGCACTTTGGTGTTAGCAGGGCTGGACAGCTCATTATTTATAGGTAACGTTAAGATATGTCGTTCAGTGATTATAAAACTGCTTGAAGCAGTGGATCTTAGAAAGGGAGCTGGCCCAGATCATGTAGCACCGAAGTTTATTGTAAACTGTGCTAAGTCTAACAGGACCACTTGCCATCTTATTTCAACGTTCTATAAGTGCAGGTTTTGTACCCGGAATCTGGAAATCCCGTTTATTACCCCTGTACTAAAAAATGGCAACAGGGAATATATTACGAATTACAGACCTATATCTAAACTCTGTATTTTTGCTTAGATTTTGTAACGCATTGTTTACAACCAAGTTTATAGTACACTCTCCAGTTATTGTATCCCCGCTCAGTACGGTTTTCTTAAAAACCTTTCGACTACAACTAATCTGCTCTCTTTTGTGGATTATACCACGTGTGGCATGGATGGGGGTGGTCAAGTTAACGCAATATTTACTGACTACAGTAAAGCGTTTGACCGTATTAACCATTTCATCCTTTTAAAAAAGCTATTGTAGGTACCATTTGAAAAGTCAATATAAAACAAATATGATGACGTCCTCAAGATATTTTTTTGTAGTCAGCCCACGAAATACCGCAGTGCTCTGCCTAAATTTTCTATTTATTTATTGGATAGTTGATAATCCACGCCAGAATAATATCGTATAATTTCTTGTTATATAGCACCGGACCAATAAATTTCGTGTAATCTCATCCAACATTCAGGGTAAGTGCATTGTTTGTGGATTCTATACACCTGGCTACTTTACAAGCCCTTTGAGACATAGGCCTGCCAAATATTTTCTTTTTATGGCATTACCAGCATCAAACACGTCAACAAGGGCTCCAACAGATCTTGATTTGAAATAACGTATTGCAGTCGAATCCTTCTTCCCATCTTTCTCAAGACAAAGTAAAAATCATAGATTAATTTAGGTCATTGAAGTCCTTCATTTCCCCGTGCCTTTGCTTTTGTCGATAGATTGCATAGCTCGTTCGTCGTAGCACATCGCATATCATCATAGCACATATTATGAGACTCCCTATATAGCTTAGGTAGCATCTATAGACATGGCTACGTGGTTTCGTAGATTAGTTTCTACAGCCTCGTAGAATAGCTACTATGCACATCACTTTGCCCATACTCTACCTACAATATCAAGTCGTTTTGATTATTGATTTATTTAAACTTTAGGTACAGTACATTCAAATAGTTGTTCAATGGTGGATTCCATGCTAAAGGCATCCAATCAACCACAAAGTGATGGTGAAGAGATTGTTATGGTCTAGAAATAATTCTTCAATTTCACCCATTGAAGTTCACTCTTTCAACTATGGCCTAATAGTAGTAAACCACCTCGGCTGCCTACTGTCCCATCAACCTACATCCTACATCTTAACAAGACAAAATGTGGCACGTGTTGTATAATTTCTATCCACTGGCATTAGCCGTGTAGAAAGCAGACACTAGACCACGCATAGCCATCTGGGCCATTTCACTTAGTAACGTTTGGTTCGAGAAAAGAGTCATGTAGTACTCATAATACTAGTGTACTACATAGTACATGCTGACTATTTCTCGTGACAATACCTGCATTATTTTCTGCATCTCAATAAACCTCAATTTAAAAATTCAAATTATAGGCTACATGTCACGATACGAAGTCCCGACGGATTCTACAATTTTATTCATAAGTATCTAAAGATATCTGAAGATTTTTCGAAGGCCACTTGTAGTAAATTGGGCACACATCGCCGTGTTTAGGCAGTGCAAAATTTATAAAAAGTAAATTAAAGTAACTTTATACTGTTCATTATAGGACAATATAATCGGATTGCAGAAATTAATAAACATCTAAGGTAGACCAAGTGATAAATATTAAATGGGTTAATATTTTATCGGACAGGTAATATGGTTAATACCTACCTTAATTAAGTCGACTTTCTGATTCAAAATAGCTTGAACTCAATTATTTGTTCCAACAATGAACTGACGGTTAGGTTTGTTGCAGACAATATCGAAAAATGCCTTGAAATCAAAATGTCGTTTATATACTATTAAAAGCAGCAGTAATGAAAATCAGATGAGCTGTGACCCTATCTCGCCTTCCGTACCGTGGCAGTATTTATATACTTAGGTAAGTATTTTAGGGAACGTAAATAATTAAGTTTAATTTAGTATTTAATACATGACTGATTTCACTTGTCATTAATCAAAAAAAAATCAACTGGTATTATTAATAATGCTGGGCTTAATTACTCGGTCATGACATATAGGCCTATATACCCAAACGTATAAATATGTTATTCATGACATGTATGTTTTGTGTTTTACATAGTCCTTCGGGATATGTTTGACTTACCTTTGTTTCGAGTATCCGTTATTTTGGCATAAAGCAATTTGGGTAAGCGCCATTCAACGCAGAGGACGTTTCAAACATGCAACCAAACTCATCATTAAATTTGTGGCTCACACGGTATTGTTCCGCGTGGGAATTGATTTCATAAAACCCGGCTGCTTAGACTTATATATCATCGGTGCAGTCGCATAATATTAGCAATGGACGAATAAAACAAGTAACGCAAATTATATAAACGCACCAACGCAATTATCGTCATAGTATTATCTCATCTATAAAATTGGCTAAAACATTGCACATATAGTATGTTTGCCGGACACTATCCGTTACCTTCATGAACAATAATTACTTAAATCCAATAACACAAAATGGCTCAACGCGTACCCGCACACATTAAACAAGCACATCATACAAGCTCATCAAACAAATAAAAACACTATTATTATGAATGTCACGCTCAAGAGTCCTGCAATTCCCTCAAGGCGTAGTGTCCATAATAATATATAGTGAGGTAGCACGAGCCACTTGTACACTAGTATTACCTTCACATTCGCTCCCACGAGAGTGAGTAAAGAGGATGATCTCGAGCTTTTGTCGGACACTGTTTCACACACGACACCTTGCGTTTAAGTGCTTGATTCTGTAATTGCTACGGTTACCTCCGACTTTGAGGAATAGAACATTTTCGCGCTACACTCAGAATTGAGATTAAACATGGCTAAGGCGTATAAAGCTTTTCAGTATTTTTTTATAACTGGATTTTAATTTTGATCCTTGTTTCTATTTATATCAACGCAATGAAAGAACACTGGAAACTAGTTATCGACACGTTAGTCCTATGCGTTTCGTTACATATGCTTGATACTTTGATTGCAATTGTTACAAATATCACACAGCCTTTCGCGGAACACTGCTGGACATAAACCTATCTTAATTTCCGTCACAATATTGTGATAATTTGGCCTACTACCTACACTACGCTTGGCAAACGTGTATAGTTACATGTAAATTTTCAGTCTCTTTGCAAAAATAATATTTTCTTCGTGTCTTGTCTTTAGTTGCCTCTGACGATACCCCCGGATTGGCACAGGGTAGTGACATTTTGTATTCTTGATCCGTTACCATACGGAAGACTTATGAATAATAGAGTATTTTAAATTAATTATTTTCAAATGAACATTTACAAAACTATAAATATTTATATTCCAGGTATAACAGTCTGATGATCTGGATGATTGGATGACATCAAATTAGTTACAACTTTGCACGTAAGTCCGACTGTACTCAGTATTAACCGAAAGCACCACACACAATATTAGCAGTTTTGGCGAACAATAAAAAATACTCTATCTATTTATCAGAATCCTAGGGTCCTAAATAAAAAAGAAGACGAATTAAGTGTTTTCTTCCAAGAATTTATCCTGTCAAGCACGTTGCTGGCTGAGTCACTCGGGATCTAATCCTCTGCCTAAGCTAGAAGATATGGGTGTGATATTAAGGTTTATAACTCTGTAGGGATCAATTTGAAATTTCGATTTTGATTATCGTTAGTTTTGTAGTCGATAGTGATAGTTTCTTCGACGTTATTGCAGATGAAAATTTTTGTTATTACTCACCAGAATTATCAATGGTGGTAAAGTGATATGGACGACTAGAGCCACTCATTTATACTCGAGAGTATCTCAGTTAATACTAGTCGCCATAGTCGCCTAATGCTTTTAGATGTTACTGAGCTATATACTTACTCTTGGTGCATCTAAACCACAGCAACTTTTTGTTAGGCAACATTTAGAAGCACGGCAAAGTTCAATTACTTTTAGCAATAATCTATTAAGATACTTCGAGTGTTTTGTTGTAGAATGTTGTGTTCTAATATTCTAAAATGGTGACTAACAAAAATTAGGCAGCGATAACCTAGTGGAGATACCAACAGACTGCCATGCAGAGGGTATCGGGTTCGAATCCACGGCGCGCTCCACTGACTTTTCGGAGTTATGTGCGTATTGAATTGTTAATTATCGCTAGCCCCGTGCCTCGGAGAGCACGTTAAGCCGTCGGTCCCGGTTGTCATGAAGATCTTTGACGGACGTTATAGGGCGTCAGTACCTTCTAAATAAACTATCACTAGTATAAACCATGGAATATCGCTATCCCTTCGGGTTGCGGAGGTCAGACAGGCAGTCGCTCGGTGGAAAAGCTAATATTCAGCCGAATCCGGTTACACTAGTAAGCGGACCCCAGATTGAAACTGGGATTACGCTAGGAGGATGATGCTGCCTAGCAAAAAGTAACTACGCTGTGTCGTTACCAGTAAATTCTACAAGTCAACATGTGTTTACCTATGTTAAATCATGGCGGGCACTGACGAAGGGCCGGCAAGCAATATAGTGCCAATAATTTGACAATTTTATTCTTGGAGAAAAATAATAAAGAATATTATAAAATCTGTTTTAACCATTTATGTTAAAATAAAGAGCTGTTTCTATGGATACAACTTTAATTTAAATTCATTATGGCATCTCTAAGCATTACACGTTTAAAATTGTGATTTAGTGCCATGTTTGACTTTGCTATAGGGTTCCCACCAAGAACTTAGGGTCCTAAGCCAACCTCACCTGCAAGTGGTGCACCTGCCGATCAACGGACGAGGCTCTGGCAAACAAAATTTCCCGATAAGCGACAATAGGCTCGCCACCTATTACGTGGGATCAAAACACTGGCGAAAAGTGGGCATTTATTATGCCTCTGCCTACCCCTTCGGGGAAACAGGCGTGAGTCTATGTATGTATGTATGTATGTTTGACTTTTTTTATAGAGCCAATCATTCCAAATCGTGTTTCTATCGTTACAATTTACTAGAGGATACCTATGTTACTTTTATGTAGTAATTTGTATTTATCAAAAAATTTGTTCATGAGACTTTCAGACGTTCAAAAATCTTAAAAAGTACTGCAAGCTCGGCTTAACTACGGCCCAGCCGATAAAAAATCTCTTTCATGTTAAGCACTGGGTTAGTTGATATACCTACATATATGTATAGAGCTGATATAATAAATTAAAAAATATTTTTAAATAGTAGGTACGACCGTACGACAGACTTCACGAAATACTCAGTGGTTAATAATGAACACGCAGGCGTAAGTAGTGTGCGCCGGCAAAATGATGGTGAAGCCTAATTAACCGCAAGCCTTTGGATGTGGCTATGCGTTGATAGCTCACGAACAAAGCTCGCACATACATATTTCCTCATACATGTAGGCCGACCTCACATTGAGCGGGTGTTCCTGGAGCGGGCGCCCGGCGTGCGCTCATCGTTCACTCTGATGTACAAAGTGAACGCAGGGCGCACGCCGAACAGTTGCCGGGCGCACGCTGAGTGCACGCTCGAAAAACACCCATGTCCAATGTGAGGGCGGCTGTAAAGTAACATACCATATAAAAGCTCTGAACTCAATTTTGTATCCGCATTTCAACAAGAATATTTCCTTCAATATTTTGACTTCGTACTTCGAAAATTGAACATACAAAAGCAGTGGATATAAATATTTAAACTTTAATCTCCTGTATGTAATATGGAAAAGGAATCGAAAAACGGCTTTTGAAATATAAATAACACGTTCTGTTCAAACCTTTCACTTCATACGCTTGGGTGGTATAATTTATTTATTGAACAAATGCAACGGCTTGGTTAAATAACACTTTTATTTACAGAAACGATGTCCATTATTTGCATAACTTTACAAGTGTTTTTAGCGAGGGTTGACATGGTTGATCTCTTTTATCTAAGTGTCAAAACACGCGAGTAAACCCAAATGATGCGACAAAGAAGTTACAAAAAGGGTCGCGGCAGGTCAAATCGTAAGTTTCATTTGAAGGGATATCAATGGGGACCAATAAATTTCATGTGCATCCCATGGATGCTCGAGACTTGAAAATAAATGTTGTGAATAATATACCGACGACTAATATTGTTCAGACTTTCTTTTCAAAGATGAAATAAGCAATATCTTACTATCTTATTTAATTTGAGTGAATTTTCACTCAAATTATATAAGATAGTAAGATTTACTTAAAACTTAAATAGAAACGTAACTATAAAGAATAATAAGAATTTTATTCATACTGTATGTAAAATGAATAGATATTTGATTCTGTTTTATTCAGCACCAAGTATATTAGAGTTTCATTGTTCTCACGACAGCGTTTGAAATACGATTCGGTCGATATGACAGAATCTAATTCGTGCACAGCTGGCAAGATTACTATAGATGAAACTTGAACGAAGAAGTTATGAACATCACAATACAAATCTTAAACAGAACTTGATGAAAAATATGCTCTGCTTTTATTCAGTATAGCCTCAGACAGTTTTATATGAATTTCGATTTTAACCAACTCTTCGAAATATGTTTTCCCAAAAATAAATTTCAGTTCAGTCTTTTGGGAAATTCGCCTTGGACTTTCTGCGGTTCTGCTCATATATTATATCATTTGAGGAAGAAAGTTTTGAATTTCTTAAAACACGGTATTTCTCTAGGTAGAATATTTGCATACTACGGTCTGAATTTGGAATTGAGTCATCATTTTGAAAATTTAAATAAAAAATTGTATTTAAATTTTAAAACTTACAATGTAACATGAACTCATAAGCAAATAGGGTAACATATACTTAAAGCAGCTAAAAATAAAAAAGAAACAGTATTCCCATTAATTTAGAGTGCAATCGCCAGCTCACGCGATCACAGGTCACCCTTCGTGACCAAAGTTAAAACTTTGTTTACGGACTTGTAATAAATAATTCGGAACACGCTGTAACAAATGCGTTGAGATTAAAAGCGTTGATTTGTACGTCGTAAAGTAAGGCTACCTGTAGACTGTTATAGCATTATGCATACTTTTTAATCAAACTATCGAGATTAAAAGCATTGATTTGTATGTCGTAAGGTAAGGCTACCTGTAGACTTTTATAGCATTTGGCATACTTTTTAATCAAACTATCGTTTGTTTAGCTTTTAGATGAAGTAATTTCATAATCATTCCCTTGCTTTATAATGTCTCACTGCTGAAAAGGCGCGTTCACAACTGAGAACTAGCCTCATCTTATTATGAGAAGGGTTAGGCCATAAGTCCCTGACGCTAGCCGAAGTGTTGATTGGTAAACTTCATACTTCTTTCGAGAACATTATTGCGACCTATCAGACATGCATTCTGTCACGATGTAGTGCGTCGCCAATATATAAAAATATTTATTTCACAAAATGTTATATGACCTACTATATAGCTTCAATATTTATATGCTAAGCTATCAGCCGCTTCACGGGTAACGGTTTTTTTTTACATTACATACATACATAGTCTCACGCCTATATCCCCGAAGAGATAGGCAGAGGTGTTTTGCTACACACACTTTTCGCCAGATTTATTTTAGTCCCACGTTATAGGGGGCGAGCCTATTGCCGTACCGGGCACATCACTAGACTCCGAGCCGCTACTGAGAATTTCCTAACGAAAAAAAAACAATAAAACTTTGCCCGACACGGGAATCGAACCCGAGACCTCCCAATCCCACGCGCATATTTATGCCGAGACGAACGAGGCAGTCAAAAGTCAAGTTTTTTTTTAACCTGTGGAAAATGAGTTACCTCATGCCCATCCGACCGGGGAGCGGTCAAAGGGGGTTTGTCGGACTCCCACCCCGTGGGCTGGGTTACCGACTAAAAACCACACGGTGGCTCCCTAGCTCGACGCCTAGCAGGTACAACGGGAACTGTGGTTGTATTGCCCCGCTGTACCTGTCGCGTCAGTCCCCTTGCTTGGGACGCGTGCTCGGGGAAAGGCGGGGTGTGCATTGCCTTTCACAGCAGACTGCGCCACACAGTCCGCTGCCTTCTCGGATCTGCTTTTGGTGGGTCATTAGAAGCTCCCTCTCCAACGCCTGCAGACCTAAGGAAGAGTAGGGTTCAACGGCCGCTGCCGCCGCCTCGACGCCGCCTTCGCCTGCGAGCGGGGTTGCGTCGTTCACGCTCCCGCTTGGCGGCCTCATTCTGCAGCATTACAGCTTCACAGAAGGAGACCACTGCACGCCAATTGTGGGTGTCCTTTACCATTGCCGCTGCTACGGCTGGTAGGGACACATCCCTCCCGATGGTAGCGACCAGGGTACTCCGCTGGTCCACCTACGCGGAGCACAACTCTAGTGTGTGTTGAGCGGAGTCAAGGACGTCATCGCAGTGGTGGCACTGTGTCGTCTCCTCACGTCCGATCCGACTCTGATACTCACCGAAGCAACCCTGCCCGATAAGTATCTGAATCAGCCGGAAAGTAATGCACTCTTTCGTCTCGAGCCAGGCGTCAAATATTGGCAAAATCTCAACAACGAATATAAGAGACTTCTCCTGGAAAATAGCCAGGGGGTCTAACCTATTTGTATCCTGTCCGGCTGCAATATAGGCGACTTCGGGTACGCGCGCCCGGCTTCCTTAGCCATCAATACTGCACTCCTTACTTCGCCCGCGCTATTGTTGCCCTACTCCCCCCTACCCCTCCTATCATTGGTGGAAGAGACCAGTCTTCTAATAGGTAACACCTGTTAGAAGCTGGTTTCGAACGGGTAGGTACCACCACCCTGTCTATTTTGGTCGCGAAGCAGACTTGCGTTCCGGTTGAAGGGCAGAGTAGCCGTTCCCATCTCTCCCATCCTTTCCCTGGGTGTTGTGGAGTCTGCGTGGGGCTTGAGGCCAGCTTGGCAAAAGTCGTGGTGGGTTTGTTGGGCGTGGGGGTCTGACGTGCAGTTCAGGGAGACCTGGTGGAAATGGTTACACCGGCCACCTGCCGGTCAGTAGGGGACCGAGGCCATCCTACTCGGGAGGCTGTTCCGCCAACCGGCGAAAATCTCGTTCTGCAGACATCGTGCCGGGGTAGGAGACCGGAGTGGATCCCGGTGGCTGCAGACGAGGGGGCACCGGGGGCCCTTCCGTGCTGCATGTCAGCTCCCCACACAACTCGCGGATCCACCCCGCACACGGCTATACACTTTCTTTGGGCACCACTTAGACTTCACCACACTCATTTCCCCTATCCCTCGCTCTCTCTCAGAAATCATGGCGCGCAAGAAAAATAAGAGCAAAAGTTTTACCACGGCGGACTCCATATCCACAATAAAAATGGATTTCTGTAATGTTAGGGGTCTACACAGCAACCTCGACGCCGTCCATCACCACCTTGAGACGGCGCGGCCTGCCCTGCTCTTTTTAATGGAGACGCAAATAGGCGCCCCGGACGATATATCGTACTTGAAATACCCCGGTTACGAATTGGAGCATTCCTTCCACCGTAAAGCCGGGGTGTGCGTTTTCATCCGGGGCGATATTTGCTACCGCCGCCTTCGGGGCCTCGAGCATCGAGACCTGTCAATGTTGTGGCTACGAGTAGATGGGGGCCTATCCCGAATCTACGCGTGCCTTTACAGGTCTCATGCCAGTGAGTTGGGGCCAACTCAATTAATTGAGAGCGTCCAAGAGGGGACTGATAAAATATTGGAACAGTTCCCTTCCGCGGAGGTGGTGGTCCTTGGTGATTTTAACGCTCACCACAAGGAGTGGTTGGGATCCCGGACCACTGACCTCCCGGGTCGGACCCTGTACAATATGGCGTCGGCCTATGGCTTCTCACAACTGGTGAAACACCCCACCCGTATCCCAGACGTTGTGAGCCATGTACCCTCCTTGTTGGATCTACTGCTGACTACGCACCCATGCGGTTACAGGGTGGTGGTCGATGCACCTCTCGGGTCATCAGATCACTGCCTTGTCCGCACCACAGCTCCCGTTGCGAAACCAGATCGCTCCAATGCGACTGGCTCCCGTAGAGTCTGGCAATATAAGTCAGCAGATTGGGATGGACTGCGGGAATTCTTCGCGTCCTTCCCATGGAAGCGGCACTGTTTCTCCTCTGATGACCCCGACTCTTGTGCTGACTGTGTCACAGAAGTGGTACTCCTTGGGATGGAATTATTCATCCCAAACGTCCACATACCTGTTGGCGGGCGCAGCCGCCCGTGGTTTAATAAAACCTGTAGGGAGGCTGCGCAGCAAAAGCAGTCAGCATATATGGCCTGGAACGAGGCCAGGAAGAGTCGAAGTCCTTGGGTCGAGGAGAAGAAACGCTTATTCAACGCCGCTTCTAGATCCAGCAAGAAGGCTATTGCTGACGCCAAGGCAGAACACGTTGCCAGAATTGGTGAGCGGCTTGGAAGATATCCCTCAGGGAGTCGTGCTTTCTGGTCGCTCGCCAAAGCTGCGCAAGGCAACTTCTGCCAGATCAGTCTCCCGCCTCTGCGTAAATTTGATGACAGTCTGGCCCATAGCGCAAAAGACAAGGCTGACGTCTTGGTCCAACTATTTGCCTCGAACTCGACCTTGGATGACAAGGGAGCCACACCACCGTCCATCCCCTGGTGTGGGAGCTCCCTGCCTGAAATCCGCATTACACAACGTGCGGTCAGGCGGCAGCTCAAACTTCTGGACATCCACAAGTCGAGTGGGCCTGACGGCATCCCAGCAGTGGTGCTGAAGACGTGCGCCCCTGAGTTGACCCCCGTATTAACGCGCTTATATCGTCTTTCCTATAATGCTTACAGGGTTCCATCTTCGTGGAAGATAGCCCATGTTCACCCTATTCCTAAAAAGGGTGACAGATCGAACCCGTCAAACTACAGGCCAATAGCGGTAACGTCCTTACTCTCCAAGGTAATGGAGCGAGTCATCAACAACAAACTCCTCCAGTACCTAGAGGATCGCCAGCTGATCAGCAACCGCCAGTACGGTTTCCGGCGTGGTCGTTCGGCTGGCGACCTTCTAGTGTACCTTACACACCGCTGGGCAGAAGCCTTGGAGAGTGGGGGCGAAGCTCTAGCCGTTAGCCTTGACATTGCCAAGGCGTTTGACCGGGTCTGGCACAGGGCACTTCTATCGAAGTTACCATCTTATGGAATCCCCGAGGGACTCTGCAAATGGATTGCCAGCTTTCTGGCTGATCGGAGCATTAAAGTAGTCGCAGACGGCAGCTGCTCCGAAATAAAGTCGATCAACGCTGGCGTCCCACAAGGCTTGGTGCTCTCCCCAACGCTGTTCATCTTGCATATCAATGACTTGTTGTCAATTGAGAACATGCATTGCTATGCAGATGACAGTACTGGTGATGCGCGGTACACCAGCCACCAGAATGTCCCTCGGAGCCAGGTACAGGAAAGACGATTGCAACTTTTGTCTGAAGTCGAGGACTCTCTAGGGCGCGCCTCCAAATGGGGTGAAAAGAACCTTGTTCAATTTAACCCCACTAAGACACAAGTATGCGCGTTCACTGCGAAGAAGGACCCTTTCGTTATAGCGCCTCGGTTTCAAGGAGTACCCCTGCATATTGCCGAGAATATTGGGATCCTCGGCGTCGAAATATCGAACAAAGTCCAATTTGGGAGTCATTTGGAGGATAAAGCCAAATTGGCAAGCAAGAAGCTGGGAGTGCTGAACCGGGCTAAGTGGTACTTCACACCAAGCCAACGGCTTATGCTTTATAAATCGCAAGTCCGGCCACATGTGGAGTACTGCTCACATCTCTGGGCTGGAGCGCCAAAATATCAGCTTGATCCACTTGACTCCCTACAGAGACGAGCTGTTCGAATCGTCGATGATCCCGATCTCACGGCTAGACTAGAGTCACTGGAGCAGCGGAGAGACTTTGGTTCTCTCTGCGTATTTTACCGACTCTTTCACGGGGAGTGCTCCGAAGAATTGTTTAATTTGGTACCAGGGTCACCCTTCTACCAACGTACCACTCGCCGACGCAGTAGAGTTCACCCGTACTACCTGGAAGCGTTCTCATCTAGTACGGTGCGCTTCCAGCGATCTTTTCTACCACGTACGTGTAGGCTCTGGAATGAACTACCTGCTGCGGTGTTTCCCGAGCACTATGACTTGTCCTTCTTCAAACGAGGTTTAAAGAGAGCATTACTTTCACGGTAGGCAGCGGCTTTGCTGTGTATACCTTGACATTAGCGAAGTCCATGAGCAGCGGTTACCGTTTACCATCAGATGGGCCGTTCGCTCGTTTGCCACTAGCAGCAATAAAAAAAAAATATATATATAAAATAAAGTCAATGACAATACCCGACGTTGTCCTTTATTTCACGTCACAGTATAAAATTCTCAAGCTCTGCTTACATTCTCAAGTTAACGTAATCATTATGTATTTCTTTGAAATATAAATAATATGGACTCTCCTTGTCTGTATATTACCCGCCATGATGAGATAAGTACGTCAAATTGTGATACACAATGATTTTTTTATGTTTGAAGCATGCACTTAATATTATTGTCATATTTTGTGCCATTTTTACTTAAAATTTTTGTCCAAGTTGTGCAGGAATGACATATGTATTTCTTACAAGTATTTACTTAGGTTAAGCGTTATGCTACGTTATCCTGCATTCAGACAACGTCTTGGACTATGGCGTTATTCTTCCCATAGTTACAAGAGGCCCATGCCCAGCAGTGGGACAGTATATAATAATACTCTATACAGGGCTGATGTATGCGTCAACTACTCAAAGAAAAGTGATATCCACAATTTGAATACTAGAAATAAGTGCAAACTAGTAGTGCCGGCGGCTAGAGAAAATAAAAAAATCTTTTCAAGGCCAATGTGTGCGCTTTTACAATAAAGTGCCAAGCAATATACAAAATTTAAGTTTAAATAAATTCAAAAAGGTTATAAAACATAAACTTTGTCAAAAAGGGTACTATTCGGTGCTAGATTATATTGAAGACAAAAAGGCTTGGGATTAATTTGCTCGGTCCCACAGGCTACTTATGTTTGATTAGTGTTAAGTTTCATGTGAGTGTGAGTTATTGTGTCTATATTATGCTAGTTTAGTTCTTTTATATTATTATGGAAAAACCTTATTAATTGACAACAACATTATAGACATACAACAGCTCATATACCTATGAAAAATTTAATGTAGTTACTAAGTTTTTAAATTGTATAGAATCAAGACGAAGAAAAGAGAGGCCCGGAGTTTCTTGCCTGATTCTTCTCACGAGGCTCTACTTTCTGAACAGGCATTTTTTTCAAATGCTCAATTTTGTTAATATGCATTTAAAGTTACTTTTTTATTTTTATTTGTATGACCTTCTGACATGTCCAAAAAATTTAAACATTTTTATGGAAATAAACATATTTGAGTTTGAGTTCGAGTTTGAGCGCCATATTTTTGTCGTGGTTTAATTTTATCGTCTTCAGCAGATATACTGGCTTGAACGAGCTTGTACCATCTCTGCGCCGAACAGAATTGTAGTATAAGTCACTTAAGTATAAGTATTTTCAGTTACACGTAACTAATCGAGATGTTACCCACTCAGCTAATTAAGCACTGTTTTATTTCATGCCATTTCGTAGAAAGCCAGCCGTAACAAAGACTTTTGGACAGTAATTCTTAGTACGTGGATTTATGCTGCCTGTGTCCTAAATACACAGATGGGTTTTGCTCCTCATATAGGCGCTTAGTCCGCTCAAAGGATCGCCCGAGAAACGGTGCTGTTCAAAGCTAAGTCATGTCTGTCGACATGTAAGTATACTGTAACCCGTTACTGGTTTAAGCTCTCTAACTAAATAGTGAACAGCTACATTATGTTATGTTCCACTGGCACAAAGGATTTCTTGAGATTGATTGAAGTTAGTCGCGGTTAGAAGACTGCAGCACGATTCATGGTGGTTATATTATGTTTGCAGCGTTTATTAAAAACTGTTGTTCTTTGCCATTTTAGATGTTTTCTTCGAAGTAGATATTATATATTGCAGTGCAGTTTGTACGTTAATGAAAACCCTTAAAGATAACATTTTGGATTGTCACTACTCATGCTATAAGGTTTTCTCAGTCCGCAACTTGGTATATAACGAATGTGTGAACGCGAATGTAAGATAAATAAATAGCCTTGTTTTACAAAAACAAATAACTTTCGATTGGTTGGTTCGCCTCGTAATTGTATTCAACTCGTATTTTTAACGTTTTTTATTGCCGCTTGCTTGAAAGGATGAAATATTGCCGTGAAAAGAACTTATTGTCCGTCCCCGTGGGCAGGGTCTGACAAATTTTATACGTGTTTTATTTGGGTCACAATGCAATTTTTACGCAATCCAAAGGAGATGTTTCCTTTTTGTATGGAACTCTGGCTACAACATGTACCATATTAAAAATCCTATGAAATTAACCCATAAACATAATTAAACTAAAAATACCCACTTTAAAATAGTTTTGAAGGTGTAGAAAACAAAATAAAATAATATTTGACTTCTATCTCAACAATCATGGCGGAATATTGTGACAATTGCAAATGATGTTTTATGAAAACATTGACATAAAATAATTGTCAAGTGTTAACATCAAAATGTCAAAATGAATATTTCGTTCCGAAATGCACAGGACCTGTAAGACCAGTGCAGTTTTAAAACAATTTTTTACATTATTAAAAGTTCATAACGATTATTCCAAATTATTTTTATTGTAGTCGCAGTATGCTGAGGTATACGAGGGTCAAACTGAAAGTTCTTAGAAAATCAAAAACTGATTACATTAGCCAGTTATTAGTTTTATTATATCTTTTCAAAATATTGTCCATTGACGTCAATACACCGCTGCATGCGATGGAACCACTGGGAAAAGCACTTTGCCCACTCGTCCTTAGGGGTCTCTTCAATGGCATCGCGATACGCAGCCACCGCTTCTTCAGCATTCATAAACCGCTTTCCTTTAAGTTTTTCTTGAATTTTTGGAAATAAATAAAAATCACAAGGCGCGAGGTCGGGGCTATACGGCGGGTGACCCAGTAATTCAACGTTTGATGTCGCCAAATAGTCGATCGTTCGCTTGGCGGTGTGCGACGAGGCGTTGTCGTGGTGAAGGAGGATCCTACTGCGAGGTCGTTTCTCTCGAACTTTTTCCAAGACAAGTGGCAAACAATTGGTAGTGTACCATTCTGCAGAAACTGTTTTTTGATCCTCTAACACAATTGTTGCGAAATGACCTATCCTTCCAAAGAACGAGGCCACCATTTTTTTTCCCGCACTTCGATCTCTCTTCACTTTAGTTGGCAACTCCTCGAAAGGAAACACCCACTGAGCAGATTGTCTTTTGGTTTCAGGATCATAACAGTAAATCCAGCTTTCGTCACCTGTTAGTATGTCGAACACAGCATTTGAGTCACCTCCGTTAAATCTTTCAATCATTTTACGGCACCAATCCACACGATGGAGTTTTTGAGCCTTAGTCAAATTATGAGGTATCCACCGGGCGCAAAGCTTCCTGACCGCTAAATGTTCGTGGAGGATTTTGTGCACTTGACTCATACCGATGCCTAAGCTTGTCCAAATCTGCTGATAGGTCACTCTTTTGTCAGTCTCTATCATACGCCGCACAACACAGATGTTATTTTCAGTCGTCGCCGTAGAAGGCCGTCCCTCACGTACATCATCAGTGAGATTAGTGCGACCACGTTTGAACTCATTAAACCAGTTGTAAACAGTCGCACGAGATGGGGCTTCATCGTGAAAGGCCAATCGTAGTCTATCATAACTTTCTTGTTGACTTAAATGACATCGAAAGTCATAAAAAATCATTGCACGAAAATTTTCTCGTGTTAAATTCATGTTGACGTGACACAGACAATTTTCAATTTGCCGCCAAATCGTAAAACAAATGACAAATGAATGAAATATATACTCAGTAATATTGGCAAAGAGTTCTATTTTCAAATTTTAGAATATTTTTTTTATTATATTGTTTATAAGTGGCCAGTTCTAAGAACTTTCAGTTTGACCCTCGTACATAACTATTTTTATTTTAGATCTTTGTGCTATTTACCTTCTGTCATTTCATCTCGAACAATTTCTGAACGCATTAGGTATCATGCTACAATCCAATAAACCGCCATATTGAATATGGCAAGAATAGAGAAATATTTTTATTTTCTATGATCTCAAATATGAGTAAATTCTTGAAATAATATTTTTCCCTGATTTCTGATATTTTTCCCTATTTTTTAAGGCATGGTACATTTTGTAGCCAAAAATGAAACATCTCCTTTTATCTGCAGAGCAGTTTTGTCCCACAGTGGTGAACAATTTTGAGTTATTCGTGTTTGTTAAACATGTCACGTAGAAACGGCGAAGCGAGCTTGACTGTGTTCGAATGCTGTTTTGTACAAATATTGAGGGTCAGTATATTACATAACGGGATTTAAATTTAGATCTCTGTAGATATGGAGAAAGTACAGTGACAGTACGTGTAAGGAGGCTGTCATAGTAAAGTTTTCTATATTATATTGAAAATGCATCAATACATCTTTGAAGAAGTACCTAAGTGAAGGGTTCCTAGAAATGTGGAGACACAATTTCCGTGACAAAGCCCTTGACATATTAAAAGAGTGTTTTTCACAGAATTTGTGTTCCAAAAATTCGCTTGCTTTGATCATTCTACAATCACAAGAGCAACGCGGCCAACTATTTTCACTTACTCAGCACACAACGCTGAGTTAATTTATAGCACGGTACAATGTAAAACAAACCTGCTCAGTTGTTAAACAAAACCAATCAATTTTAATTTAGGTGGACGTGGGGTGTATGTTCGGTTGAATAGTTGAGAGGTGTGAGGGCAGGCCTGTGCGGTGGCACATGCAAAATGATTGGCCCTTGTTGTTTGATTTACTCGACCTGGTTGCCGCCGCCCGTTCCACATCGCTGCGTTACCCCGTTGCTCTCTCACCGCTCCGTTTGTATTACCTTCCTATATTAGTTCCCTCACCTATTATGATTCAATGCAAATGGTCCAACTTCGTTTTAGATGAATCATATCATCCATCTTTATTAAAATTGGAATGAGCTGTTATACTTTGACCCCTGTGCACCTACGCGGGGTTGGTTATGTGGCGTTAAAAGCTTAAAGCTTTTATTAGCAAACATTATCCAAGTAAAACTAGCATCTATTATAAGTTTCTAAGAAAAACTGTTATTTATAAGTATAATAAGTAAACTGAGCAGCTGTTTAATACTTTTAAAATTACATAAATCCTTGTTATGACCTAACGAACAAAGTGGCAACAAAATAAAAAGTAAGTGAGCTTACAAAGATCTAAAACAAAACTAGCAAAATATTATCAATGGTTTAAGGTATTCTTTTAAACCATAATGGAAAGATAAGTCCAGCTCAACGCCCGAAACGAAATAATATGCGAATGCGATTGTAATTGCATTTAGACATGGGATCACGAACCTATGCCGCGGTAGTCTAGTATTCAGAATCACTAGTCGTAGTGTATTGGGTCACGTGCGCAGCGAGCACAATTAGCTCGGTGTGGTATTACCAATCCAGCGGCGAACCGATTTGCGCCTGACTCGCGCCCGAATGAGCCCCGCTCTCCAATACCGCAGTGCAAATTGCTGTACTATCTTATTTGGGCATATTGTTCTATGCTGGACAGTTTGTTAGTAAATATTGGTGTGATTGATTCATACAGGGTTGCAGGTCAAAGTCAATTACTACGGAGTAAATCATATTTTAGTTAATTCTGATTGTGATGTCTATGAGAACTCCCTGGAAACAATGCCAATTTTATGTACATATTCTGTTCTAGATGTGTTTTAATTTTAAATATATTAAACACCTTCAAACGTCGAACTTCAAACTCATTTATTGCGAAAATGGGTACAGTTGTGGTGACAAAAATATATAATATAGAAATGGTCTCTCCATAATCGGCCCGAAGGCATGCAATATAAAAAATACAATATTACAAATTAATTAATTATATAGATACAAACATTCGATTTAAAACGGGTTTCGTGCAACATATTAACTTAAATTACTTCGATGACAATTATTAAATTAATAATATCTATAATAATAATAATAAAATTTAAAATGAATTTTATAACAATGTCAATCTATCTATAATATAAAAATGAATCGCAAAATGTGTTGGTAAGCGCATAATTCAACAATGCCTGGACCAATTTGGCCAATTCTTTTTTTTTAAATGTTCGTTGAAGTTCAAAGATGGTTTTTACGGCGAGAAAAATTCTAATAATTGCCGGAAAAACCCTAAAAACAGCCCTTTTCTTTTTCCCATTCTAACGTTTTCTAACTAAAACGTAGAAGTAAACGTAGTAGTAGTAAATTTGTAATTTATTACCACTGCATAAAGTTCGAATTCGCGTGCGCGTTGATATACTTCTTTGTTTGATGGCAGTTTTGACAGGTTTCCGGAGCTGAAGTCTCAGTGCTGCCACCCAGCGGGCTTCATGTCAGAAGAAACCCATTGATAATCCCTACTTAATATTATAATCTCAGGAACTACCGGTCGGATCTGAAAAATTATTTTTGTATACGATAGCACAGTTATTCCGGAAGGCTATAGGCTATATAACATAACGCTTCGACCCTTTGGGGCCGGGCAAAAGACTAAAAAGGCTAAAAGATAATGTCGGCTAATCTCAGGAACTAGCAGTCGGATTTTAAAAATTTTAAATACATATCGCCTTCGATATTTTAAGGGGTGGAGAATTGAAATACAACATCTATTTCGTGATCAAAGATGGCGGATGGGAAAATTTAAAAATCAATATTGGTATCGTCTGTGATGTTAAAAGGGATGGGGAAACCAAATACAACATCTGTTTCGTGATTCAAGATGGTGGATAGGACATCAAAGATGGCGGATGGGAAAATTTTAAAAAAATAATATGGGTATCGTCTCTGATGATTTATGGGATGGAGAATCCAAATACAACATCTATTTCGTGATCAAAGATGGCGGATAGGAAATCAAAGATGGCGGAAGGGATTTTTTTTTAAAAGTCAATATGGGTATCGTCTCCCATATTTTACGGAATGGGGAATTCAAAAACACCATCTATTTCGTGATCAAAGATGGCGGATGGGATTTATTTTTAAATCAATATAGGTATCGTCTCCGATGTTTAAAGGGATGGGGAATCCAAATACAACATCTATTTCGTGATTCGAGATGGCGGATGGGGAAAATTTAAAAAATCAATATGGGTGTCGTCTCTGATGATTTAAGGGATGGTGAATCCAAATACAACATCTATTTCGTGATCAAATATGGCGGATAAGAAATCAAAGATGGCGGACGGGAATTTTTTTAAAGTCGATATTGGTATCGTCTCCGATATTTTAAGGAATGGGGAATTCAATATTATAATATATAAAAATCTATGTTTGTTTGTTCATCATTTATAGACTCTGAAATGATAAGAGATTAAGCGCTAAGTCAATGGTAATATTGGAAAAGGGGCTTGGAAAAAAGGGAATTAAATAAAAACTCTTAAAAAGGCGATACGAAGTTCGCTGGGTCAGCTAGTATTAATATAAGATTCTTACTAAAAGGAAATAATAATTATAAGTAATGTCAATTAAAACATTAGATATGATTATGCCAAACAATAATAAGATAAAAATTAAAATAGTCAGATGTAGTCACAAATCTAAGATGTCATTACATATCTGTTTTGGATTCATTTAAAAAATCATTAACACTATCATACGCTTTTATCTAATATATTCACTTCTATTCAATAATGTATCTCAACGAAGTTAAGCCCGCGATCCAACACCCGATCTCTTTTCGATCTACTCATCAAACGACAGCGACAGACTACTTAAAATGCCGTATCATTGTCTTTTGTTTGTCGCCTTTGAACTATAAAGATTTCATTGGAAGATATATACAAGAAAGCTTAAGATTTCCCTCAAAGAAAACTTTAAAATTCACTTCCTAACTTTAAGCTACTTTGGACTTATGAATCAATCACTTAATATAAAGAGGTTAGAGTATGAAATTGCCGATTTGTACTGAAAATCAAAATTGTTAATTTTTTAAATTTTTGATATATTTATTTAATCAAAATAGTTATAATTATTATCTATGCATTGCGTCCATCTAATAGGAAGGTCATTTATGCCTTTGCGATATTACTCTGAGGATCTACACTGCACAAACTGAGTGAAAGCATTTTGTACTGCTCCTGGGGAGAAAACTTCTTGTCACGTAGATAATTGTACAAATCACGAAAAAAATGCTAGTCCGTTGCAGCAAGGTCTGGCGAATACGGAGGATGACGAATGGTTTCTAACTGCAGTTCCTGAAGGGTAAAAACGGTTTCTCGTGCTGTATGAGGTCTCGCGTTGTCATGAAGCAATAATGGTGAAGATCGATTCATGAGTCGGGGCTGTTTTACTGCTAGTTTTGCCAACATTGTTCGGTGTTCGGTACAATAGGCATCTGCCGTTATTGCTTGACCAGATCGGAGAAAACTATAGTGAATAACACCATGCTGAGACCACGAAACAGTTACTATTACCTTTTTATTGGTAAGCTTTGCTTTAGAACACTGTTGTGGCGTTTCACCTGGGGTCAGCCATTGCATTTTTATTTTACGGTTATCATAAAGAATCCACTTTTCATCACATGTCACAATTCGATCCAATATTCCTTCATTTCTGTACCGATTCAAAGGCAAGGCAACATAAGTTTCAACACGCGTTTCTTTCTGCAGATCAGTCAAATCATGAGGCACCCATTTTTCGTTTTTTTTATTTTATTGATTTGACGCAAATGAGTCAATTTTGTGGGTAAGGTAACGTTAAACCATGCCACTAATTCCTGTGTAGTTTGACCAGGATCGGCTTCCACCATCTCTCTTAATTCATCGTTATTCACCTGTGTGGGCGGTCTTCCTCGTGGCTCGTTCTTCAAATTGAAGTTTATATCGCGAAAACGTTTAAACCAAAATCGCACGGTGCGTTCATTAGCAGACCCCTCTCCAAACGCAACATTGATATTGCGGGCTGTTTCTGCCGCGTTACTGCCGCGTCGGAACTCGTATTCAAAAATCACTCGAATTTTTGCAGCATCCATCTTTCTTGTCTAAGTTGAATAACAAAAACAATTGAAAGTCGATATTCAAATATTTCACATTTTTAAAAGAAGAACATCATAGAAACCATGTGAAAAAAGTTTCATTCAGAAACCTCAAACCATGAAGATTATATGTCAATTCCAAATACCTATTACAATAAAACGGCAATTTCATACTTTAACCCCTATTACTATTCACTCTGGGATTTAAAAGCAAATAAACACTCAAAATGCAAGGAGGTTAGACTGCGCATTGGCTAAACGTACATTTTCATTAAACTGCGAATAAAATAAAATTGAATAGAAAGTGAAATAAACTGAATTAGTTTATTGACAAAAAAGTAGATGGCTTAAAAAGTGTTTTTTACATCGGGCTTTATCTTGTCTGATTTTAGCGTAGCGAATATTGTTACAATAGAGTTACAAGCATCATAATTAATCATTCATCACCTGGCGTCTACAAGGTGGACTGCAGTTGTGGGAGTTCCTATATCGGACAGACCAAACGAACCATCGCTGAAAGGGTCAAGGAACCTATCGCAGCTGTAAAAAACCGGAAAATTAATAAGTCTACCATAGCTGAGCATTTGTTGGAGTCTGGACCAAACCACTGGATCGAATTACATCAACTAAAGGTCTTATCTACCAATCATCACTATTACTCTAGGATAGTAAGTGAAGCGGTTGAAATCAAAAAGCATAAAAATTTTAACCGGGAGGATGGAATGAACAGACTGTTTACAACTTGGAATCCAGTAATCCACAAATATAAACCCCGCCGTAGTTACACAGCTCACCAGTGTGTAGACGTCATAAGTGTTGTGTGTCGAGGTACCGACAGTTCGGATTAGAATAAAAATATAAAACAAGTGAGGGTAGCTGCCGAAACCCGCGCTTCACAAGGATGACGCTGAGATTGCAACAGTCCCGTCGCGACCATGGCTGTCGTAAGACGGCCGAAACGTCGGTAAAACATTACTTAAATATTGCGAATAAGACCCGTTTCAATAAAATTGTATGATGCATACAAATCGCGAAAGTTTAAAATGGATTATAAAAAAATAATACTTTAATAACCCAAATAATCACGCTACTAGTATACATTGTAGGCTTCATAAAGAAAGTGCGATTACACGACTGAACAGCAAAACAAGCTTGCAAAACAATGTAGTATCGTCTAGTTTGTTGGAACTGATAAAGGCAAATTAAGAGGCATGCAAGTACTAACTATGCTAAGCAAGTATAAATACTTGGCTTCTAAGTACGAATAAGTGTCGCTGTAAAAATACATTTAAGATATATTAAGGGTTATACAGGCAGCGATGGTGTAGTCGAGATACCCATGGCCTGCCATGTAGAGGGTATCGGGTTCAAATCCGGGAGGACATCGGGTTCGGCCAACCACAGCACCACCCAGCACTGCTGGCTTTTCGAAGTAATGTGCGAATAAAAATTGCTAATTATCTTTTTTGTTTTTTTTATTTTTTATAGACTCACGCCTGTATCCCCGAAGGGCCAGAAACCAGGCAGAGGGTAGGTGGTGGACAGTAAATGAGGTTTCAGCCAGCTCTCTGAAACCAGAATGGCATGAACGTTCGCATCGCTGAAAGTATCGAGCAGGTCACTATAAAGGGTTGGAATACTTTGTGCATTGATGTGACAGATATTCAACAAATGCTTTTTAGGTTGATTGAACGTCCGCTTGACAGAGTCACTTAGCAATTCGCCAATAGAAGCTGTCATTTTTTTAATTTACTGAATCATTGGCAGAGTGAAAGGAATCATAATCATCATCAGATGTTATCATAAAATAAATATAAAAAAAACAATAAATACATACATACATACATATCGTCACGCCTTTTATCCCCGAAGGGGTAGGCAGAGGTGTTGTATTACACCCACATTTCGCCATGAATTTTAACGTCCCACGTAATAGGGGGCGAGCCTATTGCCGTACCGGGCACATTACCAGACTCCGTGCTGCTACTGAGAACTTTCTAACGGAAAAACCCAATTACATTTTGCCCGACCCGGGAATCCAACCCGAGACCTCCCAGTCCCACACGCACATTTTTGCCGCGAGACCAACGAGGCAGTCAATTTAAATATCTTTATAACTATAATTCTTTTTTGTAGTATAGTTATAAAAATATTTGGCGCTATGGAAAGTCAGTAGCCTTGACTATACTGCCTCTGCTCTATGCCCTGTAATATTGCTACCCCTTTGGGAGGTCAGGCGGGAGTAGCATAGGAGTGTGGAAAAGCTAATTTGATTTCAACAAGTTAATGGGTACCTATCGAAGCATAGAACCAAACATCCTTTGCGTAGCAGTCCAATGGTTGTTGTTCCTGCCACTGGATTATCGCTATCGCTACCTCCAATCAAGACTATCAAATTGAAAATAAACATTCATCGAAATATTTCTAAAGAGTACCTAAACGTATATGTCAGCGATACGCCAGGGTTATGGTGTCCAGCCTCCATAATAAAAACACTCACGTAATATTACTTGGTTTATTATCAGTTGATTTCTAGCACAAAATTGAATTAAAATGCGAACTACAGTCCTTTTTATAAACTAACCGTCATAACACTTAATGTAACGTTTAACAACTCCTTTTCAACATATAATTGAAATGACTGTACGATTAATTATAAACTAATCAAAAATCGACATTAATATTGTAATGAATTTTGCACAACACCAAATTATTTATTTTACACGAATAACAAATTTATTTTATTAACTAAACTCTGCTTTACAACATTGCCAACAGATGGCGCTATCAACAGGATGCAAATATTAACGCATGTTATTTATTACTGTAAAAATAAGTGTCAGAATAATGATATATAATACTAATTGATTTTACTTTGAAAGTTTCTGGAGTTATCTTAATAACTAAGCGATAAATTAAATTCCCAATCTTTATAACAGTTAAGTAAAGTAGTGAAGTTCTCAGTTCTGTGTTCACAAATAGTTATTTAAATATCAATCTTAAATATTATGAACATTTTCGTAACAATATAATCATTATATATTAATTTGCGTCCATATATACAAAAGGTACCTATGCAAATATAAAGAAAAGTAGTTTGCACTTGAATACGTCAAAATCATGTATATTATACTTACAAACTATGATATTGCGTTATTGTACGGCGGAAATTAATACCTATTAAAGTGTGTGTATTACGTGTCAAGGGCTTCGTGATTGCCACGATACGTCAGGCAGTACTTAAGTTGGTAAGCTTATATTTTTGTCGTGATGCGAATGGATTAATCATACAGTATTATAACCTGCACCTGGCCCATGGATTATGGCCTTTTTAAAAATCGCCAGGGCTGTCCTTTTCGCCACTTTCAGATTTGTGTTTGGTGCTGCTGGATGAGTTGAGTGAGATACTCTCTTGCAGACGTTTGACATACTCTGACATACTATTTACTAAAATCACCATGGCGTTTTGGACGGTCCGTTGCACGACTCAGCAGATAAGAAATCTCTTCTATATTAAGCAGTAGGATAGTTGATATACATATATAGAGCTGATATAATAAATTCAAAATATTTTTGAATGGTCGGTACGACAGACTAAACGAAATACTCAGTGGTTAATTATGAACACGCAAGCACACGTAGTGTGCGCGGCAAAATGACGGTGAAGCCTAATTAACCCCAAGCCTTTGGATGTGGCTGTGCGTTGATAGCTCACGAACAAAGCTCTCAAATACATATTTCCTCGTACACGTAGGCCGACCTCACATTGAGCGAGTGCGTTCCTCTAGCGGGCGCCCGGTGTGCGCTCATCGTTCACTCTGTTGTACAAAGTGAACGCAGGGCGCACGCCGAACAGTTGCCGGGCGCACGCTGAGTGCACGCTCGAACAACGCCCATGTCCAATGTGAGGACGGCCGTAAAGTAACATACCATAACATATAAACGTTCTGAACTCAATTCTGTAACCGCATTTCACCAAGAATATTTCCTTCAATATTTTGACTTCGTACTTCGAACATTGAACATACAAACGCAGTGAATATAAATATTTAAACTTTAATCTCCTGTATGTAATATGGAAAAGGAATCGAAAAAATGGCTTTTGAAATATAAATAACACGTTCTGTTCAAACCTTTCACTTCGTAAGAGCTTGGGTGGTTTAATTTATTTATTAAAAAAATGGAACGGCCTGGTTAAATAACACTTTTATTTACAGAAATGATGTACATTGTTTGCATAGCTTTACAAGTGTTTTTTTTAGCGACGGTTGACACGGTTTATCTCTTTTATCTAAGTGTCAAAACACGCGAGTAAACTCAAATAATGCGACAAAGAAGTTACAGAAAGGGTCGCGGCAGGTCAAATCGTAAGTTTCATTTGAAGGCATATCTATGGGGGCTAATAACCTTCATGTGCATCCCATGGATGGTCGAGACTTGAAAATAAGTTTTGTGAATAACATACCGACGACTATTATTGGTAAGACTTTCTTTTCAAAGATGAAATAAGCAATATAAGATTCACTCAAATTATATAAGATAGAATGATTTACTCAAAACTTAAATAGAAACTAAACTATAAAGAATAATAAGAATTTTATTCACACTGTATGTAAAATGAATAGATATTTGATTCTGTTTTATTGAGCACCAAGTATATTAGAGTTTCATTGTTCTCACGACAGCGTTTGAAATACTATTCGGTCGATTTGACAGAATCTAATTCGTGCACAGCTGGCGAGATTACTACAGATGAAACTTGAACGAAGAAGTTATGAACATAACAATACGAATCTTAAACAGAACTTGATGAAAAATATACTCTGCTTTTATTCAGTATAGCCACAGACAGTTTTATATGAATTTCGATTATATCCAACTCTTCGAAATATGTTTTCCAAAAAATAAATTTCAGTTCAGTTTTTGGGAGTTTCGCCTTGAACTTTCTGCGGTTCTGCTCATATTTTATATGATTTGAGGAAGATATTAGTTTTGAATTTCTTAAAACAGTGTATTTCTCTAGGTAGAATATTTGCATACTATGATCTGAATTTGGAATTGAGTCATCATTCTGAAAATATGAATAAAAATTTGTATTTAAATTTTAAAACTTACAATGTAACATGAACTCATAAGCAAATAGGGTAACATATACTTAAAGCAGCTAAAAATAAAAAAGAAACAGTTTTCCCATTAATTTAGAGTGCAATCGCCAGCTCACGCCATCACAGGTCACCCTTCGTGACCAAAGTTAAAACTTTGTTTACGGACTTACAATAAATAATTCGGAATACCCTGTAACAAATGTGTTGAGATTAAAAGCGTTGATTTGTACGTCGTAAATTAAGGCTACCTGTAGACTGTTATAGCATTATGCATACTTTTTAATCAAACTATCGTTTGTTTAGCTTTTAGATGAACTAATTTCATCATCATTCCCTTGCTTTATAATCTGTCTCACTGCTGAATAGGCGAGTTTACAGCCGAGAACTAGCCTCATCTTATTATGAGAAGTATTAGGCCATAAGTCCCTGACGCTAGCCAAAATGTGGATTGGTAAACTTCATGCTTCTTTCGAGAACATTTTTGCGACCTCTCAGACCTGCATTCCGTCATATGGTTTTCACGATGTATTCCGTCGCAAATATATAAAAATTATTTAACTCACAAACTGTTATATGGCCTGCTACATAGCTACTACATTTATATGCTGCTATGCTATCCGACGCTTCACGAGTAAGGGGACTACGATCATGATGTCATGAAGGAACATTGCGTGCTACAAAAATACTAAGAAGTAGGTATATATTTTGTTCATTTTAATATTCTGAGAAATTAATAGTAACTACAAAGAAGAGGTGATTTACAAATCTACTCGTATATCTATACTAATATAATAAAGCGGAAGAGTTTGTTTGTTTGTTTGAACGCGCTAATCTCAGGAACTACCAATGGGATCTGAAAAATTATTTTTGTATACGATAGCCCAGTTATTCCGGAAGGCTATAAGGCTATATAACATAATGCTTCGACCCTTTGGGGCCGGACAAAAGGCTAAAAAGGCTAAAAGATGAACTAGCAGTCGGATTTAAAAAATTGTTATTGCCTATGATAGCCCAATTATGCCGAAAGGCTATAGGCTATATAAAATTACCCCACAACTTTTAGGGGCCAGACAAAAATAATAAAATGGTCAAACGAGAAGGGGGAGGGTTGGGTCAAAAAGGGACGCTGATTAATAATATGAAATGTATTTAGTGATCCAAGATGGCACACGGGAAATCAAATTTGGCAGATGAGAAAATTTTAGAAATCAATATGGGTATCGCCTTCGATATTTTAAGGGGTGGGGAATCGAAATACAACATCTATTTCGTGATCAAAGATGGCGGATGGGAAAATTAAAAAAAATCATTATTGGTATCGTCTGCGATGTTAAAAGGGATGGAGAATCCAAATACAACATCTGTTTGGTGATTCAAGATGGTGGATGGGAAATCAAAGATGGCGGCTGGGAAAATTAAAAAAAAACAATATTGGTATCGTCTCTGATGATTTAAGGGATGGAGAATCCAAATACAGCATCTATTTCGTGATCAAGATTTTTTTTAAAGTCGATGTGGGGATCGTCTCCGATATTTTAAGGAATGGGGAATTCAAAAACACCATCTATTTCGTGATCAAAGATGGCGGATGGGATTTTTTTTTAAATCAATATGGGTATCGTCTCCGATGTTAAAAGGGATGGGGAATCCAAATACAACATCTATTTCGTGATTCAAGATGGCGGATGGGCAATCAAAGATGGCGGATGGGAAAAATTTTAAAAATCGGTATGGGTATCGTCTCTGTTGATTTAAGGGATGGTGAATCCAAATACAACATCTATTTTGTGATCAAAGATGGCGGATAGGAAATCAAAGATGGCAGACGGGATTTCTTAAGTAAAATAATCTGATCTCTGCGCATAAGAGACTTCTCCTGAAAAATATAAAATAAAGTCAATGACAATACGCGACTTTGTCCTTTATTTCACGTCACAATATAAAAGTCTTAAGCTCTACTTACATTCTCAAGTTAACGCAATAATTTTGTTTTTCTTTGTAATATAATAATATTGCTCTTCCTGTCTTTATATTACCAGCCATGATGAGTTAAGTACGTCAAATTGTGATACACAATGCTTTATTTATATTTGAAGCATGCAAGCGTGCATAAGATTCCCACCAAGAACTTAGGGTCCCAAGCCAACCTCACCTGCAAGTGGTGCACCTGCCGATCAACGGACGAGGCTCTGGCAAACAAAATATCCCGATAAGCGGCAATAGGCTCGCCACCTATTACGTGGGATCAAAACACTGGCGAAAAGTGGGCGTTTAATATGCCTCTGCCTACCCCTTCGGGGAAACAGGCGTGAGTCTATGTGTTGAAGCATGCACTTAAAATTATTGACATTTTTTTGTGCGATTTTATGTACTTGGTTTGTTCAAGCGGTAATGTATCCTCAACCCGCACATAACCAGCGCTTTGGCCTATGGCCGTAAGGCCATAGGCCAAAGCGCTGGTTATGTAAATAGTGAAGAGCAGCATTATATTATGTTCCATTGGCACAAAGCGAGATTTCTTGAGATGGATAGGATGATCTTCCCTAGTAGACTACATCAAGATTCATGTAAATGCAATAAGTAATAGACTTGAATAAAGTGGAGCTGTATAATAGTCATTACTTCCCATTCTAGATGATGTCTTCGTAGTAGATATTATTTAATATTGCAGTTTGAATGTAGGTTAATGAAAACCCATAGAGAAATATATTGTAATGTCCATTGCAGTTCTCACTACTCACGCTATAATGTTTTCTCAGTCCGCAAATTGGTACTGATACATGTAGTTCAGCTTCGGCTCTTCGCTAAAAGGCTGTACAAGCTTTGATATTGTAATTCAGGTTCGTCACAAATAGAGCATGATTAGTAGCACTACTTTGTAAGAGTACTCTTGTTTTCTAAGAAATGCGAGCTGCCGTTTAACAAATGCAGGCTATGTACAATGGGCGGTGACGAATTAGGAATACAAAGTGTCATTATCCCATTTGGTTCCGTGTCATAAGAGGCCACAAAGGAAAATACGCGAAGTAAATAGTAACCTTGCGAAGAGATGTTATTCAGCTGTCTTCTTACCAGACTTGGGAACAAAAATATTTGTTCAAACAAACCTCATATCTGGACGCGTCGGTTTTTAAATAATTAATTATTTAAAATCAGTTTGGTCTTCCATTAGTTTATATTTGCACATGTTATAAAATAATTAAATTAAACACAAAACAAGGGCTTTTACATACTTAAATAGATGTATGAAATTTGACTACCTTAAACGTTCCTAGTTATATCCTCGTAAATAACTAGCACGCGACCAGGCTGTAAACCAACTTATAATTAAAACTTTTCGAAGAAAATAACCTGTATTTGTCACAAACATTATGCACGACATAGCATAGGGATTGAATAAAATCAAATCAAATCAATCTTTATTGCAAACCAAGTGTACAAATAGGTCTTATGGTATACTAGAGGACGCCAGCAGCTACGCCTGCATTTTTTTTTAATTTAGCCGTTTTGGCCGATCCCGTGGGAATTTTGGGCAATCCCTTCTTAGTGCACCCCTACGGTCCCCCAGGAACATACATGCCAAATTTCAGCTTTCTGCGCCCAATAGTTTCGGCTGTAGCGTGTCTGTCAGTCAGTAAGTAACGCAAGGATTTTATATATTAAGATTACATTAGTGTTAACTTAGTTGCCTTTTACAGGCATTGCACATGGTACTTATCTCTAAACATACAAAATAAAAATATAAATAACAAACATTTTTGACATCTTACAGTGTCACTAAGATATAAATAAAATAAAAAAAGACTTAAGATTGACTTACTTAGTATTGTTTCATAATATTAGGCAGGTAGTAAACAATAAAATTATTAATATTTTATAATTAGTATTATTAATAACATGAATCAGAAACATAAAGAAAAATATATTATAAATGTGATTGCAAGAACTGGTAGCGCCATCTACCTTTTCATCGAGAACTAATCACGTCAACGTCAATGGTTCGTCGCTGCTCGGCCAATCCGAGCGATCGTTTTCATAAATCCCTTCCCGAAACTCCTCGCTATTGGCCGCCTTGCTCAACGGCGACGCAGAACATTCGAGACGCTGAGATCGTGTCCGCAATACCGCACCGCACCGCTATAATTATTACCGCTTACACAAAACTCAAAACCGCTCGCGAGTGAAAGTGATTTGTGTAGTGGAGTGAATCAAGCAGCTTCATCTTGAAACCACCAGGAGACTTCCCTTCTGAGAAGAAGAAGATTGCCGTGCAAGGTAAGAGGTTCCTTTCTACACCATACCTACTTTGGTATTGCGGACACGATCTCAGCGTCTCGAATGTTCTGCGTCGCCGTTGAGCAAGGCGGCCAATAGCGAGGTGTTTCGGGAAGGGATTTATGAAAAGGATCGCTCGGATTAGCCGAGCAGCGACGAAGAACATTCGAGACGCTGAGATCCGCAATACCGCACCGCACCGCTATAATTATTTCCGCTTATACATAACTTAGCCTACTTAGGTAAAATAATAGGCACATTAGATATTCTTATTTTGTTTCGGTCTCATTAGCTTATACTTACGTAAGCATGTCACAACAAAAGAAGTCACGCGTGTCGGAAGACAAAGAGATGACAATTTTAGAAGCAAAACGCAATATTTTATTTGAGCGCATTCAAAATATTTACGAGCGTTCAAAAACCGCCGCTATTTCTGACAGTAATAGGGAATCATTCCTTAGCTATTGTATGACAGTAGATAATATTCGAACAGATTTTCATAAGTTGTTAGACGATTATAACACAAGATTACTTTCTATCAATCCTGATGAACAACCGAATTATCAGGCGTACACCTTATTCGAAGATCTTTATTGTATTATTAAGCGTATACAATCGCAATTGGAGGGTAAATATTCGGCACAGCCCGTTTCCGCGGCTCGCAAGCCGAAATTACCGCCAATCGAGATTATGTCGTTTGACGGAGATATACGAAATTGGCCGTTATTCTATGCGAGTTTTAAGTCTACAGTGCACGATAATGGTTCTCTGACAGATGCTGACAGGTTGTACTATTTAATAGGTAAACTGTCACCGAAGGCCCAGTCCGTATTTGCAGGTGTCACACCCAGTGCTGAGAATTATCAGGTCATATTTCAGTCACTACTTGATAGATATCAAGACACGCGCGTCCTAGCGTCTACCTACTTTGACCAAGCTTTAAATCTTAAACTGTCCGGTGCCGCATCTGTCTCGAATTTCCAGCTGTTTATAGATAACTTCGTAACCGCGGTTAATTCTTAGGAACTTAAAATTAGAAGATCTTTCCGACTTTATGTTGCTTCAACTCGCTTTAAAAAAGTTTGACACTGATACAATTCGTGCTTTCGAGATGACGGAACGCAATAAAATACCTACACTAGATAGTTTTATTTCGTTCATCAAAGATCAGTGTCGAATATTTCATAATACGCAGTCTGGTTCACCTGGCCCGTCTAACACTAACAGTAGGAAACAAAGGTCGAATAAAGCGCGAAATAGTAATTATAACTCGGTCCCTAATCCACAATCTTACGTAACATGCTCGGAATCTAATAAAATAAATTCACAGAAGTGTCTGTGCAGTAATATAGTGCACGACCATTTCTACAAGTGTCCCGCCTTCAATGGTTTAAATCCAACTGCTCGTTTCAAGTGCGTAAAAGATAACAAAGCATGCATTAATTGCTTAAGTATAAAGCATAAAACGAGTGATTGTTCAAGTAGAACGAGATGCCGCTCATGTAATCAAAGACATCATTCACTGCTACACTTCGATAAAGGTAACCCGTTGTCAAGCCAAGCCGCTAACCTTGACACACTTACGTCGCAGGTGCAGGCTACGATAACTGCGCCTGCCACGATTCAAAATGAAATATCGTTGTGTACGACATCCATTGCGCGGGCGGCACGCACGCGCGGACGGCCTTCGCGCGCTTGTAGTGATGAGAGCAGTGCTAAGCCGCGATGTATGGCGTCTAAGACTGTTCTGTTAGCGACAGCACAAGTTATCGTTTATGATGTTAATGGGTCGCCGCACATGGTACGTTGTCTACTAGATAGCGTGTCTCAGACCAATTTAATAACGTTTGAGTTGTTCAAACGCCTCGGATTGTGGAATAACTTTAAAAAAACGAACTCAATAGTCAGAGGGATCGGCGGTTCAAAAAAACATAGCAAGGGTTCCGTAGATATTAAAATACATTCGCGTTTTGATGGAGACATTAATTTTAACATTTCTTCGCTTATCGTGGAGCGTATCACGGACGCATTGCCGAACGCTAATGTGGACGTAGCATCGCTCACTCGCCTCGAGTCATTGCCGCTGGCAGACGCGGAGTTTGCGAATCCGGCAGGCATTGATCTTTTGATCGGAGCTTCAATATTTCCGCACTTGCTACTAAATAAAATAGTACGTAGTGAGCGATATGATTTACCGCCCGCTATTGAGACAGTATTTGGGTATGTGATTATGGATACCGTACCTACGTTACATACTTCTCATTGTATTACGTCTTGTTGTTGTTGTTCTGTTCTTCAAGAGATCAAGGTGGGTGCTTAAACTGTATGTAAGATAAAGCACTAATTAGCTATGCTACGCTATGCTACGCTATGCTACGCTATGCTACGATATGCTACGATATGCTACGCTATGCTACGCTATGCTACGCTATGCTACGCTATGCTACGCTATGCTACGCTATGCTACGCTATGCTAAGCTATGCTACGCCATGCTACGCCATGCTACGCCATGCTGCGCCATGCTACGCCATGCTACGCTATGCTACGCCATGCTACGCCATGCTACGCCATGCTACGCCATGCTACGCCATGCTACGCCATGCTACGCCATGCTACGCCATGCTACGCCATGCTACGCCATGCTACGCCATGCTACGCCATGCTACGCCATGCTACGCCATGCTACGCCATGCTACGCCATGCTACGCCATGCTACGCCATGCTACGCCATGCTAAGCTATGCTACGCTATGCTACGCTATGCTACGCTATGCTACGCTATGCTACGCTATGCTACGCTATGCTACGCTATGCTATGCTACGCTATGCTATGCTATGCTAAGCTACGCTACGCTACACTATACTATACTACACTTCCGCTTTGTATATGGATGAAATTGCCTGTAGTGTCATATCCGCTACGCTAGCAATTTCGCTTTGTGAAGAGCTTATTCAGCTTTTCAAGCGAGGCCAAATTGATCTTGTCAAATGGACAAGCAACTCTAAGGAGGTTCTAGCACGCATACCAGATTCTCATAAAGCTTCTCCAGACATTGAGTTTGAGAAGTCTGTACCGCATAAGGTTCTCGGTTTACGCTGGGACAAATCCTGTGATAGTTTTCGGTTTGACGTCTCACCGCCAGATGGTAAGTGCGCCAAACGCACTATGCTATCCACAGTGGCTCGACTATGGGACATAATGGGTTTTGAGGCTCCCACAATTTTGTACGCCAAGCTCTTGATCAAAGAGCTTTGGCTATCAAAGTGTGAGTGGGATGAAACACCCCCTGACCATATTGTCGCCGCTTGGGGCCAGTTTTGTATTGAGCTTACCGCGCTCAATCAAATTACTATTCCGCTTCATCTTGGGTTGGTAGATGGATGTACCATCAACTTAATAGGTTTCGCTGACGCCAGCGAGCGTGCTTACGGCGGAGTCGTATATCTGCAAGTCCGCATTGGTCCTAATTACTCGGTGCAGTTAGTTTGTGCCAAGTCTAAGGTCTCACCTGTTAAAACTATTTCGGTTGCGAGACTGGAGTTGTGCGCGGCCCTTCTGCTGTCTCAGTTGCTCCGCAAGGTTCAAGACACAGTCTTGCCCCACTACCCTATTAATAAAATATACGCATTTTTCTGACTCCAAAGTAGTGCTCGCTTGGATTTATTCATCTCCTCACCGCTGGCAGACTTTTGTCGCCAACCGCGTTAGTAAATCGATTGAACTTGTTCCCGCTACTTGTTTCAATCACGTCGCGGGTTATCGTACTTGTCTTCAGGAAGAACTTTCTATAGATCATATTGACTGGAAGTTTATTCCACCAGCATCACCACATTTCGGTGGATGTTGGGAAATCATGGTCAAAGTAATTAAAACGCATCTCTTCAAAGTTATAGGTCAACAGATCCTCTCTTACGAAGAGCTTTTAACTGTCCTTGCACAAGTCGAGGCACTGATCAACTCGCGTCCGCTTACGGCATTGAGTAGTGACCCTGCAGAACCATCCGCGTTAAGCCCTGCACATTTTCTGAACACAGTGCCATTATCGTCATTTCCGGCTCCTGAAGCAGACTCTTCAAGCTTGCTCCAGAGACATACTCTGCTGGATAAACTCGTGCAGTCGTTCTGGTGGCGCTGGCGTGCGGAATATCTACACCAGCTTCAGGCTAGATCCAAGTGGAATAGTCCTGCATCCCCTATATAGGAGGGTACGTTGGTTTTCATAATACATGATAATGCTCCGCCGCTTTCATGGCCGTTAGCCATCGTAGAGAAACTGCATACTTCCAAGGACGGTACTACCCGCGTTGTTACTGTGAAAACCGCGTAGGGGAGCTACGTGCACCCTGTTGTACGTCTCTGTCCGCTTCCAACTCAGTGACATCTAGCCTGAAGTTGGATCTACCTCTTAGTTTAAGTATTTAGTTTGTAGTTTTCGCTAAAGTTAATTTAGATTAATTTTATTATCATATCGCTGTCTTAGCCTATTGATGGGTTATGCGGTAGTACACCCAACATAGCTAAGTTCAATTCTATTTCTTTAAAGGCAACCCTTTAGGGCCGGGGGGATATGGTAGCACCATCTACCTTTCCATTGAGAACTAATCACGTCAACGTCAATGGTTCGTCGCTGCTCGGCCAATCCGAGCGATACTTTTCATAAATCCCTTCCCGAAACACCTCGCTATTGGCCGCCTTGCTCAACGGCGACGCAGAACATCTTCTTCTTCTCAGAAGGGGAGTCTCCTGGTGGTTTCAAGATGAAGCTGCTTGATTCACTCCACTACACAAATCACTTTCACTCGCGAGCGGTTTTGAGTTTTGTATAAGCGGTAATAATTATAGCGGTGCGGTGCGGTATTGCGGACACGATCTCAGCGTCTCGAATGTTTTTCGTCGCTGCTCGGCTAATCCGAGCGATCCTTTTCATAAATCCCTTCCTAAAACACCTCGCTATTGGCCGCCTTGCTCAACGGCGACGCAGAACATTCGAGACGCTGAGATCGTGTCCGCAATACCGCACCGCACCGCTATAATTATTACCGCTTATACAAAACTCAAAACCGCTCGCGAGTGAAAGTGATTTGTGTATTTGTGTGAATCAAGCAGCTTCATCTCGAAACCACCAGGAGACTCCCCTTCTGAGAAGAAGAAGATTGCCGTGCAAGGTAAGAGGTTCCTTTCTACACCATACCTACTTTCTCTCCCATTCCAATCCTAGGCGACCAGATCTCGCCATCCTTTAGATACAGTCCATTTTATTAATCCTTCTCCAAGTCGCCTAGAAACTTTGGTTTCGGTGTAACGCCGAATCAAGAACAAAGCTCAGACTTTTGTAAGTTTTTGCAAAGGCAGCAGACCAAGGTATTGTACAAATTTTATTTCCTAATCATACGGCATTTCCACCTTAGTAAAGATAAAGGGTAACCTTTCACTTCTTTACTAAAGTGACAATCGAATGGGCAAAGGCCACGAAACTACTGACATTATTCCACCGATTTCAGTTAAAAGCCATGAAATACTTTGGTAGCATTATTTTGTATAACAAAAGCAAATTGTAGGCAACGAAACTAACTCTGCGTTCACTGCATACATAAACTTACAAAAAGTAAATAAATACAATTTATGAATAGTATTTTTGAATACATTAGATATGAATTGAATTTAAATACTGCAAAGTGAAATATAACGAATGTGTGAACGCGAATGTAAGATAAATAGCCTTGTTTTACAAAAAAAATAGCTTTCGGCTAGTTGGTTCGCCTCGTAATTGTATTCAACTCGTATTTTTAACCTTTTTATTGTCGCTTGCCTGAAAAGATGAAATATTGCCGTGAAAAGAACTTATTGTTCGTCCCCGTGGGCAGAGTCTGACAAATTTTATTCATGTTTTATTTGGGTCACTATGCAACTTTTATGCAATCTGAAGATTAAATTTTATCTGCAGAGCAGTTTTGTCCCAAATTGGTGAACAATTTTGAGTTATTCGTGTTTGTTATACATGTCACGTAGAAACGGCGAAGCGAGCTTGACTGTGTTCGAATGCTGTTTTCTACAAGTAATGAGGGTCAGTACATTACATGACGGGATTTTAATTTAGATCTCTGTAGATATGGAGAAAGTACAGTGACAGTACGTGTAAGGAGGCTGTCATAGTAACGTTTTCTATATTATATTGAAAATGCATCAATACATCTTTAAAGAAGTACCTAATTGAAGGCTTCCTAGAAATGTGGAGACACAATTTCCGTGACAAAGCCCTTGACGTATTAAAAGAGTGTTTTTCACAGAATTTGTGTTCCAAAAATTCGCTTGCTTTGATCATTCTCCAATCACAAGAGCAACGCGGCCAACTATTGTCACTTACTCAGCACACAACACTGAGTTAATTTAAAGCACGGTACAATGTAAAACAAACCTGCTCAGTTGTTAAACAAAACCAATCAATTTTCATTTAGGTGGACGTGGGGTGTATGTTCGGTTGAATAGTTGAGAGATGTGAGGGCAGGCCTGTGACATGCAAAATGATTGGCCCTTGTTGTTTGATTTACTCGACCTGGTTGCCGCCGCCTGTTCCACATCGCCGCGTTACCTCGTTGCTCTCTCACCGCTCCGTTTGTATTACCTTCCTATATTAGTTCCCTCACCTATTATGATTCAATGCAAATGGTCCAACTTCGTTTTAGATGAATCATATCATCCATCTTTATTCAAATTGGAATGAGTTGTTACACTTTGACCCCTGTGCACCTACGCGGGGTTGGTTATGAGGCGTTAAAAGCTTAAAGCATTGTACCTATCGGCAAAAACATTGTATTAAAACTAGCATCTATTATAAGTTTTGAAGAAAAGCTGTTATATATAATTAGATAAATTTTGGCACTTATTTTATTATATTTACTTATAAACAAACAAATGCAAATATGCAAATAGTTACTATACATTTTAATTTTGAATACCATTCGTCGTTTTTGTTGCCCAAAGATATACTTTGAATTTACCGGTTTACTATTGTTTGACAAAAAACGTATGGCAAAAGATCATTTTACAAACAACGTTTGAAAAACTAATCATTTGACAAACTTTCATTTCGCAAACATGTTACTTTAAAAACTATCATTTAACATAATACAGGTTACGCAAATGTTTTACTTAGAAAATAATTAAAATGTTAAATAATTATTTTAAAAATAATCATTTGACTTAATAATTCGTTTGCCAAATTGGTGATTGTTCAAAAAGTTAGAAGATAATTATTAGTTTTAAAAATTACTAATTTCTAACCAATACTTACGCGAAATTTTAAAAATATTTAATTGCATGGTTGCAATTTTCAGCTTGGACTGATTATTTATAGGCAACTAATAATTTTGTATTAATACTAATTCCATAATTATAACTTAATTCTTTTAAAAAAGTACATTCTGCCTGAATTAAGTGAAATAAGTAGAATTCGGTTCTGGCACTCGCCAGCCGCTGCCGCGGCACGCTCGCTTCGCTTGCTCGGATCGTGCGTTGTGGTCGCAGTTCTAGCCTAACCTAACCAGCCATTGTTTCAGTTGACCCTACACAAAGATTGTTGTATTAACGTAGATTTTGGTTAGTAAAATATTGACCAAGCAATGCATTTTGTCAAATGTTATTTATGCTTTACGTTGTTTTGCCAAATAACATGTTTAAAAAATAATCAATTTGTAAATTAATGTTTTAGCATAATAACTTTTTCATAGTAAATATATTGTGTAATGAGTAGTTTATTAAACAATAGTTTGTAAAATAATAAATTTATCAAGTATAATTTTGTCAAACGTTATTTGTCAAATGAAATTTTTTCATTTGCATCATTTGACAAATCAAATGATTGGACACCGAATTTACCATTTCTTTTCATTACACAAAATGTATGACACAAATTCGCTTACACATTTGGCGTCAGTATCAACCAATTAGTCGATGCTAAATAAGCTATTCAGATGCAATATAGTCAATTCTATCAGAGTTTAAATGTCAGGGAAATGAGGGATGGGTAATTTTTTTATTGTTATCTATTGTGCATAAAGCTATTGATTTAAATATGCCAAAATATGCATTGCATTTACGACAAAATGTAACGTTTGAAAATCTAAAGGACTGCATAGATTAGTCTTCAAGGTGCGATTAAGTCTTATTTGGCTGCAGAAAACACAATTTTTTGTTATCATATTAATGTTGACAATAATTTCACGAATGCAAAGAAGATCTACTTATAGGTACATCGAGCGACAGTTTTGAAAAATCTCAGCGTCAATAAAACAATGACTACACATCTTACTAAGTAAACTCTCGATAAAAATAATATTCGCCGCTCGGTCATTTGTTGCGCTCAAAAGATTTTAAAGACGGCAGAGGAAATTAAGGAATTTCCTCGTTCGGTGAGACGTTATACAAAGTGAGTGGGGCCGCGCACTAACAGTGTGAGACACCAGCCGTTAGCCTTAATATTGTCTAACACAATTATGCTTTAAGTTTTGCTTAACAATTCCGTGAGGAGCTTTAGGAGGAAAGTGTTCTTAAAGCGCGATTTACAGTGCGCGGGGAAATGGCACGAAGTCCTGTTTTGTTCTTATGCGATGTACGAAATCGTTTATTACTTTTGGTTAAGAGTTTGCCTATCAGCTGAGAAGTAAACAATGTTCAATGTACGGGTAATCTATTTGCTTAGGATCCCCTAGTGTAGGTCAATATTGCAACGACTGAAGTTGCATGTTTTGTTCTGTTAAATGATTCTCAGTAGTAACATAGAGACCTTGTTATATGAACTAACGGAGGCAGATATAAGTGGCAATAAGGAAGAGAGCGTACACAGACCTAGAACAAATCTAGTAAAATATTATCAGTGGTGTTACTCTTTGAATTGACAGCCATAATGAAAATTTGCTCCAGCTCAAATCCCATCACGAACCTATTCCGCGGTAGGCTAGTGTTCGGAATCACTAGTAGTAGTCTATTGGGTCACGTGCGCAGCGAGCATAATTAGTCCAGTGTGGTATTAGCAGTCCAGTGGCGGACCGATTCGCGCCTGACTCGCACCCGAATCACCCGCTCTCCAATACTGCAGTGCAAATTGCTGTACTATCTTATTTGGATATATTGTTCTATACTGGACAGTTCGTTAGTAAATATTGATGTGATTGATTCATACCGGGTTGCAGGTCAAAGTAAATTACTACGGAGTAAATCATATTTCAGTTAATTTTGATTGTGATGTTCGTGCAATTTCTGGAAACAAAGTCAATTTTGTGAAAATATATACATTCTGCTCTAGAGGTATATCTTACTTTTAAATTAAACGAGTAGACTCAAATTTTGCCTTTCCTTAGCACCTAATAAATTAACTTCTATTAAAGAATGTATTTCAAAGAAGTTAAACCCACGATCCACCGCCAGATCTCTTTGTGATCTACTCATCAAACAAAAGACTGTTTAAAAATGCAGTAAAGTCTTTAGTTTGTCGCCTTCGACCTATAAAGATTCCATTCAAAGAAATATTCCAGAAAGCTTGAGCTTTCCCTCAAATTCGCTTCCTAACTTGAAGCTACTTTGGACTTAAACGAAGCAATCACTTAATACTATTCACTCTGGGATTTAAAAGCAAATAAACACTCAAAATGCAAGGAGGTTAGACTGCGTATTTGCCAAAATTACATTTTCATTGAACCGCGAATAAAATAAAATTGAATAGAAAGTGAAATAAACTGAAGAAGTTTATTTACACAAAAAGTAGATAGCTTAAAAAGCTTTATCTTATCACACACTTTATTGTAGCGAATATTGTAACAATATATGTACTTACGCGCAATATAATTTGTGCGACATCTTAAGATTTTAATAAATTAATTTTTAGGGTTCCGTACCTAAAAGGTAAAAAACGGGACCCTATTACCAAGCCTCCGCTGTCTGTCTGTCTGTCTGTCTGTCTATCCGACTGTCTGTCACCAGGCTGTATCTCATAAACCGTGATAGCTGGAAAGCTGAGATTTTCACAAATTATGTATTTTGGTTCTCGCTATAACAACAAATACTGAAAATTAAAGAAAATTAAATATTAAAGAGGGTCCCATACAAAAAACGTGTTCTTTTTCATATTTTTTTGCTACAAAATTACTAAGGGTAACAGGTAGACGCTTTTTAAAATTTTCACAGAATATGAAGTTGTATATTACCTTTCAAAATAAATAATTAAACAAAAAAAAGTAAATAATAAAAGGGGGCTCCCATACCACAAACGTAATTTTAAGCAATTTGTTACTTGATCTTAATAAACAGGTAGAAACTTAAAATGTATTTAAGTACACCTACATACAACGAACGTGATTTTCTTTTATAGATGATGGTACGGAACCCTTTGTGCGTGAGTCCGACTCGCACTTGCCCAATTTTATAATTACTGAACTTTAAAAATAAATGTATGAAAATGAATTTCACTATTTATCACCAATTTTTACCTTCGGTATAAAAAATTAAAACAAATAATCGCGCTTATTTGTACGTAATACAGATTTTGAACTTTAGTCATCAAACGACGTTTTATTGTAAATATTTTTATACTCAAAACAATTACGAAATACATATATACCAAAAGTCCCCGTAATGACCCATAAAAAGTGTACTTTTCTCTCTCTAGTGCCGTTATCCCAGTGTAATGTCCAAGACAGAAGTTTTTATCCGTTAACCATTACCATTATCCCGGTGTAATGTTGCTAGGTGTTATTGGTTGATAGTGCTGAAAGTTTTACTAAACCCACGATATTCAATTGCTTTTCCAACCATTCCTTTTGCCTTCTTAAATTTTACGTACTCAATATAATAATATGAAATCTAAGCTTCTCAAGTTACCTATGTTATCAGAAAAAAAAACTTTTCTTAAATTACATATTTCTTTTTGTTAACGTCCATAGATAGTTTTATTGCTACATTTTATAGCATTATACTGATAACACATTATTGTATTTCCCCCACACTGATCAGCTACAGGAACGCCGAACGTCTCAAAGCTTCCTAACGTGTTAGCGTAAGAACAATTTACGAATGCGAATATATATGTTTAGACCTGACTCTCAGTTCTTGCCTATACATCTTATTCTTACCTTTGGCGAAAACGCTACCTTGCAAGCATCTCAAACTATTCATTATTTTAACAAGAAGACAGAAAAAATAAGAAAGATAAAAAGGCAGCAATAGCCTAGTGGAGATAGCAACAGACTGTCATGCAGAGGGTATCGGGTTCGAATCCACGGCGCGCACCAATGACTTTCCGGCGTTATGTGATATCCGAGTAGTGACGCTGTTAAGGTGAACTGACGCAGCATCTCACTTAACTGTAAAACATACAAAGTGCATCGACGGTTATTGAAGATACATGATAGGGCTCTACTGGTTCTTCAATATTGTGCAAGGCCGAGCTTGTATTGGATCTTAATAAAAACTTATAAAAAGAATGGTACTTTTCTATTTATGAAGGATCTTCGTTGTTTTGTGCGTTTGCAACGAGTTACGGCCATGTCTGACCCAAAAATAAACTAAGGAGCTAGAGTAATGAGTGTGAGGTACTTTTAAAATAGTAACCAGATAGATACGCGTATGCACCTTTTAGATCGAAGTTAATGGCATTATGCATATGCTATATATGAACTAGTTTACCTGAAATGTTTTTTCTACATCCATATTTTTTTCCTTTTCTTAATATATAAAAGATAAGAGAAAGTAAAAACAATTCAGTAACTATTCCAAACCCAATGTAATTTCTAAATAAAGTAACATTTCAGATTAACCTTTCTAAATATTCTATTTCTCGGTCACTCTCGAATATCAGATGACCAGATAGATCGTGGAGAAATTAGATTTTAAATAAACGCAGTTCCATATAGAGCGTGATATATATACCTCATTTTGATCTCATTTTATGTCATTCCAGACTTCGAACACGACGCTACCCGTGTGAGATCCTTTTGCCGCAAAAATTCTCTCTTAGTGGTCACCTACGCTTCTCAAGTACCTGCCAAATTACAGCTTCTTGCGCCTAGTGGTGTAGATTGTCTTTTTACTAGATATTTCACCCGGTACCAATTATACACTCAAGAGCACTGTGTATAAATAAGTAGTGAAGGCCTCAACATTAGACTTTATAACTCGCACTACATAGAAGAACCACTTGTCCTTACTCCGCTATAACACGCATATTTTCTTTGTAATTTTACATGAATGGAGAACAACCGCAAACATCATATTTCGCAATTACAACATTCATTATAATAATAGCCACATATAGACAATGTGAAGGCTTAAACCAATTGCTATAACATTTAATTAATATGCTAGTTTTAATTAATCTGTCTATTAACTTATATTATTATTAGTCTATTAACATTTCATATCAAAATTCACGTCACAAAGTGGAGCAACGGCTTATTCATAATGAATCAATTGAGGTTTACAGTAATAATGGATGCATTAATTATTCATTTATCATCTGAGATATCTGGAGTAAAAGAGTTCACTTATCCCTTTAACTACTAGATGGATTTGAAAACATATTGTTGAATACGAAAAAGGATATATTGTGCAGACATGTAATATTACACCACGGAAGTTATAACACGATACGACGCTTCTTTAGATGAGATGACGGATAAAACTATAGGGCAACAATAGGACATGACTAGTTATGTTAAAAATGTATTCGTATCCTTATTACACAGATTTAACCTGGAAATATAAGACCGCCTAATCAATACAGTTAGAGATATCTTGTTATACACATTAAAAGAAAAGCGACGCCGTTTGCCTCAAATTATGTGCCTATCTCACGGTTGGTTGCGACTTGGATGTGTTTCCTTAGCATTGCGTGTATTTGTGTGCATAACTGCAACGAAACGCATGCGTTCATATAGCAGCATTTTGTAACAATAAGAACGTCAGTGTGTTCAATAACAGTGTAAATCTCGGTTTGAAAATAATGCTCATATGTTTCCTGGCTAGTACTTTTCATGGAACAAGTTGTTTGTTTAATATTCGACACTTATTTCTTTGATTTATGAAGATTTTAGGAATCCATGGATGTCATTGCTATTCATATTTTCACCATTGATTTGTTACTATCTGAAAAGTCAATATGAAACAAATATGTATGTAATATAATACGCCCTCAAGATATTTTTTTGTAGTCAGCCCACGAAATACCGCAGTGGTCTGCCTAAATATTCTATTTATTAATGTATAGTAGATAATCCAAGGCAGAATAATATCGTAAAGTTTCTTGTTATATAGCACCGGACCAATAAATCCCGTGTAATCTCATCCAACATTCTGCGTAAGTGCATTGTTTGTGGTTTCTATACACCTGGCTACTTTACAAGCCCTTTGAGACATAGGTCTGCCAAATATTTTCTTTTTATGGTATTGCCAGCATCAAACACGTCAACAAGGGCTCCAACAGATGTTGATTAGAAATAACGTATTGCAGTCGATCCCGTGTGCCGTGTGGTGACGGATTAAGAATACGGTATGTCACCACCCCATATCATCCCATGGGTGTCGTAAGAGCCGACAGAGGGAGCATATTATGCAGAGAACAACACTGTAAGAGAAGGAAAACTTGATACAAACCCTATACCAACCCGTTTGGCCAGCATGGCATAGTAGGCCAATTCCTCCTTTCAAAGGAGAGGCCTAGTCCAGCAGTGGACTGTTAAAGGCTGACGATGATGATTGCAGTCGAAACCTTCTTCCCATCTTTCACTAAAAATCATAGATTCACTTTGCTACTGTCTATAGATTGCATAACTCGTGGTAGCGCATCATCATAGCACCTCTTATTATACGGCTACTTAACTTAGCATCAGTGAAAATGGCTACGTAGTTTCGTTGCTTAGTTTTTACATCCTCGTAGCAAAGCTGCATAGCATAACGTTGGCGGAAGGGCTACTGAATGAAAAAATATGGTTCAATTTATGGCCAAATTTTGTTTATCTTTGGTTGGCTGATTAGAAAGAGCCTGAGATGTACTTCGTCTTAAGAGCGTGGTAACAAGTATTTTCATTAAACGATACTATAAGAGGCACATCTACAACTTCACTTGGTGCCTTACTCTATCTACAATATCAACTCGTATTATTATTTATTTATTTAAACTTTAGGCACTATACATTCAAGTAAGAGTTAAATGGCGGATTTCATACCAAAGGTATTCCTTGAAATCAACCACATGCTGAAGCAGAGATTGATATGAAAGGTGTACAAAATAGTATCAACTAAATAAATATCAGTTGCCCATAAATAGTTCTACAATTTTCCACATTGACGTTCGATCTTTTCAGCAAAAGTCTTTAGTAAACTACCTGGACTTCCAATTATCACCATCTACCTACTTTTAGCAAGACAAAACGTTGCACGTGTTATATAATTTCCATTATATCCACTGGCATTAGCCGTGTAGAATGCAGACACTACACCACGTATAGCCATGTGGGGCATTTCACTTAAGTAACGTTTGGTTCGGGATAAGAGTCATGCAGAACTCATAATACCAGTATGTTACATACTAACTGGTCCCCGTTGACGCCACCTACTTGCTCAAATTATAGTCTTCATGTAGCGCTATAAAGTCCTGACATATTCTAATATTTGATTTATATGTATAATATAATTGAAGTTTATTCGACGACTACTTCAAGTAAATTGGCTTAAACATCGTCTTGTTGACGAAGTGTTTTTATAAAAGAAAATATGAAGTAACTTTCTACTACTCTTCATAGAAGAATAAATACACATCTAAGGTAAACCACGCGATAAATAATAAGTTGGTAATTATTTTAATGGTCTGGTAATATGATGACCATAATCAGATCGGCTTTGTGATTCAAAATTGCTTGAACTTTATTACTTGTCACAAAAATGAACTGAACTACATTCTTGTGCTACTGTAACAAACAATATCATAAAATGCCTTGAAATCATAATCCCGTTTATGTACCATAAAAAGTAGCAGTAATAAAAATCAGAGTTGAACTGTGAACCTTTCTCATGAACTTCTCCTTCCATAATGTAGTAGTTACGGAAGGAGTATAAGTATTTTAGGCAACGTTAATAATGAAGTTTAATTTAGTATTTAATACATAGCTGATTTCACTTGTCATTAATCATATTGAACAGACATTATTAATAATGCCGGGCTTAATTACTTCATCATGCCACATATGCCCAAACATATGAACATTTTGTTGACGATTGTATATTTGAGTAGGCAGTCTCTATGTGGAAAAGCTGATATTCAGTCAAATCCGGTTCGGTTAGACTAGTAAGTGAACCCCGGGATGCAACTGAAATAACGCTAGGAGGATAAATGTATGGTTTGAGTTTTACATAGTCATTTAGGATATGTTTCACTTACATTTGTTTCGAGTAGGTATCCGATATTTCAGTACACTACTACAAGCACAAGTTATCACGGAGGATCACACAGGATTGTTCCACATGGGGATCGAATCCACAACCCCCGACGTAGTGTCAATTACAGAGTTGGCTATTTAGACCACTACCCCATAATACATGTCAGCAATGGGTGAATACCACAAGCAACACAAATGTTATTATTAAGGCAACAACACAGTTATCGCACATATCCGTTTTAATCGTGCACAATAATAACTTAAAACCAATAACACAAAATGACTCAACGCGTACTCGCACACATCAAACAAGCACATCAAACAAATAAAAACACTATTATTATGAGTGTCACGCTCAAGAGTCCTGCAATTCCCCCAAGGCGTAATATCCATAATAACATACAGTGAGGTAGTACGAGCCACTTGTACACTAGTATTACCTTCACATTCGCTCCCACGAGAGTGAGTAAAGAGGATGATCTCGAGGTTTTGTCGGACACTGTTTCACACACGACACCTTGCGTACCACTACATCTCGTTTTAAGTGCTTGATTCTGTAATTGCTACTGTTACCTCCGACTCTAAGGAATAGAACATTTTCGCGCTACATTCAGAAATGAGATTAAACATGGCTAAAGCGTGTATAGTCTTTCAATAAAAAAAAATTGACGGCCGGCAAGTCAAACATTTGTGTGCATGAATATGGATGTTTGTCTTGGTCTGGGTGTTTCTATGTGTAATATGTATGTATTTACAAAAAAAAATGTATATATTATGTATGTTTATCCATTATCTAGTACCCATAGTACAAGCTCTGCTTAGTTTGGGACTAGATGGTGTTGTGTGAATGTAGTAGAATATTATTATTATTAGATACTAGCTGACCCGGCAAACGTTGTTTTGCAAATTTTTTTTTTTTTTTGAAAAATAGGTGTTGGCCGATTCTCATAGATACCGGATAAGCACAAAACATTTCAAGCCGTTTCGGGGGAGTATGGGAACGAAAACTGTGACACGAGAATTTTATATATTAGATAATCTTTCTTTGGAATTGATTTAAATTTTTATCCTTGTGTCTATATCACCGCAATGAAAGAACACTGGGAACTAGTTAACGTCATGTAAGTCCTATGCGTCTCGTTACAAATGCTTTATACTTGCATTGCAATTATTACAAACATCACACAGCCTTTCGTGGAACACTGCTGAAAATAAGCCTCTCTTAATTTGCGTCACAATATTGTGAGCCAATAGGATGATTTAGCCTACTACCTATACTAATTACTACGCTGCTGGTCAGACGGGTGAATGTAGGGTTAAATGTCAAGATTCAGTATCATTGCAAAGATAATATTTTCAATCCGTCACCACACGGAAGACATATGAGTAATTAAGTATTTAAATTAATTATTTTCAAATTAACATTTACAAAACTATAGGTAAATATTTCTGTTCCAGGTATTACAATCTGATAATCTGGAATATTGGATGACATCAAATTAGTTGCGACTATTGGCACGTAAGTCCAAATGTACTACTGTACGTAAGTATTAAAATAAATCAGCACACGTAATATTGATCTGTTTTAGCGAACAATGAAGAAAACTATATATATCAGAACTCTCCTAAATAAAAAAGTACACGAATTATGTATTTTCTTCCAAGAATTTATCCTGTCAAGCACGTTGCCGGCTGAATCATTCGGGATCTAATCCTCTGTCTAAGCTAGAAGATACGGGTGTGATATTAAGGTTTATAACTGTGTAGGGATCAATTTGAAATTTCGATTTTGTTATCGTCCGTTTTGTAGTCGATAGTAATAGTTTCTTTGATGTTATTGCAGATTCAATTTTTTGTTATTGCTCACCAGAATTATCAATGGTGGTAAAGTGATATGGACGACTAGAGCCACACATTTATAAAATGTGGGTGTAATATTTAAACCTCTGCCTACCCCTTCGGGGATACAGGCGTGAGACTATAAATAAAAAAAAATACATCAAAGCTGCTTTGATATTTTATAGATAAAATATAGGTCTCCATATATTTCATAAGAGCATCTTAACATGTTAGCAATATTGAATATTGCGTGTCGCAGAAGTTATTCAATTGTGCTTTGAGCATCGTCATGAGTTGTTGATAAAATATTTTATTCTATTACTGCTCTTTTTTATTGTAACAAGATGATAAACAAGTGTACGTCCCAATAGTTTCCTGATGATAATCAATTACCAGAATAAAAACAGGACAAATGAAGATTTTTTTATATACAGACGAATTGTAAGTAGATTCGTTCCACCCAGACACAGGACTTATAACACAACGATTTAGGTTGAAATCACATTCCTGATTTGACATTCAGCTTAGCAGGTAACTAATTCGATTGGATGCCTTTGAGATTAAGTCCACCTAGTGTACATATTTTATTTTGTGCAAAAAGTAAATAAATCACTACGCCAACAAGCCCGTTTCTTTCAACTTTATGCGACATAATAAAAAATACGCGCGACAGAAACCTTTAATTTTAGAAATAAATAATAATTTTCGCTCACAACAAAAAGCGGGAATACTTTAACTGAAATGAGAAACGCTAACAAGCGTAAGCATTGATGCGTCTCATTGCCAAGCAATAACGAGTGCAGCTCGCGATACTTACAACGTGTATATACGTGCTGAACAGGGTATTATTCATGAAGTCTCGTTTACTTCATTACTGTACATTCAGTCTGTGGTCCATGACAACGATAGGTATACATATAAAATCTGCGCTTCAGTCTGAGTTTATATTGTACTTTATTGTTATAAAGGCTTCATAGTTACAAAGAATTCCGATTTTAAATTTAAGTCCTCAGACTTGGATAAAACAAAAAGAGAAGCATATTATTCCAAAAAAAACGTTACAAACAAAAGCAATGCAGACGAATTGAGAACCTGCTCCCTTTTTTCAGTCGCTTAAAAAGGAACTCTTTTCTACTAGCTTCCTGCTTTCCTGAAAGGAAAATAATAGGGCAGGCTATAATGGCGCAAAAAAGCTGCAGCAGACATATGAAACCGATTCAAAAGAAACTCTACGGGTTACGGTGTTTTCTTTCCGTGCAGGGCAAACTTGCAATACCTAATTAGAAAACTTCGACTTATTCGCCCAAAGTATATAATTACGTTTTGCGTTAGTTAGTATTTTATTCGTTGTGACAATTTTCTTCCATCTGATTATTTATTGAACGAAAAGTAGTTTAATTATTAGATGAAGCATACATACATACATAGACTCACGCCTGTTTCCCCGAAGGGGTAGGCAGAGGCATATTAAACGCCCACTTTTCGCCAGTGTTTTGATCCCACGTAATAGGTGGCGAGCCTATTGCCGCTTATTGGGACATTTTGTTTGCCAGAGCCTCGTCCGTTGAGCGGCAGGTGCACCACTTGCAGGTGAGATTGGCTTGGGACCCTAAGTTCTTGGTGGGAACCCTATGCACCCACACTATTAGATGAAGCATGTGTTATATTATTATATGGAATTTAATAAAATTGTTAGTTTGGCAGTATATATATATATATATATATATATATATATATATATATATATACAACGTGTAAATGAAATAACGCACATCCTCAGACACCCCAATTAGAATAACTTGTTACAATCATAATGCATGCATTGAATTTTGTTTTTTATTTGCGTAAATATTGTTTTTTGAAGAAAGCATAAACTCGATTAAAAGTAAAAAGCGTGGTCACTATAAATTTGCGCACGCACACAAACGCACGAAACGGTTGCTATGGTAAACAGACGACAGCGATCTGATAGGAACGAAATACGATACGATATAAACAAAATGTTTCAAATTTAGTCTTTATACAACACTCTGATAGAGTGGGGTTTACAAGAATGATGTTTGAGTAATTTGTCAGCTACTGTTGATATTTCCAAAGATATGACCAGGTACCTATTTCTTTCCATCACACTTTTCGGCTTTGGAGTGGACAGTCGACTTTGTATAAAATTATTTATTGTTTGTTAATAACATGCACACGATCCATTGTTTCATAATATTGTAAATTACTATTTAGTTACCTAGCATTATTGATAGATAAAGTAAAAGAATATCAATGAGAGAATAAATCAAGATCGACGTGTTTAAAGTTGTAAATTAATAGTTACATTAATAGAATAATCAAATAACTTACAGGATAAAGTCACATTATTTTAGTCCACTTTCACTGTTCCCTCACGCATCACATCTTTGCACTGTTTCAAAAGCAGCTAATATGTATCAACTTAACTCCTAGGCACTTGTTGTCTCCTCACAATAAACTAGTGATTTAACATTTCCCCACAGTGAAAAAGTCCGGGGGCGACAAGTTAACATCATGATGATGCAGAACGTTCCACACCAGCACCGTCATGTTGATAATTACAATTTTATTCACACAATTTAAAATATTTTTCGCAACTCTCGCTGACAGATTCCCGATGGATGACTAGATACTTGTCATAACTTGTCAAAGCGCATCGCCAGCGCTTGTCATTGGCCAGCGCGGGCGACACATTACGTCTCGCTCTTGCCTGTTGATTATTACGTAAGCGAAAGATAGATGATAGATATTTTCGTGGTAAATTGTGTGTATTGTCTTTTGCCGCTATTGTGTTGTACTAATGTGTGCGTTCGTGTGACCGAACGTCGAACCATTAAACAAATGCATTTTAAAAGAAGTCGTTCTGCTTTAACTTAAGGTTTATTTTCGTATATTTCAACTTTTGAAATAAATGAGTGACCATAATTTACGTTATTTTTATTATTTTAGAACAAAAAATAAAAAAAATATTAAAAATGACAGTAATGGATTCAGTAGCCGATTCTGAACAAACTACTTTCAGGAAGTGCATTTATATTTGTTACATGTTGTACATATATATATTACCAGTTTAAATTTCGTACATGCGCTATTATGCCTTGGGTATTCTTCCCTAGTATAGTACATAGTATTAGCTGGTACTATATACTATGTACTATACTAGGGTATTCACCACTATAAGGTGGTTCCCAGTCTCCAGAAGCACTTCGTACACTTTTCGCACTTCAATTTGCATTATCAAATAAAATTCACCAACACGTTTCTTTTTCGGACACACTTTATATTAAAATAACGTATGTTCTAGATTATTCGGTTTTATTGGGATGTACCGAATTAATATTTATTAATAGAATGCTTTCTAAAATAATATGTAACTTGCGCATGTACGAAATTTAAACTGGTAATATATATATATATATATATATATATATATATATATATATATATATATATATATATTACCAGTTTAAATTTCGTACATGTTGTACATGTACATGTATGAGACCTTTAACAACACAAATTGTTAAAGGTCTCATAGGATGTCAAGTCTCGGTCTTTTTAAGTATTGCGGAAGAGCTTTCAGAGAACTCGTATTAAAAGGATAGGTTGAGTGGTATATTTGATTTTATTGTTTTGACACCAAAGCTCTTTCTTTAGCCGAGAGACATCCACAGCTGGACATATGGCTCCCCCAAGGCTCTCCACATAGACCGAAATTGAGCCACCCGCATCCATCTGCTGCCCGCTATCCCAACAAGATCGTCGACGCTCCTTACTGGTGGTTAAAATTACCGATTGGGATCGAAACTAGTTGAGCTTGCGGTAGGACTTAAACCTGCAAACTCGAGGAACCGTGTAGATGATGTATTAAATAGAACATTAAAGATTTACCTCATTATTAATTACTCAAATACCAGAACCTGAACCTGTTGAAGAACTTTGCAATCAGCACGGACATATGTCAAGCTGTACCTGTATGACACCTGTATGGAATGTCATACAGGTCATACTATGTTGGTACGCTAACGCTACGCGCCGCCTTAGTTCATAAGTACAGTGACACTAGCGTGAACACACAAGCTGCAGGCCGGAATACGGCTTGCCGCATGCGGCTGACCTTACTTCGATTTTTATATGAAAACCCAAAATGTCAACGCACTGATTTGCGAGCCGCTAGCGTTCATGCTCTTAGTCTTATTACTGCTTAAAATTCTAATTTAAAAAAGTGCATCATACGCAGTATCACATAAAACCATATTAAACAAAATTAAGTGGCTTTAACCACTATATTATTTACTTTATATTACAGGCTTATGTTAACATACTTAACACTTAATGTATGCATTATATTTATGAAAGCTATAAATTAATATGGACGTTCTTAAATCGGAACGGCTTTTAGAAATATTGAGGGTAATCCCTTCTTAAGTCCTTACAGCGTCAGACATGATAATGACAATCTGCTACGGTAGCAGAATTATTAATAATACTTTAAACCTTTTTAATATTAATCGATAACTTTTACTTGTAGGCCGTGTGATATAAATTTTCACTAATGTTTAGGGTCTATTTAGTTTAGTTGATATTTTTGTTATTCCTGTAGCACCATTAAGCAGGGTTCAAATAGCTATTGATGGGTAAGCTTATTTATAAATATATGTGATCGTCCACTATATTAGTCAACTGCATTCTAAATTGCAATCAATTTAAGACGTCAGTGTCTTAATGCCAAAAGTTTACTGAGATAGATGATGCGTTTTGCATATGGTATGGACCATATCAAACATTGTAATAGTTGCACTAAAATATACGTCGAATTACTATTACAAATAAGAACGCGGATGGATGACTGTATGAAAATTTCTTGTTCTTTAACACAAAAACTACTCAACATAATTAAACTTTGCACTAGTATAGCTTACACATCAGAGGAACACCTGCTGTCAAGTTAACTGACACCCACGCGAGCAAAGCTGCAGGTGTAGTCTAGTTCCTAAGTGAAGAGAATATTTCACTTGTATCCTTGACACCCATCTCTACACCATAAAGTCTCTCCATCGATCCACATATCAACCTCAACCTTGGATATAAAAACTATATAGTAAACGTGTTCATTCTAAAATAAAATATCCACCTAAACACCCAAATATTTACACAACAGAACGCATACGTATAAACAGATAATTCGTCGGTGATACGCTCAGTTGTATACAAATTACGCAACTTTACTGCAAACATATCGAATGGAAACGACCGTAAGGTTTGTTATAAAGCGCATTTAATAGAGCGTTTTCTTCAGATTTCCTGTAGTGCCAACATACTGAAGGGAGACGAATATTTTGAACTGTGTATACACAAGTTCCACACATAGGTATCATGTTACAATGCTGCCAAGACTCAGAGATTTTGTTTTTATAAAGTTGTGACATCTCAACATGAGCCAAGACAGATCTCAGACAAACCTATTTCCTCGAATCCTAACTCTAATATTATTCATACTACCCTTTTCATAGTTCCTATCATCAGTCAAACTTGGCCATTTTGCTTTTTATATAAACACAGCCAAGCCCACAACGACAATTTCTTAAACGCCACAAATCCTCCAAACCACTTTATAAAAAGACAATTAGTGCTTCTAAAACACTTCGGTCAGTAATTATTTACAAAGCCTGCTGCTTTCAGTTACGTGGTCGAAATTATCATTAGCTCAAGCCAAATTAGCCGCATATCGTAGGTAGTAGATCCTTGCTGACTTCTGTATGAATGGGCCGGCTCGACCGGGAAAGTACTACCCTCTCACAGAAAATCGACGTAACCCTTTCCAACCGATGGACGTAATCTTAATATTTGCATCTTTAACTTAGCTCGTACAGTTATTTAGGCTTCTTGAAGCTTAAAAAAAATAGTCAAAAAATCCTATATCCCCCTTTTCCCACCAAAGTACCCTCACGATCGTGACTATTAGGAATAAGTTGACATCCGCACGATCGTGACTTTTCAGGTAGTAGTACTGTAAATTAAATAAAAAGTCACGTTTAATCAGCATATATATGTTTTAATCATAATCGTTGTGTGTCATCTTAGAATCAATTAATCTGGGAACATTAACATTCTTTTAGGAGTTGATTTGCTTGTCTCATCGTTTCCCTGTAAATTTGATTGACACCAGTACAATTGGAAGCCATTAGAACCGCTTTGTTATCCATTTGACCAAGGATACTGAATTGTTTACAAACTGATGATGTTTTCAACGGTACATTTTGCTGTCCTTCTTAAATTTTAGTACTGCTCGTCCAGGGATTCGATTCATAATAATGGTTCATTTCCTCAATCAAAGGGACAGTTGTAAAAAAGTGATAATGGTAAATACAACAACCGGGCGGGATAGCTTTTATTAAATGCAAGACTACAGATGGACCTACACCAAACATAGTATTTCCAAACATTGTTTTGGCGCCTTTGTAAATTTTATAATCGATCATAAGGCCGTTGCTGGTAGTTGTGACGAAGTTCTTTAATCCTGGAGGTCGTGGTTTATTTCTAACGACTTGCCTCAATGCATATCGACCTGTGACGGGTATCATCTGCTAGTTAATACTATAATAGCCAGGAACCCTTTCTATTTTGTAACAGGCTGCTTGTAATCGGTCAATGATTGGTTGTAATTTGCACAGAGGATTGGGCGGTGTATTCTGTGGTGATGATTCTGCATTGACCACATGTAATTAATGTCTGACTTGTAGGAACCGGTCTCGGCTCATATTGTTACTGATAAGAGGCAATCTGGTAGATTCTCTCTAGTACATAGGTAAACGTGGATACGGGATTACTCCCATAATCAAAAGAATAGCAAATAATCTTCTAATTTCTATAGGGGTTGTTTTTAGTACCGTTCCATATTAACACAGGTGATAAATATTTTAACAACGAGCAGCAATTTCAAAGAACTCCTCGCCAAAATAGTTCTGAACGTATTCACTGTGTCCTTACTGGCTGCGAGGGAAGACTTGGATAGTCATGGCTTTTATCAGTACAAGTTGATTGTCTCCACATACCAGATCGATCAGTTATCAGTGATTACCTTGTTTGAAGATTCCGAAGGAATCCAACGTGGTGCAGATTTAGAAGGAGTTGCTTCAGAATCTCATACGGTACTTTCATGGTTTTCCTCCTCAAGCAGACTATTAAAATTACTGGATCAAATTGTTCACCCTCGTCTTCAAAATCTTCAATATCAAAGATATGCCTGTCTTGCAACAGATCCAAAACGTCTTGGTCTCTCAAAACTGCGCCTAAATAAAAGAAAAACACTGCTCAAACTTCACTGAAATACAAAAAAAACAGCGTTGAGAAATATGCGTTCTGGGGTTTTATAAATGCATTAAAACCCGGATCGTCACAATCGTGACGATGTGAGTTTAACTGTGAAAAGTGTGTGATCACACACGGTGATATTGCTATGTTATTACTATAAAAATTGCACATTCGATCTGATTGGTACATTTTCTTAATTTTAAAATCAAAAAGCTATTAAAATATTATGAAAAAAGGTGAAATAAATATAGTTACGTGAGCGTGATCCACTCCCAAAATGCACGGCCATCTTTAACGGTGGTTGTCCGACGACTGACGACTCGAAACGGGTCCTTTTACTTTTTTAAGTAAGCGCTTATGTCAACACGATGGTTCGAGGCCGGTCGCGTTCAAAAAAACAAACGGAATTTTGATGTAGATGTTTTTTTATCGATCGTCACGCTCGTATAGAGTCGGTTGGAAAGGGGTAAAGTAACAGTACCTATACTGTTGAGTTTCGTTCGATAAGTCAGAGTGCCGGAGTCCCCATCCCCTATTCCTTTATCCTTATCCCACTCCTCCTCCTTTATTCCTTTTCCCAACCCGAAGGGCGGCAACGCACTTGTGACTACTCTGGTATTGCTTGTGTTCGTGAGCGGCGGTAATCGCTTAGAATCAGGCTATCCATTATCTGCTCGTTTGTGAGCATTTCTTTTTTTCATTATAGAACTTTTGCACGACACAACATTCAGTGGCAGGTACACTACCGTGTACCCAGATCATGAGCACAAGTTTACAAAAATGTTGCGTACATTTTTATACTTGGAAGAACAAGGTCCAGTACATTTCACGTCACGTATTTTGGTTAACATGCTGTCTGATTTACGTGCGGTAAACAGCTGTTACATTTTTAACAATGAAACGTTCTTGTTTTGTTGAATAATAATGAGGCGAAACGGTTACGGAAGAAACTATACTATAAAACTATCGTCCAATCCAAATCCATGCATTGCACTGTTAATAGTGTAGATAGACTATTTTTATACGATTCTTGTAGCAAATATGCTTATATCTATTTTTTATCACTAGGTATGTTTAAAACATGCCATCAGCGGAAGTGTTTCATTAGTTTCGCTGATACGACGTGCGAAGTACCTTATAGGAATAGAGCCATTTTTATCCACCAGAGTTTTTTTATGGCACCGTGTTGCCATTGCCGTGTTACCAATCTACATTGAATCCTATTTATACTAACGATATTGACCAGAAGAATGGATTAATATGAAGAGTGCACTCACTGCCCAATCAACATAATTTATAAAAAATTAAGGAAGGTTTCAATATCTATACAGATAAAAATTCAATGTTGAGGTCAAGGCCAAAATTTAGCCTGAGCCTTTTAGCTTTCATTTTGACCGTTGTTATCTTACTACTGTTTGTTACTATTTCACGCAAAAACTTCTGAAAGGATTGTGATTAAACTTTGAAATGATGTAGCTTATACACGAGAATAGCAAATGGACCATCTGTGCCGATAACCGAACCCCATGTAGGCGGAACTGCGAGCAAAAGTTATTAATCTCCATTCAGCCAGATAAGTATACGGTCTATTTAAAATTACTAATATTTTGGCAACTGCAACTAAGCTGAATCACTGATATTTTGTATACAAATGAGCACGAATTTGAATTTAATATCAGGGCTTACGAGGGTAAAATATAACTATTGGTAAATTGTTACGTTTCAGTAAACATGTCTGCGCATAATATAATATTGTTTTAACAATACACAATTACGTCTAACAGACTCAGCAACGCATCAACTAAATAAACTGAACTAAATATGAGCGAAAGACATTCAGAACAAATCACGTACCAGCGCAGTTTATTGCATCCATAAGCGGGTAGAGAACGGAGAAAGTATGAGTATTTTATTTAAAAAAAAATCTAACATTTGCAGTTTAATCAGATTATGTAGAGCGGGTGTTAGGTTGTTATGATAGCATCAAGGCATCTGTTTACCGTGAACGTGGTCGGCGACGGAAGCGTGACGCCTTCGTCTGACGCGGCAACAGGTCGCCTCTCTCTTTCTTTATCACCTGCATTTACACTCATAGCATATTTTGTTTTCATATTCACCGTTTATGGACGCGGCATTTGACGGCAGATTTTTTATGTGAGCTGTTTTAGTAGTCGTTAACTACGTAGAAAAAGATCGTTCGGCCGACGATTCGAATGTCTTACGAACTGGTTATACTTTACTTTTTCTATTTAATAATGTAAAATGTAGTACTGTTTCATTTCATTAATGCGAAAGAAAAAATTTACTCTTTGTTTACAACCTGTATATTTACATAATAATATACGTGAAATTTGTTATTTATCGGTTGTTATACGGTGAAGTACGTACCACGTACCGTCGACGCAGCAGAGGTCGGCCCCCCGCAAGGTGGACCGACGATCACGTCAAAATCGCGGGAGGCGATTGGATGCGGGCGGCTCAAGACCGGTCTGTGTGGAGAACCTTGGGGGATGCCTATGTCCAGCAGTAGACGTCGTTTGGCTGATATGATGATACGGTGAAGGCAAACATCGTGTGATAACCTGCAAGTCTGAAAAATCGCCGAAAGCATGTGATGAGATGTCTGCCAATCCGCACTTGGCCAACGTGAAGGACCTAATCATTCTAATATTGCGAAATGCTCTGAAAATGTAATTGCAATATTTTATTTGTATAAAGTTTTAAACCTTCTCATCAATATACTTAATTCTTTCAATACATGATTAAAATTGACTTGTCTATCTCATTAAGAACGTTGAAGCGAGACAAAAGATCCAATTAATATAAACGAGTCATTATGTCTCCATTTAATATTAACTTTGAAGTCGCTTATAAATTATGTAAACACCTTTAAATTATATTGAGTATGTATGTATAAATCATTTGCTTATATCTAATAGATGTTTATCTTCACTAGATATACCGTACTTGTCATTTATGTAATTGTAAAAGATGCCCTGTAAAAGAAGTTATGTAGTTTTATATTTCGTCCATATAGAAAGATTTTATGCACAATTTTGAGTTTGATAGCCATAGGTATAATATAAAACAGCTTAAATGATTATACTTGATAAGTAAAAATTTCATCCCTTATGATAAGTTCTATGATGATTGATGACTAGGCATTCTACTAAAGCTATTAAGTAGCTATCGACAAAATTGTATAATGCCTATTGTAATGAAAATAAAACAATTTACTTTGATAAACAAAATAATTTGTACTATTTTCCCAGTTTCTGAGTATCGATATTTTTATTCACATGCTCAAATACCATCGTCTCTACGTCTCTACCTAACCTTTATGAAATTGCAACGTTTATTTCATAAGTAAGGTTTTATTTTATCTTCTTATTTATATATTTTTTAATCTTAAATATATATTCGTTTGCCCATAGAAGCTTAATACCATTTTTATTAATTTCTGGGTACGCTTGACAAAAATAAATATCGCCTAAAGTATAATGTAATTTCAAAGCATTCTGTTCGTAAGCGTTCATTAATGTCATATTACCGAGTAAAGCCTCTTACAGCTTTGAAGTTTGAACAACAGAAGATACATAATCGTGATGCCCAAATAACAAATAATCTTGATATATATCGGTAGTGAGGAGTGTGTTTACATGTTTTAACTGTTTGGTGCTCCAGTAGAAATTCATGCTTCTGCCTGTGATTGACCTAAAGCTTGACTCCTATTGCAGGATACCTTGATTATTAAAACAGATATTTCACTGCTTTTCTCGAATGTTCTTATCAATTTGCGATTTGTATAAATAAGTCTACTTCGATGTACCTTATAAGAAAATATCAAATGCAAACTTGTTAAAAATATGCTTAACGACAATAACTTGTTTATTTGGTAATGCGTTGCAACACACATATTTTAGGACATAGAAGAGCAATCCATACGTCGCTAAATCATAATACCAATAAAGAACAAAAAGACGTGGTGAATCCAATTCGATGTCGCCATTCTGACCTTTATAAAGTTCGTGTGTGCCATATAAGGTATTAGTAACTGTGTCTCTCGATCGTTCGACTGAAAGTATTACGAGGACGCTGGCACGCGCCGACGTCACGTCCCCACAGACTTTGTGCATGTGGGCAAATCTGTTGCCGCAATATATACGTACCTACTGACACAGCCACGGCAAAGTTCGCACAGAATCACGATTAACTACTACCGATACATTTCTATCTATCTACACGGTTTTCTGTAATAAATTACAGTGTGGCCACTGTACCTACGCACAATTACAATAAGCACTGAGTAAAGCCATGTAAACTGTTTTATGATAATTGTTCCAAACAGTTCAAAACTTCGCGAATGAACACGAATTGTCAAATATCTTAATGTGAAAACGCTCTCGCATGTATGTTATAAATTTCCTTCAATACTCTGTTGTTTAAAACATTTTATTCATAACTAAAGCTATAAGGCGAAAGTTTAAATAAAGCGTGAATACCGAGACGGCATCTCACCAGTCACTTAAAATGAACTTTGTTGCGTTACCCGCAAATCTGTATTTCAGACGCTCATATAAACAAAGCAACTCAAAACATTAATCTCGTTTTAATTTTAATTAAGAGTCAACGTCGTCGTTGATTAGAATGAAACAGAGACGGAGAGATGGAGGTGTTGTTTCTTCGTCTAGTATATTTTTGTACAGAGCGAACGAAAAGACAACTTGAGATTTCCCCCGGGATGGCCTCACCTCCGATGCTCACTGCAAATATTTGATCGCCCTCGCTGATCCTGACGCATCGCCTTCAAATATGTGATACATTACAAAAAACTGAAAATAGCTTTACATATCTACAAACGTCTTTTTATCGAGCTGTTCATCCTTTTAAAGATAAACAGGATAACACATTATTATTGTAGGATTGAGTGAATACGAAACATCGAATCACTTGTTACAATGACCTATTTTCGCGTCGCTACGTTCGATAATATCCACCTTTAGCAAGTAATGACTGTTTATTGAATTTGTTTATGATACAATTACACATAGTTGAGTGGAAAATTGAACACATGTAAATCCATTTAGAGGACAGAAACAACATGTTTCCTAGAATTATGTCTAAGAATTATTTGATGTACTCCCAGCAAAATAAATACCTAAACATTTTTCTCTTTAAATATCACAAAGCTTTGTACGTAGATATATACGGTACGGATATGTATTGCTAAAATAAACAATTTATTTTACTAAGAATTTCGTTTGGTTTGTCACGAATGATTAGTTACCTACGTAAAAGGAGGTTCTTAATAAAGTTTTCTTTGGAGTTATAATAATTACAATTTTGTTTTTTCATTTCTACTGACTATGAGTATAATGATGTTATATTTTTGTCGCCATTAATTTTTAATAGCAATCCGAAGCAACTATTGTTTACCTATTAATGTGCATCGTATACTTTGCAATTACAATCAAATGTGAAAAAAACTTCATAACTAATTAAAATATATTAATATACAACTACTGATTTTTGAAATCATATTACATGTTTCAAGCGTTTCTTTATTTTGTATTCGTTGTATTCGGTGACATGACTGAAACTCAAGTATTTTCAAATATATTTTTATATTCGAGAGATTTTCTCATAAATATACACAACCCTAATAAACGCGTTGTGCCTTACCTACACATCCTGTATCTACTTGTCTTGTATTACACGCATGAAAACTGCTATTATCTACAGCACGTTATCAAAACTTGATCGTGGATAACAGCGCGCCTTCCGTGCGCCCGGCTAATAACTTCTGTATCGACGGGACTTGCAACAGGTAGAGCGGTTACGCACTACGTTTCGATCTGAATCCGATCCGAACCCGTGAAAATCAGGTCCGGCGTAGGCGTAGAACTATTTCTTTAGTAATTTACGCACTAGATCCGATTTCCGTCATCCGATTTCTGTCCGTTATTCTAGAATCTCCATCCCGGAGATAATTTTTGGCGGACCGTCGACGGACCGACGTAGCCATAGTATTATTTGTATGGACGCTCGCGCACTACGTCCGACTTGAATCCGAAATGCGTACGAACAGAGAGGCAGCGGGGCGGGCGATGTATGCGGCGGGGTGGGTGACGCGGCAGGCATCCATCTAGTGTGGCAGCGAGCGCACGTGCGCGTTGGTTTTTGCATTATATTTCCCTACGATGTTTTTACTTTAATTGAAAATGTTGAAAATAAACCCTATTTATGGGACAAATCTATAGACTATTACAAAAACACAACATTGACAAGGGATGCATGGATTGAAATATGCATCAAAAGTAGACACACTCATTCGGTAGTGATTGTGAAATTTCCTGTCGTAGATATTGACGTAAGGCTGCGTGGTCATTGTAAAAAGCTCAATTTAATCTTCGATCCAGCAAGAGAGTGTGCACCCAAAATTCTTTGCTTCTTTCATGTCTTTGTACGTATAGTAGTATTGCCAGAAGTTGACGTCGATTGAAAGGACTCATGATCAACGACGTGAACACTTTGCTGTGGCACCGAGTAAAATGACTTATGCCAAAAGGTGGCTTGGATTAGTATCAGAGATCGGACTAGTGCGTCAGCGATATCCGAATTCAGTCCGAGTTTTCTAGATCCATATTTTCACTGGTTCGGATCGGATTCGGATCGCATGTAGTGCGTAACCGCTCGTAGTGTTGTTCCATGTCTTATCGTATCTATAACTATAGCTTACCCGTTGTCGTAATGGAACTATGTAGTTCTGTTGTTATAGTGACTAAACATTTTTTTTTCTATAGCTGTGTTTTGTTAATAAAGAATTTGAGAATAGGCAACATGATTTTTTCAGTAGCCACATGTCGACTTCTGTTTCAGCTGTGTAGCTAAGTTCAGCAGCTGTTATTGAAGACAATGAGTTTTGACAATCGTGAAGTCACGTTCGGAGGTAGTCAAACAATAATAAGTTTAATGAAGGAGGTATACAATAAAAGGCAAAGTGATTTATAAGAGGTATCAAACCAACTTTCGTAGTGATAGTGAATTTTGCAGAGTTTGTGACGCGGCTCTTTTAACACACATCTCGAAGCATCTCTTAAAACTATGCAGTAAAGTGAAACTTTGGCAGATCTTATATGTTTCATTGTTTCCATCTATTTCTTATTTAATCAAAGATGACAAGAAATCAATAAAATAAATTTGATTAAATCATCCATAATCATCGATATATATGTACTATCGTTAGAATATATGTCAATGTGCATAATACTACTGTACTGTACTTTGTGAAATATTTTTAATGGCTTTAAGAGCTGGTTTTGCGCTAATAGTTGCATACAGTCGTAAATACAAAACGGCAGAGCAAATTATGATCGGAATATTCTAGTAATTTCTAGAGCAATTATAATAAAATATTTTCGATGTACGGTAAAGGTCGCGCCCTCAATTAAATGAGTCCTAAAAATAAAATAAGTACCTACAATGTAGGCGTATAATCTCTTATAATAAATCTATACTCGATGTTTGAAATAGCAATTATGATTTTATTAATAACTAACATCATTGTTACAAGCCAATGGCCAGTGTTTACCCATAGATTAGAATATTATTTTATTTGGTATGAAGTTCCAATCCGAACTCAATCAAACTACTCTAATTATATAAAATCATATGTGTCTCATTATTTTACTACGGTCAAAAGGCTCTTCAATCGAATTCATCTCTATGAATGAAAATAACGGTCGAAATAGACGGGAATAAAAACGGTCTACTAGAACGGTCATGTTTTTGTTCTAAGGAACTCACTCTAGGTTTACAAAATACAACTGCGAACTAACTGGGTAAACATTCGTGTTTGATAACAATGCGTCAAACATTATTAATTAATTTCATGTTATTGTAAATGATACATGTTCTGATTTGACAGAACGCCGATATACAATTCATTGATATAATGCATCAACATGGAGGATACATAAGCGCAGAGACTAGACAGTGTTATGCCATCTCAATAGTGTCCATATAGCTAGACAAGGAGAGGAATATAATTGTTTCTAACTTAACCTCCTGCATGTAGATTGGGAATGTGTTATATTCTGGGTTTAGAGCTCATGTATCAAATATGTAATATATTCTTCTTCTTAGCGTATCGCTGGCAAACACTTATATTTTTGAAGCATGTATTAATTTGATACAATGATTCTGTATTATTTGTGCAATTATTGCATTCGTTATTTTCCTCAATACATAGTTAATTCAAGACGTAAATGCTCTCAACCTAGCAACAAACCTGTAAAAACATAATCCTTCACCAACGCAAAGCACTAATACTCACTATTTACCTACTAACTGTAGAAAGCTCGCTAGAACTTATCGCAATTGAGCAACCGTACTGAAAATAAAATATTTTAAAGTAAAATAAAGTATCTTTTTACACCAGCCTCGTAGTGTTTCATTTTCTCATCTGCAAAGGTAAGTTTCTAGCATAGCTACATTTCACAGTGTAAGCTATTTTTACGATTTACTGCTCTACGTATACGATCATTCACGGCAAGATAGAAATATGTTCTCATAACGTTGCATTTTCTGGCTTCGGAGGCTTTTGTTACCTACATATATAACTTAATAAATAATAGTGTTTATACCTTATGCATTGCGGAGCTTAACAAAACTAGGACATGTCCCAAAGAATCTGTTTATCAAATACATAATGTATGCCTAGTTTCGAAATGATAAGAAATGTTTTGAGGGTAGTAATATTCACCAGTTCAAGTTGACCAAATTGAACTGGTGAAAATTACGAACCTAAAAGTTAAAATAATACAAACATGGCAGAAACAATCGAACTTAACTTGGTACAATTCTTACACACCTCACGCGCTTCCTGTACATTCATTACTCTTTTCATACATGCTCGCCGGTTTCGGGTGCTTCGGACCTTTTCGTTTTTCAAGACGCCTCCAATTCGGTCCACAAGAATCCTACGAGTTGTACGCCGACTGACTTACCCACACACATTTGTCTTATAATATATATTTGATTCGTCATTCTTTCTTCACTCATAAACATAATACAAACTTGTAATAATACAAAAGCACAGTATTACTTCTCTAAATTCAAATAATTTCAAAATCATCTGACAATAACCTGGACCAGCAAAAACTGATAGTGAAGAGTAGTTAATGGCAAGGATTTGAACGGTAAACTTAAAAGCTAGTTTCTGGGCTAGTGCTAGAGTGCGTGGAACGAATGTGAGAAGATGAAACGATGACTGGTTGCCCAAGATAGTGCTGAAAATAAATAACCAGAGACCCAAACAACTTGGTACAAAACAGTCCAAAATGGCACAATTTAATCTCGAAAACCAAGATAAACTTCGTGTCATTAAACTAACTTCACTCGCTCAGTGAATTCATAGAAGTAAAAGTTTTTATTTACAAATATATTCGCCATATTAACATTATCCTATGAATATATTTACTGTGAAGAAGGCTGCTTATAATATGAAAGCGTGGGTCAAAGATGTATCGGGTTTAGTATTTCCTTTATATTGTAAATATAGCTTCTTGTGCACAGATTATTATATTGCTAAGCCTTGAATAAAGCTTGGGAAACAAAGCTTCGCATCTGCTGTAGAATATATCTTGCAAATCTAGCAATACATTTTCAGATGAGACCAAATAACATAAAGTGGCGGACTTGACGATTTTTATTCCCGTCTTTAAGCTTCTAGCAATTTCTTACAATGTGTTTATTAGTATCTTTGCCATTTGCACGTCAGCAGAAGGTGAATCCGAGGACAGTAAAAATCGTAATCTGGATCTGCTATTTGCATTAATTTAATAAATATAAGATATTTTAACGATTAAAATGTAATATTGGCGGACACTGTTTACTGTAAACGATGAATATTTCTTTCAAGTTGGACACATGCCGAAACTTGAACTCCTCGGACGTTCTTGATCACCTGATCATGATAATAGTCTACGTCATCATCCTCATCATCCTAGCGTTATCCCAGTTTTAACCCGGGGTCCGCTTACTAGTCTTACGAAATTTGGGTGAATATTGGCTTTTCCACAGAGTTACTGCCTGTCTGGCCCCGATTTTGCAAAATTATTATAAAAATAAAAATACTGTCGCATGCATTTATACTTATTAATTTAATTATATATACAAATACACTTTTACGATTTCACGATTAAACAACAGGAGGAGTGGCTTATGCGGTCGCCTCGCCACTTAGAATTGCGTCGAAGGTTGTGAATTCGATCCTCACACGAGACAACAATGTGTGATCCAGAAATGGTTGTATTGAGTCTGAGTGGTCTGGGGCCTGTTGGTCGAATGTTTGCAAAGTTCTCCTTAGTACAGAAGTTAGAAAAGATTAAAAAGTAAAAGCTTTTTAACCAAGAAAGGGCAAGCCTATATTTTAATTATTCTCGTAGTATGTAATAGTGTTTAAACAAAAGCAAAGCCCTAAGTTTCCTAAGTTGGATATATCCTAGTGGTACCCATTAGTCTTACGAGTATAATACAGAATATAATATTTTATTTAAGTACAAACATATTTCAAAAATAATAAGGCAGATCAATTCAATGGAGCACTCGCCGACACATTTTAAGGTCTATTTATAACATCTCATTACACAGGTGATTTATTTTTACACAACACTGATGTGATTTTTTTTGTGCAAAAAAGCAAAATAAACTGAGCAATCCGATAATTGTAAAGAATTTTCCATTACCGAAAATAGACTACGAAACGATCTGCTTTGCTAACAACAAAAACAGTCGCAAAGGTCATAAAATCAAAAATCTCCAAAATATTAATCACTGGGTTAGTTGAAATAAATAAATAGAGCGGATAAAATAAATTCAAAATATTTTTGAATGGTCGGTACGACAGACTTAACCAAATACTCAGTGGTTAATTATGAACACGCAAGTGTACGTAGTGTGTGCCGGCAAAATGACGGTGAAGCCTAATTAACCCCAAGCCTTTGGATGTGGCTGTGCGTTGATAGCTCACGAACAAAGCTCTGACATACATATTTCCTAGTACACGTAGGCCGACCTCACATTGAGCGTGCGCGTTCTTGGAGCGGGCGCCCGGCATGCGCTCATCGTTCACTCCGTTGTACAAAGTGAACGCAGGGCGCACGCCGAATGTTCACCGGGCGCACGCTGAGTGCACACTCGAAAAACGCCCATGTCCAATGTGAGGGAAGCCGTAAAGTAAAGTTTTTTTTTTATTTTTTTATTTAGTGTAAACTTTTTTAAAGTGCTTACGAAAAGTCAAATTAAAATTGTTCAGTTTATACATCATTTATAATTTGTGTTGAATTAGAGCAGCTCAATCCCAAACATTTTTATCGCCTATATAATCAGTAATTTTATAATATGCTTTTAAACACAGTGTAGTTTTAACAATAATTTTGAATTTATTTATAGATAAATTTCTTATATTAAGAAGGAGCTTATTATAAAAGCGTATACACTGCCCCATAAAACAGCTAGGTACTTATTTTGTGGAGGCGGGTGCTATGAACTATAAGATTATTCTTATGTCTAGTATTTACAGTGTTTAGATCACTTTTTTTACTAAATGTGTCAATGTTCTTGTGGACATATAATAGATTCTTGTATATATATTGCGAAGCAACAGTTAGAATGCCTATCTCACTGAACTTTTCTCTTAGAGAAACTCGAGGACCGAGGTTGTAAATACCCCTTATTGCTCTTTTCTGCAGAACGAATATTGTGTCAAGGTCTGCAGCATTCCCCCAGAGAAGAATCCCATATGACATAATACTATGAAAGTAGCTGAAATAGACCATTCTAGCTGTTTCTATATCTGTGAGGCGTCTAATTGTCTTAACCGCATAAGCTGCAGAACTAAGTTTGCCCGAAAGTCTTTCTATATGCGGACCCCATTGAAGTTTGGAATCAAGCATAATACCTAGAAATAAGGTTGTCTCGACGGGCTCAATTCTGGTTTCCTTCAGTTGTACATTGGTTTCCATCTGTTTAACATTGGGCATGGAGAATTTTAAGAGTTTAGTTTTCTTATCATTGAGTAATAAATTATTTCATCATCAACAGCCTTAAACAGTCCACTGCTGGACTAGGCCTCTCCTTTGAAAGGAGGAATTGGCCTACTATACCACGCTGGCCAAACGGTTTGGTATAGGGTTTGTTTCAAGTTTTCCTTCTCTTACAGTGCTGTTCTCTGCATAATATGATCCCTCTGTCGGCTCTTACGACACTCATGGGATGATATGGAGTGGTGACATTCCGTATTCTTAATCCGTCACCACACGGACGATAAATAAATTATTTACATTAAACCAATTAACAACTTTAGAGAGTGCGTTGTTTACTTCGTCAAAATTACTCTGTTGTCTTTTAATATTAAAAATTAAAGAGGTGTCATCTGCGAACAACACAATCTCATGATTGTTCTTTACGTAATAGGGTTAATCGTTGATATAGATCAAAAATAGAAATGGTCCGAGTATTGAACCCTGCGGGACGCCCATTTTTAAGGCAGAACCTGGCGATGTCTTATCATTAATCTGAACCTTCTGGATTCTGTTGCCCAAATAAGAAACCAGGAGATTAAGAACTTTGTTCCTAATGCCATAATGATGTCATTTCCTGACCAGAGTATCATGATGTACACAATCAAAGGCTTTGGACAAGTCGCAAAAAATTCATAAAGCATCTTGCGACTTCTCCCAAGCTGTAAATATACTTTTGAGTAACTCTACTCCTGCGTCAGTAGTTGAACGACCCCTCGTAAATCCGAACTGTTTCTTGTGAAGAAGATTATGTCTGTTAAAATAACTAAGCAATTGACTAAGTATTAATTTTTCAAAAATTTTACTAAGCGTTGGCAATACAGAAATAGGTCGAAAATTAGAAGGGTCTGATGTGTCGCCAGATTTAAATAAAGGTATAACTTTACTATATTTCATTAAATCAGGAAATATTCCAGAAGCGACGCAACCATTGAACACTGTTGCAAGATGTGGAGCTATTATGGTAATAATAGATGAAACAGTCTTCACTGACAATCCCCACAAATCCATTGTCTTTTTCATATTTATGGTTTTAAATTGATAAATAACATCTTTAGTAGTCACAACGGTAAATTCAAAGGCTGCACCACATTCTGGCACGCAGTCCCTAAGAAGCATTTCAGCAGACATGGAAGATGAGTCGAGCGACCCTGTAGTTATTATAGGTATATTAGAAAAAAACTTCTCAAATTCTGTCGCTACTTCCAGGTCCTCTGCAACACTCACATTATTGATATTTAATAAGAAGTCACGGCTGCGTGCTTTGGCTCTGCCAGTTTCATTGTTGATGACATTCCAGGTAGCCTTTATAGTGTTTTCTGATAATTTTATTTTATTTCTCAAATAAATAGATTTTGCTGTACTACAAGCTTGTCTAAATATTTTGGAATATTTTTTTACATAATTAATAAAGTTCTGACTATTATTATAAGTTTTTTCATCATACAGTTCATATAACCTAATCCGGCTTTTATGAATACCTTCAGTTGCCCAATCACTAAACATCAGACGGTCAGTTACATTTAATTTTTTGGATGTAAATACAGTCTGAAATTCGTCATTAATCAAGTCAAACAAAGAGCTATATAACTGATCCGGATGGTCATGATGAGGCAACCAACGCATTTTTCGAGATAAATTGTCTTTAAAAGTTTTAAGTCGATTTTCATTTTTTGGTATATATTTAATTATTTTTCTCTGGACTTTCGGGCATTTTCTTGGACAACAGATTAACTGCCCACTGTGATCTGACTGAAGCATATTAATCAAAGATTTGTGTAATGGTTTTATATTAGTAAATATATTATCAATACAAGTACCACTTGTGGCAGTCACTCTAGTTGGTTCATAAAAATTATGACATAAATTGTATGACGTAAATAAATTTAAAAATTTGATAGTCGATGAGCATTTTTCTAATATGTTGACATTAAAATCTCCACAAATAGCAACAGTTTTACGGCAATCACAAACTTTGCTAAGGGCATCCTCCATAATAACTAAAAAACTTTCAAATGGTGCACATGGAGGTTTGTATACTTTCATAACAATGAACTGCTCAAACTCAACACATGTGATTTCTACTACTCGCTCAACAGAGAGGCTCACAATGTCAGTCCTTTCTTTAAATTTTAGAAATTTGCTAACTATGATTAACGAGCCACCATGGATAAAGTTTTCTCTACTGAACGAGCTTGCAACCTGGTGGTTATTGAAATTGAATATGAACTGGTGGCTTCTTAGCTAATGTTCTGTAATGCATAAAATATCAATATTGTTTTACAGTTCATAAACAATTCCAATTCTAACTCCTTACCCATCAACCCTTGTATATTTTGATGCACCAGGCTGATACAATTTTTTAAATTATTTTTTGTAGTTAAGGTTGATGGAGTTGTATTTTTGTCACTTAAACTAGGTACAGAATTCAAAGTCTTATTAAATATATTGCCAGAGATTGACTCTATTGTCTCAGAATTCAATTTAAAGAATTTGGAACGGATTCCAAGCTTATATTGCATGTCAAATTTGACTGCTCAATGAAAGCAGTGTGGTTAGCCAAAACCTTGGCTGTGTTATTAATACAATAAGCTAGCGAGGATGCTATTTGTCTTTTATAAAATTGTGATATATAATAATTATCATATGTCAAATAAAAATTTCTAATTAGAGCATTCGAGTCAATAATGTCAATTAAATTATTATAACATGTCATGGTATGTAATTTGGAATTAATCTTAAATCTATAATCATTTTCAGCTTGTGGCAACAGCTTACTGTAAGGAAAAGCAAGTAACAGAATGTTTTTTACTTTTAAATTCAGTAATTGGTCAAAATATCTCTTTATTAAATTAATATTTGCATTTCCTCTTCTCCCAATAAATATAATTATTGTTGATTTAGAACAGTATGATTTAGATAAAATTGATTGCATTATCTGAGAAAAGCTTGCTCCAGGCATACATAAGTTAGTAATAGTCATACCTGTCCTTTGTCTCAACAATTGGCTCATGTTTTTACCTATCTCATCGCTAAACATTAATAGCTTGTCGGTGTTTGTAATGGGGGGTGAGAAAGAAGTGCCAGAATTACAATAACAATTAATGGAATTAATGGTGCTGTCATCCACAGCAGCAGAGAGTGACAGCAAATCAGAGCAATAATTCAAAGTAGTTGACTGCGAATGACTCTGTGGCGCCTGGCTAAGTTCATTACCATGACTATTATTAGTCAAAGATTGAAGCCTCTCTTCATTGTACTTACACAAGTCCACTAACTCATCCATTGCCAAGATATGCTCGTTAATTTGTTTTTGTGATAGATAAAATTTTTTTTTTCATCTTAGCTAAAGAATCTTGTAAACTATCAATCTCCGTCTGCAGACAATGTATATCAGCATCATATTTCACTAGATTTGAATCTAATTTAGTTAGACATACTGACATTTGTTCTTTTACATTAACATATTTTTTGCAATAATCTAGATTTATGTTTGATTTCCTGTACATTCTTAATAATTTTTCCTTTTACCTAATAAATTTATTTATTTTAATATACTTCTTCAATTTATTACATTCAAATACAATCAGCATACAAATACTATCAGCACCGCATCGCACTTTTCTATGCTTCTATCTTTTTCTGTCACTTAGGACCGTCATTTACTAGAGCGAGAAAGAGAGAGGGGACGTTTCAGCACGCCGCGGAATCGAAAAGGCGATCGGCAACACGGAAAAAATGCGATAGCATGCTGAGAGGCGATGGAACGCTGACGCGTGCGTCAGCACGCTTACGCACGCTATAGCGTGCTATAGCATCCTTTCGCCGCCGATCGCGTGCGAACGCGCGCTGACACACGCTGGCGCGCGCGGCGGTGTGCTGCCGCGTGCTGGTGCCGATTCATAAAGATTTTTCGAATTCTTTTCTTTTTACTCTTGTTATTTTGCATTTCTTGCAAAATGAACGCTATTACTACTGCTCTCTCTTCAGCTCTGTTATCCATTTCGAACTTGAAACTATACTGTGACCAAAACAAATGTCAAAAGAACGCGGCGGAATGCTTCAGTACGCTATAGCACGCTGACGCGTGCGTTCGCATTCCGCAGCACACAAATACGATCGCACACTATAGAGTGCTGCAGCACGCGTCAGCACGCTATAGCGTGCTGAAGCACAGGCGGAACAAATGCGATTCCGTGCTGACAGATGTAGCCCTTATTCTCCTGTATTTAATATTGAAAAGGAATCGAAAAAACAGCTTTTGAAATATAAATAACACGTTCTGTTCAAACCTTTCACTTCGTACGACCTTGGGTGGTTTAATTTATTTATTGAACAAATGCAACGGCTTTGTTTAAATAACACTTTTATTTACAGAAACGATGTCCATTGTTTGCATAACTTTACAAGTGGTTTTTAGCGAGGGTTGACACGGTCTATCTTTTTAATCTAAGTGTCAAAACACGCGAGTAAACCCAAATAATGCGACAGAGAAGTTACAGAAAGGGTCGCGGCAGGTCAAATCGTAAGTTTCATTTGAAGGGATATCTATGGGGACCAATAACCTTCATGTGCATCCCATGGATGCTCGAGACTTGAAAATAAATGTTGTGAATAGCATACCGGCGACTAATATTGGTAAGACTTTCTTTTCAAAGATGAAATAAGATAGATAAGATTCACTCTAATTAAATAAGAGGATAAGATATAGGTACTCAAAAATGAAATAGAAACAAAAGTATAAAGAATAATAAGAATTTTATTCACACTGTTTGTAAAATGAATAGATATTTGATTCTGTTTTATTGAGCACCAAGTATATATTAGAGTTTCATTGTTCTCACGACAGCGTTTGAAATACGATTTGGTCGATTTGACAGAATCTAATTCGTGCACAGCTGGCAAGATTACTACAGATGAAACTTGAATGAAGAAGACAATACGAATCTTAAACAGAACTTGATGAAAAATATACTCTGCTTTTATTCAGTATAGCAATCAGACAGTTTTATATGAAATCTTTCTTTTCCAAGATGAAATAAAAAATATAAGATTCACTCAAATTAAATAAGAGGATAAGATATACTCAAAAATGAAATAGAAACAAAAGTATAAAGAATAATAAGAATTTTATTCACACTGTTTATAAAATGAATAGATATTTGATTCTGTTTTATTGAGCACCAAGTATATTAGAGTTTCATTGTTCTCACGACATCGTTTGAAATACGATTTGGTCGATTTGACAGAATCTAATTCGTGCACAGCTGGCAAGATTACTACAGATGAAACTTGAATGAAGAAGACAATACGAATCTTAAACAGAACTTGATGAAAAATATACTCTGCTTTTAATCAGACAGTTTTATATGAATTTCGATTATATCCAACTCTTCGAAATATGTTTTCCAAAAAATAAATTTCAGTTCAGTCTTTTGGGAAATTCGCCTTGGACTTTCTACGGTTCTGCTCATATTTTATATCATTTGAGGAAGATAGTTTTTAATTTATTAAAACAGGGTATTTTTATAATATTTGCATACTACGGTCTGCATTTGGAATTGAGTCATCATTTTAAAAATTTGAATAAAAATCTGTAATTTGAGCGTTTAATTACTTTTTACGTTTCCTACGGGATATATACCACGTACGTTTGTTTTGAGTAACCGATATTTCGGCACTGTTGCAAGCGCCATGTTCACGGATGTACTGAAGTATTGCGGGTGGATAAAAGTTATAAACAAGTGAACCGGTCTACCCGCTTTCTTACTCGTTTATTGCCCGCACAACCACTACCACCGTTTGCACTCTCGCACTGTAGTCGATCGCGACACACTGTACTCACTACGTCGGCTCGTGATTTAAGTTTTTATGGTTTACGGGTTTTGCATAGACGTACCACTGGATGCCAGGTATTCGACAGTTGAAACCCATCTCCTCTATTAAAGTTTTTGTACTTTTTAATTTCAATAGCTTCTTTACCCATTCTAAGTATATAGTGGCGTTCTGTCGAGAGCACCTGAGGGTTATGTAACTCAATCCAATGGTTCGTACCCGAGTCTAGGAGATGTTGAGCTATTGCCGACTTTTGTGTTTCATTGTTTTTGACTGCCCTGATGTGTTCCTTGATGCGGCAGGAAATGGTGCGTTTCGTTTGTCCTATATAAGAAGAACAGCTGCAGTCAATTTTGTATACACCCGGATTTTTCAAGGGGAAACTGTCCTTTGGCGTTCTTATGTATTGTGACAGTTTCTTCAAAGGAGTGAAGATAGTTTTAACAGATACCTTCTCAAGGATATTAGAAACCTTATCTGTCACTCCTTTGACGTACGGTAAGTACGCTGGTAGTCGTTCTACCTTGTGTGTGGTGTTTTTGAGTGTGTCTAGGTGGTCTGACACGTCCGTTGTACCCGTTCATTCGTAGAACGTCACTTATGTGTGCAAATTCTCCATTTAAGTGTTGTTCGTCGCACAAGCTGTATGCTCGGTTGGTAAGAGACGTTATAACTGAGTTCAGTTGACGTGGGTGGTGATACGAGTCAGCATGTAGATAGCGGTTGGTATGCGTTGTTTTTCTGTGTACAGAGTGGCTAAGCGAACCGTCAGATCGTACACCAACCATCACGTGAAGAAACGCCATTCTTCTGTCCCTTTCTATTTCATACTGAAGTTGATTTTAGCATGGATACTATTTAAATGCGCCAAATACTGTTGTACTACCTCTTCATCACCTTCCAATATACAAAAAATATCATCCACGTACCTTTTCCAAATCTTCACACTAGATGGGGCAGTAGCAATGTCTTGATTTTGAAAATGTTCCATCCATAGGTTGGCTACCACTGGAGTTACCGGGCTGCCCATTGCTACGCCATCGATTTGTAGGTAGTATTCACCTCTGTATATGAAATAATTCGTGGTCAGGCAATGATGTACAAGGTCACCATATACCATAGCTACACGATCTTCACCGATCCTACGTCAAATAACTTCCATGCAATCTGCTATCGGCACGTTTGTAAAGAGTGATTCTACGTCAAAACTGACCATCACATGTTTATCACTTACGTTACTCTCTCGTATGATCTCTATGAAATGCCGGGAGTCTTTCAGATACGATGCTGTTCCACCTACTAAAGGTTGCAAGACTTTCGCAACGTGTTTAGCCAGTTCGTAAGTTGGAGAATCCACTTGACTAACTATAGGCCGTAACGGAACGTTGGACTTGTGAATTTTTGGCAATCCATATAGTTTCGGGGGTGTGGCATTTCTGGGTCGTAATAAATATGTCACCGTATCTTCACTTATCGCGTGTTGGCACTCCTTGATCATTTTCCGGATACTTTTATTCAATCTAGCGGTCGGGTTGTAATTTACTTTTTTATAAGTAGTAGTGTCACTTAACAGGCAGCGATAGCCGAGTGGATATACCAACAGACTGCCATGCAGAGGGTATCAGGTTCGAATCCACGGCGCGCACCAATGACTTTTCGGAGTTATGTGCGTATTGAATTGTTCATTATCGCTTGTCCCGTGCCTCGGAGAGCACGTTAAGCCGTCGGTCCCGGTTGTCATGAAGATCTTTGACAGTCGTTACAGGGCGTCAGTACCTTCTAAAATAAACTGACACTAGTCTAAACCATGGAATATCGCTATCGCTTCGGGTTGCGGAGGTCAGACAGGCAGTCGCTCCGTTGAAAAGCTAATATTCAGCCAAATCCGGTTAGACTAGTAAGCGGACCCCAGATTGAAACTGGGATAACGTTAAGAGAAAGAAGAAGTAGTGTCACTTAACAAATGACACATTTTTTCATCATACTCCGTAACGTCCATGACAACCGTCGCGTGTTCTCTGTCAGCTTTTAGGATGAGCAGGCTGTCATAATCGCGAAGTTCACGTAAAGCGACACGTTCAGCCTTGTTTATGTTTGATTTTGGTAGTTTTGCTCTACGTAAACAGACTGCGACATCTTTTCGCAATACTTCCGCCTCTTCAGAGAGTATTTTGTTTCGCCGAATAACCTTCTCAACCGTGGCGATCACTTTTTCATATGGAATATGACTTAGTGTTGGAGCAAAATTTAACCCTCTCTCTAAGATGTTGAGTGCAGATTCGGTCAACGTTTTACCGGATAAGTTTATAACTGTTCATTGATTAGTAGAGTTTTCATGGTACATATAGTTACTTTTTGTTTACTTATCAACAATTCAAACTGACGTCCATGTTTCAAGGCACTGAGTTCTCGCGAACGCTGTGCCTGTAGATAGGTGATTCGGTCACCTACAACATCAAAGTGGGCTTTGGTAAACGTTCCACTGCACTTCAGATGTAGTTTATTCAACTGCGTCTGTGTTTTGTCGAGTTGATATCGGGCGTTTCCGATTATCTTACGCAACAATTTCACACTCGCGTTTCGTAGAATGACCGCGGAACCGTGGATATCATTCCGGGGTTTTATTTTAGCACAAACGGGAATAATGTCCGCGTCCCGACACTTCACTAAAAACACCAGTGATTCTCGTAAACATTCACACCGTTTCCGCGAGCGTTCAAGATCTTTGATTAATTTAGCACTTTCCGGCCCGTACTGGTGCACAATATAGGAATTTAAGCTTTCGTGGTCACTATAATTACTTTTTACGTTTCCTACGGGATATATACCACGTACCTTTGTTTTGAGTAACCGATATTTCGGCACTGTTGCAAGCGCCATATTCACGGATGTACTGAAGTATTGCAGCTGGATAAAAGTTATGAACAAGTGAACCGGTCTACCCGCTTTCTTACTCGTTTATTGCTCGAATAACCACTACCACCGTTTTCACTCTCGCACTGTAGTCGATCGCGACACACTGTACCCACTACGTCGGCTCGTGATTTAAGTTTTTCCCTATATCCCGTAGGAAACGTAAAAAGTAATTATAGTGACCACGAAAGTTTCAATTCCTATATTGAGCGTTTTAATTTTAAACCTTACAATGTAACATGAACTCATAAGCAAATAGGGTAACATATACTTAAAGCAGCTAAAAATAAAAAAGAAACAGTATTTCCATTAATTTAGAGTGCAATCGCCAGCTCACGCGATCACAGGTCACCCTTCGTGACCAAAGTTAAAACTTTGTTAACGGACTTGCAATAAATAATTCGGAACACTCTGTAACAAATGTGTTGAGATTAAAAGCGTTGATTTGTACGTCGTAAAGTAAGGCTACCTGTAGAGTGTTATAGCATTATGCATACTTTTTATCAAACTATCGTTTGTTTACCTTTTAAATGAAGTAATTTCATCATCATTCCCGTGCTTTATAATCTGTCTCACTGCTGAAAAGGCGAGTTAAGCCATTAGTAAAAGTGTGGATTGGTAAACTTCGTACTTCTTTCGAGAACATTATTGAGACCTCTCAGACATGCATTCCGTCAGTTGGTTTCTTCACGATGTATTCCGTCGCCAATATATGAAACATATTTATTTCACAAACTGTTATATGACTTGCTACATAGCTACTACATTTATGCTATGCTATCAGCCGCTTCATGGGTAATGGGACAACGATCATGATTTCATGAACGAACATTGCGTGCTTCAATACGAAGACGTTTATATTTTGTTCATTTTAATATTCTGATAAATTATTAGTAACTACAAAGAAGAGGTGATTTACAAATATTTAAATAAAGTATGATTTTCTGACGAAGCACTCGAAGCGTGACTTAGCTTGGAGTAAATAATAGATAGTAAAAGTAAAGCAACGTTAACAGAGGTCGCAACTTGAATTTGTGATCACTTTTTGTGGTATTAACTGATGTACTGCGATGACTGCCTTGTTGGTCTAACGGCGTAAATGTGCGCTTGGGACTAGGAGGTCTCGGATTCGATTCCTGGGTCGGGCAAAGTGTTATTGGGTTTTCCGTTAGGAAATTCTCAGTAGCAGCACGGAGTCCGGTAATGTGCCCGGTACGGCAATAGGCTCGCCCCCTATTACGTGGGACCTAAAAATTCATGGTGAAATGTGGGTGTAATATTTACACCTCCGGAGATATGGACGTGAGGTTATAAATTAAAATAAATAAATAACTGATGTAAACCACTGCTGCTGTGCTCAGGACAAGAAGCACAAAGCCATGTCAACAACATCGGGATGGCCTATAAACGCCGAGACCCGAGATTGCTACATTTATACGAAAATAATTTAGCAGAATAAGGACACTTAATAGAAGAGATACAGACATTTGATACCTGTCGAGAAAATGATGTTCAATTAAGTCGTTGTATAATACTTATAGTTAAGTATATACATAGGGACATAGGGCTCGCAGAAGAGTCTCCCATTTTTGGCGGTCGTGGGCGGCCTCCTCCAGTTCTTCAGTTCTTTTCCGTTTGTCCTTTTTTATGATATCTCCAATCTGGTCAGCAAACGTCCGCCAAGGCCTTTTCCTACGTTCTGACCCATTAACACTTGTCTTATATTTCATACTTACATATAATTATTTTTTTAAACTAAATCTACCGCCTGTAATGCTTTCTGTTTTTATTAATTCAGAATAATATAATATTTTGTGTAAACTACACACAATTAATGAAAGTAATAATAACTACAACTAAATTTCAAAAAATCTTGATTGTGTTAAAATTTAATATCTACTCGTTCGTGATGTTCTACTACATTTGTAAAGATACCCTGTGCTGGGCTGTTTTGTATCATCTAAATAGCTGTATTTATCCTCTTTTTTTACTTTATTTTATTTCTATTTTAATTTTTTTCGTAAAACTAACAGCTGTCTTAAAAAATAACAAATTGCTTATATAATATCTAAAGGCTAATTAAAAGTTTTCACAGATGGTTTCTATCTATACAATAAAAATTAAGGATACGGACGTGCACAAGAAAGAACAGCAATTAGTGCATTGTTTAAACCACACAATTATACATAGATAACTCATTGTTTTTACTACCTATCTATACAAACTATCCATATGATTTTACGTATACATTTTGTGACGTCGTGCCTCGGCGCTTGCGAGCCCCACTACGATGACGCACTGCAGTGGGGAGCCTCTCCCGCTTGCCGACCATATATATACCAGCGACACACGTGGTTGGGCCCTTTTTTTCTGCTGGGAGACACGTCAAAGCTGAGTATTCATCCGTGGACCTGTGGAGTGTCAACCTACGACCTACGCCCTGGATACTTGTCTAGTCGGTTAACCTCAAGTGTCAGTTCTTTTATGTAATCAAAACCATTGTGAATCTGGAATATAACGCGAGTTTAATCTTTCCTGGTGATATTTTTTATTTATTTCCCGTAAGACAACCTAATCATCTCTTTTTAATTGCTCGGCGAGTGATCGATCCCGGCTATCCCGTGAAAATCAATCACTCGTGCGACAATTTGAGATTCTACATATTTAACTCTCAAAGAAACGGTTATTAAGCAACCGTTTAGTTTTAGAAGCCGAAGTGTTAAATATATCATCATTATCGGCGATGGAGTTATAACATCTGCATGCATGTATTAAATAATTATTCTGCCTGTACCTACTATTTGCGCGTGGTATGTGTAAAAGATCGCGCTTACGAAGCGTCACCCCGCGGGCAACTAAGCCTATTTGCTCAAGTGAAGGATGATTCACGTTACACCGGGCCGTGTCCGGTGTAACGTGAATCATCGGGGCACGGCCGTGGCACGGCCGTGCTCCGGCCGTATTGTTTCCCGGCCGGCCAGTTGATGATTTAGGCCGGAACACACTGAGCTATAATTATAAATTAATATTATTCATAGGTCGGTATATTATGGTATATTTTTTTAGTAATCGGCGAGTGACCACACACGCAGCTATAACTTATATTTTTACTACGTCACCAAAGTATGTCCACAGATATCGGACAATATATTTTGGTATAGCACGATACATGTTCGTATAGACATCTTAACGCATATATTGATATATTTTTAGAACACAGGGTGTTATTTTTCATCTGTTATTTGTGTGCACGTTGAACACAGTAATATCCTCTGTGCCCGCGACTCAGCCTTGATGTCCTCTTGTAGTAAAGGTACTCTGTGCGCCCTCTGCCTGTTTCCCTTGATTTTAACACCATAGTCATTAGTCAGGCATATTACCAGATAGCTACACGGTAATAACTGTATATGCACGGAATTTTTGTTTATTTTTGACCAAAACACGGTCTACGGTAATGATCTCTTACCGTGTTATTTACTACGGTCATCATGGTCCTAGGGTTTTGAGAATTGCATTTTAATTAGTAATAATTACAAACTATCACCTCGTGTGACGCTATCCCAACAAGTACTGACAGGCACGACCGTGCAATGAATGCTCGGAAACAGCCCGGTGTAGCATGAATGCCTAGCCCGGCCGGAGCACGGTGGATTCGACACGGCTGGACCCCGGCCCGGCCCCGGCCCGGTGTAACGTGAATCATCGAGCATTGATCGCACGGCCGTGTCTGTCTGTTCAAGTAGGGATTGCGACAGACGAAAGAGAAACAATACCCACCGACATTACGACGCCGTGGCCCGGCCTAAAGTAAATGACTTCTTACAAATCAATACAATGAATATCTGACCGTGCCACGTGCCCGGACACGGCACGGTGTAACGTGAATTATCCTAACCGTGTCCCGGCCCGGCCCGGCCCCGGCACGGTGTAACGAGAATCATCCTTAACTGGGGACAGTCGATCGTACCGTTCAATATATTGATAAGGAAGGTTACGTCAGCCGCGCGCCTTCTCTCCTGTTGCGGTAATAAATGGATTTTTTTGCAGCGAGAAAAATAATCGTGTAAGTATGTTTTTGTACGATACTGAAGAAAGCGAAGAAACCTTTTTTGGATATTCTCTATGCGATCTAGGTATTCTAACTTGGGTTCCACATTAGGGATGCGTATTCGAGGTGGCTACGCACGAATGAACAATACAATATTTTAATTGTTTACAATTAGGGAATGCAATCTCGTTAGGTTAAAAAGGGCCGATGAGATCTCGCGAGATTTACGAGATTGGCCGGCCGGGAAACAATACGGCCGGAGCACGGCCGTGGCACGGCCGTGCTCCGGCCGTATTGTTTCCCGGCCGGCCAGTTGATGATTTAGGCCGGAACACACTGAGCTATAATTATAAATTAATATTATTCATAGGTCGGTATATTATGGTATATTTTTTTAGTAATCGGCGAGTGACCACACACGCAGCTATAACTTATATTTTTACTACGTCACCAAAGTATGTCCACAGATATCGGACAATATATTTTGGTATAGCACGATACATGTTCGTATAGATATCTTAACGCATATATTGATATATTTTTAGAACACAGGGTGTTATTTTTCATCTGTTATTTGTGTGCACGTTGAACACAGTAATATCCTCTGTGCCCGCGACTCAGCCTTGATGTCCTCTTGTAGTAAAGGTACTCTGTGCGCCCTCTGCCTGTTTCCCTTGATTTTAACACCATAGTCATTAGTCAGGCATATTACCAGATAGCTACACGGTAATAACTGTATATGCACGGAATTTTTGTTTATTTTTGACCAAAACACGGTCTACGGTAATGATCTCTTACCGTGTTATTTACTACGGTCATCATGGTCCTAGGGTTTTGAGAATTGCATTTTAATTAGTAATAATTACAAACTATCACCTCGTGTGACGCTATCCCAACAAGTACTGACAGGCACGACCGTGCAATGAATGCTCGGAAACAGCCCGGTGTAGCATGAATGCCTAGCCCGGCCGGAGCACGGTGGATTCGACACGGCTGGACCCCGGCCCGGCCCCGGCCCGGTGTAACGTGAATCATCGAGCATTGATCGCACGGCCGTGTCTGTCTGTTCAAGTAGGGATTGCGACAGACGAAAGAGAAACAATACCCACCGACATTACGACGCCGTGGCCCGGCCTAAAGTAAATGACTTCTTACAAATCAATACAATGAATATCTGACCGTGCCACGTGCCCGGACACGGCACGGTGTAACGTGAATTATCCTAACCGTGTCCCGGCCCGGCCCGGCCCCGGCACGGTGTAACGAGAATCATCCTTAACTGGGGACAGTCGATCGTACCGTTCAATATATTGATAAGGAAGGTTACGTCAGCCGCGCGCCTTCTCTCCTGTTGCGGTAATAAATGGATTTTTTTGCAGCGAGAAAAATAATCGTGTAAGTATGTTTTTGTACGATACTGAAGAAAGCGAAGAAACCTTTTTTGGATATTCTCTATGCGATCTAGGTATTCTAACTTGGGTTCCACATTAGGGATGCGTATTCGAGGTGGCTACGCACGAATGAACAATACAATATTTTAATTGTTTACAATTAGGGAATGCAATCTCGTTAGGTTAAAAAGGGCCGATGAGATCTCGCGAGATTTACGAGATTGCACTCGAGCACAAAAACATCTTATTCGAAGCGCTAACTGACATGGACGGATCGCAATCTGTCGGTATCGGCATTAATAAAAATGAAATGAATTTATACGAGTCCGGGGGATCAAAATGCAAACGTTTGCAGTTCGTGGATGTCTGCCTGAGAGCTACGATTTCAATTAGCGTTGAATCCGAAAGGGCCTTCTCAGCGGCTGGTTATCTGGCCAACAGAAAAGGAAGCCGTTTAGCAGACGATTCCTTGGACATTTGGTGCTTCTGAAGGCGCTTCTTTGAAAATAATTCATAATAATGGCTTCTGATTTGAACTGAACCAATCTTTCCTTTGATTGTTTTTTTTATTAAGATCTGTACCTTATTTCTAATAGTCTGCCTTATTGGTATATTTTGTTAATTAATCTGTATTATCTAAAAAGTCTACTGAGTAGATATAGTTTTATTTACCTAACTGATAATAATACCTCAGTTTAGTAACATAGATGATAAGTAGGATTTATTTTCACCTTTCGTTGTTTTGATTATTCTAAAAGAATTAATGTTTTATTACTAAAAGATTGTTGTATGATATTAGAAGCGAAGTTGTTTCTTTCATTTCTTATTTGACAGATCCGTCCGTAAAAGTTTATTTCATAAAAGTTTATTGTATAATTATAGACAGATGGGACGTCAAACAATGTTTGAAGCATAAAAGTCTATTGAAAAATTCGTGAAAAATAATGTTTATCTTATAATACTTAAAATGGTTATTATTTTTGTCCTAATTTATTCAAATATTGCGATTTTTTACAAAAAACCATACAAAACTGCCAATCTCGCGAGATCTCGAAATTGGCGAGATTTCGCGAGATTGTCTTTATGAACTCGCGAGATCTCGCTTGAGCCCAAATCTCGCGAGATTTGCATACCCTATTTACGATACATAGTATAATGGAGAAACGATTTTGATAGCTATCCAATCTCGTTTCGATCACAGAGACAATGTTCAGATATTATCATCCAAGAATGTATATTATAAGCCCATTTTATTTTACAAATGGTGCAACATAAATATAGTTTCAATTTATTTTAAAATCACTGTGCATAAGACTGTCTTTAGGGACGACCTACAAGCTTAATAATATTATCTATACTAATATAATAAAGCGGAAGAGTTTGTTTGTTTGTTTGTTTGTTTGAACGCGCTAATCTCAGGCACTACCGGTCGGATCTGAAAAATTCTTATTGTATATGATAGCCCAGTTATTCCGGAAGGCTATAGGCTATATAAAATTACGCCACAACTTTTAGGGGCCAGACAAAAATAATAAAATGATCAAACGAGAAGGGAGAGGGTTGAGTCAAAGGCAAAAAAAATCTAAACGAATAGGATACAACCTATATGGGTATCGTTTTCGAGATTTTCGGGACGCTGATTAATAATATAAAATTTATTTAGTGATCCAAGATGGCGGACGGGAAATCAAAGATGGCGGATGAGAAAATGTTAAAAATCAATATGGGTATCGCCTTCGATATTTTAAGGGGTGGTGAATCGAAATACAATATCTTTTATGTGATCAAAGATGGCGGATGGGAAAATTTAAAAAAATCAATATTGGTATCGTCTGCGATGTTAAAAAAGAGATGGGGAATCCAAATACCACATCTGTTTCGTGATTCAATATGGTGGATGGGAAATCAAAGATAACGGATAGGAAAAATTTAAAAAATCAATATAGTCTCTGATGATTTAAGGGATGGAGAATCCAAATAAAACGTCTATTTCGTGATCAATGATGGCGGATAGGAAATCAAAGATGGCGGACGGTATTTTTTTAAAGTCGATATTGGTATCGTCTCCGATATTTTAAGGAATGGAGAATTCAAAATACCATCTATTTCGTGATCAAAGATGGCGGATAGGTTGTTTTTTAAAATCAATATGGGTATCGTCTCCAATGTTAAAAGGCATGGGGAATCCAAATATAACATCTATTTCGTGATTCAAGATGGCGGATGGGAAATCAAAGATGGCGGATGGCAAAATTTCAAAAGATCGATATGGGTATCGTCTCTGATGATGTAAGGGATGCTGAATCCAAATACAACATCTATTTCGCGATCAAAGATGGCGGACGGGATTTTTTTTAAAGTCGATATGGGTATCGTCTCCGATATTTTAAGGAATGGGGAATTCAATATTATATAAAAATCCATGTTTCTTTGTTCATCATTTATAGACTCGGAAATGATAAGAGATTAAGCGCTAAGTAAATGGTAACTTTGGAAAAGGGGCTTGGAATTAAATAAAAACTCTTAAAAAGGCGATACGGAGTTCGCTGGGTCAGCTAGTGTTTTAATAAAACGCTTAGTCAACCCAAATTATTTCCAAAATACATACATCAAAAACTGAACAGCTGTACTCAATCAAAGACATTTTATTAAGTGAAATAATCTTATCTGTGCGTATGAGAGACTTCTCCTGGAAAATATAAAATAAAGTTAATGACAATACGCGACTTTGTCCTTTATTTCACGTCACAGTATAAAAGTCTTAAGCTCTGCTTACATTCTCAAGTTAACGTAATCATTTTGTTTTTCTTTGAAATATAATAATATTGCTCTCCCTGTTTTATCTTACTCGCCGTGATGAGATAAGTACGTCAAATTGTGATACACAATGCTTTATTTATATTTGAATCATGCACTTAAAATTATTGTCATTGTTTGTGCGATTTTAGGTACATTGTTTGTTCAAGCGGTTATGCATCGTCAACCCACACTTAACCAGCGCATTGGACTATGGGCTTACCCTTCCCATAGTGAGAAGAGTTTCAAGCCAGGAAGTGGGACGGTATATTATACAGGGCTGATTTATGCATCGTGTTTTCTTGAATAATAAAGTTTAATTCAGCAGAAATATACTGGCTTAGCAGAACTTGTACCATCTTCTTGTCGAACAGAATTATAATATAACGTACCAGTTATATTATAATTCTTTCAGTTACACGTAGATAATTGGGACGTACCTCATACAGTTGATAAAGTATCGTTTCACTTTGAGCCGTTCCGTAGAAAGCCAGCCGTAACAAAGGCTCTTGGACAGTAATGCTATAAGCGCTGCTCTTTGTACGTGGATTGATGCTGCCTGTATCCTAAATACACAGATGGGCTTTGCTTCTCATAAAGGCGCTTAGTCCGTCCAGAGGATCGCCTGAGAAGCGGTGCTGTTCAAAGCTAAGTCCTATCTTGTACGACATGTATACTGAAACTCCTTGCTGATTTAATCTATAAGTAAATAGTGAAGAGCAGCATTATATTATTTTCCACTGGCACAAAGCGAGATTTCTTAAGATGGATAGGATATTCTCTCCTACTAGACTACATAACGATTCATGTAAATGCAATAAGTAATAGACTTGAATAAAGTGGAGCTGTATAATTATTGTCATTATTTCCCATTCTAGATGGTGTCTTCGAGGTAGACATTATTTAATATTGCAGTTTTAGGGTAGGTTAATGAAAACCCATGAGAAATATATTGTATTACCCATTGCAGTTCTCACTACTCACGCTATATTATTTTCTCAGCCCGCAAATTGGTACTGATACAATATTATATAATTCAGCTTCAGCTCTTCGCTAAAACGCTGTACAAGCTTTGATATTGTAATTCAGGTTTATTCGTAAATAGAGCATGAAATATTAGTAGCACTACTTTGTAAGAGTACTCTTGCTTTGTAAAAGATGCAAGCGGCCGCTTCAGGATAATGAATGCAACCTATGTAATATGTGAGGTGACGAATCAAAACACTAAATGTCAGTACCCCATTTGGTTCCGTGTCACAAGAGGCCATTACAGAAAACACGCGAAGCAAATAGTTACCTTGCGAAGAGATGTTATTCAGCTGTCTTCCTTGCAGACTTGCAAATCAAAAATATATATTTAAACAAGCCTTATAACTGGGCACGTCGATTTTTAAGTAATTAATTCTTTAAAATCGGTTTAGTCTTCCATTAGTTCATATTTGCACATGTTATAAAATAATTAAATAAACACTAAACAAAGGCTTTTATAGACCTAGTAAATAGAGGCATGAAATTTGACCACCTTATACGTTCCTAGTTATATTCACGTACGTAAATAACTAGCACGCGACCAGGCTGTAAACCAACGTATAATTAAAACTTTTTCGAAGATAATAACCTGTATTTATCACAAACATTACGCACGAGCTGGTATAGTGATTGAATGAAATTAAATCAAATCAATCTTAATTGCAAACCAAGGGTACGAATAGGTCTTATGGTATATTACAATAGTTTCAACATAGTTGCCTTTTACAGGCATTGCACATGGTAGGTACTTATCTCTAAACATACAAAATAAAAATATAAATTGTTATTTATATTTATATTTTCTATGTTTAGATTGTATTTGTATGTTTACATTTTCGACATCTTATAGTTTCACTAAGACATAAAAAAAAGGAATTAAGATTGACATAGTATTGTTTCATAATATTATGCAAGTAGTAAAGAATAAAATTATTAATATTTTATAAAAAGTATTATTAATAACATGCATCAGAAACATAAAGCAAAATATATTATAAATGTGATTGCAAGAACAAAGCTCAGACTTTTGTAAGTTCTTGCAAAGGCAGCAGACTAAGGTATTGCCCAAATTGTATTTCCTAATCATACGGCATTTCCAGCTAAGTAAAGATATAGTATAGGGTAACCCTTCATTTCTTTACTATAGTGACAATCGTATGAGCAAAGGCCACAATACTACTGACATTATTCCACAGATTTCAGTTGAGAGCCATGAAATATTTGGTAGCATTATTTTGTTTAACAAAAGCAAATTATAGTCAAACAAAATAACTCTGCGTTCACTGCATACATAAACATGCAAAAAAGAAATAAATATAATTTATGAATTGCATTTATGAATACATTAGATATGAATTGAAATTAAATACTGCAAACTGAAATATAACGAATGTGTGAACGCGAATGTAAGATAAATAGCCTTGTTTTACAAAAACAAACAGCTTTCGACTAGTTGGTTCGCCTCGTAATTGTATTCAACTCGTATTTTTAACGTTTTTTATTGCCGCTTGCCTGAAAGGATGAAATATTGCCGTGAAAAGAACTTATTGTCCGTCCCCGTGGGCAGTGTCTGAAAAATTTTATTCGTGTTTCATTTGGATCGCCATGCAATTTTTATGCAATCCGAAGATTAAATTTTATCTGCAGAGCAGTTTTGTCCCAACTTGGTGAACAATTTTGAATTATTCGTGTTTGTTATACATGTCACGTAGAAACGGCGAAGCGAGCTTGACTGTGTTCGAATGCTGTTTTGTACAAGTAATGAGGGTCAGTACATTACATGACGGGATTTTAATTAAGATCTCTGTAGATATGGAGGAAGTACAGTGACAGTACATGTAAGGAGGCTGTCATATTAATGTTTTCTATATTACATTGAAATGCACCAATACATCTTTGAAGAAGTACCTAAGTGAAGGGTTCCTAGAAATGTAGAGACACAATTTCCGCGACAAAGCCCTTGACGTATTAAAAGAGTGTTTTTCACAGAAATTGTGATCCAAAAATTCGCTTCCTTTGATTATTCTACAATCGCAAGAGCAACGCAGCCAACGATAATCACTTACTCAGCACTCAACTGCTGTAATTTAAAGCACGGTACAATGTGAAACAAACCTGCTCAGTTGTTAAACAAAACCAATCAATTTTCATTTAGGTGGACGTGGGGTGTATGTTCGGTTGAATAGTTGAGAGGTGTGAGGGCAGGCCTGTGCGGTCCACATCGCCGCGTTACCTAGTTGCTCTCTCACTGCTCCGTTTGTATTACCTTCCTATATTAGTTTCCTCAACTATTATGATTCAATGCAAATGGTCCAACTTCGTTTTAGATGAATCATATCATCCATCTTTATTCAAATTGGAATTATTTGTAACACTTTGACCCCTGTGCACCTACCTCATAACCAAATGAGGTGTTAAAAGCTTAAAGCATTGTACCTATCGGCAAAAACATTGTAGTAAAACAAGCATCTATTATAAGTTTTGAAGTAAAGCTGTTATATATAAGTACTAGAGGACGCCAGCAGCTACGCCTGCATTTTTCTTAAATTCACCCGTTTTGACTGATCCCGTGGGAATTTCGGGAAATCCCTTCTTAGTGCATCCCTACGGTCCCCAAGGAACATACATGCCAAATTTCAGCTTCCTGCGCCCAATAGTTTCGGCTGTAGCGTGTCTGTCAGTCAGTCAGTAATGCAAGGATTTTATATATTAAGACTAGCTGGTACCCGCGGCTTCGCACACGGCTAATAATAATGTTATACTTTGCGCGAACCTTACAACCTCGTCAATCAAGACCTTTCGTAAAATTCGTTCTTAGTGAACGCCTAAAATAAATAAACTACGTCTCAGCCAAATAAAATTTATATACGCCTGGCGATTTTCAAAAAACAATAATAACTGAAAATATACACATACAGGTATTGAGTCGGTATCGTGACAACAGCGCTACCTACTGGGTCCAGTTGGAGCCTATATGTAGCGCTATAAAGTCCTCTACCTAGCAGTGAAAGTCTCATTTGAATCGGTTCAGCCGTTCCAGAGATTACCCCGGCAAACTGAAAGACAGACAGACGAACAGACGGACAGACGGACAGACAGACAGACAGACAAAAATGAAAGGATAGTTTTGGACTTAGAAACGTGTAACTAACAATATGCACTTGAAAAAACATAGAGTAGAAGAAGTAAAGACTTGTTATCGCGACAACAGCGCCAACTACCGGGTCACATTGAAGCCTATATGTAGTGCTATAAAATCCTCTACCTTGCAGTGAAAGTCCCATTCGAATCGGTTCAGCCGTTCCAGAGATTACCACGGACAAACAGAAAGACAGACAGACAGACAGACGGACAGACAGACAGACAAAAATGTTAAAAAGGGTAGATTTGGACTTAAAATCGTGTAACTAACTATATGCACTTGAAAAAACATAGTTATTTTGAAATCACAGACAGACTCTTCAATTTTATTTATATGTATAGATGTATAGATGAGAAGAAGAAGTAAAGACTTGTTATTGCGACAACAGCGCAAACTACCGGGTCAAATTGAAGCCTATATGTAGCGCTATAAAGTCCTCTGCTTTGCAGTGAAAGTCTCATTTGAATCGGTTCAGCCGTTCCAGAGATTACCCCGGACAAACCGAAAGACAGGCAGACAGACAGACGGACAGACAGACAGACAAACAAAAATGTTAAAAAGGGTAGATTTGGACTAAGAATCGTGTAACTAACTATATGCAATTGAAAAAACATAGTTATTTGAAATCACAGACAGACACTTCATTGTTATTTATATGTATAGATAAGTAGAGGAAGTAAGGACTTGTTATCGTGACAACAGCGCCAACTACCGGAGAAAATTGAAGCCTATATGTAGCGCTATAAAGTCCTCTGCCTAGCAGTGAAAGTCTCATTTGAATTGGTTCAGCCGTTCCAGAGATTACCCCGGACCAACAGAAAGACAGACAGACAGACAGACGGACAGACAGACAGACAAAAATGTTAAAAAGGGTAGATTTGGACTTAGAATCGTGTAACTAACTATATGCACTTGAAAAAACATGTTGTTTTGAAATCACAGACAGACTCTTCAATTTTATTTATATGTATATTTAAAATCACAGACAGGCACTTCAATTTTATTTATATTTATAGATGTATCGATGAGTAGAAGAAGTAAAGACTTGTTATCGCAACAACAGCGCCAACTACCGGGTCAAATTAAAGCCTATATGTATAAAGTCCTCTACCTTTCAGTGAAAGTCCCATTTGAATCGGTTCAGCCGCTCCAGAGATTACCCCGGACAAACAGAAAGACAGACAGACAGACAAAAATGTTAAAAAGGGTAGATTTGGACTTAGAATCGTGTAACTAACTACATATATGCACTTGAAAAAACATAGTTATTTTGAAATCACAGACAGACTCTTCAATTTTATTTATATGTATAGATGAGTAGAAGAAGTAAAGACTTGATATCGCGACAACAGCGCCAACTACCGGGTCAAATTAAAGCCTATATGTAGCGCTATAAAGTCCTCTACCTTAAAGTGAAAGTCCCATTTGAATCGGTTCAGCCGCTCCAGAGATTACCCCGGACAAACAGAAAGACAAACAGACAGACGGACAGACAGACAAAAATTTTAAGAAGGGTAGATTTGGACTTAGAATCGTGTAACTAACTATATGCACTTGAAAAAACATAGTTATTTTGAAATCACAGACAGGCACTTTAATTTTTATTTATATTTATAGAAGATGTATAGATGAGTAGAAGAAGTAAAGACTTGTTATCGCAACAACAGCACCAACTACCGGGTCAAATTAAAGCCTATATGTTGCGCTATAAAGTCCTCTACCTTGCAGTGAAAGTCCTATTTGAATCGGTTCAGCCGTTCCAGAGATTACCCCGGACAAACAGAAAGACAGACAGACAGACGGACAGACAGACAGATAAAAATGTTAAAAAGGGTAGATTTGGATTTAGAATCGTGTAACTAACTATATGCACTTGAAAAAACATAGTTATTTTGAAATCACAGGCAGACAATTCATTTTTATTTATTTATAGATAAGTAGAAGAAGTAAGGACTTGTTATCGCGACAACAGCGCCAACTACCGGGGAAAATTGAAGCCTATATGTGGCGCTATAAAGTCCTCTGCCTAGCAGTGAAAGTCTCATTTGAATTGGTTCAGCCGTTCCAGAGATTACCCCGGACCAACAGAAAGACAGACAGACAGACGGACAGACAGACAGACGAAAATGTTAAAAAGGGTAGATTTGGACTTAGAATCGTGTAACTAACTATATGCACTTGAAAAAACATGTTGTTTTGAAATCACAGACAGACTCTTCAATTTTATTTATATGTATATTTGAAATCACAGACAGGCACTTCAATTTTATTTATATTTATAGACGTATCGATGAGTAGAAGAAGTAAAGACTTGTTATCGCAACAACAGCGCCAACTACCGGGTCAAATTAAAGCCTATATGTAGCGCTATAAAGTCTTCTACCTTGCAGTGAAAGTCTCATTTGAATCGGTTCAGCCGTTCCAGAGATTACCCCGGACAAACAGAAAGACAGACAGACAGACGGACAGACAGACAGACGAAAATGTTAAAAAGGGTAGATTTGGACTTAGAATCGTGTAACTAACTATATGCACTTGAAAAAACATGTTGTTTTGAAATCACAGACAGACTCTTCAATTTTATTTATATGTATATTTGAAATCACAGACAGGCACTTCAATTTTATTTATATTTATAGACGTATCGATGAGTAGAAGAAGTAAAGACTTGTTATCGCAACAACAGCGCCAACTACCGGGTCAAATTAAAGCCTATATGTAGCGCTATAAAGTCTTCTACCTTGCAGTGAAAGTCTCATTTGAATCGGTTCAGCCGTTCCAGAGATTACCCCGGACAAACAGAAAGACAGACAGACAGACGGACAGACAGACAAAAATGTTAAAAAGGGTAGATTTGGACTTAGAATCGTGTAACTAACTACATATATGCACTTGAAAAAACATGTTGTTTTGAAATCACAGACAGACTCTTCAATTTTATTTATATGTATATTTGACATCACAGACAGGCACTTCAATTTTATTTATATTTATAGACGTATCGATGAGTAGAAGAAGTAAAGACTTGTTATCGCAACAACAGCGCCAACTACCGGGTCAAATTAAAGCCTATATGTAGCGCTATAAAGTCTTCTACCTTGCAGTGAAAGTCTCATTTGAATCGGTTCAGCCGTTCCAGAGATTACCCCGGACAAACAGAAAGACAGACAGACAGACGGACAGACAGACAAAAATGTTAAAAAGGGTAGATTTGGACTTAGAATCGTGTAACTAACTACATATATGCACTTGAAAAAACATAGTTATTTTGAAATCACAGACAGACTTTTGAATTTTATTTATATGTATAGATGAGTAGAAGAAGTAAAGACTTGTTATCGCGACAACGGCGCCAACTACCGGGTCAAATTAAAACCTATATGTAGCGCTATAAAGTCCTCTACCTTGCAGTGAAAGTCCCATTTGAATCGGTTCAGCCGCTCCAGAGATTACCCCGGACAAACAGAAAGACAGACAGACAGACGGACAGACAGACAAAAATGTTAAGAAGGGTAGATTTGGACTTAGAATCGTGTAACTAACTATATGCACTTGAAAAAACATAGTTATTTTGAAATCACAGACAGGCACTTCAATTTTATTTATATTTATAGATAGATATATAGATGAGTAGAAGAAGTAAAGACTTATTATCGTAAAAACAGCGCTAACTACCGGGTCAAATTGAAGCCTATATGTAGCGCTATAAAGTCCTCTGCCTAGCAGTGAAAGTTTCATTTGAATAGGTTCAGCCGTTCCAGAGATTACCCCGGACAAACAGAAAGACAGACAGACAGACAGACGGACAGACAGACAGAAAAAAATGTTAAAAAGGGTAGATTTGGACTTAGAATTGTGTAACTAACTATATGCACTTGAAAAAACATAGTTATTTTGAAATCACAGACAGACTCTTCAATTTTATTGATATGTATAGATGTATAGATGAGTAGAAGCGGTAATGCTCGGGCCACACTACCTTACCGTCTACCGGGCTGTTACCGCCATAATTATGGCAATAAATTACCGTTAAATTACTGCGTGAAGTCGTCTGGTTACACTAGAGTTCACCGAGATATGCCAATAAACTAGGCGGTAAAAATATCATTTTTCAAGATGGCGGATGAAGCTGCAGCTGTTTGGTTTTTTATGAGTGCCAATTATTTTAACATGAAACCTTTTAAATTTTTAGCTTTCAGTCGGGTATCCCAGAAGTAGGGTAAAATTGGGGCTTCTGCATCACTTGCTCTCGCGTCGCCGCTCGAGCTGCGTGATACAGAAGCCCCAATTTTACAATCGAGGTCAATTCATATTAATGTGTTCTGCATAACTCAGAGTGCCCAGTAATACCATACTGTTATAGTTAACATAATTTTTTAAGTTTAGCAATTATATAGTGATCAATGGTAGCGTTACTTTTAGTGAGTTTTTATTATTAATGTGTGTACCTAATGAATTCCTCACTCCATGTAATATCAATGTAATCATGTTATCAATTTAAAAAATAAATGGATATGTTAATGAGTCTAGGAAACTATTAAGTAAAATAAAACAATGTATATTATCAATTTAAAAAAAGTTTATTATCAATGCACCATTTTTTTAAGCACAAAACATTTTTTAAAGCACATATTGAGTCATGATAAATACAATTGTACAAATCTTCAGAACACTTATAGCGATCATATAAACATAACAAATTAGGACAACATTTATCTTCTAAATTAATTAAATTATTAGTATTTAAAATATCCTTCAACCATAACATTTTTTCAAGACCTTTAACGTAAATACACTTATCTTTTAAAACATCTGCAATTAAATATTGATAATTTGAGTAAGGTATAAATCCTTTACCCCAGTATATTTTTCTGTTACGTTCAATCCAGCAAACCTGCCGTCTTTCTGATTTAGTCAAATCGTAAAAAGGAAATGGTGGTTTGATTAAAAACACTTGTAGGTTTTTACTACACCATACAGCTATTTCTTTTAGTATAAATTCATTTGCTTCTGTTTTAAAGCCTTGAACGTCAACAATGGCCGTCATGATAGCCTACGCACGATGTTGCTTAGAGGTTTGTATTCCACAATTCGGTACTGAGCTACTAAATTCAGCCACAACATTTATTTAATTTTTACATAAATATAAAGCATGCATACAAACATTGACTCATAACAATTACACATTTTTAAAAAGATAACATTTATTTATTTTTAGAAATACAACTAAACTTAAATAAAAACATTAACTTAAGACTACTCAGTATCACACAATTTCTTACTTATTTTTTTTATTAATGTCTCTGTGATATCCATTACATCATCATAAGGCTCCTCAACCACATATTGTGCACTTAAGCAAGCCTCGTTTTTTTATTTTTGTCTACATAATCTAATTCACGAATATCTATTTTAATTAGAAGACGTCCTTGCTTAGGACGATTTCTTCGAACAATGTACGAATTTGCCGATGACGTTAATAAACTTTGGCGCTTTTTAGACGGTGACAATTTTTTTGACTGTGTAGAAAAGTTTGGTTCAATGTATGTTATGCCATCGTCTTGAGTGGAGAAATATGGGCTAGTAACCTGTAAAAAAAAATCACACATAAATATATAATAATGTGGACGCGCACAATAAATGTTTATAAACATAAATACATTTTATGTAGTGCTTACCTGATCAGAGGATTTGTTCCGATGCTTTTCAAAACATTCATAATTTCCTTGAGAGTAAAAAAATGGCTTGTTTTTTAACTGTCTACCAGTCTCTGCCAAAGCATTGTCCTGCAATATAATAACATAAAAAATATAAATGAAAAGTTCATAACTATATGAATTTAACTATGAGGAATAAAATAATATTTACTAACCTCTTGTATTTCTGTCTGGTCAACTTCGTCCAAAGGACTTGGGATTTGAAAATCAACATTATCAAATACAAATCTGTTAAGTCCTCCAATGTTGAGAATGCTGGGGCTGTATGACATGATTCTGAAAATAAAACTAAAGTAAGATATCTGATTATTCATATAATAATATAATATAATATTGTAATAACTAATAACATTAAAAACGTACTTACCAATAAAACTTGATTTCTCTGCTAGCAACAGGTCCTGTTTCGGCTGACTATGACAGCATAATGAAATAAGGAATGCAATTTTAAATCTGTATGATATTCAATACCAAATGAAATCAATTATTAAAAATATAATATTGTAATACGAGAATACAAAATTCCTAACTTTCTAGACCTGTTCAAACATGTTAAATGCTGTTATTTATACTTTATGATATGTACATCTAATTTAGTGTTAAAGTTATAGCTACCTATAAATATGCGTGTTAGACATTCATTACAGTAATTGTCAAAATGAAGTTGATCAAGCAACCCATATCTTTGAAAATTAATAATATAGATTTAAATGAAACTTCTCACCAGATCAGACATAGTCCTTTATTACCGAATACGATTCGATGTATAATGTGCGGTCCATCGAACTGTGGTAAAACAAACGTTATGATTAGTTTGTTGTTACATGAAAATGGTCTAAAATTTAAAAATCTTTATCTTTATTCCAAAACTTCATTTCAACCAAAGTATCGTTTCTTGAGTGAAGTATTAGGAAGAGTCTCGCAGATTAACTTCTACAAATTTAGCGATGATAAAGAGGTAATTTCTCCGAGTGAAGCTTTAACAAATTCTGTGTTTATTTTTGATGATGTTGCGTGTGAAAATCAAGTTAATATTCGCAATTATTTTTGTATGGGTAGACATAAACAAATAGATTGTTTCTATTTATCTCAAACCTATTCCAAAATTCCAAAACAACTGTTGCGTGACAATGTGAATTTTCTTATTATATTCAAACGAGATGATGTGAATTTAAAACATATTTATGAAGAGCATGTTACTTCTGATTTACAGTGGAAAGAGTTTAGAAATATTTGTCAAACTGTTTGGAGTAAACCTTATAATTTTCTACTTATTAATAAAGAATCGTCATTAAATAATGGAAGGTACAGACAGAACTTTGATATGTTTTTTAAATTTGACTGACTGTTTATATGTATATATATATATATATATATATATATGTAATTAACATGGCAAATTTCAGTATAATTTGTTCTTTAGCTGAATACAGTTGTTAATAAGTATAACATGGAGAAAAATATTAAAATAGAATTAATGAAGTCTGTAGACTCCATAAAGAATAAAATAAAACAAATGAAAAACCAGGAACACTCTACGAACTTATCACTTGAAAAAATGTTAAAACCTATCACAGATCCCCTTAAAACTCTAGTTGATTCAAATAAAACATTAGAAAAAATACAAAATTTTGAGAATACACACTCTAATTTTGAAGACGTGGAATTAGGTGACATTAATACTAGCTCATCTACTAAGTTTGAAGAATGCTATGACCCAGAACTGAATTCTGTACTGAATGTTAAAAAGCCTCCCCAGACGGAATTACCGGATGATTTAGAAATATCATTAGAGGGTCGTGATATCCATGATATTTATGACCTAAACATACCATTTGGAATAAGGAGTGAAAACAAAAAAATATTAATGGGTAATTCAATAGTTTCGTTTTCTAAAATAGATAGTGCAAATAATGATAATACCATTTTAATTAAAGTTGGTGACAAAAGCTTCAATTTAACCCCTGGTTTAAAAGAACTTTTACTTCGAAGAAAACCTGATTTGAAACAAATATCGCGCAAAGATAAACTTGTCTATAAAGATATGTTGCATTATACAAATGCACATAAGAGAGATTTAAATCCTAATGGGCAAATAAGAGGCGATAAAGGTATAAAATATCGTGAAATAATCAATCCATTGTTTTCTGAATCGTCAAACAATAATATTGTCACTAAATTTGGAGGAAGCTTACCAACGTTAAAGAAATACAAAAATAGCACTGACTTGGTATATTGGGACGATCCTAACGAACTGGTTGAAAGATTGAAACTATTAATTGCTTCCCGAGATGCTGGTAATACAAATCATGATAATGAAATTTTATCAATAATCGAAGAGTTAAAAGAAGCTGACATAATTAAATAATAAATAGTCCTAATAATATGCTTTTTATTCAGTATTATAGCAGAATTCGAGACAAACATACCTACTGAGTTGTGAACATGAGCAAAGCTGACGTGGTAAACGAAATTCATAAAAATGCGAGAGTGAACTATCCGCGAAGACATGTTGTAATGAGAGATATAGATGACTTGTGGCAAGCAGACTTAATTGATTTGCAATCAATTTCAAAAGAAAATAAAAATTATAGATATATTCTTACCGTTATTGATTCATTTTCGAAATATGCTTGGGCCTTTCCTATGAGAAGTAAAAGCAAAGAAGATGTGTATAACTCTTTCAAAACTTTGTTGGATAAAGGGCGTGTTCCTAAAAATCTGCAAACCGATAATGGAACAGAATTTTATAATAACAAATTTCAGAAGCTTATGAAATCGTTTCATATTAACCATTATTCAACCTTCTCAACAAAAAAAGCTTCAATAGTCGAACGATTTATCAGAACATTGAAATCTAAAATCTATAAGGAATTTAGTTTAAAAGGCAATTACAATTGGGTAAATAATACCCTCAATGATGTTATTTACAAATACAATCACACTCACCATCGCACTATTAATGAAATCCCTGCTAATGTGAACAATATGAATAAAAAACTGATATTAGAAAGGTATTTAAAGTTGCCAAAAAATGATAATTTAAAAAGCAAGTACAAAGTAGGTGATTATGTCCGTATCAGTAAATACAAAGGTACATTTGAAAAAGGTTATACTCCCAACTGGTCAACAGAAATATTTAAAATTCGTAAAATACAAAATACAACTCCTATAACTTACTTAATTGAAGACACTATCAGAGGTCTGCCTATTTTAGGAGCATTTTATTCACAAGAACTTCAAAAAACAAAACATCCCAATATATATCTAGTCGAGAAAGTTCTTAGAAGAAAAGGTAACAGGGTTTTAGTAAAATGGTTAGGTTTGTCTTCAGCTGAAAGCAGTTGGATTGATAAATCGAATGTAATATTATAAATAAAATAACGTTAACAAACTCGAATCACATAACTATTTATTAAAGTATTCAAACCGGAATCATCAGTCTTATAATGTGTTTTGGAGAGAGTAGTCTTCTCAATTGGCTTATTAATAATTTACCATTTGAATTACACTTACCAGGATATAATTACTGTGGCCCAGGTACTAAATTAATAAAAAGACTAACAAAAGGAGATAACGGCGTAAATAAGTTGGACGAATACTGCAAAGATCACGATATTGCATATCACAAGTCATCAAACTTAAAGGATCGACATAAGGCTGATTTAATTTTGTTAAAAATGGCGAAAGAGCGAGCGGTTGCTTCCGATGCCAGTATAGCTGAAAAACTCGCGGCACGCTTAGTAAGTAAGGCTATGTCAGCAAAAATTAAAACTGGTTCTGGTTTGGACAAAAAGCCTTCTCCAAAAATTACACCTGGAAAAGGGTTAAAAAGTAAATTAAAATCTGTTATTACAAAAGCAAAAAGGCATATCAAAAAATTAAAACCTAAGAGCAAGAAAATGGCAATAGAATTAGCTATTGCCGCTACTAGAGAATTGGCTGATGATTCATCGATTAAGCTCCCTCGCGTTATTCCTATTCCAAAAACTGGGGGAGTATTACCTTTGATTCCTATTTTTGCGGGATTATCAGCTGCGGGAGCTTTAGCAGGCGGTGCAGCTGGTATTGCTAAAACCATAAATGAATTCAAAATGGCTAAAAAGCTGTATGAAGAATCGAGAAGACATAATGAAAAAATGGAAGCTCTATGTATTAGGAAAGGCCTACACCTTAAACCACATAAAGGCGGCCTTGGAATTTTCGTATCAAAAGAAAAAAACTAAGATATCGGCTACCCAAACGGGCCTTAACTAACTTTGACATTTTAAAGTACGGGAATAGAATTCCTTATTTTAGAGGTGTCTTTATGAGAGATGAGCTCCCTAAATGTCCTTATAAAAAAGAATGTGGAGTTATTAATTTGGATAGTTCAAAAAATCCTGGTTCTCATTGGGTAGCCTATGCAAAATATAATGATTATGTTGAGTATTTTGACAGTTATGGAAATCTTAAACCTCCGAAGGAATTTATAAAATATGTAGGTTCTAACATTCAATATAATTATGAAAATATACAACGTGATCACCCCTTCAATTGTGGACATTTATGTTTAAATTTCTTAAAGAATTTTTGGTATAATCATGAAATAAAATAAAAAGGATCATCTAAAAGAGTTCAGTATGCAAGCATGTCTACTACGGTTACCATCTCTGGAAATAAATCGGAACTGATTTCGTATTTTCAACCACCTCTTCATTTATCTGATCAGTACGAGTGCGGTTTACTATACTTTTCAGTATTAAAAACAAGACCGAATGTGCCCGTTAATAACAGCAGTTTAACAGCTGTTATCAGAATTGAATGTGATCTTGTACACGGTTCATACTACAACGGATTACCGACTCATTTTATTCATGAATTTATATCTGATACTGCTCCAAGTCACGGCTACATAGAAATACCTCAGAACGTTATTTACTTTCCAGTTAACAAAAATATAATTTCATCCATATCTGTTAGGATTGTAGATCAGTTTGGTTACCGTATTGACTTTGGTGAAGAAAATATTCAATTACGTCTTCATTTAAGAAAAGCAAAATGATAGTATATTATAAAAACCCTTCAGTGAAAATAAAACGTCCTATTCCGTCAACAACCATAAAGGTGCACAGACGTAAGAAAAACGTGAAGAAATTGACTAAATCAAATAAAGATTTTCTTAAAGCTTTAGGGTTTAAAGTATGAGTATACTACAGATTACCGACTTACCACACTTTGATAGTTCGATCGAAAGTTATGAAATCCATTCATACAATCCCTACAATAACAGTTTTAGAGAAAACGATGAAATCAGAATCCCCATACACCAGCAAGATATATACGTGCTACCATCAGCCAGTTCCATCTACATCGAAGGTCAAGCAAAGCTGTTCGGTAAGGATGGGCATCAGATCAAGAAAGCTGTTACGTTTACTAATAACCCTGTTATGTACCTGTTCCAAGACATCAGGTACGAAATGAATGGAATTGAAATAGACCGTATAAAAAATTCTGGAATAACATCAACAATAAAGTCATACATCTCATTTAATGAAGCAGAAAGTAAAGTTTCTGCATTATGGGGTTGGAATTTAAACGGTTTCCAAAGTGATGGACATTTTAGCGTTGTGGTGCCCTTAAATAAGATTTTAGAGTTTGCAGAGGATTACAATAAAATTGTGATAAATTGTAAACACGAACTTATATTTTTGGATTTATTTAATGAAAAATTACAATACCATCCAATCTAAGTAGTAGCTCCGCTTGACGTACAAATTAATTAAAAAACGAAGGAACTGTTTATTTACATAGGTACATAAAAAAGAAATAAGTACAAAAACGGGGGCAAAATACAAAGTACAGACAGGTTTAGGCATCGTAGAATTCCTCCGCATCGCTGTCTATTGGTAACGTGCCTAGAAGGCTGGCAGCATTGCCAGCCTTCTAGGCACGTTACCTTATATTGAACTTATATTGAATAGGAGTAATTCTAACTTAAATAGTATTATTCTTACTGATGAAGTCGTTCAGCTTCAAATAGATATACAGAGAATTCAATGGAGAATACCACATATAAAAGTTTCCGATCGAGAACGTTTAATACTTTTAAAGCACTTAGAAAGAGATAAACCTATTCAGATGGCCTTTAGAAATTGGGATTTATATGAGTATCCTTTACTACCTAAAACCACAAAGCATTCTTGGTCAGTAAAGACTGCTTCTCAATTAGAAAAGCCTCGGTATGTCATTTTTTGCTTGCAAACTAATAGAAAAAATAATAGAACTAAAGACAGTTCGGTATTTGATCATTGTGAGGTGACAAATGTTACGCTCTTTTTAAATTCGCAATATTATCCTTATGAGCCTTTATCTTTAAAGTTTTGTGAGAACAAATATAGTATATTATATGAAATGTATGTGAAATTTCGCCAGTCGTATTACAACTCTCCGGTAGAACCGTTGCTTGATCTGCAGGATTTCAAAGAAAAGGCCCCAGTCTTCATCTTAGACTGCTCGAGGCAAAACGATAGTTTAAAAACTGGTCCAGTGGATGTAAGATTGGAATTTGAATGTTCAACACAAATACCAGATAAGACAAATGCATACTGTTTGATTATAAACGACCGACTTGTGGAATACAAACCTCTGAGCAACATCGTGCGTAGATTATCATGACTGCTATTGTAGACATCCAAGGCTTTAAAACAGAAGCAAATGAATTTATAATAAAAGAAATTGCTATCTGGTGTAATCAAAGGCTGCAAGTGTTTTTAATCAAACCGCCATTTCCTTTTTACGATTTGACTAAATCGGAAAGACAACAAGTTTGCTGGATTGAGCGTAATAGTAAAATATACTGGAGCGAAGGATTTATACCTTACTCAAATTATCAATATTTAGTTTTAGATATCTTAAAAGATAAGTCTGTTTTCGTTAAAGGTCTTAAAGAAGTGTCATGGTTGAAAAATATTTTAAATAGTATTAAGGCGCTGTCGTAAGCGACTGTTTTGGTAAATGAGGGGGTGAAGCAGGTTAGGTGAAGGGAGCTTAGCTCCGTCTACTGCGGGGCGCCCCCCTTCAGTCTCGTCGCGTGCGGTCGTATTCTGGCGACATCCGTATTCCAATATTTCAAAATCGCAAGCAAAACGTTTTAGCATATTGAATTGAGATACTGATATTAAAATTTATATTACATACATCAATCTGTTTGTACAATATAGGCATAGCGCAATTTTTGTTTTCAGTGCAGCCATAACTGGTTTACATTAGACGTTATAGGTATTAATAGTTGACGAAAGTAAGTAAATACCTACGTGCCGTAAGATGATAAAAATAATTAAGTCAGTTCCATGTATGGAGAGGCCATTATTATGTTTGGTTTGGTATAAAAATAGTGAAGCAGTTCATAGAATACCTACATCTAATTCCATTCCTGCCAGTTTTCAAATCTGTTTTGCAATAAATTGGCTGTGAAATACGGGCGGACAGACAGACAGACATTGCGAATCTATAAGGGTTCCGTTTTTACAATTTTTGGCTACGGAACCCTAAAAAACACAATACTGTTCTACTAAGCGCAAAAGCCGTATCTCAACTAAAGCTAGTTACGAGATAATTGAAGTTTAGTAAAAGTTGATTTCTTTTATTTATTTATGGATGTTTATTGTTATTATAGGTATAATTATTATGGTAAAGGTTTCGAAATACGTCGCCGTTTTTAGGGGTTGTGAGTGATTGGAAAGGGAGGAAGGGAGGTCTTGAAACCCCTCCACCATTTCCACTTGCCGGAAATACTTGGTTTCCTCTGAAAAAAAAATCTCCAAACATCGGTGTGTATGGCACTGCCAACTTCCACATTCATCACACTAGTTTAAGGGTATCAACCTTAGTTTCACTAAGGTTGATGGAGCTCGGCTGAAGGGCTCCTATTTTCGGATTAAGGGTCAAAAGAGAACCTAACATAACCTATTTAGTTACTTATTACAGTCGCACCTAACCCTAGGCACTCGAAAGCAATGACGCACAAATTTGACATTAGCTGTCAATAGGATCATTCCAAGATTGCAGTTTTGCGTTTCGTTTCACGTTTTTCACATAAAACCTAAAAATTTCATTTGTAAAACTGTACTAAAGTATCCGTAAAACTAAAAGTAAAACTGTACTAAAGTATCCGTTTTGCATAATTGCCGAATTATTTATGAAATTTTGGAAATTGTTTAAAAATATTTAGACGCAACTCCGGCAGCCAAAATTACTTTTAGGGGATTAAAACGAACTCCCTTAAGCCCCCTACACTACCAATACCCTCAAATTCAGGCGACTCGTTTCGAAAACCAACCCATTATTATTTTTCAAAATAGATGAAACATCAAAAATATATGTGGATATACCTTATTCATGAGATACTGCTATGTCGCTTAGAAAATTATAGAATTAGAATTTGAGTTACTGCTTTTTCGTTAGCTCTCCTCATACATGTTTGTATGGAAAATATAAAAAAAATTCTTTCGCTTCAAATATGTGTTGTTTCAAAGAAAATAAATATTAAAAGATACTTATTTATATTCATTTATCATTTATTAACGAAATACAGAGTTTACAGCTCATGAAAAGTTAGCTGTCTGCTACAACCCGGCAGGTTTTCTTTATTCTCATCCAATGTTAAAGGCAGTGTGTGAGGTGATAAGGCTTCAATACTTATTATTTGCTTTTGTTCACGAGGCACAGTTTCATTTACCTTCCTTTTACGGCTTGGTATTGTAGAAATTTCAAGCACTGATGAAACATTTTCCTCTCCGTGATCTCGCAATGCCATCCCTTGAGCTTGACGAGAATCAACAATTTCAGGCAACTGCCACTTGATATAAAACGCCACAAGCTTTTCTTCTCCCAGAAAACATCATCTCTTTCTATAATTTCTATTTTTAGTGGTATACTTTCGCCACTCCACACAGCAAATAAACACTTTTGTTTGCGTGTAACGTGGCGTTGCCCCTGAATTTGGTAATAACAATTACAATATTTGTTTAGACTAGTCAGTTCACTTTTTTATCATGTTTCCATATTTGTATTTTTTATTTGTATTTTATTTGCTCTCATACTATTCTCCAGGCCATTCATATAGGCAACTATAGAACTTTAAATTTCCACAATCGTGTTTGGACCTATTTATCCATCTGGCGCGCCACCAATAAACGGATAATCCACAAGGCTCGATTGTTACATTTTCTTGCTTCGCCAGTTGTTGCAAAGCCAGTCGTTCATTTTAGATGCCATGCGCAACTGATTTTACATTGCAAATATTTTATTTGTACAAAATATTTTTTACTAAGTTGGCTTTACTGCTGTTATCTCTTCTTTTTACCACTATACCAAAATTTCAATCTGTCAATTCAATATATTCAATTCGAAACAGTCACTGCTATCCCTCTTGTAATTTTTGCTTATCACTACGGAATTTGAGTCAAATTTGTAAAAAAATTGTTTGGCATTTCTTGGCTAGCTCTTGAACAGATCGTGTTAGAAATGACTGCAGTCAAATGTGTGTAAGACGTTGCAGAACTATTATCTTTAACTTTACTGTAATTACAATAAAGATAATTAGTTACGTACTTTATTATTAAAAAAATACTATATCTTGTGTTATAGCAAACAGAGAAGTCACCTTCTTATAAATGTGATGTAAAGTTTTACCCGATGTACCTAAATAGGTTTATGTTCACAACACAATAATACAACATTCGTTACCGCTTGTGTGCGGCTTGCGGAGCGCCATATTAGCGCCGTTTATTGTTCGCCGTGGCGGCATCTTAGCGCTCCAGGCGCTCTGACAAGCTAATGAATTTTCAATATAGGTATAGATCGGTTCACGAAAGTTGACCACAAATGGCGGCCGTCGCGCATATGTATATTCGTGCACCAATGGCGTGGCTCCATTCTTGACGCATTTAGGGAATGCGTCAAGAACGGAGCCACGCCATTGGCATTCCACCCGCGCCTCAAAAAATTATTTCTGTGCAGTGGTCATCTTTCATGAACCGACCTATACATAAAATGATTCGATTTTATGTTATTACTCTTTCAAAAATTGAAAACTGTGGCAGCTATGTATTGTGAGAATAATTTATATAATTATATTATGCATAATCGATAATCTATAACATAGTTAGTCATAAAAGACTCTTTTGAAAATAATTTGTGTAAAAATGTTACATATTTCATAATCACTTGGCCATGAATGAATTTCTATTTTATTACGACGCTTTCTTGTACAAATCCTTCGTAGAACTTCATTTCTCTAATTGTCCATATTTTATTATTCTAACTATATATGTATAAGCACAGAAACAATAACACATTAAACGCAACAAGAGTATAAACTTAGGTCCTAATTATATGTTCCCATAGTTACATGAAAAGCCTATTTGATTCAAAGTATTCAATCTATAACATAAAACATGAAATTACGAACTCAATTTGGCGTATTATAATAACAAACAGGTTTACGTAAAATTTCGTGCAGCGGAGACGCAAGCGACATGACCTATCTCTCACAGGGCTCATAGCCGAATGATGAGGTCTGGGCGGGGCGTAAACTAGCAACTGACACTCAGTACACCGCTTATGCTAATAAGGTTTAAATTGCTTAAGCGTTTGATATTGATGGGATCTACCGAGCGTCAAAATCATAGACGTTTGGCAGATTTTATTTAATTTTACAAAATATACAGGTATAATATGAAAATGAATAGGGTAATTCTTTAGTTCATTAGATTTCCTACAATATTATCAAATAAAATATCACAGATTACGATCAAAATATTGCAAACAGTGAGACGAAAGATTATTTTTAGCCCCGATTTTGTGATTTTTTTACCGTGATTCTATTTTATATACATGAAAAATTCTTTCAAAAGTCTTTTGTTCAGACTTTTGACTTTAAGCTCTATTTTTTGCTAGTTTGTAATATGTGCCGTTATGGCTAGATGCGCGACGAAAAATTAGGTGTTTCACGGCTTCTGAGGTATAACAGCGCCTTAATGTAATTAATTTAGAAGATAAAGGTTGTCCTAATTTGTTAACCCTATATGATCGCTATAAATATTCCGGAGATTTGTACAATTGTATCTATCATGACTCAATATGTGTATTAAAAAATGTTATGTGCTTAAAAAAATGGTGCTTTGATAATAAACTTTTTAAAAAAAATACAATATGGATTGTTTCATTTTACTTAATCGTTTCCTATACTCACTAACATTCCCATTTAGTTTTAATATATACTATGATTGGAATATTACATGAATTGATACACATTCATAAGTACAATAAAAAACTCAGCAAAGAGAACAGTTACATTGGTCACTAAGACAAGGAGTTAAATTCCTAACCTGAAAACCTTAGAATAGGTGTTATTATTCTAAGCTGAAAACATAATGTTAATAATCTATATCGTGAATAAAACGGATCGCAGATAACAAAAGTAGGTATTATTGAGGCGTCTGCGTCGCGAAACGAGCGGAGCGAGTTGAGTGACGCAGAAGTCAGAACACATTTATATTAATCGATCGAACACTACACGTGCAGTCAATCTGCTTTATCTCGATACGTCCGCATCACCTGGAATCCGAGTGACCGTGGGTTCAAGTTCCATGTAGACGAAGTCAGAGGCAAAAGCTAGTTGTGGATAAAACAATTATATAATTCATAAGTACATACATTCATAGTCTTATGCCTGTAACCCTGAAGAGGTAGGCAAAGGTGTATTACTACACCCACTTTTCGCCAGATATATTTAAGTCCCACGTAATAGGGAGGCGAGCCTATTGCCGTACCGGGCACATTTCTAGACTTCATGCTGTTACTGAGAATTTCCTAACAGAAAAACCCAATAACACTTTGGCCGACCCGGGAATCGAACCCGGGAGCCACCCGATCCTACTTTCAACATTGTTAAGATTTTGCATTCATTCATTAAAATTATCAACGAGCTGTGCAAAGATAACAGTTTGTACATATAAATTATTATGAATGCATCGCTGTGCCCGAGCCGCACTGAGCGCGTCGAACGAACTTGAGAATGTTGTTTATATTATGTCATCCCAAGTAAAAACATTGTTACTATGCTACCAGTATTACGATGCATCGATGAATGAAATAATATTATACTTCTAATGCCAACCGTCCGTATCGCAGATCATGTTAGTAGTGTGATTTTTGGGCGCTCTGCATTGTGAACGGAGCGAAGCGAGGTGAGTGATGCAGTAAGCAAATGAATTTATACTAAAAGAAATAGCTGTATGGTGTAATAAAAACCTACAAGTGTTTTAATCAAACCACCATTTCCTTTTAACGATTTGACTAAATCAGAAAGACGGCAGGTTTGCTGGATTGAATGCCTGTAGTAGATGAAAATGAAATGCATAATTATTATTATTAAAAGAGTAATTAAATAATCTTATAAGAAATAAGTGATTCCTAATCTAACATTTATTGTATTTTAAATTGCTATTTGTTTTAAGACTAAGATATATAAATCATCCATCAAGAATCCTAATTGTCTACTACTTAAATATATTATATATTAGAAGATTTTACTATCGTTATTATAAAAAATAAACGTTTGTACTGAGTTATTGATTATCTTGGATAATTCTATACACGTCATGTTAAGACAAAGTGGTCCAATATTTTATCACATCTTTGACGACACGTTTGGCGCATTGGCTAAGAGTATGACTCGCATCACAATGTAAATAGTAGGTTTAATAGACGCAGCAACTAATGCACCAACGTGTTGCGGGTTCGATTCCCGCACGGAACAAATGAGTATTGTTCCAGTTTGGATTTTGTTTTTATGTTTTTTTTACTTTATTTTTTTTTGTATTATAAGCAATTATTATGTCTCCATAATACCTACTGTTGGCTACTTACTAAGAAAGAAAGAAAGAGAAAAACTATTTATTTGTCACAGACACAGAAAAAGTATTACATATAAAAGAAAACATTGCAAGGCATAAGATTAGTCTGTGACAAATATGTGCACTTGATGTGCACACTCAGCTATATTGTTGCATTGTGGTAGTGTCCACAACTCTATTATTGAGTTATAGTTGCTAGTAAAAGCTAACCTCTCATTATACGGAAGGCCTATGCATTCATTAGTACAAGATGTGCACCAAATCGTTTCGATGCAACGATGTGCCGTGATCGAACATGATATTGTTGTTTATTGTACTTATTTAAGTGCGCGCGATAATTTTTGCTTGGTTATGTCAGTTCGACACCATACCAGATTATGATACACACAACAACCGATCGGACTGATCGCGTCGACTGAACACAGCAGTCTAACTTGAGAATGTTGTTACATTAGCATCTCAAACTAGAAACGACAGTAAGTTGTCCCATTGCATTGCTACTACAATGATATGTCGGTGAATGAAATACAATATTATATCGTGAATCAGACGGATCGCAGATAACAACGGTATTATTGGGAGCGTCTGCGTCAGCTCACTTTGTTCTGAGTGATGCAGATCACATTTATATTAATCGATCTCGATTGTAAAATTGGGGCTTCTGTATCACGCAGCTCGAGCGGCGACGCGAGAGCAAGTGATGCAGAAGCCCCAATTTTACGCTACTCCCAGAGAGACGTTTCGGATTGCAATAACTCCAAAAATTCGAGCGCTTTTTCATTTGACCACTCCATATCGGTAGATTCGTGCGTCGTCGTCGAACTCGTGTTGCACACTGAACAAACGGTAGTGTGGCCACAAACGCATTAATTACTGCGGTAATCTTCTTTGATGTGCGAAAAAAGACCGCCGCCGGAGCTATTGCCTACCGGCATATGCCATATTGATTGGCATTGTAAAATTATGGCCATAAATCGCGGTTACACCTAAGCGTTGTTGAAATTATGGCAATAATTATTGGCATATCCCGGTAGTGTGGCCCGAGCATAAAGACTTGTTATCACAATAACAGCGCCAACTACCGGGTCAAGTTGAAGCCTATATGTAGCGCTATAAAATCCTCTACCTTGCAGTGAAAGTCACATTTGAATCGGTTCAGCCGCACCAGAGATTACCCCGGACAAACAGAAAGACAGACAGACAGACAAAAATGTTAAAAAGGGTAGATTTGGACTTAGAATCGTGTAACTAACTATATGCACTTGAAAAAACATAGTTATTTTGAAATCACAGACAGACTCTTCAATTTTATTTATATGTATAGATGAGTAGAAGAAGTAAAGACTTGTTATCGCGATAACAGCGCCAACTACCGGGTCAAATTGAAGCCTATATGTAGCGCTATAAAGTTCTCTACCTTGCAGTAAAAGTCTTATTTGAATCGGTTCAGCCGTTCCAGAGATTACCCCGGACAAACAGAAAGACAGACAGACAGGCAGACGGACAGACAGACAGACAAAAATGTTAAAAAGGGTAGATTTGGACTTAGAATCGTGTAACTAACTATATGCACTTGAAAAAACATATTTATTTTAAAATCACAGACGGACTCATCAATTTTATTTATATGTATAGATAATTAGATAAATTTAGGCACTTATTTTATTATATTTACTCATTAACAAACAAATGCAAATATGCAAATTGTTACTTTACATTTTAATTTTGAATCGTTTTTGTTGCCCAAAGATATACTTTGAATTTAACATTTCTTTTCATGACACAGAATGTATGACACAAATTCGCTTCCATATTTGGCGTCATTATCAACCTCGTCGATGCTAAATGAGCTATTCAGATGCAATACAGTCAATTCTCTCAGAGTTTAAATGTCAGGAAAATGAGGGATGGGTAATTTTTTTATTGTTATCTATTGTGCATAAAGCTATTGATTTAAATATGACAAAATATGCATTGCATTCATGACAAAATGTTACGTTCGAAAATCTAAAGGACTGCATAGATTAGTCTTCAAGGTGCAAGTCTTATTTGGCTGCAGAAAACACAATTTTTTGTTATCTTATTAATGTTGACAATAATTTTATTTACGTCTATGTTCAAAACGATCTACTTATAGGTACATAGAGCGACAGTTTTGAAAAATCTCAGCGTCAATAAAACAATGACTACACAACTTAATAAGTAAACTCTCGATGGCAATAATATTCATCATTCGGTCATTTGTTACGCTCAAAAGATTTTTAAGACGGCGGAGGAAATTAAGGAATTTCCTCGTTCGGTGAGACGTTATACAAAGTGAGTGAAGCCGCGCAAAAACAGTGTGAGATACCAGCCATTAACCTTAATATTGTCTAACATAATTATACTATAAGTTTTGCTTAACAATTCCGAGAGGAGCTTTTCGATAAAAGTGTCCTTAAGGCGCGATTCACAGTGCGCGGAGAAATGGCATGAAGTCCTGTTTTGTTCTTATGCGATGTACGAAATGGTTTATTACTATTGGTAAAGAGTTTGCCTATCAGCTGAGAAGTAAACAATGTTCAATTTACTAGATAATCTATTTTCCTTGGATGCCTAGTGTAGGTAAATATTGCACCGACAATAGAGTATCTTTTGATCTATTAAATGTTCTCAATGGCAACAAAATACCATGTCTTATGATCTAACTAACAAAGTAGCAATAAATAATTGAGCCACCAAAGATCTAAAACAAAACTAGCAAAATATTATCAATTGTTTTACTCTTTTAATTGACATCCATAATGGAAATATATTTCCAGCTCAAAGCCCGGAACGAAATAATATGCGACAGCGATTGTAATTGCATTTAGACATGGGATCAAGAACCTATTCCACGGTAGGTAGTCTTCAGCATCACTAGTAGTAGTGTATTGGGTCACGTGCGCAGCGAGCACAATTAGCCCGGTGCGGTGTGGTATTAGCAGTCCAGTGGCGAACCGATTCGCGCCTGACTTGCGCCCGAATGAGCCGCGCTCTCCAATACCGCAGTGCAAATTGCTGTACTATCTTATTTGGACATATTGTTATATGCTGGACAGTTCGTTAGTAAATATTGATGTGATTGATTCATACCGGGTTGCAGGTCAAAACCATTTACTACGGAGTAAATCATAAATCAGTTAATTCTGATTGTGATGTCCATGAACTGCCTGGAAACAATGCCTTTATGTACATATTCTGTTCAAGATGTGTTTTTGACGTGACAACGTCTTATAAATTGGTTTGCCGGGTGACACTTCAAGAAACTGCGTTACGCTCCGCTCACGTTATGCGCTCACAATGAGAGCGAGTGAGAGGCACGCGTCCCGCTTAAGAGCGAGAGAGACAGACATAAAAAGTGAAAGGCACGCGTCTTTCATCCTTCTTCCTACTATACGAATGAATATTCACATTAAAATTATTTTACCACTCAAAGTCGTTGTCACGTAAAACTTTCGCCCGTATACCGACTTTACAGGCAACCAATTTTTTTTATTTTAAACATGTTTTTGACTTAAAACCGAATAAATTCACTTCTATTCAAGAATGTATCTCAACGAAGTTAAGCCCGCGATCCAACGCTCGATCTCTTTTTGATCAACTCATCAAACGACAGCGACAAACTACATAAAACGCCGTATCATTGTCTTTTGTTTGTCGCCTTTGAACTATAAAGATAACATTGGAAGATATACTCAAGAAAGCTTAAGATTTCCCTCAAAGAAAACTTTAAAATTCGCTTCCTAACTTGAAGCTACTTTTGACTTAAACGAAGCAATCATTTAATACTATTTACTCTGGGATTTAAAAGCAAATAAACACTCAAAATGCAAGGAGGTTAGACTGCGCATTTGCCAAAAGTACATTTTCATTGAACTGCTAATAAAATAAAATTGAATAGAAAGTGAAATAAACTGAAGAAGATTATTTACACAAGAAGTAGATAGCTTAAAAAGTGTTTTTTTACATCGAGCTTTATCTTGTTTCATTTTAGCGTAGCGAATATTGTTACAATAGAGTAACACGCATCATAATTAATCATTCAACACTTGGCGTCTACAAGGTCAACTGCAGTTGTGGTAGTTCCTATGTCGGACAGACCAAACGAACCATCACTAAAAGGGTCAAGGAACCTATCGCAGCTGTAAAAAACCGGCAAATTAACAAGTCTGCCATAGCTGAGTATTTGTTGGGAGTCTGGACCAAACCACTCGATCGAACCAAAGAATCATCATTACATCAACCAAAACCTACCGATCGTCACTATTACTCCAGGATAGTACGTGAAGCGGTTGAAATCAAAAAGCCTAAAAATTTCAACCGGGATAATGGATACAGACTGTCTACAACTTGGAATCCAGTAATCAACAAATGTAAACCCCGCCTCAGTTACACAGCTCACCAGTGTGTAGACGTCATAAGTGTTGTGTGTAAACGTACCGACAGTTTGGATAAAAATAAAAATATAAAACAAGTGAGGGTAGCTGCCGAAACCCGCGCTTCACAAGGATGACGCTGAGATGATATCAGTCCCGCCGCGACTATGGCTGTTGTAAGACGGCCGAAACGTCGGTAAAACACAGTAATTTATACCTTAACCTTCAGGTACTGACGTGGTTTAATCATATGATAAATGGTGACGTGACGTCTCCCAGACAGCTTAGTAAATAGTTGAAATAGATAATTTCTATTTACTGATTTTCACATTGTTTAATTGTATTATGATTTTTTTTTACTATTTTATCAAGTCAGTAAAAAAACAACAACCTTTCATAGGAGATCAGTTATTTGGTAGAAATGACATAACCAATGTTTCGCTCGCCTAAAAAATATAAGTTATAATCTAAACGATAAAAAAGTTATTTAGAATTATTTTGGAAAATTTCTTATATTTTAAACATAATTCTTAATTATAGTACTGCTTAGGCAGCGATTTCTTTACCACTGCGCAGCTCTACAGCAGAAATGTGTTATCGCAACGCTAGTGAGCGTTCGACTGATTGATGAACATGTTAGATCCCGAAGGTACAGGGAAGGGCGCGTGGGTAACTTTAAAGGCCTTGAAATAAGACTCATATTTGTTAACTCGTCGTCTGTGAGACACCCATGTCAGTACTTAAAGGTTAAATTAATTAAATGCACATGTTTTTAATATTAGTAGGTTATACTATTAAAAACTTTTCCCTCAAAACGAAGTTTTATTGTAAATATATTTTTACTCGAAACAATAACGAAATACAATACATGTAACAAAAGTCACCCTATGACCCATAAGAAGTGTACTTTTCTCTTTCTAGTGCTGTTATCCCAGTCTAATGGTTGCGACAGAAGGTTTTTATTTGTTAACCACTACCATTTTCCCGGTGTAATGTCGCTAGGTGTTATTGGTTGATAGTGCAGAAAGGTTTTCGAAAGCCACAATATTCAGTTACTTTTCCAACCATACTTAACAAAATCCAATTAACACGTAGAAAACTAATGTCTTTTTTTTGCTTTTTTTTCATTTTACACAATATCATCATAATATGAAATCTAAACTTCTAAGAATCCATTACTTATGTTATCAAAAATACTATATTATTTTTAAGTAATAAAGTTTTTTTTACAAATTTGTTTTTTGTTAGCATTATAGTATTTCAATGAATCATGTTATTGAATTTTACTGACAACATATAATCGTATTTCCCCCACACCGATCAGCTACAAGTACGCTTTACGTCTCAAAGCTTCCTAAGCGAATTAACCTGTTAGAGTTAGCGTAAGAACCAAATCAAATCAAATCAATATTTATTTTGCAAAACATGAGTAGGTATACAAAAAAGATGTTACAGAGTCAGATAGTTTCATCATGTTTTGCTGTCACAGCAGCATGCAAAATGTATTTATGTATATAGTTGTACGCATTCTAATCACTGATTTTAAAATTTAATGAATAATTACCATAATCAAATAGATAAAAATGACAATGATTATAACCTATACCATTAATAATATGTCTATAAATTTGTCACCTAAATAATAATTTACAATGCAATAAATAATTAATAATTTAATCAACATTCAATAAACAATTAATAATTCAATTAACATTCAATAAATAATTAATAATTCAATTCAAAATTCAATACATAAAATGTCAATAAATATAACTTATACTATAATTAATTATTGCATAAATTTGTCTTCTAAATAGTCATTTACTGAGTAATAGCATTTTGTTATTAACATTGCTTTAATTTTATTCTTAAATAGTTGCATGGTATCAATTTCGCGTATTAGTCTAGGCAAATGATTAAATAGTCGGACAGCCATACAAAATACGCTCTTATTGAGTAAAGCCGTTTTGTTTCCTGGCATACCTATATCTAAGCACCGTCTCCGGCTGTTCAGTTTTTTGAACATATTAAAATTTTTACGCACAAATAGTACAGTTTCTAAAATATACGTACATGGTAAAGTTAGAATTTTGAAATTAATAAAATATGGTTTACAGCTATCTCTAAGTTTGATATTAAACGTTTCTCGTATACACCTCTCTTGCGCCCTAAATGCAGCGTTCCTGTCTGTACAATTACCCCAGAACAGAATACCGTACCTCAGCTGAAACGAAACATACCCATGATATGCCGTCAGGACAGCCGCAATACTTGTTGTTTTCTTTAACCTATACAGCGCAAATGAATATGTATTGAGTTTGGCACATACCGATTCTACATGTTCCTTCCAATTCAAATGATTGTCAATGTTTAGGCCTAAAAACTTTGTTACCTCAACTTCTTCAATTTTTTCATCTAAATATGAAACAGCTATATTAGTCAATTTGTTTACTCTATTTCTAAATGTCATAAAATGAGTCTTTGTTATATTAATTTTCAAATTATTCAATGTCAACCAATTTATTATATTTTTAATGTCAAGTTTATTTCCTGCTCTATGTGCTGTTTGTCATTACCCGTAAATATAATTGTACTATCATCAGCAAATAGTATTGTCAGGTATGTGGTTACTTCTGGCAGATCATTTATATATATATTAAAAAGTAACGGACTGAGGACACTACCTTGTGTTACACCAAATTTTACTTTTCTGCTTGCAGGAGAGTATATTTTATATTTATGGGTGGTAGGGCAAAGTCTAGTTATTTGCGTTAATTGTGTTCTACCATCTAGGTAAGATTTAATTAATTCATAGGCATTTCCTCGTACACCGTATGCATAGAGCTTTTTTAATAGTAGGTTATGATCTACACAATCAAACGCTTTTGTTAAATCCATGAACATAGCGCATGCTAGTTTACCACTATCCATGTTACTCAATACCGTTTGAAGAAATCTGTAAATTGCCATGTCAATAGATTTGTTTTTCCTGAAGCCCACTTGTTCCTCGCAAAATAAATTATTGACTTCAAAGTAGTTGTAGATACTATCATATATTAGTTTCTCAAATATTTTTGAGAGTACTGGCATCAGGGCTATCGGGCGGTAGCAACTCATGTCATCTTTATATTTTTTCTTAAATAATGGTTTAATTATCGTTAATTTAAATTTATTGGGAAAAATGCCCTGCGTGATACATAGATTTATTATGTAGCTTAATATTATCGATAATTTCAGAGCTACATGTTTGAGGACTTTTGTAGTTATATCATCGTAGCTAGCGCTTCTAGTGTTTTTCAAGCCCTTGATATTTTTAATACATCATTCGGAATACACGGTTGTATAAATATCGATTTTTGTTCATAAGCTATATTGGTACTTACATTGCTAGGCATTGAATTCTTAACTTGGTCAATAAAAAAGTTATTAAAATTGATCGCTATCAATAACGGTTTGTTAATAATAGCACCATTTATTTTTAATTATTGAATTTCGTCTTTCGGTACATTTAATTTAGTTCTATTGATTATTGCCCAGGTGGCCTTCGATTTATTAGGTGCAGTATTTATATATTTATCATTTCGAGATATCTGTGTTAATTTAATTATCTTGTTAAGGCGTGATGACAAAGCTAGAAACAGGGTTTTATTACGCGTCGTTCGATTTTTACGAAACTCCCACAAAAGTTGTCTCTTACGCTTACAGCATACTCGAATACCTTTTGTAATCCACATTGGCCGTACATTTATTGATTTTCTAACTTGTTTTATCGGAAAGCATAAATTATAGAACAGCTGAATATTTTCATAAAAGTTATTAAACGCAGTATTGGGGTTACAACTCGTAAAGACGTCGTTAAAACTAAGAGACTCAATGCAATTCTTAAATTTCGTTAAGTTTTCTTTGCTGTAATCGCGTGCTTCAACTATCCATGATTTGATAGGGATAATAGATTGCACAGGACATTTTAATAGCTGCACGGTGTGGTCTGAGAGCGCGAATTCGAGAACTTTTGCTTTACATCCTCTGATATTAAAAATTATGTTGTCGATGCACGTTCCACTTATCAGTCGGGTGGGCTCATTTACTCCTAGCTTAAGATTAAAACTTTGCAAAATATGTCTGAATTCTGTTGAGCTGTATTTGTTTTTAAGTAGGTTAATATTAAAATCACCACAAATGATTACCTTCTTTCTGCCCGAACAGATACGCCTCAAAAGTAAATTGATTGCTAGAAAAAATCTATTAATGTCTTCTACGTTTAATTTCGGCGGTCTATATATGCTTACTATGAATATTTTATGCTGCACTAACTCAATCCCTGAGCACTCCATAATGTTTTCTATGCAATATTGATTAATGCTATTTATTTGAACTCTAAACTCTAGCCGTGACGTAAACTATGAATACCCACTTGACAAATAGATCTTCCTTATTACCTATAGAGAATACGCATCCTTGAAAACAATTCAAACTATTTATTACTCATACAAGAAGACATAAGAGACAACGAAGTATAGAAAGGTTTGATAAAAATTGTTAAATATACTCTTGAATAATAAAAAACTTTATTTCAAGAAACATAAACATATTTTACATATACATAGTACGTATCATCCTTAATTGAATTTAAAACTCCAACTACTCTTATAGCATGTTAGTACCGACAATCAGAGAAACTGGGATATTACAGTATTTTCAACGTCATGTTGATAGCGGTAGGTTTAAAGTTTAATGCGCTGCAGCATAGTTTGTATTCAGTACTGAGCTTAAATGACTTAGTTAAGTAAAGTAAGTAGTGCTTGTGATACAGACAGCAGTCAAGAGTAATATTGTTTCTTTGGTACTAACATTTTTAAGCTTAAGATAATTCAACTAGAGAATATCGAACAGGCAAATAAATTTTTGTCCTTAGATTTTCACGTTTTGCAAACAGCTACACATAATAATGATATTTGACAAGGCAGCTTTTTTGAGACAGTCCAGATCATGGAAGATGCTTTTGAAAAGCATCGCTTAATATCGTGTTATTTTACATCGTAGTCCAGACGGAAACCAGTAAGAAACTCTAATACCTTTTTATAAACCGAAGTGGACACTTCCTGCAAGAAAGATAGGTACAGCTTGCGTAACTTTAAAGTTTCTTTACTTCCATTTTTCTTTTAACTTACATAAAATCGTATTTAATAAAACTACAAAATAACGTAGAAAAACATCTTTCATTTCGCCACTCAACACACAACATTGCATTACGTAGCATTCTATCTAAACTACGTATAACTATAAGAGTCTTAGTCCACTAAGCCAGTCCGCACGAGTGGGATGTTTCACGGGCGCTGCACAGAATGATATCCGAGTTGTGAGTGTGATGCTGTTGAGGCGCACTGACGCAGCATCTCACTTAACTGTAAAACATACAAAGTGCATCGACGGTTATTGAAGAAACATGATAGGGCTCTACTGGTTCTTCAATATTGTGCAATCGAGCTTGTATTGGATCTTAATAAAAACTTATAAAAATAATGGTACTTTACTATTTTTGAAGTATCTTCGTTGTTTTGTGCGTTTGCAATGAGTTTTGGCCATGTCTGACCCAAAAATAAACTAAGGAGCTAGAGTAATGAGTGTGAGGTACTTTTAAAATAGTAGGTAAACAGATAGATACGCGTATGCACCTTTTAGATCGAAGTTAATGGCCTTATGCATAGGTATGCTATATATGAACTAGTTTACCTGAAATGTTTTTTTCTACATCCACAATTTTTTCCTTTTCATAATATTTATAAGATAAGAGAAAGTAAAAACAATTCAGTAACTATTCGTAACCCAACGTCATTTCTAACTAGAGTAACATTTCAGATTAACCTTTCTAAATATTCTATTTCTCGGTCACTCGCGTGCGGTAATATCAGATGACCAGATAGCTCGTGGAGAAGTTAGATTTTAAATACACGCAGTGCCATATAGAGCATGATATACCTAATTTTGATCCCATATTATGTCGTTCCAGACCAGCTGTTGCCAGTGAGATCTTTTTGCCGCAAAAATTCTCTCTTAGTGGTCCCCTACACTTCTCAAGTACATACATGCCAAATTACAGCTTCTTGCACCTAGTAGTGTAGATTGTCTTTTATACTAGATATTTCACCTGGTACCAATTAAACACTCAAGAGCACTGTGTTGTATAAACAAGTAGCGAAGGCCTCAAATTTAGACTTTTATTACTCGCACTACATGGAAGAGCCACTTGTTCTTACTCCGCTATAAAACGCATATTTTCTTTGTAATTTTACATGAATGGAGAAAAACCGCAAAAATCATGTTTTGCAGTTACAATATTCATTGCAATAATAGCCACAAATAGACAATGTGAAGGCTTAAACCAATTGCTATAACATTTCATTAATATGCTAGTGTTAATTAATCTGTCTATTAACTTATAACTAATCTGTATATTATTATTAGTCTATTAACGTTTCATATTAAAATTCACGTCACAAAGTGGAGCAACGGCTTATTCGTAATGAATCAATTGAGGTTTACAGAAATAATTGATGCATTAATGATTCATTAATCATCTGTGATTTCTGGAGTAAAAGCTGAAGAGTTCACTTATCCCTTTAACTACTAGATGGATTTGAAAACATATTGTTGAATACGAAATAGGATATAGGCAGATATGTAATAGTGCACCACGGAAGTTATAGATTAGATTAGATAAATCTTTATTGTACACCATAAAAGAAAAAAAAAACATACATGCAAGGAGCACAAACAAGAAATGCACAATTGGCAGCCTTATCGCATACAGCAATTTCTTCCAGGCAACCATTAGAAATGGACTTTTGATTGTAGAAGGAGCCAAAAGTATTCGATGGTGTAGTTTTGAATTTTTGATATATATATTTTTAGCTTATTTTACATAAAATAAATACCTACTAAAAAGGTACGTTGACAGACATATATAATAATATATATTATATATACCATGGAATACAGAAGTAAATGGAATTAGCATGTCAGGCATATCATACGAGAAGCAGTGTCGCCTCTCACACACATATACACATTTACCACTACATAAAACGCCACGGTGTGATTCGTTAAATATATAAGACACAATTATCATAAAAAGGTATTATCTGAAAAGCCACACAAAAAGAAATATTAACCTTATTTTCAAAGTCGTAAGAACTGATTTACATTTATATTCTAGTTTTAAGTGTTACCAAGAACGTGAAATCGTGCAAAATAATACATTCAAACGGTTTTTGCGTATAACTAATTAATTTAATTAGTTAGGAATGCCTTTGATAAAAATGTATATGGTCGTATTTGGTGGCCCAAATGATTTAAACACCTAAATTTCGCTGTTTCTGTTTACAATTATATAATAAATTACAAATTTCTAACGCTGGTATTATTTAACATAATCTGTTTTGTGCAAATGACATGATATTTAGACATGGGGCACTATCGATAATTTTTTTATCGATAGTGTATTTTACGATTAATAAAAATATTTAATTTAATAGGATTGTTTGTGTAATGTGATTTAAATTACACTTACAAGTATTCGACTGACAGGTGAATAATATTGGGTTCTATATAACAAAGAAGTATATTTTATGAATCAATTCATCAATTTTCTATGTTAAACTCTTGTTTAAAATAAAACACGGCTATAAGCTATAACACAGGGCAGCTAAGAATCTCATTTTTTTGTTAAAAGATTAGAAACAGTGTGTGGGCGAGAAGTGAATATATGTATGATCCACCATTTATAATCCCATTCAATATGTGAACGGGCAGTTAGTATTTTTTGCGGGCTATATATTTATTGATGTTACACATTAACATTTTTATATTTTTCAAATTATTATACTTATCTGCGATGCCCATGAAGGGATTCGGGATTTACATCGCGCTATGAGCCACAAGAGCGGAGCAGTAGGTAGCCCTAAATAATGCGAGTGTACCCGCAGGTTCATCTACTTTAATAAATAAAAGACAAAACATTGGTAGTAAAAGTTTTATTTAAATATATACACTTAAGGAGAAGAAGAAACAAAATTGTTTAAATTTTATTACAGAGAAATAGCATAGGTAGAGTACCTACTCTGGCATACCTATGCCGGTTACGCGTCCACCTCCGGTAAACGACGACTTGACTGACTCGACTTAAAGATAATAATAAACATACCGCAGATAATTAAAAATGCATGCCATACTGGTGCAATATGGTCATTAGACAAAACGTGTTTAATATTATTCATGTTTAACTGTATTATCGCAAGTATTAATCTTTTCATTGAGGAATGAAACAATTATAACTACTTAAAACAACAAATACATAAAAATTATATACTTATAAAAAAGACATTAAATATATTTAAAGGGCGTTATGAAAGTCCTCCACATCGCCGTCTATTGACAACGTGCCCAGAATATATTGCTATTTTATATAAAGTAACCAATTATATGTAGTAAATATCCCGCAAGCATTTAAAACAAATAATTTAATCTATTTATATTGATACGTACTATGAAATGAAGTCCTTGAGGTGATGGTGAAGTAGGCGGATTCGTTCCTGTGGTCTAAAATGTAATGAGTATAAACGAAATTATTATGCACATACTCGTAGGCTATGCCGCTACATTAATACAATTTATAGAGGCGCAATGTATATAAAAATATTTATTTATTTATTTTATATAATAATAAAAATAGCATGTACCCTAGTAGTTTTAGAACATAATTTAGCTATTTCAAGGGTGGGAATAGTTCCTGGTTTTAAATATCGCCTCCCTTTTTTTTTATTAGAAACAAATTTTCACTAAAATGTAGTGAGCATATTGTACTCCTTTTTTTGGTACCAATCGATTCGTCCTGTTGCTTCTACCCATTTTAATTTTTCTTTGAGTGTGGACGGAAACCTAAAAAACACATAAGTTATTTAGTCAAAGTAAACCTGGACAGATTTTGGAAGCAAAGCAGAGCACATGTAACGATTTTAATCTTTGCTATTTGCCAATTACTAAACAACTGGAGTATCGATATATTCTTATCGCAATAGAGATACATCACTCAACACGTTATATTTGCACATAATATGACGTTTAGAGTAGATTGCCGTGTAAAGTCGATCCTACAAACAGTAGCGTTATGTTAAATCAGCAATGTATACTTTTTGTGTCACAGTGATATTTTATTTAATTTAGATGAAATATGTACTTACCGATGAAAACTAATGTTTCCATTAGAAAGATTAAATATATGGCTTGGTATCCTGCAGCTTACAATGGCACAAGCAGGCATTCTTGCCTTAATTATGCTATAAAATGCCTATATGAATGTCAATGAGCGACTGGCATGTATCAAATTGTGCAATATAAGATATGCTTGTAGAATTCATATCACGGACACGAGTATCAGGCGAAATGCTATATCTATTTGTATTATATTATCTATGATATATACACTACATATAAACAATACACATAATACATATATATACAAATATATAACATATCAAATATATATATAATAAGATACATGTAGTCTAATAGAAAGTTATGGACAATAATACAATCATCTTGACAGCAGCTGTTTTAACATGTTTTTAAAGATGTTCAGTGATTTTGCTCGTCTAATCTCAACTGGCAGCGTATTCCACAAACGTACAGCCTGGACTGAAAAGGATTTATCAAAGAAGTTTGTGGAATGCGTTGGCATCTGCAATCGCAGATCCTCTGACGACCTCAGGCACTTTGTATGTGTGTCATGAAGGAACTTGAACCGTTCTTTGAGATACAGGGGAGTGTTAGGATTGAACAATACATTATATAGTAATATTAGGATATGAGTATTCCTGCGAAAGCGAATTGGGAGCCACTTGAGCCTGCTACGAAATTCAGATACATGATCATATTTGCGTAAACCAAATATAAATCTAATACAAAAGTTTTGGAGACGCTCAAGTTTATCAAGTTGCTCCTCATTGAGATCAAGATAGCTGACATCGGCATAATCGAGTATTGGGAGAAGCAATGATTGTGCAAGCGCAATTTTGGTGGTTATGGGCAGAAAGTTTCGCAACCTGCGCAACGACCCCGCCGAAGCAAACAATTTCCGACTGGTTTCCTGCACCTGACATCCCCAGGCGTCTTATCCAGGTAAATTCCCAGATTTTTCACGCTGTCTGTTAATGGTAAGATGTTTCCATCATATTGAATCTGAGGGAGTTGTGACGGATTGACCTTAGACATCATCCTGGAACTACCAATCAGAATGATCTGGGTTTTGGTTAATTTTAGTCCATAATTTTTGCTCCACTCACAAATTTGCGCCAGGTCCCTGTTTATGGAAGAGAATGCATTTGAAATAGAGTCTAGCGCTGCCTGCGTGTATATCTGCAAGTAATCTGCGTATAGGTGGTAGGACGAAAGTAGATGTTTGGAGATAGAATTTATAAAAATTGCGAAAAGTAGCGGAGATAAAACGCCACCCTGCGGTACACCGGCAGTCGTATTACTCCATGAAGATTATGATTCCTCAACGCGTATACGCTGTCGGCGTCCAGACAGGTAACTACGAAACCAGTCTATCACCGTTGGAGATATGTTAATAGAGCGGAGTATGCCGAGCAGGACGTGAAAGTCCACAGTGTTGAATGCATTGCTAAAATCGAGTAAGGACAATAGCGTGAGCTTTCCACAATCCATTCCCAGCCTAATCTCATCAGTGATATGTACCAATGCCGTGGTAGTACTGTGACCAGGACGAAAACCGGATTGAAAAGGATTTAGGAGAGTGTTTTTGGAAATAAAGGAAGAGAATTGTGTATGCACAAGACGTTCAAGGACTTTGGAAAGGAACAGGAGTATGGATATAGGTCGGCAGTCAGAAAAGGAGCAAGGTTTGGATTTTTTTGGCAAAGGAATTATTTGGGCATCTTTCCACGCCGATGGAAAGATACCGGTGGTAACTGAGTAATTAAGGATATGACAGAGGACAGGTAGGATTTCATCAAGGATGGGCAGGATCATGTTTCGACTGATGCAGTCATTACTAACAGCATTGGATGAGATTGAAATTATGCTCTTTTTAACATCACAACAGGAAAATTGCTCGAAAATAAAAGGTGAATATTTGGGAGTTGGGATACGTGAAAGATCTTGAAACGTATTTGTTTTAGTGGTCCCATCAAAATGGGACGAAGCAGTGAAATGTGCATTAAGTGCATCGATATTAATATCCTTTGGGAACTCGTCGTTGTGTGACTTACCAACTCCCAATGTTCTAAGAAATTTCCAGACTTTAACCGGATCTCTATTTTCAACAGAGTTGTGAATGTGTTGGCGTTGTGCATTCCTACACACCTTATTGCAGAGATTTCTTGCACTTATGTATTTTTCCAGGTTGACAGAGGTCGGGCGGCACTTATATCTCGCCTTGGCCGCGGCTTTTTTGGACATTATGGTTTTGATCTCTTCAGTCAGCCAAGGCGATGGTAGATGTTTTAATTTGATGGCACGGACAGGCGCATGTTTATCGTACAGCTGCGTTAATGTGTTTGTAAAAACTTGCACTTTAGTGTCTATACAGTCGGTCGTAAACAAAGGAGACCAATCAATCTTGCTGGCATCGTCGCAGAGCTTTGAACGATCCATTCCACCGAAACTGCGCTGCATAATGATTCTCGGTTTTGCCTTGGGTGGAGGTACTTTATACGAAAGATAGATCAAGTCATGGTAGGAGAACGCGTCGGCAGAGCATTGACCATGCTTGGCAACAAAGGTAGAAGAGGAAACAAAAATAAGATCAAGAAGAGAAGGAACAGAGTTTGGGAAGTGGTGTGTAGCATTAAGAGGTAGAACAAATAAATTACTGGAATTTAAAATACGCTTAAGAGTGGCTGAACGTGTATCCTGTTTTTTAATACAGGTGTTAAAATCTCCCATTAAAATTGTGTGCCTGTAAGAAGGCATTAAAGCTTCTAGGATGTGTTCGAAAGAAGGAAAAAAATTTACTCGTGATGAAGGGGAATAATAAACACCTAGAAGAACTTTCGAATGATTGAGTTCCACTTTCAAAAAGAGATGCTCGCCGGCGTTCGAGGGTGGTGGTTGCGATGAGATGCTAACTATACGGTAAGGAATTTGGGCACGTAGGTATATAGCAACACCCCCACCACCACCGACCGCACGATCATTCCTAATTAGATGGAACCCAGGGAGAGAATAAGAAGTTGATGGCAGACATGGTTTTAGCCATGACTCTGAAACAAGAATTGCATGTAGGTTCTTACAGTCAAAGGTTGCCAGCATATCAGGGAAATGGGCTGGAATACTTTGAGCATTTATATGGACTACATTAAAGTTTTTACTTCAGAGAACTGAAACTGAAGGGTTTCTGCAAGTGACGGTAAACTAGTGAAGCTATCATCGAGACTAGTAGCGGTCAAAAAGCTGTCATCATCACTGTTTAAGTCAAGCATTGGAAGTACCTATACTTAAATATATAATAATAATGTAATATATAAGTTATTAAATATATAATAACGTATATAATATAAAAATAAATCTATTTAAAAATCAATAAATCATCCCGCCAGTTACGTGTTACAAAAGTATCAAAAAGAATTACACTTGCATGACAAAATAACACTATAACACAGAAAGTGGATAAAAAAGAATTAAATAAGAACAAAGAAAGAAAAATTATGTATTAGACCAGGTAAATTTTCGTTTAGTTACAAAGTTATTAATTTGGAAATAATTCTTGACAACCCGTTTTGAAGATGAAAAGCCCAAAGGACAGAGAAAAAGAAAAAAAAATATTGACAGATATGACAGCTAATCATTGACGTACGTAAAATGTCAATCAAAGAGTGAAGTAAACATTTGTGTGTAACTAAATAAAACTATTTCAGGTACATGTAGATAAATAATTTAGAAATAGGTAAACAGTGAAGTACAGAATAATTTACCTGGTCTAAAACAGAGTCAAGAAAACCTATTTTTCGGCGCAGCAGTCCATTTGGTCTTCGCAGTGGTCGCCTTTACAGCGGGTTTCTCCGTATCCGAGCCTTTGACCTTATCGAGATCGTTGAGGGACAGAATACGATGTCGCTGGCCATCCGCGCCAAGAACATAGACGGTGCCCTCTCTCGTCCAGGACTTTGCTACACCGAACTTCTCACGGGCTGCCATGAATGCTGTGTGTCTCGATCGGGTCAGGAATTCCGACAGCGTAAGACCGGCTAATTTTAGTTTGGTCTTAGCATACCATATGCTGTCCCGCACCGATACAGAAAGAAGCTTGATGAGTATGGGTCTCGGCTTCTTGTTGGACTGCTCACGACCCATTCTATGGCAGCGCTTGATGTCTGCAGAAGTGAAGGAGTCAAGCTTGAGCCGCTGCTTGACAACCTGCGCAACTACCTCGGCTGTCTCTTCATTCTTCTGCTCCTCAACTCCATGCAGAAGTAACATTTTCCGGCGGCTGCGCATCTCCATAGTGTCGACCTGACGAGCAACCACCTCCACTTGCTCAGAAAATGTTTTGAGAGTTTGGAGTACAAAATCCTTGAATTTTGAAAATTCCTCCTCCAGGCTGCTTGTGTTTGAAGTCTTGGACGTCTTTTGGAGATCTGCCTCAAATTTCGCCATCCTTTCTTCAAAATACTGCCGGAGATTGAGCGAAGAAGCTTCCATAGTGAGTGAAGTGAAGTGAAGTGCTTTTGTGCTATACTATGGTGGAGATAACACTTAACGGGCAGGTACCTGATGTTAGCTATCTATTTTACACATTAAATTTATATTTCAATTATAATTACTATTTTATTTCAAAAAAGTTTTAACAGCTGATTCTAAAGCAGTTGTTTGATCAACTACCCACCTTATTCTGTCCTTATAACACGATACGACGCTTCATTAGACGAGATGACGGATAAAACTATAGGACACGACTAGTTATATGTTAAAAATGTATTCGTATACTTATTATACAGATTCAACCTTGAAATATAAGCCTTATTAATACAGTTAGAGATATTTTGTTATATACATTTGCATTTAATAATTTCCCAATTCACCATAACGCTCTCTTTCCCCTATCTCACGGTTGGCTGCGACTTGGATGTGTTTCCTTAGCATTGCTTCCAAGTTGCATAGTGTATTTGTGTACATAACTGCATGGGTTCATTTAGCAGCGTTTTGTAGCAATAAGAACGTTAGTGTATTCAATAACAGTGTAAATCTCCGTTTGAAAATAATGCTCATGTGTTTCCTGGCTAGTACTTTTCATGGAACGAGTTGTTTGTTTAATATTCATAAAAGACATAAAGACATATTTATTTCTGCATTTTGGTTGTTTACAACACTTATACATGTTAAAAGCTGTGCTGCAACCTTAGCAGCCCCGCTTGCATACGTCATAAATTTGTCAATATCAGAAGGCATATTCCCAAGTCGTCTAAAGAAATCAAAAATAATACCTATGTATAAAAAAGGTGACAAAACAGACGTAAACAATTATAGACCCATAACCTTGATCCCCGTGATTGCCAAAGTATTTGAGAGAATTATATATAATAAAATAGATCAATTCATATCATCCTGTGACATACTCAATTCACAACAATTTGGTTTTAGGAAAAATAGCTGCACTTCATTGGCATGCTTCTGCTTAATCAAATATATCACTGAAAGCTTAAACGAAAAATCTAACATAGCTGGTATATTTATAGACATGACAAAGGCATTCGACTTTGTCTGTCATACAACACTTCTTTCGAAACTACACAACTACGGTATACGCGGAACGGCAAACGACTGGTTTAAAAGCTATCTCACAGAGAGACTACAGTATGTGGAAATAACCAAAGTTGAAAATTCGCAACAAATTCAATTTAAATCGGCTGACCGTCCAAACAACTGCGGTTTGCCACAGGGCAGTCTTTTAGCTCCATTACTGTTTCTGCTGTACATAAACGACCTCCCAGATGCGATGAATCAGAAATGCATTCTATTTGCTGATGACACAACATTACTCGTAAAAAGCAAAAACAAAACCGCACTAGCCGATGAAATAAACGCCGCGATTGACAACGCTGTAACTTGGTTAGAACATAATAATCTGAAAATTAATATGACGAAGACTAATATTATACAATTTCAGACCTACAATGCTAACCCATGTGATATCAATATTTGCCACAGAAATAACTCATTGAATATTGTCAACGATTGCGTATTTTTGGGTATAAGTGTCGACAAATATTGCAATTGGAAACCACATATTGAGAGAGTATTAAGTAAAATAGATCGCTATGTTTATGTATTAAGAAAATTAAGCCAGATTGTAAATCTACAAACCGCAATAATGGCATACCACGCATACGTGTCGTCAATTCTTCGATACGGTATCATTGTATGGGGCAACTCGACAGAGGCAGATAGAGTTTTTAAAGCACAGAAGAGGTGCGTCAGGTCTATGTGTGGTGCCGGCTTTCTGGACAGCTGCAAACCACTATTCAAAAAGCATAGGATCCTTCCACTACCGTGCATCTATATTCACAACATGTGCATATTTGTAAAAAAACATCCCAATCTATTTGTAAAATTTGGTGACGAAAACTCTAGGACTAGGCACAAAGATAGGCTACGACTACCGCAAATAAGATTAGAATTGCATAAAAAGAATGCTTATTGTATGGCCATTAAAATATTCAATCATCTGCCCAGTGGCTTGAAAGAATTACCTGTGACATTATTTAAGCGTAGGCTATTTGACATATTATTGGAAAAAATGTATTATGACATCCGTGAATATCTTAATGATAATTTGACATTTTAGTGAATAGACATCTATAATTTGCATACTAACGACATTAATATAATTTATAATATAATTTTTTATTTATTATCACAATGACATTTTGATGTTTGTAATAAATCCAGGGCAATTCAATACTGTAATTCTGCATGTGTAATACATTGATAATAATTATAATATCTTATATAATTCAGTTAATCTCATCTAATAATTTACTACTGTATAAAATTTGCACATCAAAGTACCTATGATAGAATATGCTGTACTCTATACTAACGACCAACTGTATCTACTTCTACCATGTTCTTGCAAATAAAAACACTTACTTACTTACTTACTTACTTAAAAAACCCTATTCTAGATGAAGCCGGCTTTTCCTAGCTAAATGACTTCTTGAGAAGAAAGGCCGAAACAAACTCAGAGTCATTGTTTTTTTTTTGTCACTTCAATTTCTTTAGTCTTTTCTTCATCTTTTAAAGTCCAGACAAAAAAGGGTTTAGTATGCAAGTACAATGCAGGAAATTATCTGACGCTTTTGACTGACTCGGCCCACTGATGGCCCGCATTCAACAGCAATTGTACGGCTCAACCTTAATTGAGGGAGCCAGCACGATCTATATCACTATGCCTCCTCGCCATCAGAAGGTGTATGCATAAGCATGTCAGCCGAAGCCATCAGACAGGTTGCCACAACTATTTGTTTTTATATGTTTAATAATGCCCACATCGTACTCACAACTTTACATGCTAATACACAGTAAAATACATGTTGCAAACAATAAGTAAAAATAATAAAAATTTAAACAATAAAATGTCATATATTTAAAATATCAGAAAATATTATTAAATGTCAGAAAATATTATTGAATGTCAATTTATGAATAATAATAATATTACTTAAGTAATTTTAAATGTCAAAAGAAAATAAATAAAACAACAATGTCAAATCAAACGATGTCAAAACAAAATAAATAAAATTACAAATGTCAAATTAAAAATGTCAAAATGTAAAAATATAAGTATTACAAATGTAAATAAAAATATCATGTCACTAATTTCAAAATGTCAAAATTCATAATTTTTAAACTCAATTCCAGCCATTTTTGTCTGCTAAATAATCTTTAACTGTGTAATAAGCTTTTGAACACAAGCTCTGTTTAATAAATACTTTGAATTTATTAATACTTAGTTCCTGAATATTGCCTGGAATTTTGTTGTAAAAACGTATGCTTTGACACTTGTATGAGTTACTTATTTTTTGTAGTCTAGTTGAAGGTAGAACAAGTTTGTTTTTATTTCGTGTGTTTAAATTATGAATGTCGCTGAATTTAGAAAACATATTTATATTTTTCCTGACATATAACAAGTTCTCATAAATGTATTGAGATGCGACAGTCATTATCTTAATTTCTTTAAATTTTTCCCTCAGTGAATGCCTTGAACCAAGACTGTAGATTGCACGAATAGCCCGCTTCTGCAGTACAAACACAGTTTGAATGTCAGCTGCGTTGCCCCATAATAAAATGCCATATGACATTATGCTGTGGAAATAACTAAAATATACTAATCTGGCCGTATCTATATCAGTTAACTGACGAATTTTGTAAACCGCGTATGCTGCAGAGCTAAGTCTATTCGACAACTGACCTATATGTGGGCCCCACTGTAGCTTAGAATCTAAGGTTATGCCTAAGAATACGGTGTTATCTATATGATCCAACTCTTCTCCATTCAAACATATGTTAGGTTTAACTTGTTTTACATTCGGTCTTGAAAATCGTATACATTTTGTTTTTCTTTCATTTAACAGTAAATTGTTAGCTGTAAACCATTTAACTACTTTAGAGAGAGCGTTATTTACATCGTCATTATTTGATTGTTGTCGTCTTAGTTTAAAATAAGTGATGTATCATCAGCAAATAACACTATCTCTTCATTATTTTGCATAATGTATGGCAAATCATTAATATATACAAGGAAAAGGAATGGACCAAGAATTGAACCTTGCGGCACTCCCATTGTGACCACTGAACCCATAGAAACTTTTCCATTTACCTCAACTCTCTGTATCCTATTACTCAAATATGATGTTAGGAGATCCAAAGCAGTGTTCTTAACTCCATAGTAATGTAATTTTCTGATCAATGTTTCATGAAACACGCAATCAAAAGCCTTAGATAAGTCACAAAAGACTCCCAGAGCACCATGCGACTCTTCCCAGGCATCAAAAATACTATCTAAAAGCTCAACTCCAGCATCGGTAGTTGAGCGACCCCTAGTAAAACCAAATTGTTTTTCATGTAACAGCTTATTGTTATTAAAATGAATTTGAAGCTGACCTAGAATTAATTTTTCAAAAATTTTACTAAACGTGGGTAGCACAGATATTGGCCTATAATTTGTGGGGTCAGATGTGCTACCTGATTTAAATAACGGAATTACTTTACTACTTTTCATTTGATCAGGAAACACACCACAGTCAATGCATCTATTGAAAATCATTGCCAGCTCCGGTGCTACTGTGTTGATTATAGATTTCGTAATCACAACAGAATTGCCCCAAAGATCACTAGTCTTCTTCAAATTAAGAGTATTAAAAGTTTTTACAATATCTCTGTCAGTGACATAACTAAAACTAAATTCAATGTTACACCTATTGACATTTTGTTTCAATAGAGATTCGGCGTCATTAGGGGACGAATTGAGGGATTTAGTGGTTGAGACTGGAATGTCTGTGAAGAAATTTTCAAATGTTGTGGCAACCTCAAAATCTGACTTTAATATATTTTTATTTTCGACACTTATTTCTCTGATTTATGTTGATTTTAGGAATCCATGGATGTCAGTGCTATTCATATTATCACCATTGATTAGTTACTATTTGAAAAGTAAATATAAAACAAATATCATGACGTCCTCAAGATATTTTTTTGTAGTCAGGCCACGAAATACCGCAGTGGTCTGCCTAAATATTCTATTTATTTATTGTATAGTAGATAATCCAAGCCAGAATAATATCGTAAAGTTTAATATTTTCTTGGGTTTACGCGAATGTTACACATTGAAATTAAACTACAGTTTACGGATTTTATCGCATTATATTGGTTTCACTGGTTACTAAGTTATTAAACCGAATGATCTAGAAACTACATTTTTATTACTAGCCGACGTTTCGAATTCTTTACAGGATTCATGTTCACGGCAGACTGAGGTGTTTTTTTTGTTTAATGTCAACATATAGCTGACATTAAGCACAAACGCTCGACGAAGTCTGCTGTGTGTGAACATGTAAAACAAGGAACCAACCATTACCTGCGATTTGATAAACCACAGATACTCGCAAAAGAACACCGCTTTATTCCAAGAATGATACGAGAAGGTATTGAAATTAAAAAAACCGGTCAAGTGCGAGTCGGGTTCGCGCACCGAGGGTTCCGTACAACCCTGTAGGTATATAAGTAAAAGTTCACCAGTCATAGTTATGGTATTTTTATTGCCAAATGAAATCCATAACATAACAGTATGGAGAGCTGAAGGAGCATAAATTAAAGAAAAAGGGGTCTTTGTCGTTTGTAATCAGTCATCCTTTATTTTATATTAACTGGTTCGGCGTTGCACCGAAAGTATGCAATAGGCGATTTGGTGATATGGAAAAATATTAATATTGTGGACTGTATAAAGAATGGCTGGTAAATCGCCTAGAAGATGGGTGAACGGGCGATCTTATGACTATTGGAATTCATAGGAGGCACGCCTTACCTTGCAAGTCATTCTTCTCTGCTTGACAAAATGGCGGCCGCCGGCGTCTTCGTGAGTCGAGCTACAAACTAATCACTCCATTTGGATCTAGCCTGAAGCTGCACAGATCACTCCACTACACCCGCGGGTGGTTTAGTCCCAATTTACCTATAGTATGAAATAGCTGTAAAATATTGCGGTGCTGCATGTGTTCGTCGCGGCGCGGAGCTGCGCCAGGACGCAGCCGGTCAGCGGGGCGGTTGATTTTTAAACTGATCGCAGCGTTATCGAATTCCGCGACCAATTAGAGCGAGGCGTGCTTTTGGGAAGGAAAGGGATAAAAGATCGCTCGTTTTGACACTGCGGTATGCAAAGGAAATTATTAGCTAGTTGTTGACATAATTAACTATCAATAGAAAAGATAGATGGCGCTACCATTAACATATATCGCTTATTTTATAATATAACTTAAATACCTATACCAGCCTTGCTGCAGCCTTGCAAAAGTCTGCTGATGAATGATGGTAATATTATTTTATCAAAGTTATTGATTTACAAAGTTTTTAGTGACTATTAGAAATCTGTTACAAAAATACTTATAAAGTACAGAATAATAAGCAAAAAGGTTTGAAGACTATGTAATTATTTGAAATCTTAATCTCAATCAGCCTATCGCAGTCCACTGCTGGACATAGGCCTCTCCCAACATACCACAGCACACGGTCCTCAGCCTTCCGCGTCCTTTATCTGGGCTCTAAAACGTTGCTTCGTACCAAATTTCAAGATATTGAGTTCACGGTAGGTTTTGATTCCCTTACGAGTAGTCGCGAGTTTGAAAATATGATTATAATGCTCTTTCTTTTGATTGCGTAGACATAGAAGTTTGATTTTGTTACAGCCTAACGGTGTTATATACTTGATTATTTGATATAAATTTCAATTTAATACCTCCACGCGTTCAAGAGAAAGGGGTAGTAACTTAAAATTTATCAAAAATATTTTTTATATGCTGCAACAAAAAATTTATGGTTTTCGCAATTTTTCCTTCATATGTGATATAAGACGTTACTTCGTACCAAATTTCAAGATTCTGAGTTCACGGGAAGTAACCTGTAGGTTTTGATTCACTTGCGAGTAGGCGCGAGTTTGAAAATATGCTTATATTGCTCTGTCTTTTGATTGCGTTGACATAGAAGCTTGATTTGGTTGCAGCCTAACGGTGTTATATACTTAAGTATTTGATACGAATTTCAATTTAATACCTCCACGCGTTCAAGAGAAAGGGCTAGTAACATTAAATTTATTAAAAATATTTTTTTAAATGCTGTTGCAAAAAATTTACGGTTTTCGCAATTTTCCCTTCATATGTGATATAAGACGTTACTTCGTACCAAATTTCAAGATTCTGAGTTCACGGGAAGTAACCTGTAGGTTTTGATTCACTTACGAGTAGTCGCGAGTTTGAAAATATGCTTATATTGCTCTTTCTTTTGATTGCGTTGACATAGAACCTTGATTTTGTTGCAGCCTTACGGTGTTATATATTTGATTATTTGAGATGAATTTCAATTTAATACCCCCACGCGTTCAAGAGAAAGGGGTAGTAACTTAAAATTTATCAAAAATATTTTTTTATATGCTGTAACAAAAAATTTACGGTTTTCGCAATTTTTCCTTCATATGTGATATAAGACGTTACTTCGTACCAAATTTCAATATTCTGAGTTCACGGGAAGTAACCTGTAGGTTTTGATTCACTTGCGAGTAGGCGCGAATTTGAAAATATGCTTATATTGCTCTGTCTTTTGATTGCGTTGACATAGAAGCTTGATTTTGTTGCAGCCTAACGGTATTATATACTTAAGTATTTGATACGAATTTCAATTTAATACCTCCACGCGTTTAAGAGAAAGGGCTAGTAACTTTAAATTTATTAAAAATATTTTTTTATATGCTGTAACAAAAAATTTACGGTTTTCGCAATTTTTCCTTCATATGTGATATAAGACGTTACTTCGCACCAAATTTCAAGATTCTGAGTTCACGGGAAGTAACCTGTAGGTTTTGATTCACCTACGAGTAGTCGCGAGTTTGAAAATATGCTTATATTGCTCTTTCTTTTGATTGCGTTGACATAGAACCTTGATTTTGTTGCAGCCTTACGGTGTTATATATTTGATTATTTGATATGAATTTCATTTTAATACCCCCACGCGTTCAAGAGAAAGGGGTAGTAACTTAAAATTTATCAAAAATATTTTTTTATATGCTGTAACAAAAAATTTACGGTTTTCGCAATTTTTCCTTCATATGTGATATAAGACGTTACTTCGCACCAAATTTCAAGATTCTGAGTTCACGGGAAGTAACCTGTAGGTTTTGATTCACCTACGAGTAGTCGCGAGTTTGAAAATATGCTTATATTGCTCTTTCTTTTGATTGCGTTGACATAGAACCTTGATTTTGTTGCAGCCTTACGGTGTTATATACCTGATTATTTGATATGAATTTCAATCAAATACCTCCACGCGTTCAAGAGAAAGGGGTAGTAACTTTAAATTTATTAAAAATATTTTTTTATATGCTGTAACTAAAAATGTACGATTTTCGCAATTTTTCCTTTATGAGTGATATAAGACGTTGCTTCGTACGAAATTTAAAGATTCTGAGTTCACGGGAAGTACCCTGTAGGTTTTGATTCCAATGCGAGTTTGAAAATATGCTGCAATTTGCAGCATATACGGCTGTATCTTTTGATTGCGTTGGATTAGAAGTTTGATTTTTTTACAGCTCTATGTAACCGCAGATTCGAGTATTTAGTATAAATTTCAGTTTGATACCTCCACGCATTCCGGAGAAAAAGGGTCTTGACAGACGGACGGACAACAAAGTGATCCTATAAGTGTTCCGTTTTTTCCTTTCGAGGTACGGAACCCTAAAAACATCCTAATTTCAATAGGGAAGATGGTTGGAATGTTCCTCCAGCTTGGGACCCTGTTATCAGGCTAATGAAACCCAAGAAGGACAAAGTCACCAGAAGACATCAAGACACAGTGAGCACATTCTGCGTAGATAGTAACACCAATAGTTGAAAAATGTGCGGGTACTTTGAGATAACTTTTAAATTCAAGACAAAGACAAATACCACCTCAGTCTGCCGTGAACATGAATCCTGTAAAGAATTCGAAACGTTGGCTAGTAATAAAAATGTAGTTTCTAGATCATTTGGTTTAATAACTTAGTAACCAGTGAAACCAATATAACGCGATAAAATCTGTAAACTGTAGTTTAATTTCAATCGTAAAGTTTCTTGTTATATAGCACCGGACCAATAAATCCCGTGTAATCTCATCCAACATTCTGGGTAACTGCATTGTTTGTGGGTTCTATACACCTGGCTACTTTACAAGCCCTTTGAGACATAGGTCTGCCAAATATTTTCTTTTTGTGGTATTGCCAGCATCAAACACGTCAACAATGGCTCCAACAGATCTTGGTTCGACATAACATATTGCTGTCGAAACCTTCTTCTCATCTTTCACTAAAAATCATAGATTCACTTTGCTACTGTCTATAGATTGCATAGCTCGTGGTAGCGCATCATCATAGCACATCTTATTATTCGGCTACTTAACTTAGCATCAGTGAAAATGGCTACGTAGTTTCGTTGCTTAGTTTTTACATCCTCGTAGCATAGCCGCATAGCATAACGTTGGCGGAAGGGCTACTGAATGAAAAAATATGGTTCAATTTATGGCAAAATTTTGTTTATCTTTGGTTGGCTGATTAGAAAGAGCCTGAGATGTACTTTGTCTTAAGAGCGTGGTAACAAGTATTTTCATTAAACGATACTATAAGAGGCACATCTACTACTTCACTTGGTGCCTTACTCTATCTACAATATCAACTCGTATTATTATTTATTTATTTAAACTTTAGCCATTTATTTTAGCCAATACTTTAGCCAATTAAAGTATGAGTTTAATGGCGGATTTCATGATAAAGGTATTCCTTAAAATCAACCAATTGCTGATACAGAGGTTGATATGGAAGGTGTACAAAATAGTATCAACTAAATAAATATCAATTGCCCATAAATAATTCTAAAATTTTCCACATTGACGTTCGTTCTTTTCAGCAAAGGTCTTTAGTAAACTACCTGGACTTCCAATTATCACCATCTACCTACTTTTAGCAAGACAAAACGTTGCACGTGTTATATAATTTCCATTATATCCACTGGCATTAGCCGTGTAGAATGCAGACACTACACCACGTATAGCCATGTGGGGCATTTCACTTAAGTAACGTTTGGTTCTGGATAAGAGTCATGCAGAACTCATAATACCAGTATGTTACATACTAGCTGGTCCCCGTTGACGCCACCTACTTGCTCAAATTATAGTCTTCATGTAGCGCTATAAAGTCCTGACATATTCTAATATTTGATTTATATGTATAATATAATTGAAGTTTAATCGACGACTACTTCAAGTAAATTGGCTTAAACATCGTCTTGTTAAGAAAGTGTTTTTATAAAAGAAAATATGAAGTAACTTTCTACTACTCTTCATAGAAGAATAAATAAACATCTAAGGTAAACCACGCGATAAATAATAAGTTGGTAATTATTTTACTGGCCTGGTAATATGATGACCTTAAACAGATCGGCTTTGTGATTCAAAATTGCTTGAACTTAATTACTTGTCACAATAATGAACTAAACTACATTCGTTGTGCTACTGTAACAAACAATATATCATAAAATGCCTTGAAATCATTATTCCGTTTATGTACCATAAAAAGTAGTAGTAATAAAAATCAGAGTAACTGTGAACCTTTCTCATGAACTTCTCATGACGTGACATATACCCAAACATATGAATTTTTTTTGACGATTGTATGTTTTGAGTAGGCAGTCGCTATGTGGAAAAGCTGATATTTAGTCAAATCCGGTAAGACTAGTAAGTGGACCCTGGGATGCAACTTCCCAGTTGACATTCCCAGATAACGCTAGGAGGATAACTGTATGTGTTGAGTTTTACAAAGTCATTTAGGATATGTTTCACGTACATTTGTTACAACGATCTGAGTATCCGATATTTTACTACACTACTACAAGCACAAGTTATCACGGAGGATCACACAGGATTGTTCCGCATGGGGATCGAATCCACAACCCCCGACGTAGTGTCAATTACAGAGTTGGCTATTTAGATCACTACCCCATCATACATGTCTGCAATGGGTGAATACCACAAGCAACACAAATGTTATTATTAAGGCAACAACACAGTTATCGCACATATGGGTTTTTAAATTTGATCATTGTGTCTATTTATATCACCGCAATGAAAGAACACTGGGAACTAGTTATCGTCACGTAAGTCCTATGCGTCTCGTTACAAATGCTTGATACTTTCATTGCAATTATTACAAACATCACACAGCCTTTCGCGGACCACTGCTGGACATAAGGGTGGTTTCAGATCAGCGTATTTTTCTGCGCGTATACGGTCGTTTCAGCGCGCTTCAAAAAACGGCCATATTTCAGCGTGTTCGCTCGAAACGTTAGTGATTTCTTGTCAGTGTCAACATGGATTATGACGGCTTGCGCTTATACTAGCTTAGAAGCGCGTCAACGCACGTACGAGTTGCGCGTGTGCCAAAAGGCGCTCTTATACGCGCCTACATGCGCTTCCAAAAACGAGCTTATACGCGCGTAGAAAACGCTAATTTCAAAGCGCCCTAAGCCTCTCTTAATTTACGTCACAATATTCTGAGCCAATAGAATGATTTGACCTATACTTATTACTATACGCTGCTGGTCAGACGGGTGAATGTAGGGTTAAATGTCAAGATTCAGTATCATTGCAAAGATACTATTTTCAATCCGCCACCACAGCGAAGACATATGAGTAATTAAGAATTTAAAATTAATTATTTTAAAATTAACATTTACAAAACTATAGGTAAATATTTCTGTTTCAGGTATTACAGTCTGATAATCTGGGATATTGGATGACATCAAATTAGTTGCGACTATTGGCACGTAAGTCGAAATGTACTACTGTACGTAAGTATTAAAATAAATCAGCACACGTAATATTGATCTGTTTTAGCGAATAATGAAGAATATCTATTAGAACCCTCCAAAATAAAAAAATAGACGAATGATGTATTTTCATCCAAGAATTTATCCTGTCAAGCACGTTGGCGGCGAAGTCACTCGAGATCTAATCCTCTGTCTAAGCTAGAAGATAAGGGTGTGATATTAAAGTAAATAACTCTGTAGGGATCAATTTGAAATTTCGATTTTGAAAATAATATAGACGACTAGACCCTCTCAGTTATACTCGTGACTATCACAGTTAATACGAGTCGGTCTAATAGTTTTAGATGTTACTGATATAGCTATTTACTCATTTGTGTTTCATCCAAACCACAGTTCTTTTTGTTAGGCAATGTTTAGAAATACGGCAATATTCAATAACTTTTAGCAATAATTTATGTAGTTTTTTTTGGAGAATGTTGTGCTTTGACATTCTGAAAAAATGCATAACAAAAAGTAACAACCGTCTGTGTCAGGTTCTACAGATTAACATTTGTATGTGTTACCTATGTTAATAATCATGGAATAGTTTAGCCTTTTAAATTCATAAAAAAGCTGCTTTGAAGATTAAATATAGGTCGCTATATATTTCAAAAAAGCATCTTAACATGCTAGCAATATTAAATATTGCGTGTCGCAGACGTTATTCAATTGTGCTCTGAGCATCGTCGTGAGTTGTTAATAAAATATTCTGTTCTATTACTGCTCTCTTTATTTTAACCAGATGTTAGACAAGTGTACTTCCCAATTGTCTTCAGATGATAAACAATTGCCAGGTATAAATGACGTTTTTTTTTTAAATACAGACGTATTGTAAGTAGATACGTTCCACCCAGACACAAAACTTATACCTGATCGTGCTCATAACACAACGATTTAAGTTGGGTATTAATCACATTCCTGATTTGGTAGCTGGCTTAGCAGATTACTAATTGGATTGAATGCCTTTGGCATTAAGTCCACCTATTGTACATATTTTATTTTGCCAACAAACTCGTCTTTTCAACGAACTGCGAAATAATATAAAAAATACGCCCGACAGAACCCTTTAATTTTACTAATAAATAATTATTTTCGGTCACAACAAAAAGCGGGAATACTTTAACTGGAATGAGAAACGCTAACAAGCGTAAGCATTGATGCGTCTCATTGCCGAGCAATAACGAGTGCAGCTCGCGATACTTACAACGTGTATATACGTGCCTAGCTGAACAGGGTATTATTCATGAAGTCTCGTTTACTTCATTACTGTACATTCAGTCTGTGATCCATGTCAACGATATACATACAAAATCTGCGCTTCAGTCGAGTTTATATTGTACTTTATTGTTATAAAGGCTTCATAGCTACAAAGAAGTCTGATTTTAAATTTAATTCCTCAAAGTTGGACGAAACAAAACGAGACACACTTATTAAAAAAAAAATTACAAACAAAAGCAATGCAGCCGAATTGAGAAACTGCTCCCTTTTTTTCAGTCGCTTAAAAAGCAGCACTTTTCTACTAGCTTCCTGCTTTCCTGTAAGGAAAATAATAGGACAGACTATAATGGCGCAAAAAAGCTGCAGCAGACATATAAAACCGCTTCAAAAGAAACTCTACGGGTTACGGAGTTTTCTATCCGTGCAGGGCAAACTTCCAATACCTAATTAGGAGACTTCGACTTATTCGCCCAAAGTATATAATTACGTTTTCCGTTAGTATTTTATTCGTTTTGACAATTTTCTTTCATCTAATTACTTATTGAACGAAAAGTAGTTTAATTATTAGATGAAGCATGTGTTATATATGCATTTACGTGTTGGTGAATTTTATTATCAAAGAAAATTCACCAACACGTTTCTTTTTCGGACACTCTTTATATTAACAACAAATTAAGAAATAAAACAAGATAGTTAATTATGTATGTTCTAGATCATTCGGTTTTAATGTAACCTCAGTCAAACTATATCGTGATAAAATCCGTAAACTGTAGTTTTGTTTCAAAATTTAAACTGTTGAACGATTTAAATTTTTTGAGAATTTATTGTTTGTGTAAACGCAAGCGACTAAATCAGCGCGCAAAAGTTGTTTAATAAGTACGTAAGAACAATTTGCGTACTCAGTACAGTGAGCGCTGATATTTTCTTTAGAGTCATCATTAATGTGACGTGGGCTCGCAATGTGACGCACGAACGATTATGTTACAATTTTACTTTGTATGCGACACAAATAACGCTATTTACATCAAATGATAAGTGATCTGTTTACATGTTTGCGTTGTGTTTATTAAAATGTACCGAATTAATATTTATTAATAGAATGCTTTCTAAAATAATAATGTAACAGTCGCGAATTGTTAAGGTCTCATAGGGTGCCTTGTCTCGGTCTTGTTAAGTATTGCGGAAGAGCTTTCAGAGAACTCGTATTTAAAGGATAGTTTTAGTGGTATATTTGATTTTATTGTTTTGACACCAAAGCTCTTTCTTTAGCCGAGAGACATCCACTGCTGGACATATGGCTCCCCCCAGGCTCTCCACATAGACCGACATTGAGCCACCCGCATCCATCCGCTGCCCGCTATCCCAACAAGATCGTCCACGCTCCTTAGTGGTGGTTAAAATTACCGATTGGGATTGAAACTACTTGGGCTTGCGGTAGGACATAAACCTGCAAACTCGAGGAACCGTGTAGATGATGTATTAAATATATAGAACATTAAACGGTTACCTCAATATGAATTACTCAAATACCAGAACCTGAGCCTGTTGAAGAACTTTGCGATCAGCACGTACATATGAAATGTCATACAGGTCATACTATGTTGGTAAAGATAGACGCCACGCGCCGCCTTAGTTCATAAGTACAGTGACACTAGCGTGAACACACAAGCTGCAGGCCGGAATTCGGCTTGCCGCATGCGGCTGACCGTACTTCGATTTTTATATGAAAACTCAAAATATCAACGCACTGACTTGCGACCAACGTATGTACTGCGGCCAGCCGCTAGCGTTCATGCTCTTAAGTCTTATTACTGCTTAAAATTATTATTTAAAAAGGTGTATCATACGAAGTAGCACATAAAACCATATTAAACAAAATAGAGTGGCCTTAACCACTATATTATTTACTTTATATTACGGACTTACGTTAACATACTTAACACTTAATGTATGCATTAGGTTTATGAAAGCTATAAATTAATATGGACGTTCTAAAATTGGAACGGCTTTTAGAAATATTGAGGGTAATCCCTTCTTAAGTCCTTACAGCGTCAGACATGATAATGACAATCGGCTACGGTAGCAGAATTATTAATAATACTTTAAACCTTTTTAATATTAATCGATAACTTTTACTTGTAGGCCGTGTGATATAAATGTTCACAATTTTTTAGGGTCTACTTAGTTTAGTTTATATTTTTGTTATTCCTGCAGCACCATTAAGCAGGATTCAAATGGCTATTGATGGGTAAGCTTATTTATAAATATATGTGATCGTCCACTATATTAGTCAACATTCTAAATAGCAATCAATTTAAGACGTCATACAATTTTATTAAAACGGGTCTTATTCGCGGTTTTTAATTAATTTAAGGTATAAATACCTATGTTTTACCGACGTTTCGGCCGTCTTACAACAGCCTTGGTCGCGGCAGGACTGATGTCATCTCAGCGCCGTCCTTGTGAAGCGCGGGATTCGGCAGCTACCCTCACTTATTTTTGACGTGACAACGTCTTATAAATTGGTTTGCCGGGTGACACTTCAAGAAACTGCGTTACGCTCCGCTCACGTTATGCGCTCACAATGAGAGCGAGTGAGAGGCACGCGTCCCGCCTAAGAGCGAGAGAGACAGACATAAAAAGTGAAAGGCACGCGTCTTTCATCCTTCTTCCTACTATACGAATGAATATTCACATTAAAATTATTTTACCACTCAAAGTCGTTGTCACGTAAAACTTTCGCCCGTATACCGACTTTACAGGCAACCAATTTTTTATTTTGATTTTTATCCGAACTGTCGGTACGTCGACACACAACACTTATGACGTCTACACACTGATGAGCTGTGTTACTACGGCGGGGTTTACATTTGTTGATTACTGGATTCCAAGTTGTAGACAGTCTATATCCATCTTCCCGGTTGAAATTTTTATGCTTTTTGATTTCAACCGCTTCACGTACTATTCTGGAGTAATAGTGACAATCGGTAGATAAGACCTTTGGTTGATGTAATTCGATCCAGTGGTTTGGTCCAGACTCCAACAAATGCTCAGCTATGGCAGACTTGTTAATTTACCGGTTTTTTACAGCTGCGATATGTTCCTTGACCCTTTCAGCGATGGTTTGTTTGGTCTGTCCGCTACAGGAACTACCACAACTGCAGTCGACCTTGTAGACGCCAAGTGTTTGTAGAGGAATGACATCCTTCGGGGTGCGCAGATTGTGTGCTACCTTGGAGAGCGGACTATATACAGTCTTTATGGAGTATTTCTGTAGTACTGTTCCAACTTTGCCCGTCACTCCCTTTATGTAAAGGCATGTAAGCCGGTACTCTGCTTACTTCCGGTTTACGGTCCTTCCTCTTCAGACGTTGTATCTTCTTGTTGAATCCGTTGTACCTAAGTACCTCCTGAACATGTGACAGCTCACTGTTCAAATGTTCAGGGTCACAGAGGTCATACGCTCTGTTTACTAGTGAAGTCACTACGGATTCCAAGTGTCGCGGGTGATGATGCGAGTATGCATTATTACCTATCTGTGTGTGTCGGTTCTCTATAAACAGTGTGTCCCAAGGTACCGTTTTCCCTCACTGTCACTTTTACGTCGAGAAAGGCAAACGACCCGTCTGCTTCCATTTCAAATGTAAATCTAATATTAGGGTGCATGGCGTTTAAGCTATTTGCGCACTGTTCTACATCTTGCTTGTCGCCCTTCATGATACAGTATACATCGTCGACATACCTCTTACATAGCTTTACATTTGATGCCTGCATGTCTATGGATTCTTCGAAGTACTCCATCCAGATGTTGGCCATTACAGGTACTACTGGGCTACCCATAGCCACCCCGTCCATCTGGAGGTAATGTTGTCCACGGTATAGGAAGTAGTTTGCTTGCAAACAATTTTAAGTAGAACAGAATATTTGTCAGACAGACCGTTTGCCCTTAGTTTTCTCTCAACGACCTCAAGACAATCCTGAACTGGAACATTGGTGAAGAGTGACTCCACATCAAAACTCACCATCACTTCGTCTGGTTCCTTTTTCACGCTCATCTTCCGTGAATACGTTTTTCTGGTCCTTAATCAAAGCTCGAATGCGTTTCGTAACTCTTGCTGTCGGGTTATAGGACACCGGCTTATATATTAGTGTGTCACTTAACAGATTCCGTATTTTGCTATCATAATCACTAGAGTTCATCACTACAGTGGTGTTTCCCTTGTCGGCCTTCAGCACTAAAATATTCGTGTTACCACGCAACGCTTTTAGTGCTTGACGCTCTTCTGTGGGTGGTCTTCATTGGGTTTCGGCGGCTTTGACTTTCGTAAAATAACGGCAACATCCTGTCTAAGTGTATCTGCGTCGTTAGACGGTATCTTGTTGCGCGTTATAACCTCCTCGATGCTACTTATGACACTCTCATACGGAATCTGATTAGGTGTTTAAGCATAATTTAACCCTTTGGCCAGCACTCTTTGTGTCGCGCTATCAATTATGCAATCCGACAAATTAACTACCGTTACTTGTTGGGTGGGGTGTACCTTTTTGCCGGCTTGCTATATCGGACAGACCAAACGAACCATCGCTGAAAGGGTCAAGGAACATATCGCAGCTATAAAAAATCGGCAAATTAACAAGTCTGCCATAGCTGAGCATTTGTTGGAGTCTGGACCAAACCACTGGATCGAATTACATCAACCAAAGGTCTTATCTACCGATCGTCACTATTACTCCAGAATAGTACGTGAAGCGGTTGAAATCAAAAAGCATAAAAATTTCTACCGGGAAGACGGATATAGACTGTCTACAACTTGGAATCCAGTAATCAACAAATGTAAACCCCGCCGCAGTAACACAGCTCATCAGTGTATAGACGTCATAAGTGTTGTGTGTCGACGTACCGACAGTTCGGATAAAAATCAAAATAAAAAACAATAGGAGACGTAGAACATCGACCTTCACCGATCTGATAACCAGATGAGACTTATTTTTTATGTAATATAATTTATAAACAAGTATGCCTATTATAACTTGCCTATCAAAAAGTGCTCATAGCTATTTTAAATTTAAGTTAATTGTAATCAACCGCAAATATAACTTTGTCGTTTATACAAACACTATGGATAACAAAGTTATTTTTGGTGATGAAAAAGCGATAGTGATATTTGGTTAAGTGAAGATAACGGGTATGTTATGTGGATACCTGAACTACGGGACCCTTACGGGACTCGCACTTAATCTAATTGTTTGATCTTTATTGCTATATTGCTTCCGTGTACGTTTATTAATTACTAGCATCAGCCTTAACACTTAACATACCCTTTATCTTCACCTATCCAAATATCACTATCACTTTTTCATTTACCAAAAATAACTTTGTTTTCCATAGTGTTTGTATAAACGACAAAGTTATATTTGCGGTTGATTACAATTAACTTGAATTTTAAAATAGCTATGAGCACTTTTTGATAGGCAAGTTATTATAGGCATATTTGTTTATAAATTATATTACATAAAAAATACGTCTCATCTGGTTATCAGATCGGTGAAGGTCGATGTTCCACGTCTCCTCTACTACAAGTGAGGGTAGCTGCCAAATCCCGCGCTTCATAAGGACGGCGCTGAGATGACATCAGTCCTGCCGCGACCAAGGCTGTTGTAAGACGGCCGAAACGTCGGTAAAACATAGGTATTTATACCTTAAATTAATTAAATATCGCGAATAAGACCCGTTTTAATAAAATTGTATGATGTATACAAATCGCGAAAGTTTAAAATCGATTAATTTAAGACGTCAGTGTCTTAATGCCAAAAGTTTACCGAGATAGATGATACGTTTTGCATACCATACCATACCAAACATTGTAATAGTTGCACTAAAATATACATCGAACTACTATTACAAATAAGAAAGCGGATGGATGGCTGTTTGAAAGTTTCTTGTTCTTAAACACAAAAACTACTCAACATAATTAAACTTTGCACTAGTATAGCTTACACATCAGAGGAACACCTGCTGTCAAGTGAACTGACACCCACGCGAGCAAAGCTGCAGGTGTAGTCTAGTTCCTAAATGAAGAGAATATTTCACTTGTATCCTTGACACCCATCTCTACACCATAAAGTCTCTCCATCGATCCACATATCAACCTCTAGCTTGGGTATAAAAACTACATAGTAAACGTGTTCATTCTTAAATAAAATATCCACCTAAACAACCAAATATTTACACAACAGAACGCATACGTATAAACAGATAATTCGTCGGTGAAACTGTGGCAAATCGCGTAGATACGCTCAGTTGTACACAAATTACGCAACTTTACTGCAAACATATCGAATGGAAACGACCGTAAGGTTTGTTATAAAGCGCATTTAATCGAGCGTTTTCTTAAGATTTCCTGTAGTGCCAACATACTGAAGCTAACGAAATATTTTAAAACCGTGTATACACAAGTTCCACACATAGGTATCATGTTACAATGCTGCCAAGACTCAGAGATTTTGTTTTTATAAAGTTGTGACATCTTAACATGAGCCAAGACAGATCTCAGATAAACCTATTTCCACGAATCCTAACTCTAATATTATTCATACTACCCATTTCATTGTTCCTATCATCAGTCAAACTTGGCCATTTTGCTTTTTATGTAAACCCAGCCAAGCCCACAACGACAATTTCTTAAACGCCACAAATCCTTCAAACCACTTTATAAAAAGACAATTAGTGCTTCGAAAACACTTCGGTCTGTAATTATCATAAGCTCTAGCCAAATTGGCCGCATATCGTAGGTATTAGATCCTTGCTGATTTCTGTATGAATGGGCCGGCTCGACCGGGAAAGTACTATTAATAATAATTACGCCTTCTTTGGAATTAGTCTAGTCTTTCTTTAATTTATATACGCACTTGTTATAAAAGAATGACAATCAAGGGTTTTTTTTGGTCCCCCCGTGGGATCTCCACCTTTTCGTGGTGGGGGGGCTCAGTAACCGTGGGTTTGAGGTACACCCACGGTGAAGCTAAGCGGGATCCCGGGAAGGGACGCTCCAGTACCTATACTGTTGAGTTTCGTTCGATGAGTGAGAGTGCCGGAGTCCCCATTCCCTATTCCTTCACCCTTATCCCACTTCTCCTCCTTTATTCCTTTTCCCAACCCGAAGGGCGGCAACGCACTTGTGACTACTCTGGTATTGCATGTGTTCGTGAGCGGCGGTAATCGCTTAGAATCAGGCTATCCATTATCTGCTCGTTTGTGAGCATTTCTTTTTTTCATTATAGAACTTTTGCACGACACAACATTCAGTGGCAGGTACACTACCGTGTACCCAGATCATGAGCACAAGTTTACAAAAATGTTGCGTACATTTTTATACTTGGAAGAACAAGGTCCAGTACATTTCACGTCACGTATTTTGGTTAACATGCTGTCTGATTTACGTGCGGTAAACAGCTGTTACATTTTTAACAATGAAACGTTCTTGTTTTGTTGAATAATAATGAGGCGAAACGGTTACGGAAGAAACTATACTATAAAACTATCGTCCAATCCAAATCCATGCATTGCACTGTTAATAGTGTAGATAGACTATTTTTATACGATTCTTGTAGCAAATATGCTTATATCTATTTTTTATCACTAGGTATGTTTAAAACATGCCATCAGCGGAAGTGTTTCATTAGTTTCGCTGATACGACGTGCGAAGTACCTTATAGGAATAGAGCCATTTTTATCCACCAGAGTTTTTTTATGGCACCGTGTTGCCATTGCCGTGTTACCAATCTACATTGAATCCTATTTATACTAACGATATTGACCAGAAGAATGGATTAATATGAAGAGTGCACTCACTGCCCAATCAACATAATTTATAAAAAATTAAGGAAGGTTTCAATATCTATACAGATAAAAATTCAATGTTGAGGTCAAGGCCAAAATTTAGCCTGAGCCTTTTAGCTTTCATTTTGACCGTTGTTATCTTACTACTGTTTGTTACTATTTCACGCAAAAACTTCTGAAAGGATTGTGATTAAACTTTGAAATGATGTAGCTTATACACGAGAATAGCAAATGGACCATCTGTGCCGATAACCGAACCCCATGTAGGCGGAACTGCGAGCAAAAGTTATTAATCTCCATTCAGCCAGATAAGTATACGGTCTATTTAAAATTACTAATATTTTGGCAACTGCAACTAAGCTGAATCACTGATATTTTGTATACAAATGAGCACGAATTTGAATTTAATATCAGGGCTTACGAGGGTAAAATATAACTATTGGTAAATTGTTACGTTTCAGTAAACATGTCTGCGCATAATATAATATTGTTTTAACAATACACAATTACGTCTAACAGACTCAGCAACGCATCAACTAAATAAACTGAACTAAATATGAGCGAAAGACATATTCAGAACAAATCACGTACCAGCGCAGTTTATTGCATCCATAAGCGGGTAGAGAACGGAGAAAGTATGAGTATTTTATTTTAAAAAAAATCTAACATTTGCAGTTTAATCAGATTATGTAGAGCGGGTGTTAGGTAGTTACGATAGCATCAAGGCGTCTGTTTACCGTGAACGTGGTCGGCGACGGAAGCGTGAAGCCTTCGTCTGACGCGGCAACAGGTCGCCTCTGTCTTTCTTTATCACCTGCATTTACACTCATAGCATATTTTGTTTTCATATTCACCGTTTATGGACGCGGCATTTGACGGCAGATTTTTTATGTGAGCTGTTTTAGTAGTCGTTAACTACGTAGAAAAAGATCGTTCGGCCGACGATTCGAATGTCTTACTAACTGGTTATACTTTACTTTTTCTATTTAATAATGTAAAATGTAGTACTGTTTCATTTCATTAATGTGAAAAAAAAATACTCTTTGTTTACAACCTGTATATTTACATAATAATATACGTGAAATTTGTTATTTATCGGTTGTTATACGGTGAAGTACGTACCACGTACCGGACGACGCAGCAGAGGTCGGCCCCCCACAAGGTGGACCGACGATCACGTCAAGATCGCGGGATTGGATGCGGGCGGCTCAAGACCGGTCTGTGTGGAGAACCTTGGGGGATGCCTATGTCCAGCAGTAGACGTCGTTTGGCTGATATGATGATACGGTGAAGGCAAACATCGTGTGATAACCTGCAAGTCTGAAAAATCTCCAAAAGCATGTGATGAGATGTCTGCCAATCCGCACTTGGCCAACGTGAAGGACCTAATCATTCTAATATTGCGAAATGCTCTGTAAATGTAATTGCAATATTTTATTTGTATAAAGTTTTAAACCTTCTCGTCAATATACTTAATTCTTTCAATACATGATTAAAATTGACTTGTCTATCTCATTAAGAACGTTGAAGCGAGACAAAAGATCTAATATTAATATTAACGAGTCATTATGTCTTGCTCCATTTAATATTAACTTTGAAGTCGCTTATAAATTATGTAAACACCTTTAAATGATATTGAGTATGTATGTATAAATCATTTACTTATATCTAATAGATGTTTATCTTCACTAGATATACCGTACTTTTCATTTATGAAATTGTAAAATATGCCCTGTAAAAGAAGTTATGTAGTTTTATATTTCGTCCATATAGAAAGATTTTATCAACAATTTTGAGTTTGATAGCCATAGGTATAATATAAAACAGCTTAAATGATTATACTTGATAAGTAAAAATTTCGTCCCTTATGATAAGTTCTATGATGATTGATGACTAGGCATTCTACTAAAGATACAAAGTAGCTATCGACAAAATTGTATAATGCCTATTGTAATGAAAATACAACAATTTACTTTGATAAACAAAATAATTTGTACTATTTTCCCAGTTTCTGAGTATCGATCTTTTTATTCACATGCTCAAATACCATCGTCTCTACCTAACCTTTATGAAATTGCAACGTTTGTTTCATAAGTAAGGTTTTATTGTATCTTCTTATTTATCTTTTTTTATCTTAAATATATATTCGTTTGCCCATAGAAGCTTAATACCATTTTTATTAATTTTTGGGTCCGCTTGACAAAAATATCGCCTAAAGTATAATGTAATTTCAAAGCATTCTGTTCGTAAGCGTCCATTAATATCATATTACCGAGTAAAGCCTCTTACAGCTTTGAAGTTTGAACAACAGAAGATACATAATCGTGATGCCCAAATATCAAATAATCTTGATATATATCGGTAGTAAGGAGTGTATTTACATGTTTTAACTGCTTGGTGCTGCAGTAGAAATTCATGCTTCTGCCTGTGATTGACCTAAAGCTTGACTCCTGTTTCAGGTTACCTTGATTATTAAAACAGATATTTCACTGCTTCTCTCGAATGTTCTTATCAATTTGCGATTTGTATAAATAAGTCTACTTCGCTGTACCATGGAAGAAAATATCAAATGCAAACTTGTTAAAAATATGCTTAACGACAATAACTTGTTTATTTGGTAATGCGTTGCAACACACATATTTTAGGACATAGAAGAGCAATCCATACGTCGCTAAATCATAATACCAATAAAGAACAAAAAGACGTGGTGAATCCAATTCGATGTCGCCATTCTGACCTTTATAAAGTTCGTGTGTGCCATATAAGATATTAGTAACTGTGTCTCTCGATCGTTCGACTGAAAGTATTACGAGGACGCTGGCACGCGCCGACGTCACGTCCCCACAGACTTTGTGCATGTGGGCAAATCTGTTGCCGCAATATATACGTACCTACTGACACAGCCACGGCAATGTTCGCACAGAATCACGATTAACTACTACCGATACATTTCTATCTATCTATACGGTTCCCTGTAATAAATTACAGTGTGGCCACTGTACCTACGCACAATTACAATAAGCACTGAGCAAAGCCATGTAAACTTTTTTATGATAATTGTTCCAAACAGTTCAAAACTCCGCGAATGAACACGAATTGTAAAATATCTTAATGTGAAAACGCTCTCGCATGTATGGTATAAATTTCCTTCAATGCTCTGTTGTTTCAAACATTTTATTCATAACTAAAGCTATAAGGCGAAAGTTTAAATAAAGCGTGAATACCGAGACGACATCTCACCAGTCACTAAAAATGAACTTTGTTGCGTTACCCGCAAATCTGTATTTCAGACGCTCATATAAACAAAGCAACTCAAAACATTCATCTCGTTTTCATTTTAATTAAGAGTCGACGTCGTCGTTGATTAGAATGAAACAGAGACGGAGAGACTGAGGTGTTGTTTCTTCGTCTAGTATATTTTTGGACGGAGTGAACGAAAAGACAACTTGAGATTTCCCCCGGGATGGCCTCACCTCCGTGAGCATCACTGAAAATATTTGATCGCCCTCGCTGATCCTGACGCATCGCCTTCAGATATGTGAGCATTACAAAAAACTGAAAATAGCTTCACATATCCACAAATGTCTTTTTATCGAGCTGTTCATCCCTTTAACGATAAACTGGATAACACAATATTATTGTAGGATTGAGTGAATACGAAACATCGAATCACTTGTTACAATGACCTATTTTCGCGTCGCTACGTTCGACATTATCCACCTTTAGCAAGTAATGGGATCGTTGATAAAATACTGTTTGTTGAATTCGTTTATGATACAAGTACACATAATTGAGTGGAAAATTGAACACATGTAAATCCATGTAGAGGACAGAAACAACATGTTTCCTAGAATTATGTCTAAGAATTATTTGATGTGCTCCCAGCAAAATAAATACCTAAACATTTTTCTGTTAAAATATTACAAAGCTTTGTACGTAAAAATATACGGCACGGATATGTATTGCTAAAATAAACAATTTATTTTACTAAGAATTTCGTTCGGTTTGTCACGAATGATTAGTTACCTACGTAAAAGGAGGTTCTTAATAAAGTTTTCTTTGGAGTTATAATAATTACAATTTTGTTTTTTCATTTCTACTGACTACGAGTATAATGATGTTATATTTTTGTCGCCATTAATTTTTAATAGCAATCCGAAGCAACTATTATTTACCTATTAATGTGCATCGTATACTTTGCAATTACAATCAAATGTGAAAAAAAACGTCATAACTAATTAAAATATATTAATATACAACTACTGATTTTTGAAATCATATTACATGTTTCAAGCGTTTCTTTATTTTGTATTCGTTGTTTTCGGTGACATGACTGAAACTCAAGTATTTTCAAATATATTTTTATATTGGAAAGATTTTGTCATAAAGATACACAACCCTAATAAACGCGTTGTGCCTTACCTACACATCCTGTATCTACTTGTCTTGTATTACACGCATGAAAACTGCTATTATCTACAGCACGTTATTAAAACTTGATCGTGGATAACAGCGCGCCTTCCGTGCGCCCGGCTAATAACTTCTGTATCGACGGGACTTGCAACAGGTAGAGCGGTTACGCACTACGTTTCGATCTGAATCCGATCCGAACCCGTGAAAATCAGGTCCGGCGTAGGCGTAGAACTATTTCTTTAGTAATTTACGCACTAGATCCGATTTCCGTCATCCGATTTCTGTCCGTTATTCTAGAATTTCCATCCCGGAGATAATTTTTGGCGGACCGTCGACGGACCGACGTAGCCATAGTATTATTTGTATGGACGCTCGCGCACTACGTCCGACTTGAATCCGAAATGCGTACGAACAGAGAGGCAGCGGGGCGGGCGATGTATGCGGCGGGGTGGGTGACGCGGCAGGCATCCATCTAGTGTGGCAGCGAGCGCACGTGCGCGTTGGTTTTTGCATTATATTTCCCTACGATGTTTTTACTTTAATTGAAAATGTTGAAAATAAACCCTGTTTATGGGACAAATCTATAGACTATTACAAAAACACAACATTGACAAGGAATGCATGGATTAAAATATGCATCAAAAGTAGACACTCATTCGGTAGTGATTGTGAAATTTCCTGTCGTAGGTATTGACGTAATGCTGCGTGGTGATTGTAAAAAGCTCCATTTAATCTTCGATCCAGCAAGAGAGTGTGCACCCAAAATTCTTTGCTTATTTCATGTCTTTGTACGTATAGTAGTATTGCTAGAAGTTGACGTCGATTGAAAGGACTCATGATCAACGACGTGAACACTTTGCTGTGGCTCCGAGTAAAATGACTTATGCCAAAAGGTGGCTTGGATTAGTATCAGAGATCGGACTAGTGCGTAAGCGATATCCGAATTCAGTCCGAGTTTTCTAGATCCATATTTTCACTGGTTCGGATCGGATGTAGTGCGTAACCGCTCGTAGTGTTGTTCCATGTCTTATCGTATCTATAACTATAGCTTACCCGTTGTCTTAATGGAACTATGTAGTTCTGTTGTTATAGTGACTAAACATATTTTTTTTCTATAGCTGTGTTTTGTTAATAAAGAATTTGAGAATAGGCAACATGATTTTTTCAGTAGCCACATGTCGACTTCTGTTTCAGCTGTGTAGCTAAGTTCAGCAGCTGTTATTGAAGACAATGAGTTTTGACAATCGTGAAGTCACGTTCGGAGGTAGTCAAACAATAATAACTTTAATGAAGGAGGTAAACAATAAAAGGCAAAGTGATTTATAAGAAGTATCAAACCAACTTTCGTAGTGATAGTGAATTTTGCAGAGTTTGTGACGCGGCTCTTTTAACACACATGTCGAAGCATCTCTTAAAACTATGCAGTAAAGTGAAACTTTGGTAGATCTTATATGTTTCATTGTTTCCATCTATTTATTATTTAATCAAAGATGACAAGAAACCAATAAAATAAATTTGATTAAATCATGCATAATCATCGATATATATGTCAATATGCATAATAGTACTTTGTGAAATATTTTTATAGGTTTTAAGAGCTGGTTTTGCGCTTATAGTTGCATACAGTCGTAAATACAAAACGGCAGAGCAAATTATGATCGGACAATCCTAGTCATTTCTAGAGCAATAATAATTAAATATTCTCGATGTACGGTAAAGGTCGCGCCCTCAATTAAATGAGTCCTAAAAATAAAATACGTCCAATGTTGGCGTATAATCTCTTATAATAAATGTATACTCGATGTTTAAAATAGCAATTATGATTTTATTAATAACTAATATCATTGTTACAAGCCAATGGCCAGTGTTTACCCATAGATTGGAATATTATTTTATTTGGTATGAAGTGCCAATCCTAACTCAATCAAACTACACTAATTATAAAAAATCATTCAATCATTCTGTCTCATTATTTTACATCGGTCAAAAGGTCCTTCAATCGAATTCATCTCTATAAATGACGGCCGAAATAGACGGGAATAAATACGGTCTACTAGAACGGTCATGTTTTTGTTCTAAGGAATTCACTCTAGTATACAAAATACAACTGCGAACTAACTGCCTGAACATTCGTGTTTATTAACAATGCGTCAAACATTATTCATTAATTTCATGTTATTGTAAATGATACATGTTCAGATTTGACAGAACGCCGATACCTATACAATTCATTGATATATTGCATCAACACGGAGTAAAGACATACATAAGGGCAGGGACTAGACAGTGTCATGCCATCTCAATAGTGTCCATATAGCTATACAAGGACAGGAATATAATTGTTTCTTACTTAACCTCCTGCATGTAGATTGGGGCTGTGTAATAATCTGCGTTTAGAGCTCATGTATCAAATATGCAATATAAAAGAAGAATATTATTCTTCTTTTTAGCGCATCGCTGGCAAACACTTATATTTTTGAGGCATGTATTAATTTGATACAATGATTCTGTATTATTTTTCTAATTTTAATTCAAGACGTAACTGCTATCAACTCAACAACAAACCTGTAAAACACCATTTAAATCCTTCACCAACGCAAAGCACCAATACTTACTATTTACCTACTAACTGTAGAAAGTTCGCCAGAACTGCTTATCGCAATTGAGCAATCGTACTGAAAATAAAATCTTTTAAAGTAAAATAAAGTATCGTTTTACACCAGCCTCGTAGTGTTTCATTTTCTCATCTGCAAAGGTAAGTTTCTAGCATAGCTACATTTCACAGCGAAAGCTATATGTACGCTTTACTGCTCTACGTATACGATCATTCACGGCAAGATAGAAATATGTTCTCATAGCGTTGCATTTTCTGGATTCGGAGGCTTTTGTTACCTGCCTATATAACGCAATAAATAATAGTGTTTATACTTTATTAATTGTGGAGCTTAACAAAACATGTTCCAAACAATCCGTTTATCAAATACATAATGTATGCCTAGTTTCGAAATGATAAGAAATGTTTTGAGGGTAGTAATTTTCACCAGTTCAAGTTGACCAACTTGAACTGGTGAAAATTACGAACCTAAAAGATAAAATAATACAAACATGGCAGAAACAATCGAACTCGTAACTTGGTACTATTCTTACACACCTCACGCGATTCCTGTACATTCATTACTCTTTTCATACATGCTCACTGGTTTCGGGTGCTTCGGACCTTTCCATTTTCCAAGACGCCTTCAATTTGGTCCACAAGAATCCTACGAGTTGTACGCCGACTGACTTACCCACACACTTTTGTCTTATATTTGTGATTCGTCATTCTTTCTTCACTCATAGAAGACCTACAAAACGATTTCAACCGCTGGGTGAAGTCGCTCGAACAAAACGGTCTAAAGATCAGTCGCAAAAAGACAGAGCATATGTCATGTATATTCGATGGCCGCACGCAAGTCAACCAAATACAACTCCACATCGACGGCGAACCCATACCTACGGTTGACCACTTTAAATACTTAGGGTCAATCATCAGCAATGATGGTAGGATCGAGCGAAATGTAACCCACAGAGCAACTACTGGCTGGATGAAATGGAGACAACTCACAGGCGTAATGTGCGACAGAAGAATGCCCATAAAACTAAAAGGCAAACTGTATAAAACGGCAATTAGACCCACCATCCTATACGGCACAGAATGCTGGGCTTCTAATAAACAAGACCTGTCAAAACTACACGTGATAGAAATGCGCATGTTACGCTGGTCAGCGGGTGTCACGATGCTCGACAAAGTTCGCAACATTCACGTCAGAGGAAGCTTCAAGGTTACTCCCATTGCCGAGAAGGTAAAAGAACGACGCCTTCAATGGTATGTGTGCCGCCGTCCTGAAGATCACATGGTACGAGTGGCCCTAAATCTACCGACAAATTCGCGATGTCGCTTAAGACCTCCTGCCATCTGGCTCTCCTGTCAAAGAAGAAGATTCTTTCTTCACTCATAAGAATAATGCAAACTTGTAATAATACAAAAGCACAGTATTATTTCTCTAAATTCAAATAATTTCAAAATCATCTGACAATAACTTGGACCAGCAAAAACTGATAGTGAAGAGTAGTTAATGGCAAGGATTTGGACGGTAAACTGAAAAGCTAGTTTCTAGGCTAGTGCTAGAGTGCGTGGAACGAATGTGAGAAGATGAAACGATGACTGGTCGTCCAAGATTGTGCTGAAAATAAATAACCAGAGACCCAAACGTCTTAAAAGTTCGCTACAGGTTCGACTTGGTACAAAACAGTACAAAATGGCACAATTTAATCTCGAAAATCAAGATAAACTTCGTGTCGTTAAACTAACTTCACTGGCTCAGCGAATTCATGCAAGTAAAAGTTTTTACTTACATGCATTCATACAGTCGCCATATTAATATTATCCTATGAATATATTTATTGTGAAGAAGGCTGCTTATAATATGAAAGCGTGGGTCGAAGATGATCGGGTTTAGTATTTCCTTTATGTTGTAAATATAGCTTCTTGTGCACAGATTATTATATTGCTAAGCCTTGAATAAAGCTTGAGAAACAAAGCTTCGCATGTGCTGTAGAATATATTTTACAAATCTAGCAATACATTTGCAGATGAGACCAAACATCATAAAGTGAGTTACTTAGCGATTTTTATTACCGTCTTTAAGCTATTAGCAATTTGTTACAAATTATTTATTGGTATCTTTGCCAATTGCACGTCAGCATAAGGTGAATCCGAGGACAGTAAAAATCGCAATCTGGATCTGCTATTTGCATTAATTTAATAAATATAAGATATTTCAACGATTAAAATGTAACATTGGTGGTACACTGTTTATTGTTAACGATGGATATTACTTTCAAATTGGACTAATACCGAAACTTAAATGCCTCGGACGTTCTTGATCACCTGATCATGATAATAGTCTAAGTCATCATTCTCATCATCCTAGCGTATCCCAGTTTCAACCCGGGGTCCGCTTACTAGTCTAACCGAATTTGGGTGAATATTGGCTTTTCCACTGAGTTACTGCCAGTCTGGCCCCGCAACCCGAAGTGGAACGATATTCCATGGTTTAGACTGGTCTCAGTTTATTTAAAGGTACTGACGCCCTATAACGACAGTCAAAAATCGTCATGACAGCCGGGCCGGACGGCTTAATGTGCTCTCTGAGGCACGGGGCAAGCGATAATTTACAATTCAGTCTACGTAATATCGTATTACTAGTTGTAGATAATTTTATACAAGAAAAAGCTTGCTTGAAAGCTTAAAAAGGCATATGTGTCCATTTTTAAGCAAGCCAGACTTTGGCAAATATACAATGTCCTTGGCATGAAGACCTGTGCTGTAATTTCCTTTTAATGATTTTAAATTAAGTAATAATGCTTTTATTATGTAAGTACGAATTATATTCAAATGTATATTTTGTGGTGGCGTCAATATAATGTCGCTGTCAAAGTTTGTACAATACCGCAATCATTATAATGACAAAACAACACAACTGTGACCGCAGCTGTACAATATGACGCCTAACTTAATTTGTGGATATGTTCAAGATTATTTTGTAAAATTATTATTAAAATAAAAATGCTGTCGCGTGTATTTATACGTATATAATTCGTACTTTAATAAATACCTGTGAACTTTTACAATTTAACGATTAAACACCTGGAGCAGTGGCTCAAGCGGTCGCCTCGCCACTTAGAATTGCGTCGAAGGTTGTGAATTCAATCCTCACACGAGACGACAATGTGTGATCTAGAAATGGTTGTATCGAGTCTGAGTGGTCTGGGGCCTGTTGGTCGAATGTTTGCAAAGTTCTTCTTAGTACAGGAGTTAGAAAGGACAAAAAAGTAAAAGCTTTTTAACCAAGAAAGGCAAGCCTATATTTGAATTATTCTCGCAGTATGTAATAGTGTTTAAACAAAGGCAATGCCCTAAGTTTCCTAAGGTGGATATATCAGTTTGACCGACCATATCCTAGTGGTACCCATTAGTCTTATAATACAGAACACAAAATTTTATTTAAGTACAAACATATTTCAAAAATAATAAGGCAGATCAATTCAATAGAGCACTCGCCGACACATTTTAAGGTCTATTTATAACATCTCATTACACAGGTGATTTATTTTTACACAACACCGATGTGATTTTTTTGTGCAAAATAGAAAAATAAACTGAGCAATCTAGCCGTGATAATTGTTAAGAATTTTCCATTACCGAAAATAGACTACGAAACGATCTGTTTTGCTAACAACAAAAACAGTCGCAAAGGTCATAAAATCAAATAAAGTTGAATCATAAAATACACTCTAATTATTCGGCGTTAAAATTTCTTATCGCCAAACAAAAATATATATAGGTACTTCATCTTTTTAAAATAACCATACGCTTTGTTTTTGGCGAATGCTTTGTTGTCTTCCTTTTTTAGTACATGACCCTTACTAAGTCTATGTGGTGGTGGATTAAAAAAACAAAGTGACACGACACATTTCCTTACACGCTTGTCGTTAGAAGCGTGTAAGAAAAACACACAAACCAAATTGTATCTTTGCCGAAGAGTCGGAGGAGTCGACATCAAACCCGTCTGACCACAGCGGGCCAGATCCTCCAATTGACTCAAAGTGCTATTGTCCTGTGTTCAGCAGTGAACAGCGGGAAGGTGTCAACAAGCCTACCTTTACACATTTATTTATTGATCACAAGAAGAATGTCATGTCACCTTTACTAGATCTTCTGGTAGTAAGTAACCGTATCCGGTACCAACCTACCATTGTCATTCTTAAAATCGGTAGGCAATGAAGAAGGGCGAAACCGAGGTGCGCATCTTCCACAACCGCAAGGTCGGGAGAGCCATGAGGGGTGGAGGGGCAGGCATATCTCACATTTTATTTACCCATCAATCTACTATTAAATAATCACCATAACTATTCGTGTGTTGAATATAAGAACATATAAAATACATACGCAGAACACGCTCTTTATTTAGATATGTCTTCTCTGTATAGTAGCGTAGTCTGTGATTGTCTGGCCACATTCTGGCACATTCAAGCAATGATTAGCTTGGTCTGGGATTGTCAGCAGCCGCATTCTGAATTTGAATTCAGTGCAAAGAAATTACAGGCATTGTTGCCAGTGGCTAATCTTCTTCTTCTTCTTCTTCGTGTCGATGATTCCAGATGCGAGCTATATATTATTCGCATAATATTCGGCCATTTTAATTGCATTAGGATTGGCCGCGCAAAGCTCAGATAGCGTACAAGTGCATGGGCAAGAAGGACACACCAACAGATGTGCCATGGTCTGCTCCGGCTCACCACAGTCACACTGAGCAAGACCGATTGTGTGTGGCTAATACTTGAGGTATACCTAATCTTCTTCTTTTGCCTGCCCTGTTCCCATATTACTTGGGGTCGGCGCAGAATATTTTTCGCTTCCATTCGTTCCTATCAGACATCATCTGATTATTCACTCTTTTTTCATTTATGTCATCTTTCACACAATCTATCCATCTTTTCTTTGGTCTTCCTCTTGCCTTATATCCGTCAACTCTTATATTCATCACCTTTCTAGTCACATACTTTTCATCCCTCCTCATTACAAGCCTATACCACGCTAGACGATTTCGTCTCAGCTTTTCTTGCACCGGTGCAACTTTCAAACTTCCCCTAAAATACTCATTTCTAATTTTATCCATCCTTGTCACTCCACACATCCATCTCAACATCCTCATCTCTGCTACATGTGATCTTCTTTCATCCGTCTTCTTCATGGTCCAGCATTCCTATCCGTACAGTGCGACAGGTCTTATAACGGATTTGTATATTTTGCCCTTTAGTTTAAGGGGCATCTGTGGGTCGCAAGTTGTTCCTATGACCTGTCGCCATTTCATCCAACCTGAGTTGATTCGGTGCGTGACATCGCGGTCTATTTCACCGTCCCCTTGAATAAGTGACCCGAGGTACCGGAAGTCGGAGCAGACTGATATGGACTCTCCAGCAAGGGATATAGACACAGGACTGGAGAGACCGCCGAAGTCGCAAAACATGTATGCAGTTTTGCTTTTGCTGACTTTCAGGCCCACACTCTCCAGTCTTTGCCACCAATTTTTCAGTCTGCTCTGGACCTCAAGGCCACTCTCGACAATTAACACAATGTCATCGGCGAATAGCATACACCAGGGAGCCTCTTCCTGTATATCTGCCGTAAGGGCGTCCATTATTAGCAGGAAGAAGTAAGGGCTAAGAGCCGACCCCTCGTGGAAGCCTACAGTCACATTGAAATTGCCGGTATTGCCTGCTGTGGACTGGACATGGGTTGTACATCTACTGTACATCGCACGGATCAACTGTATATACTTCCCAGGCACTCCTTTCTACTTAAGGGCCCACCACAAAATCTCACGCGGTACTCGGTCATATGCCTTTTCGAGATCCACAAAAACCATGTGCAAGTTTTTGTGTGCACTTCTGTACTTTTCGCATAGTTGGCGAATCGCGAAAATGGCATCTGTTGTACCTCGACCAGGCATAAAATCGGATTGGTTTTGTGAAATTACACTCTCTTCTCTCAATCGTCGTTCAATCACTTTCTCCCACGCTTTCATACTATGTGAAATTAGCTTTATTCCTCTATAGGTATTACACTCCAGCACATCACCTATGCTTTTATAGATGGGCACCAGCGAACTGCTACACCATTCATCAGGTATGGCTTGTTCCACCAACAACTTATTGAAGAATAAAGCTAACCACTTCCATCCGTCTACCTGTAGTATCTTCCATACTTGCTAGACCGATTTCTATCTTTTTGTGTATGTTTAGGAGGTCTGGACGCTATTTTGTGGTCATTGTTATTTTTGGCAATTTGGCATACGGAAATCCTATAATCCCAAATAAAAGTACGTATATATATAATAGGCTATAAAACGTATGCCGCGTCAACAAGTTATAAAAATTACATTTTGGCTGACAGCGAAATATATCTTATTATTTTTAGAACTGACAACTTAAATTACCTGTCATCGATATGCAAAAATAAAATTATATTGGCATGATTCATATTCAATTTGTCATTTGAACAAAATATCGTATTTCGTTTTCCTGGTAGGAAGGAAAGATAAGTTAAGTTGTTAAGTAGGCGATTAAAAACACAATCTATAAAATCAATATGCTTTTTGGTTGGTACTTTAAGTAAATTATTTAAAGATCTTAAATCATAAACAGTAATTATACGTATTGTTGAGATAAATTTAAGGCTTTACGTTTTGAAATATTTGATTGATTTGCATATAACATTTGAAATGGACGGTCCGCTTGCATGTACCTAGCTCACATGAGATTTATTTAGCAAATATTTTTTGGCCTATACTTACTAAGTGCGATTTCGATCTTAGGATGTAATTAAAGTGATCACCGCTCTGGCGTTATCCCGGTTGCATTCAAGACTAACACGCTTTGGAGCCTGAGGTCCGCTTACTGGTCTAACCAGATATTACAGAATATCAACTTTTCCACAGAGCGACTGCCGTCTGGCCTCCGCAATCCGAAGGAATAGCTTTAGACCAATAGATCTTTATTAAAATATTTATCTCAAATTATGTCATTTGAGTTTTCCAGACTCAAACCCTTCGTTGCCATTCATGAACAGACAAAGACATTGCATAAATCTACGTAAATATATTTATGTCGATAATAGTCCATATAACGATACTTACATTTCTCATAGAAAACTCATAAGAAGATATAAAGACATGTTCATTAGAATAAATAAAGATAAAGACAGAAATAAGCACAATAATGTTTTAGATGAATAAAAATGTACTATAGGTATGCATGGAATGCAGCGGCCATCGGGTTTGTCTCAATAACTCTAAATATAAGCCTTATTAATTACAGAGCACTCTTAGCAACAATGCAACTCTGCTTTGTTAAAAAAAATGTTCAGTACAAAGATGATCTTGAAACATTAGCTATTTATCTGAGTCTATCGTTTCGAGAATAAACAATAAACTGTTAAATAATGTACCATAAAGCAACTGCCTTGTTCTAAATTCAAACTCCAGACTACTTTGACTCACCATCAAAGTTTTCCAACAAACATTCTACAAACGTGTATTAAAATAAACGAGTACAAAATAAATAACTAATGAGTGATATAATTAGATTCTCATAAGAGATAAATATTTATATCCACGTGGCGGTGAATCAGCTGTCAAACTTGATAAATGAGCTCACAGAACGCAATAGTAACCCATTTTCAGCCATTGATAAGTAGTTGATTACGGGAGCCGATACATTTTCTTTTTCTTCATGATGATTTATTTGGAAAGGCCACTTGTAGTGACGTGTGTTTCCTTGTTTACACAAGTGTTCTACTGTAAGAAAACACAGGTGAAGTATTTTGTCAATCATTACGGTGCGGAGTGCGCGGGTCGGATGTAGCGGGCCGCGCGTTCTGTTCTGCGGCAGTCGAGCGCCAGCCGCTACGCCGGTACCGACTCCCGACCCGTAGCCTCGTAGCCTCGTAGCGCTCGTAGCGGCCGCGACGTGACTACACCCGAGCTTTGTCGCGACCGATACAACAAAGTGATTTAGTCCTACTTTGTGAGTTACACCATTGTTCCAACAAAGAAAAATAACCCAACAAACTTTCAAACTTAACGGTTACTTACTTGTTTATTTTGTTTCGCTAAATACTACAAAGAAGTCTTAGAAAGTAATACATTACATTTAGAATAATTGCTACCATTCTGTAAAATTATAAGAAATTATTGCCAATAGAAATCTGTACGTAGAAACCGTTAACGAAGAATTAAGATTAATGTGGAGGCCGTTCCGAAGTAATTATCCCACTACAATCGTGACCAGAAATCGTGATCAATTGACTAAACTAACTATTAACACATTCGCTTCTCAACTCTTTGTTCATATTTGGTAATAAACGAGCCTCAAGCACAATAGTTTTATATGCTTACATAAAAAGTGTTTGAATATATTTTAATTAAAATAAACTCATTAAAATGTATACGAAAAGAATTACGTGAGTATGCATATCAACTAAAATCCCCGAACATTATTCCATACATAATGACGTGAAACGTCGGTGTTAAACCGGCTCACAAAATTAAACGTCACTTTATACGAGCTACAGTTAACAGTCGCAGTTGACTATTATCCTACCAAATCCTCGTATAATGTCGTAATTGGAATTACTCTATCGTCTTATAGCTAAGATTCTTTCACATCCCGGTATTGTCATTATATACTTTATAATTCCAATCAAATTTAGGTTAAATAAACAATAATCTAAGAAAGTAAAATATCTGTAAATTTTCTTCCTACATCTGTACGAAAAAGTTTTATAACAAAAAGGTTAGAGTTTAATTTCCATAAAACTGCGATAAAAAGTTTAAATTCGATATTCAAATCAGTGAAAGTTGTCATGGCCGAAGAAGGTTGTTTCAAAAGGAGGTGATACATCAAGGGTTGATGACGTATGTGTCGTGACGTCATGTAGCTGAGTAATCGGCATGGCGGGGACGATAAGACACTTGTCTACCTACCACCATGAGACGGAACAGTCGGCCAGTTCGGTAAGTCCCTAAGTACTGTTCATAAATATTTAAATTTACTGCCTCACGTAACACCGACAAGGAACAACTCGCTTATAACTGTATTTTGACACGATATTTTCACGCAAAACGTTTTTGGCGGCATTATTTTGAAGATTATTAATTATTCATACATTATATATTTTCTGATTAATTATATTTATTGTTCATTTATAGATCATCATAATCAAGCTCTTTTTCAAAATCATTTTTATTACAAAACCTTCGGAGTCTGGATTTTACCGCAGATTTCTTATAAAAAAAATGCATTTTCATTTGATTGACATCAAATGCATTTTTTTATAAGAACTATGTGGTAAGAACTCATGACGTTATACCATTTGAAAAATATCTTGTAAAGACATAAAAAATTCTGATATAAATAGTACGTTCCTGCTTCTTCATTAAGAATATATAGCTATCTCAAATAATAAATTATGCCAACTTCTTCTTGAGAAATCTTATTTAACTAAAACAATATTCTAACACAACAATTAATAATACCCGTATCGCTAGGAACTCTACTGCAACCTACAAAAGTTATACAAATTATTTATATAAAAAATGCAGACTGAATATCACTATTACTTCCATCAGAAATTAAATTAGTTTCAAACAACACATTATATACAATACTAGCTTGCAGCGCTATACAAAAGCATTGCTTTGTTATTAGTTTTAGTTACGGCGCTCTCAATTATTTATCTTATAGCGCAGCTGTAGCCCGTATTTTCATAGTGCTTGCTTCAAAATCAGCGCACTTTCAAAGAAAATATTATCCCTAATTAACTCTCTTTTTGAAGTGGAAAATTAAAAATCCTTCTTTAGCGAACGTGTACGTTGTAAAAGGAAACTCATTATCCAAAATTCATAATCGATTTGAAACTTTCGCGATTTGTATACATCATACAATATTATTTAGCGGGTCTTAGTCGCGATAATTTACTTATTTCAAGGCTATATATATAAATAAATACCTCTGTTATTCTCCTACGTTTCTACCGGCTTGCGAAGGTCGTGGTCGCGGAGGGACTAAGTCCTTCAGCTTCAGTAGTATAAGTGCTGCTATTACATTCCTAGTTAATATTTTTAATATACCTATGTGATATGATGATTAGTTGATTACTTATTAAAAACTTACAGTTCAAAAAACGCAGGTTTCAGAAGGAGGAGGAGGAAGTCTTTAGAATAGAATTGCACAAATTGCTCGTAAACTTCTAAAACAGAAGCTTAGTTTATATATATATCTATACGTATACTTATCTCTGGAAGTTAAAGATCTCTTAATGTTGTAGTGAATCAACTTAATAAACGATAGAATATAGACATATAAGTTCGTACTAAGATACAGTCAACAGAAAAGTCTTGATTCTAAATTCTACTAATGTTTACGGTACGAAAATCTTAATTGAAAACGCAGCACTACGATGGTGGCAGAGTATTTTTCTGCGGTTGTTCACAGGGTTTTTAAACGAACACTGCAGGTCTGCCAAGCGTGCATTTCATATATATATTTCTTTAATTATAAATATATCTTAAATAATTCATAACTTCTAAAGTCAGAATCCTAGATGTCTACTTTTTTTTATTTTTTTTCATTTTGTCAAGGTTTCTAAACATCCGCCTTAGAGGCAAACACAATTTAGTATACCTGTTTTTTATTACATTTTTAAGGGGCTGCCAATTGTAAACGCAGCGCTACCATGATGGCAGACGCGGTTCGTAATACTTCTTATCGTATAATTATCGTTATTAATAAAGTCTGCCACATAAGCAAATCATATAGATTTTTTGCTCGCCAGCCCCCTAGCTAAAATATGTTTTGATCTTCACAAGCCAGGTAGTGTAGTGGTTAGTGAATCTGATAACTAAGCTGAAGGTTATTTAATTTATTTATTTAATAACTTTATATACACGGAGCGTATAAAGGCGGACTTAATGCCGTAGGCATTCTATCCAAGTCTACCTTAGAGTGGTGCAGAGATTAAAAGTAGGTGTATTCTAGAATTAGGTGAAGAAGGACTTTTGTAGCATAAACCTAGTACACATATACATAGTTTTAAATACATTTGATACTACAAGAATATAACAATAATTATATATGTCAGATATAAGACTGGGCAATTATTAAAAAAAAAACGCAGAACCGTTGACCTTTGTTTGGTCATCGGCTCTGCTTTATTACATTACGCCTAACACTTATTATACGGCAATATTAGCTTGTAACTATGATCGCTATTAGTAATTAGATTTATTGCAAACTATGGGAATTCTACTCGAAGCAAAATAAGCAAACACAACTATAAACGACAGATAACTTTATTATAACCAACAGTGATTCTACAATGTTTCCTTTGTAATACCAGCGGCGAGAAAGCGCTCCACGCGCAACACTCGCCTTTATAAAGGTTTGGTCGCCCCTCCATCGGCGAACTTCATCAGCAACGTATTATAACAACAAATTGATAACGGCACAAATCGTGATTATTAATTTTAATATTTTTAAACCTAACTTTTTATATTTCAGTGTCCTAAACTTATGAAATATTGATTGGAATTATTTTAGATTTATTTTAACAAAATTCTACAAACACCCTCAACATAAAGTTGACACTGAACATAAAGACTAAATAAAATCAAAAGATTATTTAATTACGTTAATGAGACATATCTGGATTACTATATTGAATAAACAGATTTTTGGTGATATTTAAATCAATCAATGAATGGTAATTTAAAGTTTCTAAAGGTAGCTTAAATACTAGTTTTATAATCTTCGCGGCGACATATAAAATATATAATAATTATATCTAAATTATACATATCTAAAAATAATAATATTAAATTTCCATCCGTTATTCGATTTCCATCTAGGACTAATCTTTGTGTTACGATTATTTACTCTGTGTCTGTGTGTAATTTGTATAAAATACATACATAGTCTCACGCCTATATCCGTAGATTACTCATTGAAATATTTGTTTCACTGACATTTCATTTAAACCGATTGATCGATTGACGACCGGTTGGCGCCGCGGGAGTGTAACCGACTGCTTCGCCGAAGGTCGCCGGTTCGATTCCCGCTCAAGTCAAACATTTGTGTGCATGAACATGAATGTTTGTCTTGGTCTGGGTGTTTCTATGTATAATATGTATGTATTTACAAAAAAGAAGTATATAATGTGTGTTTATCCATTGTCTAGTACCCATAGTACAAGCTCTGCTTAGTTTGGGACTAGATGGTGTTGTGTGAATGTGGTAGTATATTATTATTATATCTAGAAACTACATTATGTATAATAATCAGACATTTCGGCTGCTCTACAAGAACCGTGGTGACCGTGACCGCATAAGTCTACTGTAATATCAGTAAGACTAGTATATCGCGATAGCATCTGTAAACTATTGTTTGAGTTCAATATGTATCATTAACGTAAACCCAAGAAAATACAGTACATTATTATTTTTTCGAAATTTCTTTGATGTCGAACTTCCAACACTGAATACAAGAGATATCGAGACCTACGATAACTGCATTAAGAGATTGAGTCTTGATTCACAGGCATAGTACACTGTTGAACTTGCGACGCACACATCTGCCTATCTCATGGGAAATAGTGTAAATGTTGTATCAGTATGTATTATCTGATATCTTTTGTGTCGTCGTAAGATCTTAGACATAGAGTAAACAAGCTTAGCAAGTAGTGGCATCGATAGAAGAAGAAAGAATATGAATTTTGTACTAGTTTCTTTTTTAAGAAGCATTCAATCATGATTTACGAAACCAATTAAATACGATTATAATGAAAGAAAACACGTATCCCAATTCATGCGTTCTTTCTCTCTCTATAAATTTTCACTTGTATACGCGCTCGCCTAATCTATCTTCATAATTATTAACTTTATAGCTTTAAGAACATGAAAACCGGCAAATGCGTTGAAATACCTGCCTAACAATACACAATCAAAAAAAGAAAATAAAAAGAATCGATTTTTTAGGTGTAATTTTATTGTAAAGTTTTGTTCGAATAGTCCCAATGTATAAATATGCCAACTTTCAGCCCTGTAGCGGTCTGTGTATGGCAGTACTATAAGGGTGCCTTGTAGTTTACAACGGAGCCCTAAAAAGCAATACATTGTGCAACCAATCAATGTATCAGAACGTTGATTACAGCAATCATTGCGTTCACAGTCAACAATTATAATCTAATATGGTTTGATTTCCGCTGAAAAAAAATAAGGCTTTCACGGTAAAAATGTCATGCGTTATTTTATTGCGGTTATTTATGTTTTCACGCGAATCGTTTGCCCTATGAGCGAAGGCAGGGACGATACGATAGTTTGAGGCAACGGATAGGGTGGATTCATTTGTTGCCGTAGTTCACATTTCGTCACCAACATACAATGGGTTCCAGTATTGCCGATACTAAAGACCTTTTACAAATAAAGACTAATCTCAGATCATCATCATCAGCGCTGTATATAAATACTGTCCCGTTCCTAGGCACAGGCTTCTTCTTACTATGAGTAGGGTAAGACCAATCTCAGGTAATTTAAATGATTGTATAATGTACAGGGATGGTCCATAAATTGACTTCAGTCTGATAACGGTTACCAATATTTATGGAATCTTAGTGCATACCTGTATACGACCGCCGCAACCGACTTAAGTACCGTCCCCCAATAAGCATTATGCATTAGACCGCAATGACCATATGCTCGCGAGCCATGCAAGGCGGGTTTTGCGGTCAAACTTTGTAAGTTGTATTATCATCTTCGTCTTCTTATGATCATCGTCATCTTCATGAGCATTTTCTCTTATGATTATCATCATTTTCGTGAGCATTGTCTCTTATGATCATCATCATGTTCATGAGCATTGTCTCTTATGATCATCATCATGTTCATGAGCATTGTCTCTTATGATCATCATCATCTTCATGAGCATTGTCTCTTATGATCATCATCATCTTCGTGAGCATTTTCTCTCATCGTCATCGTCGTTACTATCCCGAGTGCGATCCAAGACCTTCTCCTTGGAGCCCGGGGTCTTTTTTAATTAAAGTAGTAAGCAATTTTTATAATTGATAGCTACAAAATTGTTTTGGATTGGTGGATTCAGGGTAGGAGCTAATGGCCTCGAGCCAAAACACGCGACAGAGTCCACCCATGGCAAATTACTTTTAGGCTTTAATACGTAATCCTGTCTTGATCCGTCACTGATCAATGTTACCTATCGATTATAGTGACCAAAGCTTTAACTTTTGTATAAAAACATACCACGTGTATCTAACTAATATTATAAACGTGGACAAAGCCTCATTTTCATGATGCAAACATTTTTAACTAAAGTTGTTTAAGCTTATAACAATGTAATATTTTAGCGTTAAACTCTGTGTTGCGGTGGACTGCACACAGCAGCTTTGGATAACGGACACAAAGAACCCTCGCACTAGTACAGATATTTGTAGGCCATAGGTACATAAGTTTTTACTAGCTGAGCCCGCCGTTACACCCGCGTTATTTTAGCTACTGCTCCGCATCAGTGGCTCATAGCGTGATGTTATATCGCTCTTCCCGATAAATAGGGTATAGATACAACACAAATAATTATTCAAATCAGACCAAGATAAGCGCGATTAACCAAGCTCTTCAGCTTTATTATATTACTGGTAGATGTGAATATTTTATGATGGTGATCGAAAATTCTGATCCCATGTGCTTCAGGCATGTACAATAAACACTTGAGCTAAGTTTACTACTAAGTTTTACGTGGCGTAGCCTATGAACTGTACTAGAAGTATGAGTATACATGTCAGTTAAAGATCAAAAAGGCAATTTTAAAAAAAGAGGCCAAGGGCACAGATTACTAAATAGTTATGCCAAGGGGCAGATACAGTAGGCGGATTGTTTATGAAATTTGGCAAATAGCCATTTGTTAACTGGTTTTACAAATAGTAGACATATAATATTGTAATAAGTGGAACACGTTAAAGTAATTGAAATTACTTAAACCAATGAATATTTATAATTCTACCAAAAGCTGTAACATGTTTTAAGTGAATTCACTGAATATATTTCATGTAAAGTAGTTTGCCAAGACCTACAACTTAATACGCTTTTAGATTTCAAGTAGGACTTAGTCCAAACTTTAAGAGGCCCAACTTACAAGACCTAAGTCTAAAAATCTTACATTTGGATCAAAAAGTGACACGGCTGCTATTTAGCAGCCTAAACATTTGTTTAGGTTTAGAATTTACTAAGCTTTTTGTGTACTATTTAATTAACATTTACAGTCCTTTGGTTGCATTTTCTGCTCTAGAATTTCATAAATTATAAGACTTGCGTATAAAATATTCTATATTTTTTTATCTACTTTTAACACTACAGTACACGCGCCTCTTTTTTTTACTTGAGTACACGCGTGGCCTACTATATAATGCCATTTTAAAATGTCAATATATTGTATATTCCTAATTATCTAATTAAAACAACAAATGGAATGGAAAACTTATTTATTTTACTTAGTTTTATAACCTAAATTTCAGCTAAATAATTAAGAACACTGAAAAATCAACAATTTTGTGAAAATATAAGAAAAAATAACAAAAATAACACTTCCGAGATCAACGTGTATCTTTTCTAACTTAAAACTAAATTCAGTTACAAATTTCTTTGTTTTCACAGCATTTAGGACACACTACTGCTTGGTGATCGGGACAAATCCAATTATTGCAAGTCTTGCACCACTTTTTTGTCTACCGATTGCGGGCTCTCAAGCAGAATGCACATCGACCAACTCGTTCCATCTTTGGTGTTAAATCGTGTTGAGCCTCTTGGGATTCTTGAACTGTGCTACATTAAAGTGCTCCTATCCTGAATTTAAGTTGTTGGGAAAGTGTTTCAATGGATGGTTTTATCAAACTGAAGGACAATTCGTGTAAAAACTTACGCCTGACAATTTTTTCGTCGGGGGCGTTCATTTGGTTCATTACCAGAGCATGGATTCCGACAATGTTCATTAAATCAAAGAATATTGTTAGCGGCCATCGTCGGCTGTTACGTAGAACACTATACTGCTTGCCCATTTTATCTAGAACGTCAACACCACATTTAGTACGATTGTAAAAATTAACAATCTCCGGCTTCCGTTCTTCGTTTGTATCAGCATCGATAGTTGCATCGTAATGCATTGTAGACAGTAAAGTGACGGCCTTATTTTTCTTTGGAACGTAAGACACAAGGTTATCGTCTTTTTGAAAATCAAAAAGAGAACTTTTGTTTGTCCTTCATTTTGAAGCCTTGAACTTCCATGACGTAGGTAAACTTGTAAAAAGAGCTAAAATAAGAAAAACATAATTATATAAATGATACATCATTTAATAATTAATTATTTGATTTACTTACGTATAAATATATTTTTATTCACAAGAGAATAACTTGAAATCGTTACCAATCGATAATGCATCAAAACTTACATACCTGAATTTGGTACATCAATACACGCGTGGACTACTTTAGTCGGCCCGAGCTTTTGGTGCCAAACTGCTTACGCATACGCGAGCACTGGTGTTGTGCAGGGTACTAAGGTTGTGACAAATATACCGCACGAGGATTACCTGGAATCACTAAGTTCTAGCGCGCGTAACTAAAAAGTTATTGCAAAAAGAATTACCCTGGTCTACTATAGTAGGCCGCGCGTGTACTGTAGTGTTAAGCCGATTGTTATTTTGTTTTCCCAGACTTTTTTTAAAAAGGTCGTAGAAGCAACTAACATATCGTTACCTAACGTTTCTTTCAACCTCGTCATTCGACAGAAGCATATCAGGTTTATACATTTAGACACTATCATGTGCAATAGTAAATATTATTTGTATCAAGATGCTTTATTTCATTTATAGGAATTGCAACAGATAGTTTTCTGTGTAGGTCAGGGGCAGCTAAGAGTCTGACCACAAATCGGTGTCGCACTCTTCCAGTTCTTTTGTATGATCCGAGTCTAGTTTCAAAACGTAGCGTTCGAGGCTATCGAATGTGACCCGGGTACGCCCACGATAAGAACAACTACTGAACTAGAAAAAATACAAGAAAACATATTGCCTCTTGGTCATCCTTAAGCTAGCTTCGAACTAGAATTCATTATAACAGATAGGAAGAAACGCCTACTAGAAAACTCGCTTTGTTATGAACAAAACGGTTGCGAGTAACTTTGCAATAGTTCAGTACCGAAGCGTACAAAACACACCCAGTGATGCCTACGCTTTTAAACTCCAAGGAGGAATAATATATTACCGCAGAATTTTATACTGCTATCCTTTTCATACTTTTGACAGGCTTTGTCCAAACTAATATTATAAATGCGTGAGTGTGTTTGATTGTTAGTGTCCTTCTTTCTCGCTTAAATTATCTACGGAACACATTTTGATGAAACTTTACAATAATATTGAAATGCCTGTTGTTGCCATTGCTAACACCCACGCGGGTGGAGCCGCAGGTGAAATCTAGTAAGTAAAGTAAATAAATGAAATTTTATGTAAATTAACTTAAATTACAGAGAAGAAAGTATGGTTTTTGCACTGAGGCTGTTTTCTATATTTTTAAAGTCAATCAATCGCACCAAAGAGTGGCACAGTGCGATTATGAAAATAATAGTTGTTTAAGATATTTGTATGCTTGCTACGTATACATAAAGCTGCTATTCATATAGGTAGGCATATATTTTTAACAAATGCTGTGTGAAAATTGCTTAAGCCATAAATGGTTTTGAATATTGAAACACCTATATAACGATACCCTATACAATGTTGTAGACAAATCAAATCAAACATAAATCGCTTTCTTATATGTATGAGAGTTTTCAGGAATAAGTTTGAAAGATAAAGTGCGTAACAGTGTGATACGGGAAAAGTGTGGTCTAAAAGAAGATGTAGTGACAAAGATTGAAAAAGGAATGTTACGTTGGTTTGGACATCTGGAGCGGATGGATGAAAGAAGAAATACGAAAGGAGTGTATCGTGCGAGAATAAATGGAAATGTCGGTAGGGGACGCCCTAGGCGGACGTACGCCGACCAAATAGGTGATCTACTGATAAAGGGCAAAATAAAAAGTACCTTTAACCGACGCGCATGCATGACGAGGTTAATGAATGTCGATGAAGCGAAAGAGGTATGTTTGAACCGAAGCATGTGGCGTTCCATAGTCTCTGCCTACCCCAATGGGAGACAGGCGTGACGTTCTAGATAGATAGATAGAGTTTTCAGGAAACGTACCTTTTTCAAAATTATATTGTAGAGTTTTATTCGCATGGTTACAATATACAACCATACCATGCGAAAAAGCCGCGGATAGACTGACAGACGGACAGACATAGCGAAACTATAAGGGATCCTTGTAGTTTATTAGGCAACCCTAAAATCGCTATGATTTATCGCTATGTCAAGAATCTGACGTCACAACTAAATAAAACAAAGTAGTGCCAAGAGTAGCACCGTCGCTTTTCCGACGCCGAGCAATATATACTGCGCGCATACGTTTGAGTAACAGAACTTCAGACTGCCAATGTAAATTGAAAGTGCAGCCGAATTCAGATTTATTAAATAAGATGCCACTAATGGCTTTGCCTGCGTAGTGGTCGATTATCGGGACAAAAAGTATCTCATGCACTATTCTTGTGGAAAGGCTATATTATTACTGAAGCAAATATAATATATTAAAATAATTTCCTGCTTACAAGTAGCTCTTGAAACCTTGTAAAAATGCTTCCCAATCGTATCTATACAAATTGTCATATTTCAAACTATTATGTGCCGTGAAAGTTACTATAATAATCATATTATGCACTATCTCCAAGATAGCTATCAATTTGACTGCGGCCTCGAAAGTGCATGTTGAAGTAACAAAGCGAATCGTGCAATTGTGTATAAATATAAAAAAACTTAATGCCGTCCGACTCTTAATTATTCTGATATACATCAAGACAAGTTATTTATTGCAAAGTTTCATCAAAATCGTGAAATAAATGCAAACCAACAAACAAACACTCTTACGCATTTATAATGTTAGGTGTTTTTGTTGTTGTTCAAAAAGAAAACTATCCAATTTGCTTTGATCTCTCTATTGTGAACTCTCTCAAGTAATTACGAAAATAAATATTAATAAAATTCATCATGAAGCGTCAGGTGCTTAACCCCTTGATGCTAGACAAAGGATTGTTATTTACATACTATATATAATGTTTACTCTTTAACTATATTTGGCTTTCATCTGTAGATAGTAGTAGTAGGTATCTTTGTTATACGTATGTAAATATAATGGTGTACATAGGTAAGCGCTTCAGAATTTCATTATTGTTAACTTGACGAGAATGTTGTATTCGACCAACACGAAACAAATATTATATAACAAACAGTTTTTTGTCCATTATGTGTTTTGTGTTCATACCAGAACTTTAAAAATCGACCACTATATTGAATAAAATTTTATTTATAGAAAATTATATAAGATTTTGAGCAAAATGGCTACTTACATAAATACCAACAAACGCGTACCTCGAGTACCGAAGTAAAATATTAATAATACAAAGTTGTATGTTTAGACCTTTAGACTATTACATTCTTATGCAAAAAGCACAAATAACATAGTATTAATAAGTTGCTTACTTTATATGGAAATTGCCTGAAATGCAGATTCAATCTATTTTAGTCTAGGTAATATTTAGGCAAAACCTATGCTTAAAACTGTTTGAAATAATACCTATATTATCTTTAAAATTGTGGTCTATTATCGTGTAACTTTTAATAAAATGTATTAAATTTTAAGTACCTATATAAAAAAATTATACCAGAAACCATTTACCTATTTTTTAATGTCTGGTTTAACCAGCTGTCAATAGCAAGTAAGAAGTTTGTACTATTCAATCATGATCACTCACGGGTCCGCATAGTTAATAGCTTTTTGTAATAAACTATAGTTTGTATCCAACATAAATTACTTTCATAGTTTGAGGTTATGTACATAATAATATACCCATATTGTTATGTGATGTACAGTATATATTCTGTCATGGTTAGACTAGTAATCGGACCCCGGGCTACAAGGCGTGTAAGTCTTGGATGCAACCGGGATAACACTAGGACGGTGATGATGACAATAACATGAACAAAAACATGGACTGCATGGTTGGAGTAGTGGTTTAAGCGGTCGCCTCGTCACTTGAAACTGCGCCGACTGTTGTGGGTTCCATCCCCACACAAGACAACACTTTGTGGGATTCATAAAAGTGTTGTTTCGACACTTGGTGTTCATTGTGTCCGTTAGTTGTATGTTTGTAAAGTCCCCCGCGACACAGGATTTAGTCCTACCGCGGGAGTTGTCATTTTAATAAAAAAAAATTGTTTATGTACATAATCGTCTCTATACATTTTAGAGTGCTGAAACAACAGCTAGCTGCCTTAAAAATCTATTTTAATGTTAGCTACATGACAATTCACTCGCACCGTTTAAAATGCGGTAGTAGTAGTGTCGTGAGTTCGATGCTCATACCACACACTATCGCGTATCATTACGCATTTTCGCCTAACTTATTTGTTCAAAGTCTGGTTGTACTTGTTTATAAGTATCTCGAGGGGATTCCTCAGCGTTATATTCTAATAGATGCACTATTTTAATCTTTATATAACACTTATTCCATACGTTAGGAACATTTCTACTTAGTAGTTAAATTAGTTCATAATGAAGGTGACTTTTAAAATACGTATCGATATAATTTATGCCGTATTAAATAAATTTTAATGTGATATAATTATACGTTGAACGTAATTACCATATTTAATATATCATCAGCACGCCCGTATTTCACACGGTTTAACATAGGTGACTCTCAACTGCGTATTAACTAGTATGTACCTTAGTAGATCTACTACTTAGGTAAACTAGTAAACTACTAAAGTACCACTGTCAAACTCGGTGCCGAACGCACTTCAAACAGAAGGGTTCATTATAGCACAACTAGAACAACGTACCTAGTAAAACAACTGAAAGAGAATTGAACACTGAAATCAAATTTATTATATGCATATCTTCTATACTTATAAATAAACAAAAAGATTACGAATCAGGGTTGACCTATATAGTAGAGCCCAAGAAGCCCGCTACGCACAGGGTCTTGAGTTCAAACCCATAGCACGTAGCACGGATTTTTGAAATTATATATGTACACGTATTAAATTGTGAGTCATCGTTTGCAAAACGGCGAAGGAAAACACGTGTGGCAACCTGATGCCTGAGAGCTCTCTACGATGTCTGCTAACCCACACTTGACCAGCGTAGTGGACAATTGCCCCACCTTTTTCTTACTAAAGAGGACCGTGTCCAGCAATGCGTATTCTTACAAATACAGCTGACGGTGATGATTCATAGCAAAAAACAAGTCTCAAGTCATTACATGACTTGTAATCGATATTTTCACAATTGATCTGTAAAAGGTACCCGGCGATGACAATATCAACTTACCTGAGTATAATGTTACGACAGGTATATTGACGAGGAAAATATATTATATTTCTATACCTTTTTCCTCCTACTTCATCTGAAGGATTTTGTATAGGTATTAGAAGTAAACCAGAAACTTATTTGGAAGTCGGCGCTACGGTTAACCCCTAACTTACTAGTACATTAACTTACATTTAACAACTTTGCATAGTAAAACGCACAAAATAGCTGATTTCGAATGCTAGATTAGGTGTCTTAAGATTTTTTAAACTCAAAGATGAATAAGTAGGATGCTGTAGGCATTGTCGCAGAATACCTACTGTTATTTTAATTTAATTGTACACTTATAATTTTTTGTATTGCCGGTGTAAAGAGTAATTTTATCGACAGCTCCTGAGTCATAAGAAAAGTAGCAATCCTAATGTAGAATTCAGGATAAGGTTGTAGCTACGGAACTTTGAGTTTTCAGATTTACGGTAGTATCTTGTTTTAAATTACAAATAATAAATCGGCTTCGCTATTTTCCAGCTGTTGTATTTGAAATAGATATATACGATTAGGTACGTGTAGTCTGATTGGTTAGAAATCGACAAGAGATTTCGTTGCGCTGCTTTGATTAAACATGTAAATGCACTTACTACTGCAAAACTCACCGTTGAGTTTACATATTTTATGAAATAAAACAAAAGCCAAAAAAATATTTAGCATACATATTTGTATCAGGATCTAGACTAACAATGTGACTGATAAGATATAATAACATTTTCGAACGCCCTAAAACCATTAAAATTGACAATAATATAACAGTCTCACGTTTGTAATAATCACGTAGGAATTCTACGACCTTTACCCAATATATACTAGAGTATATCATTTTAGCAATTTCTTTTCCCTAAGCCACATTAATATAACTTTTCCTTAATAAAAACTGTACTAACGATCTTCTAAATCTGTTTACGAAACACAGATACTCAGAGCCAGCTGCGCTCATTAAATAAAAATACAATCAATAAGTTTATTTCTATTCAGTCCGTAATTTCTTGTTTGAAAGTAAGTATTTTTGGAAGAATAATGTTGTTTCGCATTATTCACAAAGTTTGCACCAACAGATTTGAAAATGTCACCTGACAGAAATAGCAGGCCCATTGCACAAACATTTTGTTTATAGCGGCTAAGTTGACCCGACGTTTTGACAGGTATCGCCACCTAACTGGCTCACCAAAAAACGCAATTGGCTTTGTATGAGCATATGCAAGCGATCGGCTTTTTATCTTCATAAGAATAAAATATGTATAGTCGCATGAATAAAAAAGAAATTTTCAAAAATAAAATTTTGCTATGTGTAGAGAGCAAATTATCTTTTTTTATCAACGTTACCTCCTTTTTGTAGCATACTTGTTGTCTACAAAGGTTTTGGTGATTTATTGGGTTACTTCATCAATTATTCGTCAATCGATGCGCTCAGGTGTTCAAGGGTTGATGGACATTTTTAAGGCAAGTCCTTAATTTTTTGTTTAAAAGTAAATACTTTTAGAAGTATAATGTTGTTTCGCATTATTCATTAACTTTGCACCAACAGATTTAAAAATGTCACCTGAAAGAAATAGCAGGTCCAATGCATAAACATTACATTTTGTTTATAGCGGCTAGGGCCGTACGAATATTCAACCCATCCATAGATTTTGAGATTCGAGATTCGTTTTTGACATATTTTGTATGGAGCTTATGTCAAAAACGAATCTAAAATCTAAAAAAATGGATAGCTCGAATATTGAATTCCGTAGTAACTTGACCCGACGTTTTGACAGGTATCCACCACCTCACTGGCTCACCAAAAAACGCAATTGGCTTTGTATGAGCGTGTGCAAGCGATCGGCATTTTATCGTCATTGAAATATAAATTAACCACATGAATAAAAAAAAATCAATAGCAATATTTTGTAGTTTTCTGATTAAATATTTTGTAGATTAAATTATCCTTTAGCGAAATAGATATACTTGTTGTCTACAAGGGATTCGGTGATATCTTAGGTTACTTCATCCATTATTTGTCAATCGAGGCGATCATCGATTGATTAGGGTTAATGCCTACACATTTTTGAGGCACGAAGCTACACGAACAACAGTCATTATAAAATGCGTAAACGCATAACACGTGCGTTCAAACTTAAAGCCAGTAGTGACCATGAAACTACAAATATATTCTAAACAAATTGGCAAATTCCGTCAAAAGTAGCCAGTGGTTCCGCAACGCAATTCCCTTTTGGCAAGCACACTCGAGTGAATTTTAATTGTATTCCAGTCCGAGCCACATCCCGCGGGTTGTTTTTATGAATTTGTATCGTTGAAGTAAAATATTTAAGTTGTTAAACCTCAGGGTTTCGTAAAGTTTTATTGTCCCGATAAAATACGAATTTTAAATGTTTACGGCCCGTTTACAAAAAACATCTTACGTAATGGACATAAAATTCTTATCAACTGTATTTTGTTTGCTAAGATAAGTATATTAAATATGCTAAGTTATTTTCGATGTTTGTCTCGTGAAGGTCAGGGCTGGGCAAAGTACCACGTCACCTCATTAAATTATCCTGTCCTAATGTATGTTGAAACTGATACTGTACGAGTATATCTTGTGTTTAGTGGAAGGAATTTGAAGTGAATGTCGTATACGAAGTTGCGGTGATTACGTTTTATTAGGTGACTACCGAAATAAAAGACGTGGAGGCTCAAGAAAGATTTAACATGATACGACCGGACCTTATTAAGTAAATCAAATAATTAAGGAACCTACTAATTTGTATGTTAAAATTTGTTACGATAATAACATTTTCTAAATTTCATTCCTGATGAATATTTTTTATTTTCATCATGGATGAGATCTAAAAGTAAATAAATCTACAAGAGCACCAAATTATTAATACCAATGATACTCATAATTATCAGTAGATACAATTAAATTATAACAGCTCGCGACACATAAATATACAAAACCTACTAATATAGGTATAATGCTACGCCATTGTTCCGTGTGGTGACTGATTAAGAATACAAAATGTCACTTACTTATTTCATACCGTGGTTATTGTAAGAGGCGACTAGATAATAAAAATACACGAAGCCAATAGTACCGTTGCAAAGAGACGGAAAACTCGACATCGAACCCTATCTAAAGTGGGTCTATATATAAAGTGGGTTTGGCCTGCTATACCATGCTGACCATATCAGCATGGTATAGCAGGCCAAACCCACTTCTTGACTAGAGGCTTACGGCAAGAAGTGGACTGCAAAAGGCTGCAAAAACTGTGGCAGTTTTTTGTTGTCACTTTTATGTCAATGTTCGTACGACGCACATATGATATGAACCTTCTTAATTTACTTAATACTATTATTTTTTATATTTAACTCGAATGCATAGTAAATCAATATTGATCCCGTAGATATTTTACAGCTCTTAGAATAGATATATCTAATTGCTCAAAACGTACCATTTTTTTAGCAAATAGTTCACTGATTTACGCACAGAATAAAGACAACACTGAAAACCAGTTCGTAAAAACCACCCTCTCTCGCCACACAAAATGAAAAGATGCATTAGACGTAATATCTCAATTTACCACAAATTCAACCCATAATCTGACAAATGCTTTTAATTTCTAGCGTCTATTAATCATGCCAAGGTTCACATTCGCAGTAACAAGTTGTAAGTTACACGTGCTTCGATAAACACATGCCCTGTTCACTGCTTTACTTATCTAGCTGTCAAAAGCACGCCCCACGTGACTATTGGTTATATAAGAAAAACAATATTGTTTTCTAACAGGTACGCACTGCATGATAGATGATATTACAAGGCCTTTAAAACAGCGATAAAGGAATATCAACGAGGCAACCTGGTAATAAATTAGCGTGAAAGGCTCCGTGGTGACGTGATTGATATTATCGACGTGACGCGCAACTATCGATAGGTAGACGATTGTTTTTATGCAAAGCCTACACATAACATTTGTGATTCTCGACACCCACACTGGTACACACAACGCTGTTCTCGAGGCCGTGACCTCACTATGAGTTGAAGCGAATAAAACAATTATAACTACTACTACACCGACTGGCTTTGGACTCGTGTAACTTTACTAATACAGTCAGTATTTAAAACTGTAAAGGCGCTTGTTAATGCTTCAATAGTAAGGGCTATATTTTTTGAAAATATTGTTGTTTTACCAATGCAAAATATGTTAGTAAGCTAATAAAAACGTAGCGTGGAAATGCTTCTCTGATGAATGAGTTCTTTTATCAGATGACTATGTGAAGCTATGAAAATATCATAGGTATTTTCAAGCAGAAAGAATGCATAGAAAACAAACTCCTACTTAAAATCACTCTCTAATAAATTACAAAAACCGTAACAATACAACAATATACAAAATAATGTAGACACGTGATATGGACATCAAGCAAATAAATACGAAACTAGTCGGGCCCTCCTCTCTTGTTCCATTGGTTTGTATTTTCACTCTCACGTGTGGGTTTTCGATAAATCTTTCTCCCAATGTAACGTACTTGACCTGAAATATCCCGAGTAGTTTATGTCTCTGCGTTATATGGCTGTATTCCACAGTCGAGCCCTGGAATAGAAGTAAAAATTGTTTATAACTGTCGTATTAATGACAATATATTTTAACAGCAGTTGGCTTTAACTTATTTATTTATACCTCAATATGGATCTTTCAATCAAGTAAAATAAGTAGTATACAAAATGCCAATATTATGGCGGTTTTATTCATCAATTAATGTTTAAACTCAATTTTAAAATTTTATTCAATTAGTACTTCATGCAAACATCATTACGTCACCATGCCATTATTTCGTACAAAATCCGTACAAGGAGATTGTTTTTGTTATTATTATTATATTATGGTATCAAATGTTTTGTTATATCTGGTTAGACTAGAAAGTGGACTCGAGCAAAAATCTTGGATGCATCTGGGATAACACCAACAGTAACAATGTAGAGAGTATAGGAACTTCGTCTTCAAAGGTACGGTTTTCAATACTAGTATACCGAGTAGGTACATGTTTTAAGATTTATTATTTCCCTTTGTTTACCTCATTCTCATAGTCTTATTATAATAAGATTTAAAAACGTACGGTAAACTTAAAAAAGTAATATTAAAATTAATTTAAACTAATAAAAAATAGGACCACAGAGACCCATTGGTACCAGGGTCAGGAATCGACCTACTGGTCGTTAAGGCTCCATGGAAAGGAACGATGCGTATCGTGTCCAGTAATACTGTGCTTCTTTCTGAAGAGGACTTGATGCAGCTGTCTAACGAGAGCCTCATCCCTGATACGACTACCAGTACAATGATCGCCGAGTCTACATCTCGTGAGCCAGTTCCAAATATTTTCACGAGTGCCGTTATGGGAGTCAATGAATTTTACTTTGAGTCATTGCAGGAAGGTCTGATCGGACTATCACCACTATTACAGTCTTGTTAGCCACAATAGTACAGTAGGGCATGCTAGACCCCTCCCAGTTCTCAGTGTGTGATTACATATTAACAGTGTCACTGCGACTCAAGTTAAGTGCCTACACAAGTAGTATACTTAATTGCATTATTTCGTTTGGTTGCCACATTAACGTAACCTATTCGTTCTTCGTTGACCACGTGATATAATATCGAAGGCGTATGCAAGTTCCATACAAGTTCTATGCACTTGCGAATAACGATATCGCTATCGCACCGGCTCTATAATAGCAGACTAGGTAGTCAATAGACCGCGAAGTCACATTTCTAGCAAGTTCTTCAGCCTTTGAAGTATTACCTGTAGTCAAGTTGACCCCAGATTTAATACAACCATATACAACTTTCCTTATCCAAACTGCAAGCAATTAAAAATATCGCTAGTAATGTTTGAAAAATATTTCAATTTACGCATAAGATTGAACGTTTTACTTTTGGAAATCGTAAAAATAACGAGCAATAAATTGTAAAATTCGTGCCTTGACCTTTTAACTATAAATAGATGTATAATTCTGGGAACGCAATAATGCTGTATAGCCATAAATCGTAATGGGTGCAGTTATTTAATAATTGTTACATCTATTAAACTTTTGATAGATTACGTGGTTTCGAATTTGCTATTTTGGCAAAATGTTTTTTAAGAACATAATAATTTTAATGCAATATGTCACTGTTTCCAATAAACAACATCATTCAAGGACCTAACTACGGTTATTTCATGGTAACGGTAGGTACTCTTTTTTAATATTTTTACTAATATGAATGATATGATACTCATTGTTATCAAGGATTCTCGTGTGCATCCAAAACTTACGCCTTGAAGCCACCTGAGGTCCACTGTCTAATCTACAACATAACATTTCGCAGATTATTAGCTATTCCGCAGAGCAACATATGACAATCTTCTTCTTCTTCATATCCTTTACGCAACAAAGCGGTCGTGGTCGTCATGTTATATGTAGGACTGGTACGGGCTGATGTGACTGAAAAAAGTATTTATAATATTACAATATAAACTTATAAATACTTTCATATTTCAATCAACGGAACACGAAGCTTTAGCTTTCTTTTATGCGATGTCTGTTAACCCACACTTGACCAGCGTAGCGGACAATTTGGGCCCCACCTTTCTCTTACTAAAGAGGACCCTGTCCAGCGATGCGTCTTCTTACAAATACAGCAGACGATGATGATTAATAGCAGAAAAACAAGTCTCAAGTCATTACACAGCTTGTAATTGATATTTTCGCAATTGATCTGTAAAAGGTACCTGGCGATATTAAAATCAACTTACCTGAGTATCATGTTACGACAGGTATATTAACGAGGAAAATGAATTATATTTCTATCCCTTTTTCACCTTCTTCATCTGAAGGATTTCGTGTAGGTATTAGAAGTAAACCAGAAACTTATTTGGAAGTCGGCGCTACGGTACACCCCTAACTTACGGTAAACCACTAGTACATTAACTTACATTTAACAACTTCGCATAGTAAAACGCACAAATTACTACCTGATTTCGAATGCTAGATTAGGTTTCTTAAGAATTTTTCAAACTCGAAGATGAAGAAATAGGATGCTGTCGGCATTGTCGCAGAATACCTACCTACTAATAATATCCGATATCACAGAGTTGTTATTTTAATTTACTTGCATACTTATCCTTTTTAGGGTTCCGTACCTAAAAGGTAAAAAACGGAACCCTATTGCTAAGCCTCCGCTGTCTGTCTGTCTGTCTATCTGTCTGTCCGTCTGTCTGTCTGTTACCAGGCTGTATCTCATAAACCATGATAACTAGAAAGCTGAAATTTTCACAAATTATGTATTTCGGTTGCCGCTATAACAACAAATACTAAAAATAAAAAGAATGAAAATATTAAGGGGGGTCCCATACAAAAAACGTGTTTTTTTCGTATTTTTTGCTCAAAATTACTAACTGTAACAGATAGACGCTTTAATAGTGGTACCTTTCAAAATAAATAATTAAATTTAAAAAAAAGTAAATAATAAAGGGTTCGGGTAAGGAATCCCATACAAAAAACGTAATTTTTAAGCAATTTGTTACTCGATCTTAATAAACAGGTAGAAACTTAAAAAGTATTTAAGTATACATACAACGAACGTGATTTTCTTTTATAGATGATGGTACGGAACCCTTTGTGCGCGAGTCCGACTCGCACTTGCCCAATTTTTTGTATTGCCAGTGTAAAGAGTGATTTTATCGACATCTCCTTATTTATATTTTAAGAGTCATAAGAAAAGTAGCAATCCTAATCTAGAATTCAGAATAAGGATGTAGCTACGGAATTTTGAGTTTTCAGATTTACGGTAGTAAGTTAATTTAAATTACAAATAATAAACCAGTTTCGCTTGTTTCTAGCTGTTGTATTTGAAATAGATATATACGATTAGGTACGTTTAGTCTGATTGGTTAGAAACATAATTTAGAATTCGCGACAAAAATGATCGACAAGAGAATTTCGTTGCGCTGCTTTGATTGAACATGTAAATGCACTTACTGCAAACCTCGCCGTTGAGCATACATATTTTATGAAACAAAACAGAAAACCCAAAAATATTTAAACATTATGTCATAAAAATACCATACATATTTGTATCAGCAGCTAGACTTACAATGTGACTGATAAGATATAATAACATTTTTCGAACGCTCTAAAACCATTAAAATTTACATAAACTATAACAATCTCAAGTTTGTAATAATCACGTACGAATTCTACGGACTTTACCCAATATGTACTAGATATATATAGTATATCATTTTAGCAATTCATTTTCCCCAGCCACATTGATATCACTTTTTCTTAATAAAAACTGTACTAACAATCTTCTAAATCTGTTTACGAAACACAGATACTCAGAGCCAGCTGCGCTCATAAAATAAAAATACAATATAATAAGTTTATTTCTGTACATACATACATAGACTCACGCCCGGAGGGGTAGGCAGAGACTACGGAACGCCATTTGCAATCCTGAAATACCTTTCTTACTTCATTCACTCCCATCAAGTTTCTCATGCATGCTCTTCTGTTTAGGGTACTTCTGACCTGTCCTTTTTTTAGGATGTCTCCAATCTGGTCAGAGAACGTCCGCCTAGGTCTTCCCCTTCGTCCTGTCCCATTCACATTTGCCTTATATATCTTCTTTGTCAGTCTTTCGTCATCCATCCCCTCCATGTGCCCAAACCATCTTAACATGCCTTTCTCGATGCTTGTCACTACATCTTCTTTTACCCCACACCACTCTCTTATCACACTATTCTTTACTCTGTCGGTCAAAGGTATACCACACATATTATTATTTATGTACAGTCATTAATTTCTTGTTTGAAAGTAAGTACTTTTAGAAGAATAATGTTGTTTCGCATTATTCACAAAGTTTGCACCAACAGATTTGAAAATGTCACCTGACAGAAATAACAGGTCCATTGCACAAACATTTTGTTTATAACGGCTAAGTTGAGCCGACGTTTTGAAAGGTATCGCCACCTAACTAGCTCACCAAAAAACACAATTGGCTTTGTATGAGCGTATGCAAGCGATCGGCTTTTCATCTTCATAGGAATATAAAATAGTGACATGAATAAAAAAGCTACTTTCAAAAACACTCTTTTATATTTTGCTATATGCAGAGAGCAAATTATCTTTTTTTTATCAACGATACCTACTTTTTGTAGCATATTTGTTGTCTACAAAGGTTTTGGTGATTTATTGGGTTACTTCATTCATTATTCGTCAATCGAGGCGATCAGGTGTTCAAGGGTTGATGGACCTTTTTAAGGCAAGAAGTTACAAAAACAAAAATCATTATAAAATTCGTAAAGTCATTACACGTGCGTTCAAATTTAAAAGACCGTAGTGACCATGAAACTGCAAATATATTCTAAACAAATTGGCAAACGCCGTCAAAAGTAGCCAGTGGTTCTGCAACGCAATTCCCTTTTGGCAAGCACACTCGAGTGAATTTTAATTGTATTCCAGTCCGAGCCCCATCCCGCGGGTTGTTTTTATGAATTTGTATCGTTGAAGTAAAATATTTAAGTTGTTGAACTTCAGGGTTTCGTAAAGTTTTATTGTCCTGATAAAATACGAATGTTAAATGTTTACGGTCCGTTTACAAAAAAATTCTTACGTAATGGACATAAAATTCTTATCAACTGTATTTTGTTTGCTAAGATAAGTATATTAAATATGCTAAGTTATTTTCTTGGTATTTGTTTAGAGTAGGGTCAGGGCTAGGCGAAGTAACACGTCACCTCATTAAATTATCCTGTCTTATGTCTGTTAAAACTGACACTGTACGAGTATATCTTGGGTTTAGTGAAAGGAATTTGAAGTGAATGTCGCATACAAAGTTGTGGTGATTACGTTTTATTATGTGTCTGCCGAAATAAAAGACACGGAAGCTCAAGAAAGATTTAACATGTTACGGCCGTCCTTATTAAGTTACTTAAATTATTAAAGAACCTACTGATTTGTAGGTATGTAAAAATTTGTTAGGATAACAATTTTTTTTTAAATTTCGTCCATGATGAAAATGTTTTTATTTTATCGTGGATGAGATTTAAAAGTACCTACCTAAATCAAGCAACATGAGCACCGATTTATTAATACCAATGACACTCATAATTTTCAGTGCAATTTTATTACAACGGTTCGCGGCGCTTAAACATAAAAAAATATGTGACAGATTAAGAATACAAAATGTCACTAACGCATTTCAAACCATGGTTGTCGGTAAATAGATCAGTGCTGGTACATTAGAAAACGGTAAAGTGTTTTTACAGCTGATACGAAATTACAGGTAGTAAGGACCAGATCCACCTAGGCCTTCCCCACTTCTCTATAAAATAACTATTGATGGGCTAAAATTATCTGTGGGTCACTCAGGTATATACATTATCTTAAAATAGCAATAAATAGGAGTCTACGCTATAGTTTAAAGAATATTCTATAACTTTCTCAAAATATTTTAGACGTCTTACTTAATAATAACTTATTTGGTTGTTAATTTTAGTTGTATATTTTGATTTGCAAGTTCTTTTTAATCAATGAAGCATGGAATCTTACGTTTTTCGAGTAATTAAAGTGTTCATTTTAATAAATCACTCAAAATTGTATATAATGATAAAAAAATCGGTCTCGAGATTTTTTTGTTTCTTTGCATTTTCTGAGAACGTTTACCGTAGTTATGTATATTTTATATACAACATCAGAAAGTAGAGATTTCAACGAACAAAACGCCGACCAACTTTTTAAAAAAGTTGATATTTTGACGTAAGAATTTTAGATAGAAAATTCTTACGTCAAAATATCAGCGGGTTCTTGTTCGATATTAAGTCACAAAAGGGGGTGAAAATAAATATTTTAAATAAAAAATGAACAGTGTGTTTGGAACATAAAAAGGTGAGTTTTCACCAAAATTCGTGAAAATTAAATAATTATTGTATACGATATAATTGTATTACAAATATCCCACGGCTACCTTCCTGCTCCATCATCAGAGTTTGGTAAACCATCCATGTAAAGACGAATCAAACGAGCCCAAACTCAATGGGATTGCGTCTTTGTATTACAAAGATCCCATAGCCACCTTCCTGCTCCATCATCAGACCCTGCAAAACATCCAGTACCAAAGTCCATGTAAAGACGAATCAAAAGACCCTAAACTCTATGAGATTGGGTTGTTTTATCACAAAGATCTCATGGTCGCCTTCCAGTTCTATCAACAGGTCATGGAAATCATCCAGCATCAAATTCTATGTAAAGACGACTCAAACGAGCCCAAACTCGATGGCATTGGGTTGTTATCGTCAAATCGCATCAAGGGTGATTATAAAATTTGAAGAGTTCCTTCGATTTTTCCTGGATACCATAATCCGATCCTGACCTGATGATCATGGGACTAACTGGGAGTTATACTCTTTCAATCAAAACAAGAATTTTCGAAATCGGTTTAGGTGTCTTAGAGAAATCGGAGAACATACATAAAAAAAAAGATTCCGACGAATTGAGAACCTTCCTCATTTTTTTGAAGTCGGTTAAAAAATAAAAACCAAAACCTTGGTTATTTGAATTTTTCATATAAATTTTGACGTTATGTGAATAAAGTGTTAAACAAAAGTTGTAGATCTTTTTATGGTAATAAAAAGATCTACAACTTTTGTTTAACACTAAACTTTATACAAGTTTGCCATTCAGGTTTTTTCCGTAGGACTTGTAGTTTTGCCGGCAATCGAGATAAACCCTTTTTTACCCTTAAAGTCGCAACCCAGTCCACTTCCCGGCCTCAGATCGCCCGTAATTTATTTTCCCTTAATTTTTGTTATATTCTCTACCTTTTCCAATGGGTTTCATCCTATTATAATTTTAATTTATTTAAAAGATTATCTATCCTGGTCGAAGAGGCAACTAGGTAGGGAAAATAAACGAAACAAATAGTAACATTGCAAAGAGATGGATAACTCGACATCAAACCCTATCGATCTTGCCAGCATGGTATAGTAGGCCAAATACTCCTCTTGAGTCGCAGCGCTACGAAGCAAATTGAGGAGAGGATTAAGTCTAGAAGTCTAGGGACTGCAAAATGATGTAAAATCTATGCTATGTATGCTAAGACATACATCATCTTCGGTATATAAACTGTCCCACTGCAGTTGGGCACGGAGCTTCTCACTATGAGAAGGGTAAGGCCATAGTGCACCACGCTGGCCAAGTGCGGGTTGGTAGACTTCACATGACTTTCGAGATCATGGAGAACTCTCAGACATGCAGGTTTCCTCACGATGTTTTCCTTCACTGTTTAGCAAGCGATTATTAACAGTTTAATACGCACATAACTTCGAAAAGTCATTGGTGCGCGACGTGGATTCGAACCCGAGACCCTCTGCGTAGCAGTCCGTTGGTCTATCCACTAGAATATCGCTGCTGGCTGCTAACTTATTGGTGTTACATAGTTTATTTTAGAACTTTTATTTACATTTGAATGCTTGCATCAATGCATAAAACGATCTCAAACAAATTACAAATTGGAGCGATCCTACGTACGTGCTGTTACTTACGTAATGCTAGCTCTTGTACTTCAGTTTTAATGGCTAGTATAGCGACGGGTGTCAGAAAAAGCGTGCTGAATGGCATAGTTCACATGAATTTCGAGAATATTACGGAGAACTCTCAGAGATGCAGGTTTCCACACGATGTTTTCCTTCACCGTCTCGCAAGCAATAATTATCTAACAATTTAATACACACATAACTTTGAAAAGTCATTGGTGCACTCCGTGGACTCAAATAATATTAAACTTCTCCATTGAACACTATTATTTTTGATATTTAATTCGAATTGATAGTTAATCAGTTGGATCCCTCAGACTAAGCGTATTTTATACAGATTATAAAAAATGGCTGCATTTAATTGCTCAAAACGTTTAATTACTGCAAACTATCTTAAAACTTCTAAGTCCCCTTAATACTATTATTTATAGCAAGTGAATCACTGATTTATATACAGAATAACGCAAACACTCAAAACCAGTTCGTAAAAACCACCCTTTTTGCCCACACAAAGGGAAAAGATGCATTAGACGTAATATCACAATTTCGCTCAAATGAAACGTATAATCTGACAAATGCTTTTAATTTCAATCGGCTATTAATCATTCCAAGGTTCGTTCGCAGTAACAAGTCGTAAGTCACACGTCGCTTCGATAAACCCATGCCCTGTTCACTGCTTAACTTATCTAGCTGTCAAAAGCACGCCCCACGCGACTATTGGTTGTATAAGAAAAACAATATTGTTTTATCACAGGTACGCGCTATGATAGATGATATTACAAAGCTTTTAAAACAGCGATAAAGGAATATCAACGAGGCAACCTGGTAATAAATAAGCGTGAAAGGCTCCGTGGTGACGTGATTGATATTATCGACGTGACGCGCTAAAATCGATAGGTAGACGATTGTTTTTATGCTAAGCCTACACATAGCATTTGTAATTCTCGACACCCACACTGATACACGCAACGCTGTTCTCGAGGCCGGGCCGTGACCTCACTGAAGCTGAAGAAGCGAATAAAACAATTATAGTAGAACTACTACTACACTGACTGACTTTGGACTCGTGTAACTTTACACTACGTAGTCAACTTCAGCTATTAATACTAATACAGTTAGTATTTAAAACGGTAATGGTGCTTTTTAATGCTTCAATAGTAAGGGCTATATTTTCTGAAAATATTGTTGTTTTACATACATACATACATATACTCACGCCTGCTTCCCGTCGGGGTAGGCAGAGACAACAGAACGCCACTTGCTCCTATCCTTACAAACCTCACGCGCTTCCTCTACACTCATTACTCTTTTCATACATGCTCGTCGGTTGCGGGTACTTCGGACCTTTCCGTTTCTTAGGATGTCTCCAATTTGGTCGAAGAATGTCCGCCGAGGTCTGCCGCGACCGACTTGCCCACACACATTTGCCTTATATATCTGATTCGTCATTCTTTCTTCACTCATTCGCTCCACGTGTCCAAACCACCTAAGCATTCCTTTCTCAATCCTTGTCACCACATCTTCTTTCAGTCCACTGCTCTTTCGTATAGTTGCATTCGGAATTCTATCAATCAGTCTTACCCCACACATACTACGCAGTTGTTGTTTTACCAATGAAAAATATGTTAGTAAGCTAATAAAAACGTAGCGTGGAAATGCTTCTCTGATGAATGAGTTCTTTTATCAGATGACTATGTGAAGCTATGAAAATATCATAGGAATTTTCAAGCAGAAAGAATGCGTAAAAAACAAACTCCTACTTAAAATCAGTCTATAACAAATTACAAAAACCGTAACAATACAACAATATACAAAATAATGAAGACACGTGATAGCAAATAAATACAAAACTAGTCAAGCCCTCCTCTCTTGTTCCATCGGTTTGTATTTTCACTCTCACGTGTGGGATATCGATAAATCTTTCTCTCAATGTAACGTACTTGACCTGACATATCCCGAGTAGTTTATGTCTCTGCGTTATATGGCTGTATTCTACAGTCGATCCCTGGCATAGTAGTAAAAATTGTTTATAACTGTCGTATTATATGACAATATATATATTTTTACAGCAGTTGGCTTGAGCTTATTTATTAATACCTAAATATTGATGTATCCTGCAAGTAAAATAAATATCAAACATTTCCAAATAATTGATTTTATTGAATTAATGAATTTTATTATGAGTCATTGCAAGAAGGTCTCATCAGTCTATCTCTACTATACGGGCTTGTTAGCCACGATAGTTCTGTAGGGTATGATAGATCCATCCTAGTTCTTATAGGCACGACCATTGTCGAATACCGTGTCTGGCACATACCAATATAAAGTGCATATAAGGCTTCTCGTGTGCATCCAAAACTTGCGCCTTAGAGCCAGCCGAGGTCCGCTTTCTAATCTAACTACATTTCGCAGAATATTAGCTACAGAGCAATATATGACAAGCTTCTTCTTCTTCATATCCGTTACGCTCTTAACAAAGCGGTCGTGGTCGTAATGTTGTAGGAGTGGTACGGGCTGATGTGATTGAAAAAAGTATTTATAATATTACAATATAAACTTATAAATTCTTTCATATTTTAATCAACGGAACACGAAGCCTTAGCTTTATTTTATCCTATAAAATAACTGCCATATATAAAAATATACTTAACCGATTTTATGGCGACGCAATTGAATGTACAAAATAAGCCGGGTATTTAGCCGAATACAATTTTTAGACTTGCCGAAATAAGATACGATGCTTTGAGTATGCCATATTCTGTCGTATAATCGTTTTTAATTATGTTGCGGTCACATTTCAGGTTCATGGAATATAAATACCTCTCTTTCTTTTCGTATGAGCCAACTTAAAACTTTCTTAAGAATCCGGTCAATTGAGACATCCAAGGGTAAAATAATTTGCACCCAGTTGAAAATTGGTAGTATTGTTCAAAATAAATGAAATCTGAAAAATCCTCATCGAGCGCAAAACGTTATTTTTTATCATAAAACTTGCACATCAAAAATTTTAGATTAGATAAAATTATCTAGAAAACGCATATTATATTTTTTAGATTCGTCACTGGAATCGGAATGCCAACTTTACTCCTCTTTTTCGGTCTAACTTGACCGGACTATATTTATATGCGCTCTATAGGTAGGGGCAGTGTTCGTTTACATAAAGATTGTGTTAAAGGCATTAGCTATTGTGGTCTCATAATTTCTTAACAATTCTTTTATTTAGCTTATTTTATCATATCTTTATGTTGATTAACTAAAATACCTCAGTATTTTATCCTAACTTCTCCCTTTCTGATCGCTTATTCGAAGGCACGATATCTGAAAATTCTGCATAACTAAGTACTGCTTAAATTATTAGCTTACTATTAATATATACAAACATCGACACATGACACACCATTGACTCACAGATTAAACTGCGTAAAAGTCAAATCGTTATCGAATTTAGAGCGAAGCAATCAGTGCACCAAACGCAGATCAAGTTATAAGGTGATACGAAAATAAACTTTTTTTAGGGTAACTACCCTAATACAGATCATTAGGTTCCAATTTGAATTGTCGGGTAAGAACAGTGTAAGACACTTACTTTGACACACAGACATTTGTTCCACCCACAAAACAATTTAAGAAAAGCCACCTAAGGCTAACACAATTAGTATTAAAATGCAGTAAGTACACGAGTATATGAAACTTAAACACTCAGACAGGTAAGTAGAATACTCATTAACAAGTGTCCCTTGCATACGATGAAATGAACTTGAGGCAAGCTCAAGCCTGATGCTGGTTTTCAACTACTTAATCGTAAACTATTAAAACGTCTGTCACTTTTGTTTACCTCATGTATGAATATTATGTAGCATATAATATGTATAGCATTACCACTGTAGTATTATGTCAGAAAAAGAAGATTTGCATACAAAATTGCATAGGTATGTAAAACGGCTGCTGAAAACCGTCCAAAACATTTTTTGGGAATGTTGCATACATACATATAAAAACAGAATGTCCTTTTGTGCCGTGAAAAAAAGCATATTTCGTTTGGCAAAGGCGACGTATGGAAGTCGATCATGTAAGGTAATAAATAATGGAATTGATCGTTCGCGTGTCCGAACCTCGACGGATCTCTTTCAGTTGTTATTCCCTGTTATGAATTACCGACATGTGTTATTGGCGGTCAACTTTTGTGTCGATACTTTTCGTTTTCATGATACAAGATGAGATTAACTGAATGTTCTCTTCGAAATGCTGATTGGTGTAATGATTCTTCTGATTTCTGTTATATATTGCTTTGTCTGGTTTGAATGGGCGTCTGTGTTTAGAATAAATTAGCCTGTGAGCTCGGCTTACAATTTACATAGCCGTGCTTGCTTCAACATTCAAATCTCAGTTCAATGTTTACAACCATGTAGACGTTGCCGTCATTGATGCTCTTGTAACTTCAACAGGAGTTGTCGAAGTTATAAGATAGTGGTACATAAGTACAACGTTCAATTGTATACGGTGTGTATTCAGTTACAGTAATGATCGCAATATGTATGTTGCATATTGCTTTGAACATATTACACCATCTCTAAAGTATGAAACATATAGTGTCTTCGGACGCCAATATGATGCATGTCAAAAATTATAAAAAAGAGAAATCAATAAGCATTATAGAATGAGATATGTGTAGAGTAAACCTCATCCAGAACATTTAAGAGTATAAACAGGCGAAAATAGTCCAGGCTACCGATAAATCCCAGACATCTGGAGCCACAGGCAAAAAAGTCCTGATTTGGGAGCGTTTGAAAAATGAAAGGAAGCTGCGAGTGACTACTGATCGACGGTCGGTTCGCTACTAATTACACTAACCTAGTGTTCGTAATTGTACCGAATTCGGCCATTCGGTCGATTTATCGCATCAGTACAGCCGAAACACTGCGACATTACATTTTTTCGCTTGATATCTTCAATTCGGCCGCGGCCAAACCAAATTGATTACAATGTATGTTCATATATACATCTACCCTTGAGTGAACCGTACGATTGAATCTATGTTTTCTTTTATCAGAATCAAAGAAAAGGACAGCGTTGCTTGTTTTTTCTATTATGAGATGTGTCGGTCGAATAAAGTTCTGAAAATATACGAAAAAAAAATTATGGAAACTTGCATTGATCTTATACGCTAGGCTAAACTTTATAGCCCAATGGGTCTCGAGTATAAAAGTGTGCTGTTATGTTTACTGACAGCTATTTGGCCTGCGGCCCAGTGTATGCGGCGAACAGCGTTATTAATTCCTCTACATAAATGTCACCTAATTCGGCTGCAAAACTAGTGAGGCGCGATATTTGGTCAAACAGTTCAACAGGCTACATTGCAAGTTTGCAATGCTTGAGCTCCATAAATTAATATCATAACAGTTTAATTATGTACATGATTACTATTAAAATACGCAAAGAAAAACAGTATGGAAAATCCTTATCTCGCTTATTTTTCAAACGAACTTCTTTATTTATTATTGTTTAGCAGCTCCCGTCGAGCATTAGCTGTAGGATACCTATTAAGAAAAATATTTTGAAAATTACGTTCGTATTTTGACTGCCAGATCTCGTATGATGTCTAATGTATGTTTCCTTTATAAAGCAAGTTAAAACGCTGTCTACATTTATTTGTACCTACCATGTTTAATTTAATAACGACGCAGTCTGCAATCCATCATAATTTTACTGTGTAGGCGTATATTTATGGTAATCATGTAAAGAAAAAGAAACAAAACAGAATGAAATCATTATTATTTATTGTATGAAATCCTGTTTATTCCATTTAACAATTTCTTCATGTAGTATTTGTTGTATGTTGGTACAGCATTTGAATTAGTCAGCGCTGCCATTTTCATCCTTCATGACCTTTATTCCGGCACAACCATGCTGTAAATTTCTTGAATTGATATTTCATTTCTATTAGTAAGCCACCAGTTTGCACTCCAAAATGGCCTAATTTTCTTATAGGTGGTCGTATCGCTTCAACAACGTATTTAATTTTGTGCGTTGAAGCTCCCTTGAGATACCTTACATTAGTACCTATTATTCTACAAAATATTGATCCTAGAGAAGCTGTCCTTTGTTCCCTACGAGATTCTGAAATTATTCTTTGTACTGGAAATATCTTTCTAAAAAAGTAAAAACATAAAAAAGCAGGGTTTCTTCAATTAAGAAAACAGTTAAGATATAAAAAAATATGAATATTACTAAAAGTAAATAACTGTTTGTTGAATAAACGTGGTAAAATTAGGAAATGCTGATCCGAATGTAATTATGGAGTTTTAAAGCAAGTTTATTGATACAGAGTTGTAAACTACAAAGCGCTGCGGTTCCAAAACGTATATGTAGAAAACTGTCATAAAGTACTATTCCAGTTGTAGATAATATCATGGTATGTTTCCTATTTTTATTTCCTTTATTGACCAAAAGTAATTTTTCTGTAATCCATGTTTCTACCTTAAACGACAGGTAAAGGCGTTGAGAATAGGTAGGTTGTGAGTATTTTATCATTACCTAAGACTATGTTTAACTAGACTGGGCCTTCCAAACGAAAACCAGAGCTATTATAACCGATAAGGCCAGCAGTCGTCTACGTATTAATTTTTATGATGTAATTTTCTGCCTTAACATTGGTAAAGTCAACGACAGTTCAACCGATGGAACCATTTTAATCATAATTCATGTTGAATTAGAACCATTTAACTGCAGGAAGCGTCGCTTCTGCTATAGCTTGTCAGAATATGCCGCTTGGCATTTGGTATTTTATGGGTATTTTGATAAATTATACTTGAATTTGAAATGAAAGGGTCAGACTCATCAACACCTTTGGGATTCACTATCTATAAATAAATCATGTCAACTGTCCCTGCTTTGTAAATAACTAAACATCCTGATAATTGTGTCAAAATATTTTATATATTTAAATTGATATGCGGCAGTTGCGTGTCGGCCGCTAAGTCATTAGGACGTGCTTCGCGGCGCGTGCGGCGCGGGCGCTTATCGCATTGGGTCGACGGCGACCGGTCGGCGGCTACCTGCGAGCTACCGCGCAATGTTTGTAAACAATGTCAATCTATGGCTCGTTAGATAATAATATTACGATGAATACAGAGATAAATACGCATAATGAAGATACTATAGCAGCCGAGGGAATGGGAAATAGTGACGGGGAGATGGATATTGAGTATTTGGGGCCAGCAATGAATAAAAGGACCGCTACTGAGGTATGGAATGTGGTTACTAATAAAAAGAAAAGAGTAATTCAAAATGAAGATAACACGAGATCACCGGAAGAAAAAATTGAAGTGTCTATTACGAGTAAAGACGTTTTGCCTAAACAATTTAAATTGGCACAACTACTTAAAAGTAATAAGATAGAAAATGTAAGAAGAGTAAAATATATGAACCCGTATAAGGTTATCATGCAATTCGAGGATGAATTGAATATGGAAAAATTAATAACTTGTACAGTGTTTAAAGATATGGGTTGGAACTTTAATAAATCTTTGGAAGTGGGCGTGTCATATGGTATAATAAGGAATATCGAAATAGAATGCAATGAAGATGAGCTTAGAGAAAGTATAACTTGTGCTGTGGATATAGTATCGATAAAGAGACTGAGTTGTAGGAAAAAGGAGGGCGATGGTTGGACAGACAGTGAGACAGTAAGACTCTGCTTTAAGGGTTCTTCTTTACCAGCGTATATTTGTATACACGGCGTTAGAATTACCGTGGAGCCATACGTGTTCCCGGTGACCCAATGCTCCTTTTGTTGGAGATTCGGTCATGTCAGAAAAGTGTGCCCAAACAAAAAGATTGTGTGCCCAAAGTGTCGCGGTAACCATGAGAATTGCGTCACAACTAATTATACATGTGTCAACTGTAGTGGAGATCATATGGCTCTGAATAAGAGCTGTCCAATCTATATAAAGGAAAGGAAATTGAGAAGTCTCATGGCCGAATTCAACTGTAGATATAAACGGGCCCTGACCATGTACGTCCCGGCATCAACCCCTATACCTGAGTCGCGTTCGGAAGTCTGGCAATCACTACCTCGTGCCGATCCACCTGAGTTAGAACAGGTAAACATATCGCAATCTAAGTTGAATATACCTGCGACACAGCCAACACCTACGTATGCAGCTGTCTGCTCCCGCCAAGTGGCAAAAGAACCCCATAAAAGCAAGAAGTCTACTCAAAAAGGTAAAAGAAAGCAACACCATCAAAAGGTAAATGATATGTCATTCGATTGGGAGTGTTTGTGCTCAGATACCGACTGCAACTCTAATACGAATGAAAACGTTCCTGAACCTTGTAGTATAAATGAAAAAGAGAAGAATAGTATATCAGAAAAAATACAAATATTATTAGAGAAGTTACAAACCGTGATTTTTAATAAGAAATACACTACTGCCAATAAAACTAAAGGATGTGTTCGAATAATTTTGGAATGGATTATCAATCTGTTTTTCAACAATATATGCGACTTGTCTTTTAATATATTCTTAGGAAATCAACATGGCACTTAATAATACATACGGATTTAATGTCATACAATGGAACTGCCAAAGTTTGAGAAATAAAGTACCGGCATTAGAATTACTCCTTACTAAAGAAAATATACACATAGCAGCGTTAAGCGAAACTTGGCTAGAACCGGAATATAACTTGAAACTAAGTGGCTATAAAGTTTTTCGAAAAGATAGGAGCGATGGCTATGGAGGTGTTGCGATTCTAACACATCATTCAATTAAGGCGCAGGTCACCCAACTACAGATACGACATTCAAGCATTGAATTGATACAAGTTCAAATTTTCAATAGCCCATCCTTAAATAATATAGTTTCTATATATTGCCCTCCGTCTGCCCATACTAATCAACAAGACTGGGACACTATATCTTCACAATTTGAAGAAAAGACCCTCGTATTAGGCGACTATAATGGTCATCACAGCTGCTGGTCATACAAGACGGATGCGCGAGGAATTCAGATATTTGACTCCTTGATAAATCACAACCTCACGGTAATGAATAATGGAGCTGCCACCCGAGTTAAACTGGTCAACCATGTTTTACAAGAATCTTCTCCAGATATCTCTATTATAACGACTGACATCGCAATGGATTACAACTGGAACGTAATGAATGAAAGTCTGGGAAGCGACCACCTAGTCATAAAGATATCAACGGAATCCCCACTTCATAAACGTACCATCAGAAAAAGAAATTTCAGGAAAGCAAATTGGGAGGCATACCATTCATTCCTTACAAAAGAATTTGCTAATTTCCACATCGGTCTAGATTTGCAGCAATCATACGATTTATTTTTAGAAGCCTTAAATAAAGCAGCAGATCTGTATATTCCAGTTTCAAAAATAAGTCAAGATCCGTGTAGTAAATTCAAACCTAAAATATATTGGAATACTGATTTATCAAGGTTAATAGCTGAGAGATGTTTGGCACTATCGCGGTTTAGAAAAAACCCCACGCCGAATAATTTGCTTTTATTGCAAGCAAAGGTACGAGAAGCCCAAAAAGAAATCAGGAGGGCAAAGAGCGCCTCATGGCAGAAATTTTGTTCGTCAATAGATAATGTATCATCGTCTTCAGACATGTGGAGAAAAATGAAATGGATTAAGGGCTACAATAATCACCGAGACTACGTAAACGACCATCAGGCTACGAAATTATTGAACAGCTTAACACCAGACTACGTTTTAAATTGTCAACCTTGCTTCACCTCTATCAACGAAGACTTGGAAAGAAGGATCAGCTTACACGAATTAAACAAAAGTATAAAAACATCAGACACTGCTCCTGGAAGTGACGATGTATCCTTTTCCATGTTAAATTACTTACCCGAAAATGCAAAACTTATTCTTGTTACATTTTATAATTTATTTTTACAACACGGTTTTGTTCCGATTCAGTGGCGTAATATTAAGATATGTCCAATTCCTAAGCCCGGGCGAGATCTCAACTCAGTAAATTCTATTCGACCTATATCTCTGCTTTCGTGCTTGTGCAAAACCTTTCACTCTATACTTACTAAACGCTTGGAATGGTATCTAGAAAAAAATAATGTATTTTCTAATGGAATGGTCGGTTTTAGAAAAACACGTTCTTGTTTAGACAGCTTAAGCATATTGATCTCCGAAATTCAATCCGGTTTTTTGAATAATAAAATTACACTATCATGTTTTATTGATATAAACAATGCTTATAACAACATTGATATATATAGATTATTATGTACTCTCGATCAATTAGAATGTGGTTCTAAGATATGTATGTATTTATATAATTTCTTAAAAGAAAGGAGCTTGCAAATTGATATCGGCTCATCACATGTAAAAAGAACGACGGGTATAGGTTTAGCTCAGGGTGACCCCATATCACCATTATTGTTTAACGTTGCTACCTTTAATATTTGTAAACAAACACATCATAATGTAAAGATTCTGCAATATGCAGATGATATCGTTTTTTTTGTAACAACTAAAATTTTATCGGAAGCTGTGGCCGAAATCCAGTTGATTTTAAATAATACTAAGATTTTGTTAAATAATCTAGGTTTGGAAATATCACCTAGCAAAAGTAAGGTGTGTATATTTTCAAAGAGTCGTGCATGTAGTAATTGTTCTATAAGCATTAATAATATAAGTTTACCTGTAGTTGATACTGTTAAATATTTAGGGTTGTGGTTGGATCGTTCGTTGAAATGGGGGAAACATACTAATGAAATTTGCGAGAAAGCATCTAAATTCATAAATATCTTTAAAGTTTTGGCCGGCTCGGGATGGGGCATACATCAAAAACATTTGCGTCGATTATACATGACTATTATTCGGAGCCGATTGGATAATGCCTGTTTTCTATTTGATAATTGTTCCGATAAATATCTAAAGAAATTGGATATAATACAAAACCAATGTATGCGGATTATTGGAGGATATATTAAAACGACGCCTATTCATGTAATGGAGTGCGACCTTAGCATGCCTCCTTTAAATATTAGAAGGCTCTATTTAGCTAGCAAATTTTTTCTAAAAGAAAAATCCGTATCTACTAGTGATATTATACCTAGTTTAGAAAAATTACACTCACTCCATATCACACCCCAAATAAGTAACAAAAAGAAACCTCTTCTGGTAGAAATATACGAAAATTTAAATTCATGCCCGATAAACACAAGTAGGCAATTAGAAATGTTTAGTTTTGATACTTGGATAGCCAATATAGACCTAACAAATGTACTAGAACCGAATTTAAAGGATATAAATAAATCAAAACGTAGTTACAATAGAACTGAATTAAAGCTAATAGTATCACGAACCTTATGTGAATATTCTGAATTTTATAAAATATATACTGATGGCTCTATAGAAAATAATCAAAAAGGTTGCGCAATTTACGATGAATGTATCGAAAGAAGTGTCAGGTTTAACATATCCTCCAATATGTCCAGTATGCAGGTGGAACTGATAGCTATCGCAGAAGCAATGTCGTATATCGAGTCGGTAGACCATACTCATTTCGTTATTTTTACTGATTCTAAGAGCGCAATCCAACACTTGGCTCGGTGCACCTCGACTTTTCGAGGTAGACCAGTAGCCTATACAATTATTAAATCGATACAAAATTTAAAATCACTACATAAAACTATTAAGATTCAATGGATACCTTCTCATATCGGCATTGAAGGGAACGAAAAAGCTGACTCCCTAGCGAAACAGGCATGTTCCGATGGCATAGAATATTCTGTTATGTCCTATTATAGTGATTACTTGCCACTTGTGAAAATATCATGTTTAGAAAAATGGAAAGAATATTTTGATTTGCGGTCTCGTGAAAAAGGTATTTGGTTTAAGACGATCCAGCCACATCCTCTGTATGTACCTTGGATTGATAAATGTCCGTATTCTAGAGAGGATTTAACCATTTTGCTACGCTTACGATCAGGTCACATACCTTTAAACAAATTTGCTCATTTAATGAATAAGAGATTGTCTCCAAAATGTGATATCTGTGATGAAGATGAGCATGTGTACCACATTTTAATGAGATGTGTGCGAAATGAAAACTTGAGAAATCAAATTGGCATATACAATATAAATTTGTCAAACCCGTTCTCGGACAACATACTTAGTATTGTTAAAATGGTTAAATCCGCTTTGAAATGTAGATACTGCTAGATGTTACTTACCTACCTTATTATATTTTATAACTTTGTATTATATAACAGAGTGGCATATTCGCAATAGCGAATAAACTCTTTAAATAAAGAATTAAAAAAAAATAAAAAAAATTGATATGCGGAAGCACACGTTTTCTTTTTTAGGTGTTTCTTCCTTTCTCAAATATAATTTACACTAAATGCATTTCCAACATGAACGACGTAGTACAGCATGGTACCGCGTGTCATAACTTAAATTCCTACATTGTTTTGTGTGAAATACAATCGTTACAGGTCTGGGTGCTATTTAACAGGTTAATTTATTATTTGTTTACGCACCAAGAATGATCCCTGGGTTTTCCGCAACACAGCGCTTAAGGATGATTCACGTTACACCGGGCCGTGTCCGGGCCGGGCTCCGGCCGGGGCACGGCCGTGGCACGGTCAAATATTCATAGTATTGATTTGTATGAAGTCATTCACGTTAGGCCGTGGCACGGCAGTGGCACGGCCGGAGCACGTACTCTGGCCGTGGGTATTGTTTCCCGGCCGGAGGGCAGTTGATAATTTAGGCCGGAACACATGGAGCTATAATTATAAATTAGTTTTAATCATAGGTCGGTATATTATGGTATATTTATTTTAGTAATCGGCGAGTGACCACTCACGCAGCTATAACTTATATTTTTACTACGTCACCAAAGTAGGTATGTCGACAGATATCGGACAATATATTTTTGTATAGCACGATACATGTTCGTATAGCAAGACATATTAACGCATATTTTGATATATTTTTAGAACACAGGGTGTTATTTTTCATCTGTTATTTGTGTGCACGTTGAACGCAGTAATATCCTCTGCGCCTGCGACTCAGCCTTGACGCCCCCTTGTAGTAAAGGTACTCTGTGCGCCCTCTGCCTGTTTCCCTTGATTTTAACACCATAGCCATTAGTCAGGCATGTTACCAGATAGCTACACGGTAATAACTGCATATGCACGGAATTGTATTATTTTATTACACCTTCTACGTGGGATCAAAACATTGGCGAAAAGTGGGCGTTTAATATGCCTCTGCCTACCCCTTCGCGGAGGCAGGCGTGAGTCTATGTATGTATGTCAAACATTTCATGTCAATATTAAATAAATGCAGGCGAATTAAGTCTGTCCGGCAGACAAGTTGCAAAAAAAACCGAAATGATTTTAATAAATTTAATGAATAAAGAAAAATACAATATTAATTATTTCTAATAAGATGACAATTGTTCGAAGTCTGAAGCAAAAGTGAATTTATTCTTTAATAATGTTTCCGTCGCAGCGATGCGCCTCGTGCGTCACGTTGCGCTGGCTCAGCGTTCCCGTCCGGTCGCAGGGCTGTTGCTAGGCTGATGCAATATTTGATGGCGATTTAGTAATGCACTTCGTACATCACGTTGCGCTGGTTCAGCAATTCCTTCCGGTCGCTAGGCGGTCGCTAGGCTGATGCAATATAATACAAATATGAAGTAATTTCTCTTAATTCGCAGTTGCCGTGTATGTATGGTACTTAACATCTCCCTCCCGAAGATCAGCGACTACTGGCGGACTTGTTCGAAAGTATCGCTGAAAAGGTATTTCGGGTGGCGACAGGGCGTTCTTGAATTTCAGCGTAATGACTGCCATGTTCCAAAGCGTCGTTCTTGTTTTCTATGGCGACTTGCGACCGCAGTTTCCATCTCCTTTGTATCAGAAATCCAATGCTCAGTGCACATGCACCGAATATTGCAATGTACAGCGGTGTAATCGTGTAGTACACGCTGTGTAAATCATTCTTGCTCAAAGTAAATGGCGCTTCGATAGATATTTCGTTGGTGCTGGCTTGTAGATTGTGTAGATCTATGGAGTTGAGTATTAGCTTTTTCTCTTCCAGATTGTTTTCAGCTTCAGCTGCGAGTGGCAGATTCATAATCTTCAGTATTTGTCCTTTTATACGGTCATCTCGATTAGTTAGGGTCAAGCGTGGGCTTTGCACGGTGCATCCTTTCGGTATGACGATCAAGAAACTACCTTGTAATGTGTTGTATTGATCCTGTGTACAGGACAGACGAACTTTGGTTGGTACAGGAAAACTTGTTACATAGTGCCGATCATCAAGTGTTTCTACAGCTTCCGATGTCAGAGTTGCCGTTGCAAAAATACAGGACTTGCCGATTTGCTGCGTGGTAATCAATTGGTAGATACAATCGTTTTGATTATTGTAGTGGAAATTGACGTTATCTTCGCAGAGATAGTATGGGCCAGACTTCGGGCATTCAGCCTCTATGTACATAAAATCTTTATCGTGAATTGCAAGGTAGGGAAATGAAGGGATAAGTATTTTCTTGTCTTTGTTGGGAACTGTGGATAATTTATAAAGACTATAGATAGCGGGATAGACAATCGGGAGCTTGAAAACAATTACTAAATTGTCATCATTATAGTAGTATCCTAATTTTATTATATTAAAGTAATCTCTAAAACTAACGTTAAGTATTTGATCTCTACCATAGAGAGCATTTAATTTTTCTAACATATCCTGAAACATATCTAATCTAAACATAAGAAAATGCGTGCTTTTGGCGCGTATAAAAGCTAATAAATTTTCTAACCTAAGAACTTCATCTGATAAAGTCTCTATATTATCAGCTAACATGATTATAAATTGAGCCAGATGGGCGTATGTAATAAAACTAGTTTCATGCATTAACCCTGTAGCCATGATTTCATTTATAGTATTGTTAATTTTTTGTTGGTTTGTAACTATGTTGTTAAGAACTATTGAATTTTGTGACATCCACTGTTTGTTTAAACTAATTCGGTTATTAAGTTGTGTGACAATTTTATTATCATTTTCTTCTAACAACTTTATGGCGTTATCGTAATGAATAGCGTCAGTAGAGTCCAGATTACCTGAAATGCTTTTAATAATTGAACCTAAACCATCAACTAAACCTCTTTTAGTGCGGTTAGATTGAAATAATTCTAATTGATCGGCTAACTTGCTAATTTTTGTATATAAAAACTCAATATGGGGTTGAAATAAAGAAATGGTTTTATTATGAAAATTTGGCGAAATGTCATCTAACTGTTTTCTAATTGAATTAACGTTTTTATGAATAGATTCTAAATTGATAGGCTGTATAAAGGAATGGTAGTGCGAAATGATTTTAGTACGTCCTAAGTTAAAAGGTAAGATTCCTGGCCCATTATCTAAATCATTTAGCATTATTTCTTGTGCTTCCACCAGGCTCAGGATCAAGATGAGATTCCTGTAACAATCGGGCGCTATTAGGAACCCTCTTAAGTCTAGATTTGGCGACTGGCCCACGTTTCTTTCTAGTGTATATGTGGATGGGTAAGTCAGCCATAACCTTATCTTGTGTATACCTAGGGGCCAGTTTTTGTCGGCTAGCCATGGGATTTCGTATGAATATTTGTTGGTCAGGGGAAAATTGTTGTTCGGGCTCGCGATCTTTGTTAATGTTTTCAGTTATTCGTGTGCGGTCATGAAGACTTGAGTTATTGATTAGCTCGAAAACCTTTTGCATTTTACTTCGGTGTTCCTGTATATATTGCTGGAGTATATTTTCTGACATATTTATATCTAGCGGGTCGCGAGGGTCTAAATGGCCTGTAATTATATCTAGTGGTCGAGTTTTAGTGAAGCTATGTATAGAGCTGTTGTAACCTAGAATTGCATAAGGCATCAGATTGATAACAGGTTCACCGCGATGTTCTAACTTTAAAACACGCAAGTGTTCTAGTAATGTTGAATGCAGCCTTTCCACCATACCGTTTTCATTTGGGGTATAGGCTAGGATTTTGTGGTGTTGAATTTTGTGCAGATTAATGAACTCCAAAAATAACTGATTTGTAAATTCAGGACCTCTATCGGTAACAACTGTTATAGGAACTCCATGGTGCGTACTAAAAATTAATAAGGCCTGTATAACACTAACCGCTGTTGAATCTTTCAGGTGATAGGCTTGAGCATATTTTGAAAAAGCATCTATGATTGTAAGATATTTTTGAGTTTCTACGCTTAGTAAATCTAGGTGAACTATTTCAAACGGCTTTGTGGGAGGTGGTACTATGTGAAACTTTTGTTTAATGGGGTTCCTATCATACTTGGCTTGGCCGCATATATTGCACTCATTTATGTATTTCGATATATGGTCTTTCATTTTGGGCCAAAAATATTTGCCTGATAAGGACAAATAACATTCATTAATTCCCCGGTGGTTTGTCTTGCCTTCGTGATAGTTACGAATGATTTCCTGTTGTTTTAAATAGTCCTTTACGTTATCTAATTCAACTTTTGTTAGTACTAAATCCATGGCAGAGCTCTTAAACTGATTCTGTATTATCGGGATAATTTCATACATCGCTAGAGGAGGTATAATAAGTAAACCAGTCTTTACCTTAGGGTTAACGTATTCTTTTATAGCGTTAACAACGTCTCGATCGAGATTATTTTTGGAGATTTGGATATGTGTTCTTGTATGAGATTCAAAGGGCTTTGAAACCGAAGGGCGACTTTTAACTTCATCAACTACGGAGAAAACTATCTGTTTATGATATTTATTGAGAGGAAAATCTGTTATAGGAACTTCTAAAATTGGATTTTCGGCGTCTGTATGAACCGTTGCAGTGTTAGAGTCATCTAGTAATGAGGGAGGTTTTTCAGACGGGTTGGCAACAAGTGAACTAGTTTCTTCATTGTGCAACTCTATTCGGGATAACGCATCGGCGTTCGTATTACATTTGCCTTGCTTATATTCAACTGAAAAATCAAATTCACTTAATTTAAGTCGCCATCGAGTAAGACGTGAATTGGGCTCTTTAAGATTCATTACCCACTGTAGGGGTCGATGGTCTGTTATAATCTTAAATTTCCGACCAAACAGATACGGTCTAAAATATTTTGTGGCCCACACGATAGCTAGCAGTTCTTTCTCGATAGTAATGTAATTTATTTCACTACTATTCAGGGTTCTAGACGCGTAAGCAATAGGCTTATCTGAACCGACAGAACCTTGCGATAAAATGGCTCCGATAGCTAAATTTGACGCATCTGTCGTTAAATTAAAAGGCTTTGAAAAATCTGGGTATTGCAGTATGGGATCATTCGTAAGGAGAGTTTTACAGTGTTCAAAACACTGAATATAATTTTGGTCTAAAGTAATTCTTGAACCCTTTTTCAAACATTGTGTCATTGGCTTTGTAACTCTGGCAAAATCGGGAATAAATTTTCTGTAATATCCCAAAAGTCCCAAAAATCTCTTAATCTCTGTAGGAGTTTTCGGAAGAGGATAATTACGGATTGCAGATATTTTATCTGGGTTTGGTTTGACGCCCTCTTTACTGATTACATGACCTAAGTATGCTGTCTCTAACTTCAAGAACTCCGACTTGTCCATTTGTATCTTGAAGTTAGATTCACGCAATCTTATGAACACTTTCTCGAGGTTAACCATATGCTCCTGGAGTGACGTAGAGAAAACGATGACGTCATCCAAGTAGACTAGGCATATAGTATTCTGTAGATCTTTTAAAACATTATCCATTACCCTTTGAAAGGTTGACGGACTATTCTTTAAACCCATGGGCATTCTTAAAAATTCAAAATGCCCGTGTTCTACTGTGAATGCAGTTTTTGGTATATCCGCGGGATTCATCTGGACCTGATAGAAACCACTCGCAAGGTCTAGCGTGGTAAAATATTGGCAGTTGCCCAATTTATCTAAAATATCTGCAATATTTGGTATTGGGTATTTATCGTCCAAAGTTTTCTCGTTTAATTTCCGAAAATCAACTACTATTCTCCATTTCGTTTTGCCAGATGCATCTACTTTCTTGGGAACCACCCATATTGGTGAACTCCAGGCTGACTCTGACGGTTGTATTATACCTTGGTCTAACATTTTACTTATTTGATCTTGTACTTCTTGCCTATGTATGAAAGGATAGCGATAGCTTTTAGTATATATAGGTATTTCGTCACTGGTCCTAATTGAATGCTTAATTTTATTAGTAAAGGTTAAGTTTTCGCCTTCCAGATAAAAAACATCTGCATAACGTGTACATAGCAACTCTAAGTTAATGCGTTCTTCGTCATTCAGATGACTAGTCCGCAATCGTGAAAGTACTTCCTTGACGCGTTCGGGCACTTGTTCGGTACGCGTGCACTCGTTATTAAGTATTTGCGCTTGTACCGGCCGGTCCATAGAGAATATAATATCGCTATGGTTAGGGTTATGTATTTCTATAATACCGCGATTATTCCTCACTGTAGTTAAGCATTCCGCGATATGACAATTACTAATAATTTGTTCAGGAATAATGACCTCTCCATCTTGCGAATTGACTGGTAATTTAACTAGTTTGGATGAGCAGGCTGGTATTACGTCTTCATACAGGTTAGCGTTGCGAGAATCGTAAACTTGAGTAGGGTTTGATGAGTTCTGCGTAGTTAATAATTTAGTTTTAAAATTTATGCTTGCTCCCCATTTGTCTAATAAATCGGATCCTATTAGTCCGTCAAAATAATCATGGAATTTATACACGAAAAGCGTGATTTCATCTTTATCATTGAACTCTGAAAAGCAGGGCAGCGTAATAGAGTAGTCGCTGCGCGTCACTGCATGTACATTACTAACTTCGAACGGGTCATAATTCAAGGGTATATTCCTATAATAACTTTGAATAGCATCCGGGCTAATAAAGGACTGGTTGGCACCTGTGTCAATCAATAGTTTTAAAGGGGGTTCGTTAATCTGTATGAACGGTAATTGACGTTGGGTCTGCAAATTTACTTCTATTTTGGTTTGCCTAATTGTGGGGTCTCGGGAAAATCCTGATGAACCTCTTGTGATGCGTTTGGATCTGAGCTAGAGTTATCATATACAATTTCAGATTCGTGAGATGACGTTGGGTCATAATAAGCATAATAATTTTCGTTATAATAATCAGTAGGGTCATAATAAGAATCGTTATAATATTGGCCATAATCGTACTCCCAACAATCATTAAAATTCATCTCCCTGGATTTGAAATAATTGGTAGGTGGCGGGTTACCTGACTTAGACCAGTCGTGGCCCCTCGTCCCTGTACTAGGAGGTAATGCTTTCGGTACAAAATGGCTAACACCGCTCATAGGACGCGGTTGTTGATTGTTTGGCTGAGGGCCATTATTGCGAGGGGGAAATTTAAATGCGTTACCGGGATTATAACTCGGGGGTGCACTACGGAATACTTGTTGCGTGCGCGATGGTCCCGGTTGATTCTGATTATTAAAGTTGGGTCGCCACTGTGGGGGCCCTTGCATCATTTGAGGTCCAAATTGAGGTCTAGAAGCTACACCCGTATTGAATGTAAATGGCCTAGGATGGGCAATGTTAAAGCCTTGAGTGGGTAACTGTTTAGAGGTCGTGGGTTGAGTTTGCGCTTTTTTATCTGGCATTGAATTATTTCGTTGTTGCAAATAAAGCGTATTTTGTTCCTCGTGTACAAATTCTAGGGCCTTTTCTATACTTTCTGGCCGCATACAGCGAATACGTGCACCTAAGGGGTCTTTTAAGCCGCGTAAGTAAGCCTGAAGGGTTAATTTCTTATAAAGATCTCTCTTGGCTTCAACTGTGGTTCGTATACTTTCATGCAATGAAACGTACGTCATTAACGTGCTGAAAAGGTTTTGACAACGCTCATAAAATTCTTGTGGCGTGTCATTACCTTGTATTAAAAGAGACAAGTCATTATACAATGCCGTTTCGTCGCGTTGGTCGGCGAAATTATTAATGAGGGCTTTACGAATACCGGGCCAATCCGATGGAATACCATTGGCATTGATTAAGCGGGCCGCGGGGCCGGTAACTTTGTTTAAGATACCGTTTAGAAGGGCAGCTTCACTCAACTTAGACGCAGTTTCATTTGAACTTACAAACTCGGTCACTAATTCGTCACACAAATTAATAAAACGCGTAAGAACATTTACGTTACCATCAAACTCCGGGACTAGGCGGAGGGCCTTAAATATTCTATCTAATTCGGACATCTTCTCAACAGAATTTCCTACCGTACACGCAGATTCTAAATCGATTTTTCTATTTGAATCTTGTGCACTTTGCCTACTGTTATAACTATCCCCTAACCTATCGCTCCGCGATTCTCTCGGATGGAAAATCTTGGAAAATTTGCGGAAAACTTAAAAGGAAAAAGGTGAGCAAATCACTAAAAGATTTTAAAGTACTCACAGGGTTTGCATCTCGGCTCTGCGGTATCGATGGCTGGATACTCTTGCTGCTGGGCACGACGTGTAGATTCGGGTCCTCGTTTCAGGGCTTGACAGCTCCAGGAAAGCTAGTAGATATTCCCTAGTCCTCGAGGATCCTACCGACTGCGCCAATTAAGTCTGTCCGGCAGACAAGTTGCAAAAAAAACCGAAATGATTTTAATAAATTTAATGAATAAAGAAAAATACAATATTAATTATTTCTAATAAGATGACAATTGTTCGAAGTCTGAAGCAAAAGTGAATTTATTCTTTAATAATGTTTCCGTCGCAGCGATGCGCCTCGTGCGTCACGTTGCGCTGGCTCAGCGTTCCCGTCCGGTCGCAGGGCTGTTGCTAGGCTGATGCAATATTTGATGGCGATTTAGTAATGCACTTCGTACATCACGTTGCGCTGGTTCAGCAATTCCTTCCGGTCGCTAGGCGGTCGCTAGGCTGATGCAATATAATACAAATATGAAGTAATTTCTCTTAATTCGCAGTTGCCGTGTATGTATGGTACTTAACAGGCGTGAGTCTATGTATGTACGTGAAACATTTCATGTCATTAAATAAATAAGTACCTACATAATTGAAAAGAAAATATTTTTTTTAAATTTACCTGAGACAAACTGCTAATCGTTCAGTGGGAGAGATAGGCTTTTGAAATCTTGAATTTTCTTTGGTTAGGTCACGTTTTACTTTTTCAAGTAAGATACTAAAGCATTCTTTAGACATTCTAAAATAACCGTAAAATTTGGTCTCATCATCTACTAATTCCTTATACAGTGTGGCGAATTCCTCTTCCGTTTCGCGTTTCCTCCAGGCTGGGTGTATATTTTGTACTTTCGGTTCGTTTTTCCAATGCTTCGCCGTCAATGGCAATGGCGATAGCTGCCAACTCTATTTGTGAGAATTGCATTTTAATTAGTAATAATTACAAACTATCACCTCGTGTGACGCTATCCCAACAAGTACCGACAGGCACGGCCGTGCAATGAATGCTCGGAAACAGCCCGGTGTAGCATGAACGCCTGGCCCAGCCGGAGCACGCTGGATTCGACACGGCCGGGCCCCGGCCCGGCCCCGGCCCGGTGTAACGTGAATTATCGAGCATTGATTGCACGGCCGTGTCTGTCTGTTCAAGTAGGGATTGCGACAAACGAAAAAGAAACAATACCCATCGACATTACGACGCCGTGGCACGGCCGGGCCACGGCCTAACGTAAATTACTTGACACAAATCAACACAATCAATATCTGACCGTGCCACGGCCGTGCCCCGGACGGAGCCCGGCCCGGACACGACACGGTGTAACGTAAATCATCCTAAAGGTGTCCCGGCCGTGGCCCGGCCCGGCCCGGCCCCGGCACGTTGTAACGAGAATCATCCTATTCTTACTGCGTAACCACGGCTTTTTTATGTGCGGAACCAAGATCATTTTATATACAAAATAAAATTAAAACATCTCTCATAATGGTATATCTCTTGTCGCAGCTGAAAACGGAGATCAACGTGCAGTTGGCGCTGTTTCGATATATCTAATTGCTCAAAACGTACCATTTTTTTAGCAAATAGTTCACTGATTTACAGACAGAATAACGCAAACACTTAAAACTAGTTCGTAAAAACCACCCTTTTGCCCTTGCCCACACAAAGTGAAAAGATGCATTAAACGTAATTTCCCAATTTCGCTCAAATTCAACACATAATCTGACAAATGCTTTTAATTTCAATCGACTATTAATCATTCCAAGGTTCGTTCGCAGTAACAAGTCGTAAGTCCAACGTCGCTTCGATAAACACATGCTCTGTTTACTTAACTAGCTGTCAAAAGCACGCCCCACGCGACTTTTGGTTGTATAAGAAAAACAATATTGTTTTATAGCAGGTACGCGCTATGATAGATGATATTACAAGGCCTTTAAAACAGCGATAAAGGAATATCAACGAGGCAACCTGGTAATAAATTAGCGTGAAAGGCGCCTTCCGTGGTGACGTGATTGATATTATCGACGTGACGCGCAACTATCGATAGGTAGACGATTGTCTTTATGCAAAGCCTACACATAACATTTGTAATTCTCGACACCCACACTGGTACACGCAACGCTGTTCTCGAGGCCGTGACCTCACTATGAGTTGAAGCGAATAAAACAATTATAGCACAACTACTACTACACCGACTGGCTTTAGACTAGGGGTCGCAAACCGGGATTCTGAATTTCGAAAATACCGGGATACCGGGCCAAATGTTGGTCTTATTAATACCGGTTTTAATTTCGCAAAAACCGGGATATTCGGTATTTTTGGTATTAGAAAATAGAAAAAGAACCATCTAAATAGAAATTAACAGATTATTTAACAAGTACTTTTCAGTTGTTTTATTACTTCAAATGACCAAAAACATCTGGCGCAATCTGGCCAGAAATTGCCTACATCATCAAATTCGATTAAAATATTGTGAAGAAGCACGGTGAAATTGTAAAATTATCTTTAATAAACCAACTTCAAAAACTAAATAAGGACGGAGTTAAGGTCTCGGTGACTCTAGATGGAATAGTTCAAGTAATCGACGTTTTTTGAATGTCGATGTGCATCGTTCGTCAATTTTGTCAATCTCGGCCTTGTAAGAGTTATTGGGAGTATGCCAGCCAGAACTTGCTTGCAGTTTAGGCATGGGCGTTTTCGGATTATTACGCAAACCGATAAAAATCCGATTTCAGATTTTGAAATCGATTTCAAAAACCGATTTTAGAAATCGATTTCAGTAGCGAATGTTGGAGCGTAGCGTACGACAAACGTAAATAATCGAAATCATTTTGTATTTTAGGCATGAGACCAATCAAGTCAAATAAAACTCTCCAAACATAAATTTCTAATTACTATTTGCAATTTTCAATTTTAATTTGCAATCTGAATTAGATATTATATCACCTCGATATTTTGTTTTATTTTCTTCTATTCAATCTGCAATTCATAAAACCGCCAAAATCCAAAACGATTCGCTCGTCGCAAAGCACAATTCGCTTCATCTCTTTCGCTCTTTCAACGGATCACTAAGTCAGAAAAAAAAGGAAATGAAATTCGCTCTCTCTCATTCTAATTAACTAGTCCTTTGGTAGTGTGAAAGAGAACGAATGAATATGAAAACTATCGGAAACGTAAGCTTTAGATTTGCTTTGTAGTTTGGTTGCGCTTGCACCGTTTGGTTCGGATTTGTGTAGTTTGCGTTATCGTGGTATTGTTTTACGTTTTCTGAAATCGGTTTTTTCACATTGGAATATCGATACGATACGATTTCTGTCTGCAATCGGATTTCAGATTCGTTTTGATATATCGCACTATGGTTCGTCTAGAACAAGCTAGCTAGACAAAATTATTTTATTTGATTTTTATGTCTAGATGCGGTTAATAAGCAAAGATATAAGGTTTTTGGTACTTTTTTCAAGGCAGTTTGTCATTTGAGCTGGTATCATGAAAAAAAAAACATTTATCGGGCATATGTGTATAATATATTTTTTGAACATTTTATAAAGTGATTTATCCCTCGACGTCGCTATAAAATCTAATAACAGATGCATAAAATATCTAAGAACTAAATCTATTACTCATTATTATCACTATCATCAGATGAATCATCCATTGAATAGTCATGATCGTGAGGGGCAGAACTATGAAAAGTAGAAATCATATTAACATTTTGTTCCTTACAGCTAGGTGGGACAATTAAATCTAATACTTCAGTTGGAAGCGTACCTATTTTCTTGCGAGGAACTTCTCGTAAACCGTTTATTACAGGGTCAGATGTTATCAATAACATATTAAGTAAATCTCTATTCGTAGCCTCCCGTGATCGCTTTCGTGTGTTGTGCTCACGAAATCTTCTGCAGTCCTTATTCCGAGCTTCCTGTGCTTCCTCGGAAAGCTGGCCTATAGGTAGAAGGGACGATCTAATTACTTCGCCACTGTGCAAAAGTATTTTGTGGACAGTAGCGGGCATGTAATACCATGAATAGAGATTTACATAAAGTTGTCTAGTTTCTTGAGCTAAGTTAACGAATTTTTCAATATTTATATCATATCCCGATGATAAAGTGCGAAGTAGTATGCCAAATTTTTGTATTAGTGAAACATCTAACCCTGTAATATCGGCACTAGCCTCCGAATTCCTCTTCCGTTTCGCGTTTCCTCCAGGCTGGGTGTATATTTTGTACTTTCGGTTCGTTTTTCCAATGCTTCGCCGTCAATGGCAATGGCGATAGCTGCCAACTCTATTTGTGAGAATTGCATTTTAATTAGTAATAATTACAAACTATCACCTCGTGTGACGCTATCCCAACAAGTACCGACAGGCACGGCCGTGCAATGAATGCTCGGAAACAGCCCGGTGTAGCATGAACGCCTGGCCCAGCCGGAGCACGCTGGATTCGACACGGCCGGGCCCCGGCCCGGCCCCGGCCCGGTGTAACGTGAATTATCGAGCATTGATTGCACGGCCGTGTCTGTCTGTTCAAGTAGGGATTGCGACAAACGAAAAAGAAACAATACCCATCGACATTACGACGCCGTGGCACGGCCGGGCCACGGCCTAACGTAAATTACTTGACACAAATCAACACAATCAATATCTGACCGTGCCACGGCCGTGCCCCGGACGGAGCCCGGCCCGGACACGACACGGTGTAACGTAAATCATCCTAAAGGTGTCCCGGCCGTGGCCCGGCCCGGCCCGGCCCCGGCACGTTGTAACGAGAATCATCCTATTCTTACTGCGTAACCACGGCTTTTTTATGTGCGGAACCAAGATCATTTTATATACAAAATAAAATTAAAACATCTCTCATAATGGTATATCTCTTGTCGCAGCTGAAAACGGAGATCAACGTGCAGTTGGCGCTGTTTCGATATATCTAATTGCTCAAAACGTACCATTTTTTTAGCAAATAGTTCACTGATTTACAGACAGAATAACGCAAACACTTAAAACTAGTTCGTAAAAACCACCCTTTTGCCCTTGCCCACACAAAGTGAAAAGATGCATTAAACGTAATTTCCCAATTTCGCTCAAATTCAACACATAATCTGACAAATGCTTTTAATTTCAATCGACTATTAATCATTCCAAGGTTCGTTCGCAGTAACAAGTCGTAAGTCCAACGTCGCTTCGATAAACACATGCTCTGTTTACTTAACTAGCTGTCAAAAGCACGCCCCACGCGACTTTTGGTTGTATAAGAAAAACAATATTGTTTTATAGCAGGTACGCGCTATGATAGATGATATTACAAGGCCTTTAAAACAGCGATAAAGGAATATCAACGAGGCAACCTGGTAATAAATTAGCGTGAAAGGCGCCTTCCGTGGTGACGTGATTGATATTATCGACGTGACGCGCAACTATCGATAGGTAGACGATTGTCTTTATGCAAAGCCTACACATAACATTTGTAATTCTCGACACCCACACTGGTACACGCAACGCTGTTCTCGAGGCCGTGACCTCACTATGAGTTGAAGCGAATAAAACAATTATAGCACAACTACTACTACACCGACTGGCTTTAGACTAGGGGTCGCAAACCGGGATTCTGAATTTCGAAAATACCGGGATACCGGGCCAAATGTTGGTCTTATTAATACCGGTTTTAATTTCGCAAAAACCGGGATATTCGGTATTTTTGGTATTAGAAAATAGAAAAAGAACCATCTAAATAGAAATTAACAGATTATTTAACAAGTACTTTTCAGTTGTTTTATTACTTCAAATGACCAAAAACATCTGGCGCAATCTGGCCAGAAATTGCCTACATCATCAAATTCGATTAAAATATTGTGAAGAAGCACGGTGAAATTGTAAAATTATCTTTAATAAACCAACTTCAAAAACTAAATAAGGACGGAGTTAAGGTCTCGGTGACTCTAGATGGAATAGTTCAAGTAATCGACGTTTTTTGAATGTCGATGTGCATCGTTCGTCAATTTTGTCAATCTCGGCCTTGTAAGAGTTATTGGGAGTATGCCAGCCAGAACTTGCTTGCAGTTTAGGCATGGGCGTTTTCGGATTATTACGCAAACCGATAAAAATCCGATTTCAGATTTTGAAATCGATTTCAAAAACCGATTTTAGAAATCGATTTCAGTAGCGAATGTTGGAGCGTAGCGTACGACAAACGTAAATAATCGAAATCATTTTGTATTTTAGGCATGAGACCAATCAAGTCAAATAAAACTCTCCAAACATAAATTTCTAATTACTATTTGCAATTTTCAATTTTAATTTGCAATCTGAATTAGATATTATATCACCTCGATATTTTGTTTTATTTTCTTCTATTCAATCTGCAATTCATAAAACCGCCAAAATCCAAAACGATTCGCTCGTCGCAAAGCACAATTCGCTTCATCTCTTTCGCTCTTTCAACGGATCACTAAGTCAGAAAAAAAAGGAAATGAAATTCGCTCTCTCTCATTCTAATTAACTAGTCCTTTGGTAGTGTGAAAGAGAACGAATGAATATGAAAACTATCGGAAACGTAAGCTTTAGATTTGCTTTGTAGTTTGGTTGCGCTTGCACCGTTTGGTTCGGATTTGTGTAGTTTGCGTTATCGTGGTATTGTTTTACGTTTTCTGAAATCGGTTTTTTCACATTGGAATATCGATACGATACGATTTCTGTCTGCAATCGGATTTCAGATTCGTTTTGATATATATCGGTCTCATGCCTATTGCAGTTGCTGGAGAAAAGATTGTTAGCATTCGCATTATCCCTGAGATACGACGTAAGTTATACCACAACTAACGGTGCTTCTGTAATGGTAGCCTTTGGCCGTGATGCATATATAGATACCCCATAAACAGTATCTTGCCATACTAGATGTCTTGTACAAAATAAAGAAAATTGCCAATCTCGGATAATTGAAACTGATGTCGATGAGAATAATGACACCTTTGCTTCCGATGATGACGATGAAGATGATAATTATGGTTTTCTTGTAACTGAAGAACGAGAATTGTTGTAGGTAATTGTAATTGTAGAACTAATCAAAGCAACGAATTTAATTTCAAAGAATTAAGAGAAAAAGTCCGTAAAATTTTGAAATTTTTAGAAAGATGTCAACAAAAAAATATGTAAACGAGGAAAGGATTAGTGAAATTAATTTGATTTTAGGAAATATAATCATTTACTTACTATTCCTCCGGAAACGTACTTTATTAAACTAAAACCAACTTTATCTTAATCTCAGAAATGTCGAAAATACCGGCATACCGGTATTTGTCGGAGGCCAGTACCGAAAATACCGGTTTTGCTTAAATGATTCGGTATTGCGACCCCTACTTTAGACTCGAGTAACTTTACACTACGTAACCAACTTCTGCTACTAATATAGTCAGTATTTGAGATGGTAATGGAGCTTTTTAACGCTTTTGTAGTAAGGACTACGTTTTCTGAAAGTATAGTTATTATTCTAATGCAAAAAAATACTTTATACAGGTAATAAATCCATAGCGTAATGCTTCTCTGGTTAGTGATTCTCTCATCAGGCAACGATATAGGAAGCAATAAGAATATTGTATTTTCAAGCAGAAAACTCTAATATCCCAATGCGTAGAAAGCAAAGTCCAACTTATAATCACTCTATACTTTAACAAAAAACGTAATAATACAACAATATACAAAATAATGAAGACACATGATACGGACATCAAGCAAATAAATACAAAACTAGTCAAGCCCTCCTCTCTTGTTCCATCGGTTTGTATTTTCACTCTCACGTGTGGGATTTCGATAAATCTTTCTCCCAATGTAACGTACTTGACCTGAAATATCCCGAGTAGTTTATGTCTCTGCGTTATATGGCTGTATTCCACAGTCGAGCCCTGAAATGGTGGTAAAAATTGTTTATAACTGTCGTATTATATGACAATATACTTTTACAGCAGTTGGCTTAAACTTATTTATTAATACCTCAATATGGATCTTTCCTGCAAGTAAAATAAGTAGTGTACAAAATGCCAATATTGTATACTACTTATTTTACTTGCAGGAAAGATCCATATTGAGGTACCGCAATTATGGCGGTTTTATTCCCCAATTAATGTTAAAATTCAACTTTACATTTTTATTAATAATTAGTACTCTACTTCATGCAAACATCATTAACTTACTATTCCATATAATTATTTTGTACAAAATCTGTACAAAGAGATTGTTTTTGTTATTATTATTATAATGGTATCAAATGTTTTGTCATATCTGGTTAGGCTAGAAAGTGGACTCGAGCTCCAAAGCAAAAATCCTGGATGCAACTGTGATAACACTAGGACGATAATGGTAATTGTTCAGAGTTTGCCGTAGGCAGGTAGTAAATTGTTGCAGATGGCAGTGGAAGTTTGTATTACATCCACCTGACTATGGCAAGCAAGGAGTCTAAAATATATCTACTGTGTTTCACAGCGATGAAATTAAACAAATCAATTACCTGGTATTTCACTGATGTCAGGCTTGGAGCTAAATTAGACAAATCATACAACTATATTGGCCAAAATAGACTGAATGAAGTATCCACTTAGCTGTTCCTCCAAACTGATGTCCTCAGGACACGATGCACGAGGTGCGGATTTACACAATTTTTGCAAATGTTCAATATGTTACAAATTCTATCACAATTAAACCGATGCCGGTTGTAGGTCAAAAGCGGCATTCACAAGGGTTCCAAATTTACTTCAATTCTATTATACAATACAATCCGCGAAGCTTCAACCATGTGCTTTTCAAAAGGCGATATTTCACGAGACGACCAAACGTGTTAACTTTTCAAAGCAAGAACAAAAAGCACAGACTAAAAGTACTGTACTAACGTAACAAAAAGTGAAGATGATGTGTCATCTTACAGTGTGCCCAGAGTCAAAAAAATACAAGAGTCAAAATAATGATACCAACTAATATTATCGATTCAACTTGTCATAGACAATATTTCTATTTCAAACAGTAATAGTAAGTATACAAAGTTTAGAAACTTCGTCTTCAAAGGTACAGTCTTCAATATAACTTTACCGAGTAAGAACATGTTTTCAAGATTATTATTTCCCTTTGTTTACATCATTCTCATAGTCTTATTATACTAAGAGGATAAACTTAAAAAGTTGGGCAAGTGCGAGTCGGACTCGTGCACGAAAAGTTCCGTACCATTATCTATAAAAGAAAATCACGTTTGTTGTATGTATACTTAAATATTCTTTAAGTTTATTAAGATCGAGTAACAAATTGCTTAAAAATTACGTTTGTTGTTTGGGATTTGCCCCCTTTATTATTTACTTTTTTTATTTAATTATTTATTTTGAAAGGTAATATATAACTACATATTCTGTGAAAATTTGAAGCCTCTACCTGTTACCGTTAGTAATTTTGAGCAAAAAATACGAAAAAAGACACGTTTATTCTATGGGACCCCCCCTTAATATTTTCATATTTTTTTGTTTTTAGTATTTGTTGTTATCTTTTTCGGCTTTCAAGAGTTATGAGTTTTTGCAAGAAGGTCTGATCGGATTATCACCACTATACGGTCTTGTTAGCCACAATAGTCCTGTAGGGCATGATAGATGATATTGTATCGGGCACATACCAGTTTATAATACGATACTTCAAGGGCTACAATGTCGCATTTCAAGGCCAAGTTGACGCTACTTCGTTGTGTCTATGCAAATATTCGCTGTCGCAAGATACGTTTGTATTATATTAATTTTTGCTACTGTGAGTAAGGTATACTAGATGGGCCCGCGGTTACACCCGCGTTATTAAAGGCTACTGCGCCGCTCCCCTGGCTCATAGAGTGATGTTATATAGCTTTTAGCCTTCCTCGATAAATGGGCTATCTAACACTGAAATATTTTTTCAAATCGGACCAGTAATTGCTGAGATTTGCGCGTTCAACCAAACAAACAAACAAACTCTTCAGCTATATATATATATATATATATATATATATTAGTATAAGATTAATTGAGTATTCTAAGTATTTTAATACAAACTATAATCGTGGTCAAGCTGTGATTACATATATATAAACAGTATTACTGAGACTCAAGATTGCATTGCATTATTTCGTTTGGTTGCCACATTAACGTAACCTATTCGTTCTTCGTTGACCACGTGATATAATATCGAAGGCGTATGCAAGTCCATACAAGTTCTATGCACTTGCGAATAACGATATCGCTATCGCACCGGCTCTATAATAGCAGACTAGGTAGTCAATAGACCGCGAAGTCACATTTCTAGCAAGTTCTTCAGCCTTTGAAGTATAACCTGTAGTCAAGTTGACCCCAGATTTAATACAACTTTCCTCTGCCAAATTGCAAGCAATTTAAAAGTAACGCTAGTGATGTTAGGAACAAACTTCAACTTACACATAAGATTGAACGTCTTACTTTCGGAAATTGTAAAAATAACGTGCAATAAATTGTGAAGTTCGTGCGTTGACCTTTTAACTATAATTAGGTGTATAATTCTGGGAACGCAAGAATGCTGTATAGCCATACATCGTTGAGTGCAGTTATTTATTAATTGTTAAATCTATTAAACTTTTGATAGATTACGTGGTTTCGAATTTGCTATTTTGACAAAATGTTTTTTGGGAACAAAATAATTGTAATGCTATATGTCACTGTTTCCAATAACATTAAGTACCTAAATACGGTAGGTACTCTTCTTACATATTTTTAATAATATGAATTATATTATATTCTGATATTCATTGCCCTAGCGTTCTCAAGGATTCTCGTGTGCATCCAAAACTTGCGCCTTAGAGCCAGCCGAGGTCCGCTTTCTAATCTAAGTACATTTCGCAGAATATTAGCTACAGAGCAATATATGACAAGCTTCTTCTTCTTCATATCCGTTACGCTCTTAACAAAGCGGACGTGGTCGTAATGTTGTAGGAGTGGTACGGGCTGATGTGATTGAAAAAAGTATTTATAATATTACAATATAAACTTATAAATACTTTCATATTTCAATCAACGGAACACGAAGCCTTAGCTTTATTTTATCCTAAATAAGCCCGGTATTTCGCCGAATACAATTTTTATTTTGGCACCAACGCCAGAGGAATAATAAAGTGCACACGGATTTTTTTAAGTTTTATTGAAGCTGAAATCGGTTCACTATAATTTTCAAGCAATTTTTTACTATAAATTAAATTATAAATGCGAAACAATTCTGTTTTTTAGTTTTCAAAGCCACATTTTATAACCGTTTGGAATAGTAAAGCATAGTAAAAGATAAACAATCAAAGTAAACGTACGAAATCTGAAGTTATTTCATATTTACTTATGGTTCTGCTGATTTTATTGTAGGATGATGTTATAGATCTGGCAAAAGTTATGGAAATACTATTTAGAAAATATATTCGTCTAAGGAGACATGAGCAACGAAAGCCTAGCGAAAAGACTAAGAGCTTCGAGCCAAGATGGTCTCGGACGGTCAAACCCACACCCGCACGCACCCGCACGCACCGGGAAGAAAAACTTGATGATAAAATCTGGAAGCTCTATAATGTTCTGTAAAGACATGGATAGTCTGCTCGCACTTGAACAGTGCGGTGACTATAGCCTAACCCTTCTCATAGTGGGAAAAGACCCGCGCTCAGCAAAGGGGTATTTTCAGATCTGATGATAATGGAAGAGACGAGACTTGCCGAAATAAGATACGATGCTTTGAGTATGCCATATTCTGTCGTATAATCATTTTTAATTATGTTGCGGTCACATTTCAGGTTCGTGAAATATAAATACCTTTCTTTCTTTTCGTATGAGCGAACTTAAAACTTTCTTACTAATCCGGTCAATTGAGATATCCAAGGGTACAATAATTTGCACCCAGTTGAAAGCATCACTATTGCCATCCAGCGTGGCAATGCTGCCAGCCTTCTGGGCACGTTACCAATAGACAGCTATACGGAGGAATTCTACGACGCCTAAACCTGTCTTGTAAATATGAACTTTGTATTTTTCCTCACTTTTATGTACATATTTCTTTTTAGGGTTCCTTACCTAAAAGGTAAAAATCGGAACCCTATTACTAAGCCTCCGCTGTCTGTCTGTCTGTCTGTCTGTCTGTCTGTCTGTCTGTCTGTCTGTCTGTCTGTCTGTCACCAGGCTGTATCTCATAAACCGTGATAGCTAGAAAGCTGAAATTTTCACAAATTATGTATTTCGGTTGCCGCTATAACAACAAATACTAAAAATAAAAAAAATGAAAATATTAAGGGGGGGTCCCATACAATAAACGTGTTTTTTTTTCGTATTTTTGCTCAAAATTACTAACGGTAACAGGTAGACGCTTAAAATTTTCACGGAATATGTAGTTGTATATTACCTTTAATAAATAAATAATTAAATTTAAAAAAGTAAATAATAAAGGGGGGCTCCCATACAACAAACGTAATTTTTAAGCAATTTGTTACTCGATCTTAATAAACAAGTAGAAACTTAAAAAATATTTAAGTATATATACAACAAACGTGATTTTCTTTTATAGATGATGGTACGGAACCCTTCGTGCGCGAGTCCGACTCGCACTTGCCCAATTTTTTATGTATGTAAATAATTACCTTTTTTTAGTTATCTTAAATTGAAAATTAACCTTAATTAAAATGCAACCTGGTACTATATTTAACGCTTATTTTTTAATAAGTAACAGTAGTTGGTATACATAAAATGTTAATCTACTGTATTTTTTTTTTATTTATAGACTCACGCCTGTATCTCCGAAGGGGTAGGCAGGGGTGTCATTTTACACCTTATACTTTACTTACCTTATACTTACCTTCTACTGTATTATATATGTTGAAAATTGGTAGTATTGTTCAAAATAAATGAAATCTGAAAAATCCTCATCGAGCGCAAAACGTTATTTTTATCATAAAACTTGCACATCATAAATTTTAGATTAGATAAAATTATCTATAAAACGCATACTACATACATGAGGAAAGAGTCATAGCGTACTATAGCAAACCACTCATCTGTTTCAGAATTTTCCCTCTGGGAAAATTCAGGCCTAATGGGGGGAGTGTGTAACGTCGCTGTGACGTCGAGAGGACACCACTTCTCGGCCGCTTGCACCTCCGCCCCCACCGCACCGCGAGCTCCTATAAATATTGAAGCGCTGGCCGCGTTCGGCCCTTTTGCCCCGGCCAACACCACAAAGCTGAGTACCTGATCTGAAGACCTGTGAAGTGCCAACAACGTACTCACGCCCTGGATAATTGTCTCTTGTGTATAACTGGAATTATAACGCGAGTTTAAACTTTCCTGGTGATATTTTTTATTTATTTCCCGTAAGTCAACCTAATTATCTCTCTTTAATTGCTCGGCGAGTGATCGATCCCGGCTACCCCGTGGAAATCAATCACTCGTGCGACATATATTTTTCTAGATTTGTCACTGGAATTGGAATGCCAACTTTACTCCTCTTTTTCGGTCTAATTTGATCGGACTATATTTATATGCGCTATATACGGGCAGTGTTCATTTACATAAAGGTGGTGTGTCAACGTTCTTAACAATTCTTTTATTTAGCTTACTTTATCATATCTTTATGTTGATTAACTAAAAAACGTCAGTATTTTATCCTAGCTTCTCCCTTTCTGATCGCTTATTCGAAGGCACGATATCTGAAAACTCTGCATAACTACTGCTTCAATTATTAGCTTACTATTAATATATACAGACACCGATATACATGACACACAGATTAAACTACGTAAAAGTCAAATCATTATCGAATTTAGAGCAAGGCAATCAGTGCACCAAAAGAGAAGATACGAAAAGAGGTTACCCGAATACAGATCATAAGGTTCCAATCTGAATTGTCTGGTAAGAACAGTGTAAGACACTTACTTTGACACACAGACATTTATTCCACATACAAAACAATTTTAGAAAAGCCACCTAAGGAGAACACAATTAGTATTAAAATGCAGTAAACACAAGAGTATATGAAACTTAAACACTGAGACAGGTAAGTAGAGTACTCATTAACAAGTGTCCCTTGCATACGACGAAATGAACATGAGGCAAGCTCAAGCCTGATGCTGGTTTTCAACTAGTTAATCGTAAACTATTAAAAACGTCTGTCACTTTTGTTTACCTCATGTATGAATATTATGTAGCATATAATATGTATTATTATGTCAGAAAAAGAAGATTTGCATACAAAATTACATAGGTATGTAAAACGGCTGCTGAAAACCGTCTAACACATTTTTTGGGAATATTGCATAGGGTAAACAGTATTATGATTGGCACCCTAAGCGGTTTCTACTACTAAGTAACAAATTCTCAGGCAAATACAAATTCAATAATATTTTCTATGGTTTTGTCGGAATTGTGTTAACATGGGCATTAATAAAAATAAAACATCGTATTTAATAAAGCCGTTTAATTAGCATAAAAATGAGCTCAAAATTATTTCTTAAGAAAAGTACAATCATTGGCACCCTGGTATAGTTATTGGCAGTACCCAAAAGGTACAATCATTGGCACTGTTGGCCTAAGGAGGTGATACCTAGACAGTCTTAAGACTTGATATCTGGATCTTTATACATGTATTCTACGTATATTTATGAATGTTTATGTAACCTTCTAATATTTCTAACATAAGTCTATATTGGAGAGAAGTTTAGTTCATTTACCACGTTTTATATCTTTCTTTCGGGATATTTTTCTAATGTAGCTCATGTTGTCTCTTAGATACATTGTAGCAAATGAGCCCTGTTTCAGTTTCTCACAAGCATTTTGTGCGCAATATTTTTGTCTATACTAAGTTCTTTGTTTTAAGCGATATCTGTCCTGATTTCTGGGTACTTTGTAGAGAAAGGTTGCTATCTCTGTACGACCGTACCATAGTAAGTTGGGTGTAAATGCGAAGAAATATACAATCTAAAGTTGTTTGTATGCGAATTTGACGGAAAACAAACAAAAATCTGAAAAAATATGATTCTAAAATGTGCCAATGACTATGTTGTTGAACAATTTTTAAGTATAGTCACTGGCACTATCGAAAAAGACGATCCATCTATTTAATAGCGCAAAACTAACGTTTAATAAGCTTTAAGGAAGATAACAGATACAAATAAATAGGTACTTTTGTGTAAAATTAATAAAAATATTTTTTTCGCTTCGGAAAGTAACTACCTAACCTAAACATTTCATTAATTTTTTAGGCAATTTTCCTAAACTTTTTTTAAAATAGTTGTTAAAGAAAAATGGTTCATAGTTAAGATTTAAATATTTGTTTTGTGTATAAAAAATAGGTTAATCCTGCTTATGAATGTATTTCTGTGACATAATAATATAAGATTTTCCTAATATTCAGGATAATTCAGCAGAGTGCCAATCATTGGGGGGGTGCCAACATTACTATAGTTTACCCTACATACATATAAAAACAGAATGTCCTTTTGTGCCGTGAAAAAAAGCATATTTCGTTTGGCAAAGGCGACGTATGGAAGTCAATTATGTAAGGTAATAAATAATGGAATTGATCGTTCGCGTGTCCGAACCTCGACGGATCTCTTTCAGTTGTTATTCCCTGTTATGAATTACCGACATGTGTTATTGGAGGTCAACTTTTGTGTCGATACTTTTCGTTTTCATGATACAAGATGAGATTAACTGAATGTTCTCTTCGAAATGCTGATTGGTGTAACGATGCTTCTGATTTCTGTTATACATATTGCTTTGTCTGGTTTGAATGGGCGTCCGTGTATAGAATAAATTAGCCTGTGAGCTCGCTTTACAATTTACATAGCCGTGCTTGCTTAAACATTCAAATCTCAGTTCAATGTTTACAACCATGTAGACGTTGCCGTCATTGATGCTCTTGTAACTTCAACAGGAGTTGTCGAAGTTATAAGATAGTGGTACATAAGTATAACGTTCAATTGTATACGGTGTGTATTCAGTTACAGTAATGATCGCAATATGTATGTTGCATATTGCTTTGAACACATTACACCACCTCTAAAGCATGAAACATATAGTGTCTTCGGACGGCAATATGATGTATGTCAAAAATTATAAAAAAGAGAAATCAATAAGCATTATAGAATGAGATATGTGTAGAGTAAACCTCATCCAGAACATTTAAGAGTATAAACAGGCGAAAATACTCCAGGCTACCGATAAATCCCCGACATCTGGAGCCACAGGCAAAAAAGTCCTGATTTGGGAGCGTTTGAAAAATGAAAGGAAGCTGCGAGTGACGACTGATCGACGGTCGGTTCGCTACTAATTACACTAACCTAGTGTTCGTAATTGTACCGAATTCAGCCATTCGGTCGATTAATCGCATCAGTACAGCCGAAACACTGCATCATTACATTTTTTCGCTCGATATCTTCAATTCGGCCGCGGCCAAACCAAATTGATTACAATGTATGTACATATATACATCTACCCTTGCGTGAACCGTACGATTGAATCTATGTTTTCTTTTATCATAATCAAAGAAAAGGACAGTATTGTTTGTTTTTTCTATTATGAGATGTGTCGGTCGAATAAAGTTCTGAAAATAAACGAAAAAAAAATTTGGAAATTTGCATTGATCTTATACGCTAGGCTAAACTTTATAGCCCAATGGGTCTCGAGTATAAAAATGTGCTGTTATGTTAACTGACAGCTATTTGGCCCGCGGCCCAGTGTATGCGGCGAACAGCGTTATTAATTTCTCTACATAAATGTCACCTAATTCGGCTGCAAAACTAGTGAGGCGCGATATTTGGTCAAACAGTTCAACAGGCTACATTGCAAGTTTGCAATGCTTGAGCTCCATAAATTAATATCATAACACTTTAATTATGTTCATGATTACTATGAAAATAGGCAAAGAAAAACAGTATGGAAAAACCTTATCTCGCTTATTTTTCAAACGAACTTCTTTATTTATTATTGTTTTGCTGCTACCGTCGAGCATTAGCTGTAGGATACCTATTAAGAAAAATATTTTGAAAATTACGTTCGTATTTTGACTGCCAGATCTCATATGATGTCTAATGTATGTTTCCTTTATAAAGCAAGTTAAAACGCTGTCTACATTTATTTGTACCTACCATGTTTAATTTAATAACGACGCAGTCTGCAATCCATCATAATTTTACTGTGTATGCGTATATTTATGGTAATCATGTTAAGAAAAAGAAACAAAACAGAATGAAATCATTATTATTTATTGTATGAAATCCTGTTTATTCCGTTTAACAATTTCTTCATGTAGTATTTGTTGTATGTTGGTACAACATTTGAATTAGTCAGCGCTGCCATTTTCATCCTGCATTATCACACAATTAAGGCACAACCATGCTGCAAATTTCTTGAATTGATATTTTATTTCTATTAGTAGTAAGCCACCAAAAGCCGTGTGGTTGACGGCATAGAATACAAGTGTCACCACCCCCTATCTTCCCGTGGGTGTCGTAAGAGGCGACTAAGGGATAACACGATGCAAATACCATCTTTGCGTAGAGACGGAAAACTCGACATCAAACCCTATACGACTACCTCGTTGGTCTCGCGGCATAAATGTGCGCGTGGGATCCGGGAGGTCCCGGGTTCAATACCTGGGCCGGGCAGTGTTATTGGGTTTTTCTGTCACGAAATTCTCAGTAGCAGCACGGAGTCTGGAAATGTGCCCGGTACGGCAATAGGCTCGCCCCTTATTACGTGGGACTAAAGTATATCTGGCGAAAAGTGGGTGTCGAAATACACCTCTGCCAAAAGGTGTGACGATATGTATGTATGTAGTAAGCCACCAGTTTGCCTTCCAAAATGGCCTAATTTTCTTATAGGGTCGTATCGCTTCAACAACGTATTTAATTTTGTGCGTTGAAGCTCCCTTGAGATACCTTACATTAGTACCTATTATTCTACAAATTATTGATCCTAGAGAAGCTGTCATTTGTTCCCTCCGACATTCTGAAATTATTTTTTTGTACTGGAAATATCTTTTTATAAAAGTAAAAACATAAAAAAGCAGGATTTCTTCAATTAAGAAAACTGTTGGGATATAAAAAATATGAATATTACTAAAAGTAAATAACTGTTAAAAAGTACTGAATAAACGTGGTAACATTAGGAAATGCTGATCAGATCCGAATGTAATTATGGAGTTTAAAGCAAGTTTATTGATACAGATTTGTAAACTACAAAGCGCTGCGGTTCCAAAACTTATATGTAGAAAACTGCCATAAAGTACTATTCCAGTTGTAGATTATAGAATGGTATGACTCCTATTTTTATTTCCTATATTGACCAAAAGTAATTTTTCTGCAATCCATGGTACTACCTTAAACGACAGGTAAAGGCTTTGAGAATGGTTAGGTTGTGAGTATTTTATCATTACCTAAGACTATGTTTAACTAGATTGGGCCTTCCAAAGGAAAATCGGAGCTATTATTACCGATTAGGCCAGCAGCCGTCTACGTATTTATTTTTATGATGTAATTTTCTGCCTTAACATTGGTAAAGTCATCAGTTCAACCGATGGCACCATTTTAATCATAATTCATGTTGAATTAGAACCATTTAACTGCAGGAAGCGTCGCTTCCGCTACAGCTTGTCCGAATATGCCACTTGGCATTTGGTATTTTGATAAATTATACTTGAATTTGAAATGAAAGGGTCAGACTCATCAACACCTTTGGGATTCACTATCTATAAATAAATCATGTCAACTGTCCCTGCTTTGTAAATAACTAAACATCCTGATAATTGTGTCAAAATATTTTATATATTTAAATTGATATGCGGAAGCACACGTTTTCTTTTCTTAGGTGTTTCTTCCTTTCTCAAATATAATTTACACTAAATGCATTTCCTACATGAACGAAGTAGTACAGCATGGTACCGCGTGTCATAACTTTAATTCCCACATAATTTTGTGTGAAATACAATCGTTACAGGTCTGGGTGCTATTTAAAGGTTAATTTATTATTTGTTTACGCACCAAGAATAAGCCCTGGGTTCTCCGCAACACAGCGCTTATTTTACTGCGTAACCACGGCTTTTTTCATGTGCGGAACCAAGATCAATTTTATATACAAAATAAAATTAATACATCTCTCATAATGGTATATCTCTTGTCGCAGCTGATAACGGAGATCAACGTGCAGTTGGCGCTGTTTCGAGATATCAAATTGCTCAAAACGTACCATTTTTTTAGCAAATAGTTCACTGATTTACAGACAGAATAACGCAAACACTTAAAACCAGTTCGTAAAAACCACCTTTTTTGCTCACACAAAGTGAAAAGATGTATTAAACGTAATTTCCCAATTTCGCTCAAATTCAACGCATAATTTGACAAATGCTTTTAATTTCAATCGACTATTAATCGTTCCAAGGTTTGTTCGCAGTAACACGTCGTAAGTCCAACGTCGCGCGTCGCTTCGATAAACACATGCTCTGTTTACTTATCTAGCTGTCAAAAGCACGCCCCACGCGACTATTGGTTGTATAAGAAAAACAATATTATTTTATAACAGGTACGCGCTATGATAGATGATATTACAAGGCCTTTAAAACAGCGATAAAGGAATATCAACGAGGCAACCTGGTAATAAATTAGCGTGAAAGGCGTCTTCCGTGGTGACGTGATTGATATTATCGACGTGACGCGAAACTATCGATAGGTAGACGATTGTCTTTATGCAAAGCCTACACATAACAATTGTAATTCTCAACACCCACACTGGTAAACGCAACGCTGTTCTCGAGGCTGTGACCTCACTATGAGTTGAAGCGAATAAAATAATTATAGCACAACTACTACTACACCGACTGGCTTTAGACTCGTGTAACTTTTCACTACGTAACCAATTTCTGCTACTAATATAGTCAGTATTTGAGATGGTAATGGAGCTTTTTAACGCTTTTATAGTAAGGACTACGTTTTCTGAAAGTATAGTTATTATTCTAATGCAAAAAATTATTTTATACAGGTAATAAATCCATAGCATAATGCTTCTCTGGTTAGTGATTCTCTCATCAGGCAACGATATAGGAAGCGATAAAAATATTGTATTTTGCAAGCAGAAATCTCTAATATCCCAATGTGTAGAAAGCAAAGTCAAACTTATAATCACTCTATACTTTAACAAAAAACGTAACAATACAACAATGTACAAAATAATGAAGACACGTGATACGGACATCAAGCAAATAAATACGAAACTAGTCAAGCCCTCCCTCTCTTGTTCCATCGGTTTGTATTTTCACTCTCACGTGTGGGATTTCGATAAATTTTTCTCCCAATGTAACGTACTTGACCTGAAATATCCCGAGTAGTTTATGTCTCTGCGTTATATGGCTGTATTCCACAGTCGAGCCCTGGAATGGTGGTAAAAATTGTTTATAACTGTCGTATTATATGACAATATATTTTTACAGCAGTTGGCTTAAACTTATTTATTAATACCTCAATATGGATCTTTCCTGCAAGTAAAATAAGTAGTATACAAAATGCCAATATTATGGCGGTTTTATTCACAAATTAATGTTTAAACTCAACTTTACATTTTTATTCATAATTAGTACTCTACTTCATGCAAACATCATTAAGTTACTATTCCATATTATTATTTTGTACAAAATCTGTACAAAGAGATTGTTTTTGTTATTTTATTATTATATTATGGTATCAAATGTTTTGTCATATCTGGTTAGGCTAGAAAGTGGACTCGAGCTCCAAAGCAAAAATCCTGGATGCAACTGTGATAACACTAGGACGATAATGGTAATTGTTCAGAGTTTGCCGTAGGCAGGTAGTAAATTGTTGCAGATGGCAGTCGAAGTTTGTATTACCTCCCCCTGACTATGGCAAGCAAGGAGTCTAACATATATCTACTGTGTTTCACAGCGATGAAATTAAACAAATCAATTACCTGGTATGTCACTGATGTCAGGCTTGGACCTAAATTAGACAAATCATACAACTATATTCGTCAAAATAGACTGAATGAAGTATCCACTTAGCTGTTCCTCCAAACTGATGTCCTCAGGACACGATGCACGAGGTGCGGATTTACACAATTTTTGCAAATGTTCAATATGTTACAAATTCTATCACAATTAAACCGATGCCGGTTGTAGGTCAAAAGCGGCATTCACAAGGGTTCCAAATTTACTTCAATTCTATTACACAATACAATCCGGAAAGCTTCAACCATGTGCTTTTCAAAAGGCGATTCACGAGACGACCAAACGTGTTAACTTTTCAAAGCAAGAACAAAATTGAAGATGATGTGTCATCTTACAGTGTGACCAGACTCCTAAAATTACAAGAGTCAAAATAATGATACTAACTAATATTATCGATTCAAGTTGAATCGATAATATTAGTTGGTATCATAGACAATATTTCTATTTCAAACAGTAATAGTATACAAAGTTTAGAAACTTCGTCTTCAAAGGTACAGTCTTCAATATAACTTTACCGAGTAAGAACATGTTTTCAAGATTATTATTTCCCTTTGTTTACATCATTCTCATAGTCTTATTATAATAAGAGGATAAACTTAAAAAATTGGGCAAGTGCGAGTCGGACTCGCGCACGAAGGGTTCCGTACCATTATCTATAAAAGAAAATCACGTTTGTTGTATGTGTACTTAAATATTCTTTAAGTTTATTAAGATCAAGTAACAAATTGCTTAAAAATTACGTTTGTTGTTTGGGAGCCTCCCTTCATTATTTACTTTTTTATTTAATTATTTATTTTGAAAAGTAATATATAACTACATATTCAGTGAAAATTTGAAGCCTCTACCTGTTACCGTTAGTAATTTTAAGCAAAAAATACGAAAAAAGACACGTTTATTCTATGGGACCCTCCCTTAATATTTTCATATTTTTTTGTTTTTAGTATTTGTTGTTATCTTTTTCGGCTTTCAAGAGTTATGAGTTTTTACAAGAAGGTCTGATCGGATTATCACCACTATACGGTCTTGTTAGCCACAATAGTCCTGTAGGGCATGATAGATGATATTGTATCGGGCACATACAAGTTTATAGTACGATACTTCAAGGGCTACAAGGTCGCATTTAAGGCCAAGTTGACGCTACTTCGTTGTGTCTATGCAAATATTCGCTGTCGCAAGATACGTATTATATTAATTTTTCCTACTGTGAGTTTAAGGTATACTAGATGGGCCCGCGGTTACACCTGCGTTATTAAAGGCTACTGCTCCGCTCTCCTGGCTCATAGAGTGATGTTATATAGCCTTTAGCCTTCCTCGATAAATGGGCTATCTAACACTGAAAGAATTTTTCAAATCGGACCAGTAATTGCTGAGATTAGCGCGTTCAACCAAACAAACAAACTCTTCAGCTTTATATATATTAGTATAAGATTAATTGAGTATTCTAAGTATTTTAATACAAACTATAATCGTGGTCAAGCTGTGATTACATATATATAAACAGAAACAGTATTACTGAGACTCAAGATAAGTGCCGACACAAGTAGCATAATTGCATTATTTCGTTTGGTTGCCACATTGACAGGTAACGTTACATAGCGTGATGTTATATAGCCTATAGCCTTCCTCACTATCTATCTAACACTGAAATATTTTTTCAAATCGGACCAGTAATTGCTGAGATTTGCGCGTTCAACCAAACAAACAAACAAACTCTTCAGCTATATATATATATATATATATATTAGTATAAGATTAATTGAGTATTCTAAGTATTTTAATACAAACTATAATCGTGGTCAAGCTGTGATTACATATATATAAACAGTATTACTGAGACTCAAGATTGCATTGCATTATTTCGTTTGGTTGCCACATTAACGTAACCTATTCGTTCTTCGTTGACCACGTGATATAATATCGAAGGCGTATGCAAGTTCCATACAAGTTCTATGCACTTGCGAATAACGATATCGCTATCGCACCGGCTCTATAATAGCAGACTAGGTAGTCAATAGACCGCGAAGTCACATTTCTAGCAAGTTCTTCAGCCTTTGAAGTATAACCTGTAGTCAAGTTGACCCCAGATTTAATACAACTTTCCTCAGCCAAAATGCAAGCAATTTAAAAGTAACGCTAGTGATGTTAGGAACAAATTTCAACTTACACATAAGATTGAACGTTTTACTTTCGGAAATTGTAAAAATAACGTGCAATAAATTGTGAAGTTCGTGCCTTGACCTTTTAACTATAAATAGGTGTATAATTCTGGGGACTCAATAATGTTGTATAGCCATACATCGTTATGAGTGCAGTTATTTATTAATTGTTATATTCTATTAAACTTTTGATAGATTACGTGGTTTCGAATTTGCTATTTTGGCAAAATGTTTTTTAGGAACAAAATAATTGGAATGTTATATGTCACTGTTTCCAATAACATTAAGTACCTAAATATGGTAGGTACTTTTCTTACATTTTTTTAATAATATGAATTATATGATATTCATTGCCCTAGCGTTCTCAAGGATTCTCGTGTGCATCCAAAACTTGCGCCTTAGAGCCAGCCGAGGTCCGCTTTCTAATCTAACTACATTTCGCAGAATATTAGCTACAGAGCAATATATGACAAGCTTCTTCTTCTTCATATCCGTTACGCTCTTAACAAAGCGGTCGTGGTCGTAATGTTATAGGAGTGGTACGGGCTGATGTGATTGAAGAAAGTATTTATAATATTACAATATAAACTTATAAATACTTTCATATTTCAATCAACGGAACACGATGCCTTAGCTTTATTTTATCCTATAAAATAACTGCCATATATAAAAATATAGATAGATAGATAGATAGATAATACACTTTATTGTACACCAACATAAAATCGTACAGTAGGTACATTAATAAATTAACTAATATCTATGTACAATCGGCGGCCTTATCGCTAGATGCGATCTCTGCCAGGCAACCTTAGGATGGACAGAAATAATGTACTAAATATATTTGTACCAATAAAAATAAAAGAATACCAGAACCATTCAGATACAATGACTAGATGTTATACATAAACGAGTAGCAAGACATTCAATATAGTCATTATTTTGTTTGCATTTTTGATGTTAGATGGAGAGGTAATGCTTTTTTATCATTCCCTTAAATATGTTTAGAGATTTTGCGCTTCTAATCTCTACTGGCAATGCATTCCACAGGCGCACAGCCTGAACAGAAAAGGATTTGTCAAAGTAATTTGTGGAATGCATTGGCATTTCCAACGTCAAATACCTGGACGACCTCAAGGACTTTACATGTGTGTCATTAAGGAACTTAAAACGTTCTTTGAGGTAAGAGGGGGTACTAGGATTAAACAGGACATTGTATAATAATGTAAGAATGTGAGTATTCCTGCGAAGACGAATTGGCAGCCACTTGAGCCTGAGGCGAAATTCTGAAACGTGATCATATTTGCGAAGTACAAATATAAATCATATGCAAAAATTTTGGAGACGCTCAAGTTTGTCTAGCTGCTCTTCGTTGGGGTCAAGATAGCTGACATCAGCGTAGTCAAGTATAGGCAGAAGCAGAGATTCTGCAAGCGCAATTTTAGTGGCAGTTGGAAGGAAGTTGTGTAATCTACGCAATGAACCTGCAGATGCAAATAGTTTGCGACTAGTTTCTTGCAACTGTGGTCCCCAAGACAAGGTTTCGTCAAAATAGATCCCGAGATTTTTAACTGATTTGCTGAAAAGTAGAACTTTTCCATCAAAATTTATTCGCGGAAGATCGGACCAACTAATTTTTGAGATCATTCTGGGGCTACCTATAATGATCAGTTGGGATTTATCGGGATTTACTAAGAGTCCGTATTTCTTGGTCCATTCACAGATCCGCGCCAAGTCGGTGTTAATAGTTGAACAAGCTTCTGCTAACTTATTTAAGGGAGCTTGCGTATAGATCTGTAAATCATCTGCGTAAAGGTGGTAGGAAGAAAGTAATTGGTTTGAGATAGAATTAATGAATATTGCGAAGAGTAACGGAGATAGCACGCCACCCTGTGGTACACCAACATTCGTGTTAGACCATGAGGAATACGAGTCTTCGATGCGTATACGCTGCCGGCGACCAAACAGGTAACTATGAAACCAGTCAATTGCCGCTGGAGATATGTTAAGAGAGCGCAAGATGCCAAGTAGGATATGGAAATCTACAGTGTTAAAAGCATTGCTAAAATCGAGTAAGGACAAGACCGTAAGATTCCCATAATCCATACCTCGCCTAATGTCATCAGTAACATGAACCAATGCAGTAACGGTACTGTGGCCGGGGCGGAAACCAGATTGATAGGGATTCAGGAGCGAATTTTTACGAAGGAAAGAACTGAGTTGGGTGTGGATCAGACGTTCAAGGACCTTTGACAGGAAAGGAAGTATGGATATGGGACGGTAATCTGCAAAGGAACAAGGCTTAGATTTCTTAGGCAAAGGGATAATGAGTGCCTCTTTCCACGCAGATGGAAATATACCACGGACAACGGAATGGTTAAGGATATGACATAGGACTGGAAGAATTTCATCTAGGATAGGAAGGATCATTTTGCGGCTAATACAGTCATTACCGACTGCATTGGATGTAGCTGCCAGTATACTCTTCTTAACATCACAGGCGGCAAATTGCGAGAAGACAAAAGGAGAATAATTTGGGGTTGGTAAGGAAGAAAGATGTTGTAAGGTATATCTTTTCATATTACCATCAAAATTGGACGAAGTAGTGAAATGTATGTTGAGAGAATCAAGGTTGACGTTATTCGGAATGGGTTGATGTCGTGTTTTACCAACTCCCAGAGTTCTTAGAAATTGCCAGACTTTTGCTGGATCACCATTTTCAACGGATTTATGAATATGTTGGCGTTGCGCTTTCCTACACACCTTGTTGCAGTGATTTCTGATCTCAACGTATTTTTCTTGGTTTAGCGGGGTAGGCCTAAGCTTAAATTTTGCCTTGGCTGCAGATTTTTTTGCCATGATTTTTTTTATGTCCTCCGTTAACCAAGGTGCTGGTAAATGCTTTAGTTTAATAGCACGGATTGGCGCGTGCACATCATATAATTTAACGAGGTTACTTGTTAAAATATGGACTTTCATGTCGACACAGTCTGAAGAACAAAGTGGATCCCAGTCAATATTGGTGGCATCTTCCCGCAGTTTATCATGGTCCATGCCACTGAAATTGCGCTGCAGGACTATCGTCGGCTTTGCTTTGGGAGGACGAATCTTGTATGATACAAAAATTAGGTCATGGTAAGAAAATGCATCCGCTGTGCATTGACCATGCCTATGAACGAAATTAAGGGAAGAAACCAGAATAAGGTCAAGAAGAGAAGGAGTAGTATGAGGGAAGTGATGTGTTGCGTTTAAGTTTAAAATTGACAGATTGCAGGACTCTGCAGTACGCCGGAAAGCAGCAGCACGAGAATCCCCTTTAAGGAGGCAGGTGTTGAAGTCTCCCATTATGAGTGTGTGATCATATAAAGGAATTAGGTTTTCCAATATTTGCTCGAAAGAATTAAAAAAATTAACACGACTAGAGGGAGAATAATATACACCTAAAAGTACTTTTATGCGGTGAAGTTCTACTTCTAAAAAGAGATGTTCGCCTGAGTAAATATATGGCAACACCACCCCCACCGCCGAACTGGCGATTATTTCTAATAAGATTAAAACCTGGAAGTGAATATGTCACTGATGGAAGGCAAGGTTTCAGCCAAGATTCTGAAACTAGAATGGCATGCATATTTTGGCAGTCTAAGTTGGCCAGCATATCGGGGAAATGGGCAGGAATACTCTGTGCATTTAAATGGACTACATTAAAGTTCTTGGGTACGTCCGAAAACTGGGACTGGAGAATGTCTCCTAGAGAGGGAACACTTACAAAACTATCATCTAGACTTGAAGCAGAAAGGAAGGTATCGTCATCGCTATGTGAGTCTGTATCCAACATGTATACTAATAAATCTTATATAATTATAACAAATAAATATATATATACTTATATATAAATATACATATATATATATATATATATATATATATTAATCACGTGAAGCTACACTTATAGTGTCCACCCGCCAGTTGCGCATTGACCAAGATATCATCAATGACAATAGTAACAATATTATACTAACAAATAAGTAACAAATAGGGGTATGAAAGAGACATAATATTTCGATAAAGTTAAGAGAGACATTAAAATTAAAGTTTATAAAATAATAATTATATTGACATCTAAAAACACACCTATTCAAACAATGGTAGTAAAAACGGAACGCATTATGAAATGACATAACTGACAGCTATGACAGATGGTGACAGTAACGATTTGTTTATGTTTGTTGTAGGTTTGCGGTACACGAAAAATAAAATTAGAAATATAAAACGGTAGTGAAGGTGCATTCAATACATTCTAAAAGTAAATAAAATTACCTACAAGTATATGATGACGATCGGCAAAACCTACTTCTTCAACGTTTCAGCTCTCTTGGCCTTTGTTGCGGTTAGTTTATTGATCGGCTTCTCCGCGTCCACGACTTCCTCGAGCTTGATCTTATTCAGATCGCTGACAGAGGTTATGCGATATCGCTTACCGTCGGGCCCTGGATGTGAATAAAGCCCTCTCTCGTCCAGCACTTCGCAACGCCGAACTTCGCTCGGGCAGCCATAAATGCGTCGTGTCGCGAACGGGTTAGGAACTCAGACAAAGTGATTCCCGTTCCTTTGAGTTTTGTCTTTGCGAACCATATACTGTCCCGCACTACAACAGACTCAAACTTAATAAATATGGGCCTTGCCTTGTCGGTGGTAGTCTGGCGTCCCATCCTATGACAACGACGGACGTCCTCAGCCGCGAAGGAGTCAATTTTGAGACGCTGTTTGACAACATCCGCCACGAGCCGGACTGTATCTTCATCTTTACGCTCCTCCACCCCATGAAGCAGCAGCATCTTCCGGCGGCTCCGCATCTCAATCTTGTCCACCTCACGACCGACGACATCAAGCTGCTGAGAGAAGGACTTCAAGGTCTGCAGCACAAAGGTCTTGAATGAGGCGAACTCATCAGCCAAACTCCCAGTATTCTGTGTCCACTTCTTTTAGAGGTCAGCCTCAAACTTTGCCATCCGCTCCTCAAAATAGGACTGCATATCAAGAATACTGGATACGTTGAGTGCTTCCATTGTGTGTGATTTGTTAAAACTTGTTAGTTTCAGGAGATAACGCTTGCCTGGCAGGTATTTACTGTTTGCTTTAACTTCGATACATTTAAATTAATATAGAATTGTAATAAACTAATTTATTAAAATTTTCTTGACAAACAAATTTAAATACAACTTATTCTCCCAACTACCCACCATTAGGTCTACTTAACCGATTTTACGATAACGCAATTGAATGTACAAAATAAGCCCGGTATTTCGCCGAATACAATTTTTATTGTGGCACCGACGCGCGACGCCAGAGGAATAATAAAGTGCACACAGAACTTTTTAAGTTTTAGTGAAGCTGAAATCGGTTTACTATAATTTTCAAGCAATGTTTTACTATAAATTAAATTATAAATGCGAAACAATTCTGTGTTTTAGTTTTCAAAGGCACATTTTATTACCGTTTATAATAATAAGCATAGTAAAAGAGAAACAATCAAAGTAAACGTACGAAATCTGAAGTTATTTCATATTTCCCCCCCGTGGGATCTCCACCTTGTCGTGGTGGGGGGGCTCAGTAACCGTGGATTGGTCACCCGCGGTGAAGCTAAGAGGGATCCAGGAGGGGACGCTCCGCGTGGGCTTGGAGGGGCCTGCGCAGGATGCGTCCAACGGTGCGGGTGCGGGGGACAGTTCTGTCTGTCCCTCGCAGTCGGGTGCGGTCGCGGGAGAAGAGGCGTGTCGGTGTTGCGTTGCCGCGCGCCCTATCTCCCGCGACCAAATGGGGGCGCACCATTCGATGCGTCGCGGTGGGGCCGCAGAGGAAGAGTAGATGCGGTGTTGCGTTGCCGTCCTCCCAATCCTCTGCGGCCGCTGGGCGTTTTGGCGGCGGAGTCCAACACCTTAATCCGTCGCCAAGGGGGTTTTGTTCGGGGCCCGCCTGACCACATGGCGGGCCAATACCCGTCGGAGGGTGGCGACGAGTGCTTTGGTGATGCCCCACCCTCCGACACACGGGTACATGGCGGAATTCGAGGTGGTTTTTAGTGGAAACACCACATACTCCGGCTCCTATTTCCCCCAAGAGTCGGAGATCCGAAGGGATTTTCCACCTCGTAAAACAAAAATAAAAAAAAAGTTATTTCATATTTACTCATGGTTCTGCTGATTTTATTGTAGGATGATGTTATAGATCTGCCAAAAGTTATGGAAATACTATTTAGAAAATATATTCATCTAAGGAGACATGAGCAACGAAAGCCTAGCGAAAAGACCAAGAGATTCGAGCCGAGATGGTCTCGGACGGTCAAACCCACCGCACGCACCGTGAAGAAAAACTTGATGATAAAATCTGGAAGCTCTATAATGTTCTGTAAAGACATGGTTAGTCTGCTCGCACTTGACCAGCGCGATGACTATAGCCTAACCCTTCTCATAGTGGGAAAAGACCCGCGCTCAGCAAAGGTGTATTTTCAGATCTGATGATAATGGAAGAGACGAGACTTGCCGAAATAAGATACGATGCTTTGAGTATGCCATAATCTGTCGTATAATCGTTTTTAATAATGTTGCGGTCACATTTCAGGATCATGGAATATAAATACCTCTCTTTCTTTTCGTATGAGCCAACTTAAAACTTTCTTAAGAATCCGGTCAATTAAGACATCCAAGGGTAAAATAATTTGCACCCAGTTGAAAATTGGTAGTATTGTTCAAAATAAATGAAATCTGAAAAATCCTCATCGAGCGCAAAACATTATTTTTTATCATAAAACTTGCACATCAAAAATTTTAGATTAGATAAAATTATCTATAAAACGCACATTATATTATTTAGATTTGTTACTGGAATTGGAATGCTAACTTTACTCCTCTTTTTCGGTCTAATTTGACCGGACTATATTTATATGCGCTCTGTAGGTAGGGGCAGTGTTCGTTTACATAAATATGGTGTTAAAGGCATTAGCTATTGTTGTCTCATAATTTCTTAACAATTCTTTTATTTAGCTTATTTTATCATATCTTTATGTTGATTAACTAAAATACCTCAGTATTTTATCCTAACTTCTCCCTTTCTGATCGCTTATTCGATGGCACGATATCTGAAAATTCTGCATAACTAAGTACTGCTTAAATTATGAGCTTACTATTAATAAATACAAACATCGACACATGACACACCATTGACATAATTATACTCTAACGATAGACGGAGCATTCCCTATAAATATTTTGTTCAAGTTGTCCAACGTATGACGTCTAATCATACTAACACAACACGCAGGCGCAAGCAGCGCCAATGACTAACAGTGTCTAGTTATTATTATAGCCAATCAACAACAACCAGTCCTGGCATCTTACCAATGAGTATCCAATAGTTCTCTAATGCTACTGGCTACTTATTGCCATTTGCAAAGACTATTTACATCACAGAAGAGAAGTTTTCTGTCTACAATATTTCATCAACATAATAATAATAGTTAACTTATGAAAATTAATTGCTGGGGTTTATTTAAGTAAAATAATAGAATTTATAAACATATTCAGATGTTTTTATTACAAAATAGAAAAATGTATTCGTGGGCGTAAGTTTAAGACTCGCCTTGCCTCACGAATAATTCTAATTTTTAAACTTAAAATTTATCTTACTATGAGCATTGCTTCAACATATCCTAATATATAAGGCAGGATTGGCTGTTATTCTGTAAAGATGCCCTTGCTGACCACAGAGTTCTAAGCCTACACATGTGGTAGCTGGCACTATGTGCTACCATAAGGAAACCAACTATTAAAATAAATATTCTATGACGAAGTGGCCTCAGTCGGTACGGTATCGACACGGTTCGTCGTGGGCGCGGGTTGAAGTCCTGCCTGAAAAAATCATTTTTATAGCTTTATATAAATTGCAATTAAATTTACTCTAGCAAGAAATGTTCAAAAATATATTTTAATAACTATTCAATTGCAATCCAAACACAATTAATTTTGTGGTTTTTTGTGTATTGGTCAGGTAATGGAAATCAGGATCTGTTTTGGCCTCATGGTTCAATATTATTTTTACGTATTTTTCTATAACTGTAAATGTGTACTATGAATACTATGATTAAGTGTTGAAATTGTTGAAGGTTTAATATCTACACAGTATGTATTAGCACTGGCCATGTATCGTACTGGCCGTCTGTCTTTTATTGTCACTAGACATGTATTTCAAATTATGTGTTTACTTCTATAGTTAGAAATAAAACATTGTCAGTCTTTGCCACTCGTCTCTGGGAATACGTCGTTTTATTTTAGGTTATGGGCCCAGAGAGCTCATAAAATCGCTATTGAGTCGTTTTAACAAGGATTTTGCAAGCAATTGTTAAAATACAGTATTCGTTTTAACAAGGATTTTGCGAGCAAGTGTTAAAATCGCAATTGAGTCGTTTTAACAAGGATTTTGCAAGCAAGTGTTAAAATACAGTATTCGTTTTAACAAGGATTTTGCGAGCAAGTGTTAAAATCGCAATTGAGTCGTTTTAACAAGGATTTTGCAAGCAAGTGTTAAAATACAGTATTCGTTTTAACAAGGATTTTGCGAGCAAGTGTTAAAAGACAGTATCCAGTGCGATTTAGCTGTAATTTCAATTATCGCAGAATATCAGTTTCACAAAATGGCTAGCAACTACCTAGTAAATGTGCCGAAACTAAAGGGACGCGATAATTATTCGGAGTGGTATTTCGCTGCAGAAAATTTCTTGGTTCTGGAAGGCATGAAACATTGTATAAAGGCAGAACCAGATAAAGAAATTACAAGCGCGGTCGATGGGCAAACGTTGTATTATATCAGGTTATTGGCCTGAAATTGAAGCCAGAAATCAATTCAGAATGTGTGATTCAAGTGCAAGACCAGAATGTTGCTTCAGTGGGGGATTAGGTTAAACCAGAACAATCCCAGAAGGTAACAGGTTTTGGAATCAACATCTAGTCTTGAAGGTAAACAACAAGCCCAGAAGGTAACAAGTTTGGAATCTGCATATATCTAGTTTTGAAGATAACTCCAAGAGTGATAATGATTATAAAGACTCAGAGTATACTTCAGTGTGAAAATGAAGGTTTCATGGACAGACCCAGACGAACACGGAAACCACCAAGGTATGTTGAATCTTTGTACAAGTACAAGCGCTGAAACCTATGAAAATGGGGCAGGTTTGACACTGCAACGGACCAGAAGAGAAACAGTGGACGTTGACCATGCAAGAAGAACTAAAGTGTCAAAGAAAATAATGAATGGGAATTATGTGATAGTTCACAAGATGGTAGGGTTGTGCAGTGTAAGTGGGTGCTTTGTAAAAATATGACAGTGATAACAAAGTTCGGTTCCGTGCATATTTAGTTGCTATGAATGTATTGTTCATAGGAGATCTAGTTGCTATGAATGTATTGTTTATAGGAGATCTAGTTGCTATGAATGTATTGTTAATAGGAGGTTGCTATGAATGTATTGTTTATAGGAGATCTAAGATCCATGTATGTATACAAAAGTTAGCAAAATTTTTTTGTAGAGATTTTTATTTTTTCAAATGGTTGTAAAGAAACAGAATATTTGAAAAATGTATTAGTTAGTATTTCAAACTTAAGAAAGTCATTGGTGTCAATGTGTTAATAAATCTGAGAAATCTATCACATTGAACCAGTCTGATTATATTGATCAGGTGTTACAAAAATTAACTTGCATGTATGTAAGGGGGAAAACTATGTTGGAAAAATCCCATATCAAGCTATTGGTTGTCTAATGTACTTAGCAGTTCTAACCAGGCCTGATATTACTTATGCAGTTGGATTTTTGAGTCAATTTAACAATTGCTATTCTAGATATTTTACTTTTGTATAGAATGTATAGTAAATACAATTATTGTAAATGTGAATAGTATTTGCCTACAGCTGAGATGCCAGCTGATGTATTCACCAATACTTTGTGTTGTGAAACATAAGTTTTTGGATATATTAGGTATTCAAAGATTGTAATTGTGTATATACATATTGTTAGATATAGTGGGGGTGTTGAAGGTTTAATATCTACACAGTATGTATTAGCACTGGCCATGTATCATACTGGCCGTCTGTCTTTTATTGTCACTAGACATGTATTTCAAATTATGTGTTTACTTCTATAGTTAGAAATAAAACATTGTCAGTCTTTGCCACTCGTCTCTGGGAATACGTCGTTTTATTTCAGAAATATTCGTTAATATAGTTATTACGATCAATATACCAAAAAATAAAAAGAACACAATTAGTGTTATACAATATCAAATTGGTTTGATAACATTAATCAAACTAAAAAACTCTTAAAATCAATACCTTCACGAAGTCTGGTCTTAGTCATATATTTTTACCTACAATCACTTGCGATGTATTTCTGCATAGTAGTTAGTCTATGATCGTAAATGACGTCACATAAAAATAAATAAATACATTTTAATGTGGTATTATGATACATTTAACTCTTTTATTTACATAAATAATAAAAAATATTGACTAACGCTACTACAGATACAAGTTCTGATTCAAATCAATCGATATATCGTCGCCACACACTCAATAAACGAAGCTTGCTTTAGAAACTTTTAAACACTCGTATTGCATGTTTAAGAATATTATATATATATATATTATAAGAATATATATATACGGGAATTAACGCGAACATGCATTAGGTATTTACATACCTTATTTTTGCTTGACGTTTCGAGACGGTTACACGTCCCGTGGTCGCAAGCTGACAGGTGTAGCGATGTCACGTCTCCGAGTGCGAGGTAGAAGATTTTATTTCTACCCCCGCGTTGTTGATTTTCGAAGTGTCGGCGCAAAACACACTAACCGTATCTGTATATTGAACATTCGCCGACTGCGCATTAAAGTAGGGTGTTGTTAACCGGATCACTGGATTCCACGCCGATGACAATTTGAAGCCCTCTTCCCGATTGAAATTTTTATGTTTTCTGATTTCGATCGCTTCACGCACAACTCTTGGGTAAATAAGGTGTGTAAATACCTAATGCATGTTCGCGTTAATTCCCGTATAGATATATACTAGATTGCTTTGCCGGAATATTCATGCAAGGCATTTGAACAAAGTAAATGTTCTGAATGCTACATCTAGTACTTTAGTACATATATATCGATGTGACACACAGATTAAACTGCGTAAAAGTCAAATCGTTATCGAATTTAGAGCGAAGCAATCAGTGCACCAAACGCAGATCAAGTCCTAAGGGGATACGAAAAGAGGTTACCCGAATACAGATCATAAGGTTCCAATTTGAATTGTCGGGTAAGAACAGTGTAAGACACTTACTTTGACACACAGACATTTATTCCACCCACAAAACAATTTTAGAAAAGCCACCTAAGGAGAACACAATTAGTATTAAAATGCAGTAAGTACACGAGTATATGAAACTTAAACACTCAGACAGGTACCTAAGTAGAATACTCATTAACAAGTGTCCCTTGCATACGACGAAATGAACATGAGGCAAGATCAAGCCTGATGCTGGTTTTCAACTACTGAATCGTAAACTATTAAAACGTCTGTCACTTTTGTTTACCTCATGTATGAATATTATGTAGCATATAATATGTATAGCATTACCACTGTAGTATTATGTCAGAAAAAGAAGATTTGCATACAAAATTGCATAGGTATGTAAAACGGCTGCTGAAAACCGTCCAACACATTTTTTGGGAATGTTGCATACATACATATAAAAACAGAATGTCCTTTTGTGCCGTGAAAAAAAGCATATTTCGTTTGGCAAAGGCGACGTATGGAAGTCGATCATGTAAGGTAATAAATAATGGAATTGATCGTTCGCGTGTCCGAACCTCGACGGATCTCTTTCAGTTGTTATTCCCAGTTATGAATTACCGACATGTGTTATTGGAGGTCAACTTTTGTGTCGATACTTTTTGTTTTCATGGTACAAGATGAGATTAACTGAATGTTCTCTTCGAAATGCTGATTGGTGTAATGATGCTTCTGATTTCTGTTATATATTGCTTTGTCTGGATTGAATGGGCGTCTGTGTATAGAATAATTTAGCCTGTGAGCTCGGCTTACAATTTACATAGCCGTGCTTGCTTAAACATTCAAATCTCAGTTCAATGTTTACAACCATGTAGACGTTGCCGTCATTGATGCTCTTGTAACTTCAACAGGAGTTGTCGAAGTTATAAGATAGAGGTACATAAGTATAACGTTCAATTGTATACTGTGTATTTATTTACAGTAATGATCGCAATATGTATGTTGCATATTGCTTTGAACACATTACACCATCTCTAAAGTATGAAACATATAGTGTCTTCGGACGCCAATATGATGCATGTCAAAAATTATAAAAAAGAGAAATCAATAAGCATTATAGAATGAGATATGTGTAGAGTAAACCTCATCCAGAACATTTAAGAGTATAAACAGGCGAAAATACTCCAGGCTACCGATAAATCCCAGACATCTGGAGCCACAGGCAAAAAAGTCCTGATTTGGGAGCGTTTGAAAAATGAAAGGAAGCTGCGAGTGACTACTGATCGACGACGGTCGGTTTGCTACTAATTACTCTAACCTAGTGTTCGTACTTGTACCGAATTCGGCCATTCGGTCGATTTATCGCATCAGTACAGCCGAAACACTGCGTCATTACATTTCTTCGCTCGATATCTTCAATTCGGCCGCGGCCAAACCAAATTGATTACAGTGTATGTACATATATACATCTACCCTTGCGTGAACCGTACGATTGAATCTATGTTTTCTTTTATCAGAAGAAAAGGACAGTATTGTTTGTTTTTTCTATTATGAGATGTGTCGGTCGAATAAAGTTCTGAAAATAAACGAAAAATATTTATGAAAATTTGCATACATTCTTATACGCTAGGCTGAACTTTATAGCCTGATGGGTCTCGAGTATAAAAATGTGCTGTTATGTTAACTGACAGCTATTTGGCCTGCGGCCCAGTGTATGCGGCGAACAGCGTTATTAATTCCTCTACATAAATGTCACCTAATTCGACTGCAGAACTAGTGAGGCGCGGTATGTGGTCAAACAGTTCAACAGGCTGCATTTCACGTTTGCAATGCTTGAGTTCCATAAATTAATATCATAACACTTTAATTATGTACACGATTACTATGAAAATAGGCAAAGAAACGCTGCCTAAATTTAATTGTACCTACCATGTTTAATTTAATAACGATGCAGTCTACAATCCATCATAATTTTACTGTGTATGCTTATATTTATAATAATGTAAAGAAAAAAAAAACAAAACAGAATGAAATCATATTTTGTTACTTCCATTTAACAATTTCTTCATGAACTATATGTTGTATGTTGGAACAACATTTGAATTAGTCAGCTGCCATTTTCATTCTTAATTATCTTTATTTCGCCACAACCATACTGTAAATTTCTTGAATTGATATTTCACTTCTGTTAGTAAACCACTAGTTTGCCTTCCCACATGGCCTAATTTTCTTATAGGTGGCCTTATCGCTACAACATCGTATCTAATTTTGTGCGTTTAGGCTCCCTTGAGATAACTTACATTAGTACCTATTATTCTACAAATTATTGACCCGAGAGTAGCTGTCCTTTGTTCCCTGCGAGACTCTGAAATTATTCTTTGTACTAGCATTATCTTTCTGTAGAAGTAAAAATACAGAAAAGGGGTTTCTTCACTCCAATTAGGAAAATAATTTTGATATAAAACGTATGAAAAAGTTGCTTGTTGAAATAAACGTGGTAACATTAAGTAATGTTGATCAGTTCCGAATGTTATTATGGAGTTTGAAATAAAGTTTATTGACACAAAGTTATTGACACAAACTGCAAAGCGCGCAGTATCAACCTAACTGTAGATACTGCCATAAAATATTATTCCACTTGTCGATTATATCATGGTATGAATCCTATTTTTATTTCCTGACCAAAAGTAATTTCTCTGTAATCCATTTTACTACCTTAAACAACAGTACCGCAGGTAGTGACAGTATTTTATTTTTAACTAAGACTGTGTTTAACAAGACTGAGCCCTCCAAAGGGAAACCAAAGCTATTATTACTTATTAGGCCAGCAGTGGTCTATACTTGGTCTGGCCATAAATACATTACATTTGAATTTGGAATTTGTCATTTTTAGACGATTGTTTATTGTGTTTTCGTTTTGGCGCCAATACATTGTATAGGTCGGTTCCCGAAAGATGACCACTGCGCAGAAATCATTTTTTAAGGTCCCCGTGCGGGGTGAGGCGCGGGTGGAATGCCAATGGCGTGGCTCCGTTCTTGACGCATTCCCTAAATGCGTCAAGAATGGAGCCACGCCATTGGTGCACGAATGTACATATTGCGCGACGGCCGCCATTTCTGGTCAACTTTCGTGAACCGACCTATACAATATTTTGCGATCTTAAAATGGAGTGGGGTGATAAAGAGAACCGAATCGCTGTGATTGCATTACACAAAGTAGGTGTGGAGCCAAAAGCAATTTTTAACTCTCCATACACTTAGTATTAGTCAAATGTTTGTGTACCGGGCTATTAATAGGTACAGTGAGACCTCCTCTGTTTGTGACAGAAAAAGACCTGGACGTCCACATAGTGTTCGTACGAAAAAGGTGGTCAAAGCAAGAAGGGAAAGAATTCGAAGAAATCCTGTCCGAAAGCAAATGATTTTATTTCGGGAGATGAAGATAGCACCTAGAACCATGTCGCGTATTTTGAAAGATGACTTAGAACTTGCAGCCTATAAAAAACGCACTGGTCATTTCTTAAAAAAAAAAAATCGAAACAACTACTGAAGCGGTACCTACGCAAAGGTAGGTCACAGAATTTTTTGTTTACGGATGAAATTTTTTTTACAATTGAGCAACATCTTAACTAACAAAATGACCGTATTTATGCTCAAAGCTATAAGGAAGCTTCCCAATTAATCGACAGAGTGCAACGTGGGCTTTATCCGACACCCAGTGATGGTTTGGTGGGGTGTTAGCTATGAAGGAGTGACTGAGCCATATTTTTGTGAAAAAGGTATCAAAACATCGGCACAAGTGTATCAAAATACCATTCTTGAGAAGTTAGTTAAGCCCCTTAACAAAACCATGTTCAATAACCAAGTATGGTCCTTCCAGCAAGACTCGGCATCGGTGTCATAAGGCTCGGTCCACGCAGTCTTGGTTGGAAGCGAACGTTTCGGACTTCATCAGAGCTGAAGACTGGCCGTCGTCTAGTCCCAATCTTAATCCGCTGGATTATGATTTATGGTCAGTTTTAGAGAGTACGGCTTGCTCTAAACGCCATGATAATTTGGAGTCCCTAAAACAATCCATACGATTGGCAGTGAAGAATTTTACCATGGAAAGAGTGCGTGCTTCTATTGATAACTGGCCTCAACGTTTAAAGGACTGTATGCAGCCAATGGAGACCACTTCGAATAAGCTTTTTATATTTTAAATTGTTTTATATTTATGTATTAAACTAACACACTGTAAAAGTAATAAATGTTATTTGCAATAAACTTTTTTTTCTTTGTTACAATATTTATGGCAAGACTAGGTATATATAACCTTGTAAATAGTCTCAATTTTTTATCTTTTTATACGGTTTTTGTATATATACTACTTAGACATTATACATATTTATATATTATGACATTGGTAAAGTCATCGGTTCAACCGATGGAACCATTTTAATCATAATTCATGTTGAATTAGAACCATTTAACTGCAGGAAGCGTCGCTTCTGCTACAGCTTGTCAGAATATGCCGCTTGGCATTTGGTATTTTGATAAATTATACTTGAATTTGAAATGAAAGGGTCAGACTCATCAACACCTTTGGGGTTCACTATCTATAAATAGTTCATATCAACTGTCCCTGCTTTGTAAATAACTAAACATCCTGATAATTATGTGTCAATATATTTTATATATTTAAATTGATATGCGGAAGCACACGTTTTCTTTTTTTAGGTGTTTCTTCCTTTCTCAAATATAATTTACACCTTGAACTAAATGCAATTCCTACATGAACGACGTAGCCGTTTAAATGGCACTTCGCCGTACAGCATGGTACTGCGTGTCATAACTTTAATTCCCACATAGCTTTGTGTGAAATACAATCGTTACAGGTCTGGGTGCTAAAGAGCACCCAGACCTTTGACGATTGTATTTCACAGGTTAATTTATTATTTGTTTACGCACCAAGAAAGAGCCCTGGGTTCTCCGCAACACAGCGCTTATTCTTACTGCGTAACCACGGCTTATTTCATGTGCGGAACCAAGATCATTTTATATACAAAATAAAATTAAAACATCTCTCATAATGGTATAATCTCTTATCGCAGTTGATAACGGAGATCAACGTGCAGTTGGCGCTGTTCCGAGACCTGCTCATCCACATCGGCCAGCCCCATGACTGCCCCGAGCTTCGGGAACGCGTGCGAAGACTGCGGCGTGCCTGCGTCGAGGCCACCAAGCAGACCAGCCAGCTAGTCCTGCCTAACTGTAAAAAGTTTGTATAGTTTTTACACTTTTCATATCAAAAGCAGTAGATATGACACAAGACAAGCATTAGAAATGATCACCTAATCGTACTTTTTTCCTTTCGTTCACAATTATAACATGCGTCTAACCACGTCAGTACATATATGGATGTCGATGCGTCTAACTTTTATTTATGAACAAAAATTCAAATAATACCTAAAAATATATTCACAATATTGAACTGTGACAATAATGAAAACAAAATAAGTTGACACTATAAGTATGGGTAGATGTTTCAGTGACAAATAACGATTGGTTACAGCACTGGTTGAGCCGATTAGAGCGTGGTACTTAGCATTCCCCTCTAGCAAAGCATCAATGTTTAGGAACAATGTCTCTAATGTTAAGCGTAATGTTAATCGTTCAGTGAGTAAGAGCATAGGAGTACCCAAGGCTTACTATCGTTCGTATTAGCCTTTCGCTTTATTCCACTTTTCCTAACGTGAAACGCGAATGAAGCCTAACTAAGTTATCTCACTGAGCTACAACTACATCAATTAGGTCTTAGCCCGTTAAAGTATAAAAAATAGTAAGTCGATCTGTATTTGTATATTTGATCATTATGGACATGTTTCGATTAATTTAGCTCCATGTGTAACTCAAGCATCTTTTAACACGCACAATTTTAAATATAAAACATTGCTGCTATTTAGAATGGTACATACTCGAATAAGTATTCTATTACATTGCGTAATTTGCGCATACCAAACAATCGACCGAGTAGAAGATCGTGTAGGAATTTCCGATACCTCAATTTGAGAAGGGTTACACAAATTGAGAGACTGGGTAAAGGAGTTGTTTATTTATTTTAAGAGTACTCTGTCACTGACAGAATAGATGTTTTAAATCTACTAAGTATATTAAATGGCGTCTTAACTTACTGATCCTGTAGAGTCAATATTAAATTGAACACGACATAGTTGGACGTGTAATAGAAAAGTAAAGCAGCTGGCGGCATCTATATCGAATGTCCCGCGAGGCTGCGTATCGCTGTCTACTTTAGATTAATGCACCTACCCATCTCGATAAATGGCCATCCGTTTAACTCAAAACAATACATTTATATTCACTAAATTCTAAACATAACAATGTTCCATTTTTAAACTGTCATGTATTCACTCGACTACAGACATACATTATAGAGCTTTTATCTTAAAATTGGGACTCTCTTGTTCGCAAAGGGATTTCCTGAAATAACATCCCCAAGCCCCCCGGAGTTTGTACACTCCGTTCCATTATTCTATATTATGTTTTACGAAATATTCACCTCAATACATAAATTTTATCAAACGTTCATAAGTATAAACAAAGACCAGATGTGCTATTTACATTTCAAAAGACGAACGGATTCACTATATCTGATGAGAAATTCTGAAGAAAACTACAAGTACTTACGTCACAAAAAACTCTTCACGAGAGAATCTGAAAGTAAGTACTGATATAAAGATTGATATAGAGTTATCATGTTTACGAGCTTTACTTTGATCAGTTTAACTTTTATTAAAAACGAGCCGCCAGAGATTTATAACTTCGTATCAATAAGCTTTTATTGGCCGGATTAAAGAATTAGGCAACCGTTTGGGCGGATTTTATTTGTAGAATAGCTTTAATATCAACCGATTGTAAATAAATTGTGTTGTGAGTAACCCGCGGCAAATCCCTTATAAAATAGGTTTGTGAAATATTTGTTAATTAAGTGTGTCGATATGATAAGCGAATTATTGTGTTTAGGTTTGTAGTATCTCTTTGTTTATGAATTGATTTCTGAGAATCACATCGAATTGTTTTTTGAGATAATTTTGTTCAGATAAAAAACTAATTAATATTAAGAATCAGGTAGTATCCAATCCACACCTAGAATGTAATACCTACTTAATATTCTATATATTTTCTCCTCGTGTTTCGCAGTGTTGGCAGCAGTTTGCGGATTCACAAGAAAATCCAACACAACGCTACTTATGCTTAGATACCATGTAATAGGGGCAGTCCATTGTCATTTACTGGGCACCGTTCCAGGACTTCGGACAGTTTCAAAGACTATTCTAACAGTGAAACTTGGATGACCAAACTCTCAAATATTCAGTATTATCTGCCTAAAATGTTAATATGTATTTAGTCGGCATTAAAACATGTCAAAGATATGCATGCAGATAAATGTGAGTACCTAAACAAACTATGACGTAAATATTTGGTCGGTACTTAAACCAATAGCTTTTTCAAATAAAAGCTATTATTATTATTAATAATAATAATGATTAATAATAATAATATTGGATAAAATCATTATCATGTAAATCTTATGAGGTGACACTACTAACGCCGTCAAACACGAGACCGCCAAGACAACTTTTCATAGTTTTCAAATGTAAAACATAAAGTATGTTGTGTACAGGTCGACGACTGAGAACTGCTCGGACCAGCCCCAGATGGTGCTACTGTACTTCATGGCGCAACTGCTGCTCAGGGAGCTCGCCAAGTGCCACCGCCTCGTGCAACTCGTGCCAATGGATATGACTTCGTATTACGGTATGACACAAACCATACTAATATTATAAACTAATAGTTCTTGAGATTAGCGCGTTCAAACAAACAAACAAACTCTTTAGTATTTTTATATTACAACACATCACTCACGGCTTCAATCGCGTGGGATTATTTTATCAATTTAGGGTGGGAATTTCGCGACAACCTCTCTCAGTGCTGCCCTACCCTCCCCAAGGAACATAGATGGCAAATTTCGGCTTCTTGCAAGCAGTAGCTTCGGTTGTGCGTTGTCTGTCGAACGGATGAAATTTTTTATATATTGATTGATGATGATAGAGTGTTGTGTCGCACGTCGCTTAGCTGCCTACATATCTACAAAACAATCTTACACTTGTAGCACGTAGGTTATTGGGATCATCAATCAAGAACAGATTTGAACAATTATGTTACACGAGATGCGTTTGTTATGCATAAACACTGAACCAACCTACCAACCTTAACTATTTCCACTCCCAACTCGCTTATACATATTATTATGTAAAATCGATGCGACCTGAGTTCTTTATTTCAAAAACATTCCATTATTTCGATTCATTCTTCGATTGTATTCCAAGAGCCTTGGAGCCCGAGGTCCTCTGATTTGAAAAACATTATCATTATCAATTTCCTGGAAAAAATATTTAACTAACTTCGCAAACTTCTAAAATATTTTCTATTTAAATAATATCTTCTAAAATTTAATTTAAATTTGACAGTAAATAAGGAAGATTTATATCCCTTTTAAAAGGACAGGTTACTTTGCTCTTTTGGACCGTACTCTCATCAAGTTCTTAACAAAAAGTTTGGTAATTTCCAAGTACTTTTTTGGGTGAAAGATTACATATCTTTATTTTCATTGCAGAATATTTTACCTGCTTCTACGTTTATTTAATATCGTTTAACTATTGTGTAGATTTTAATCGAAATTTTAATAAACGGCTGAAATGATCGACTAAAACTTAATAACAAATTACTGGTAAAAATTGGTAGGTGCTAAACGAGGTCAATAAACCCAAATCAACGTGAAAAACATTTAAAATTCTTTATCGTATTAAATCAACGCTACCTCCACCTGTCTAGTTTTTTCTACTAAACGGTGTGAAGCTTTTAATTAATTATTCATACAAGATAAGATTTGCTCCAAGATGAAATTATCTGTACAATCTGAAGGTACCTATTATGTACCTATTCTAATTTTATTACGGTGAAAAAATACATTTGCATGTTGAATGAAAACAAAGTTTGGACGTTTCTGACATCATTTATAGAACCTGCCTGCTTTGGAATGATGTAATTTGGAAAATTATGTTGTATTTTTTGTACGGCGTGAATAAAATATTAGGTAGTGCCTACTTACGTCATCACTGTACAGCTCTTTACAGTCTCCTGTTGGACATATGCCTTGCCTAATTATTGTCAAAATATCATTGTCAGTCAATAAATTTGTGAGTCAATTTAATCCACGCAGGCCAGACGAGAGATGGGATTTGATGTCGAGTTATTTCCTTCCCAGATATACTATTTTTTTTACCACATACACACATCACCATCTAGTCCCAAGCTAAGCAGAACTTGTGTTATGGGTACTAGATAATGGATATATATACATATATACTTTTTTGTAAATACATACATACTGTACATAGAACACCCAGACCAAGGCAAACAATGTTCATGTATTTGCTTGGTATATGTTGCTAAGTCGCCTCTTACAACACCCACGGAAGGAAATGGGGTGGTGACACTTTGTATTCTTAATTCTCCACCTGACCACATGGAGTCACATGTATGTATGTAGGTGTAAGATTATTTAAAAGTTTCATTAGCATTTCTAATGGGTACTGTATTTTGTTTCAGTAAAATTTATTCATGGTTCTTCCATTGAAGTTGTATTTTATTGTCGATAGTAGCAGTGTTCCGTTCGGGGTCCGGCAGTAATGTAGGTAATGAGGTGTCGGACAACAGGCGATCCTCCGGCGATTTATTGGGCATTACCGCTCTTACGTGCTCGTCCAAGTAACCCCTGTTTATTGCTCTTACAACTCAATTACTTTTATGGAATGAGGAAAGTGTGTACAGAGAGTTTTTTATTATTCACACCAAGTATAAACACGTGTCTTTGTTTTCACAAGTTTTAATTTCACATGTATTATATATATTTTATATTTATTTTACAGTTTTATTATGTAGTCTAGTTAATAGCTGCCATATGCATTTTATAATTTACGTGACTGATATAACACTTTGTGAAATCGTATATTTGTTTGTTAGAACGCGCTTATTTTTATACGAACTCCAAAAAAGATGTTTCCTTATGCATTCCGTTTGTTGAGAATCGTAAAGAATATCGGGCTTCAACTAAAACCAGTCAAGCTAGCGACAGCTATAAACGTTATAAAACCCGTACAAAATCATAGGGATACTGATATAAAACAACAAGACAAACTGTGCCTGATATAAATCTTCTGTAATGAATACATGAATAACATGAAACCAAAACATATGTCTTCCTTATTATTTCATGATAAACCTAATAATCACATAATACTCGTTTCTCACACATAAAAGGCATTTTTGATTGAGAATATGGATACGATACAGCCAATATCAGTGGTGAAGGAAAAGCCGACATGAATTAACCATAAGTAATAAATCTCGCTGATGTTGATGGAGCGTTCGGTCTGGACGTTTGTCCGAATATAATATGATGAACTAGACGTACAAAAAGCACAGATTACGTACAAAAACTGAGGTAGAGTATATATTACTGTGTGAACAGATATATTTTGTACTCTTATTCGTTATTCGTTCGATAGCTGTTATTCGATTTTCAACATCAGTTTTCTCTTTGAAGAAAGTTGTCAAGCTTAAGACTACATGACATTCTTGAAATATGATTTTTTGGAGTAGTTACATAAATATGTTATGAGACTATATAATATAATAATGGTATGGAACCCATACCATTCCTATATCCCTTATCCTTATAGAGGTGTTCGATATTGTGAACCTTTTTCTATTGCAATAGTTGGGGTGGTCAATTCGAGGGTGCGTGGTGGGTTCCTCTTTCCTTCCATTAGGTTGTTATGAGACTTATGAGGCTTGAAGGATAATATGAATTTATAATAAAGATGGTTTGTTTATTAATAATTAAGTATGCAAACAAAGGCAAACGTTAGTATAAAATAATGGCCACAATATCTTGCTTCTTTTATCTCTGCAATATAACTGTATAAATGGTACGCTTACAATACACCATGTATCAAAAAAATGCAACACAAAAAAAATTAAAAAATCATCACCATAAACTGAACATTTAATTCAAACATAAAGGATTCCACATCCAAAACTTTTCCTTTTTCCAATTGACAATAATTTGTCTAAAACGTGGCCTTTTAAATGGCGTACCGCACCGAACAATAAATGGTAATAAATCACTGGTGCGAGAGACACCAGCCGCCGCGCGTACTCGCCAATATTTTGCGCAATAATGTTCCGAATTTTCGTCGATACTAATGGGGAAACATTATCGTCAGACACAAAGAGCTCCAGTAACAACATCTAAGATATTTGCGCTACACAATACCTGTGAGCAGTGAGCATTAACAAAGGCGGCGAAGTGATTGTCTCGATTCAAACGACGACTGTACGTGCACTTGCATTCAAAACTCACTTCAGCTTAGACGTCGCGGTATATAACTTTAATCTTGCTTTTGAAAGCCTATTCAGTTAGAATCCAAAGATAATATGGAGTAAGCGGATGTCGTTTCGATATCTATTTTATGTTTGAAGCGGACGGGACGTAGCAAGAGTTCATTTCAAATGAGATTTTGGGTCTGGCTTTTATTTAATTGAAAAGTTGTAGCTGTCTTGTTAGCATTGACATGGGTGTTTTGGCATATGTACATATGTTTAAGTTGATTATTATTAACGTAATAAATAATTAAATTATTGCTGAAAAATTACACCCATGACGAAGGGCTAAAAAATTAAATTATGATAACGTAATGCTTATTAAATGATTATTAGTTTTTAAATTACAGGCCTATTGGAAGCTTTTAAAAATTATGTATTATGTTTGCAATAAAAGAAATTGCCATATTATGTTGCTTTGTCGATAAATAATATATGTTACCTTATCTTATTTTTCTTCGTTTTTCATGGAGAGGCGCATAAGTATTCATATTTCACCGCTGCATATCATAATCAGTGAGGCGAGACAAAATCTATTCAATATTTTAACTTGTATGAATTTCGAAATTATTCAACCTTATCGCCAGCATAAATATGAATATAAAGCTTAAAATTCTAATATATAATTTATTCTTCGTAAATACCTAAGGGTATTCATCATTATCAGCTTAACAGTCCACTGCTAGACTAGGCCTCACCTTTGAAAGGAGGAATTGGCCTACTATACCACGCTGGCCAAATGGGTTGGTATAGGTTTGTATCAAGTTTTCCTTCTTTTACAGTGCTGTTCTTTGCAAAATATGCTCCCTCTGTCGGCTCTTACGACACCCATGGGATGATACGGGGTGGTGACATTCCGTATTCTTAATCCGTCACCACACCGTATTCATACATTTAATAAATATTTTAGATGGTCTATAGCAAATAGCAATTTATTTTATTTGAATTGACGTTTAAACGACGTACAAAAATCGTATATATGTCTATACGCTACTGTAAAGCCACAAAAATAAGTAAATTTAAAACTTACCAGTAAATGACTGCACGGTTGGCGTAGTGGTTAAGCGGCCGATCCGCCGCTTGACACTGCGCCGAGTGTTGTGGGTTCGATTCCCACACGAGGAAACACTTTGTGTGATTTCTCAATAGTGAATAGATAAATTTCAAGTTGGTTTCTTGTGATCCTAAAGATTGAAATAGGAACCTTTGCGGTGCTTCAACGACTTTGGCAGAGAATATTTCTAGGTATTCTGTGACATCAGTGTGGATTAAAAATACTAAATGGCACTACCCCATTTCATTCCGTGGGTTTTGTAAGAGGTGACTAAGGGAACTACATGAAGCAAATACTTACTTAGTATCTTTGGGAAGAGTCGGTAAATTCAACATTTAACCCTGTCTACACAGAGTGGAATAGTAAGCTAAATCCACATAATGCCATTGTGTTGACAATGAACGAAAAGCTTATGTTACTATGGCAATAGTGATATTAGATATTAGGATCTAATGCCACTTGACTAGGCCCTCAGAAGTCTGTGTCTGTACCTATCAAGTAAAAATATTTATATGTTTTAATATAGACGCACGCCTGTATCCACCAAGGGGTGGGCAGATGTGTAATAAAACACCCACATTTCGCCATGTTATAATTTTGTAGGTCCCACGTAATATGGGTGACTCATCAATAGAAGTAAGAAATAAAACAGTACTGTGCTCATTGGTTCATTTGTTGTGCAGAGAATCGCGCCGGTCCGTCCAACTTCGGTAACGTGATCAGTCAGATACTGCTGTGCAAGCAGATCACGCCTGACTTCAACCAGGAGGAGCTGTGCAGCATCGTCAAGGACACACAAGAGATCACGCGGATAGTCACCGACATACAGGAGTTCTTACCGCATCATGAAGACTTGAACCACTTAGGTAAATATACCTACCTATTTTTTTCATAAGATACTGTTAAAAGCTGTTCACGAGTTGTACTGATCACGAAAGGAGCAAAGTAGAGTAGCGTAGGTGATATTTCAGTTTAGTCATCTAATAACTAATACTATTGGATAGAGCTCGCGAAATGTGATCATGAAACCTAATGAAAAGTGAGCTTTTATCGCGCATACGGTTTACCTAAATCTGACAATATGTAGATTATTTCGTGCTTAAACGCTGAAACATTTTTATTTATAAAATGTTATAATCATTTACCATAAAATAACTACCTTTATTGTACTCGTATATAAATCAGTAAGCAATGGGAAGCATATGTAACGTTTTATCTCTTAATATGAATGTACACAAAAACCTCACTCGAGAGACCAACCAAGAGTGACAGGTGAATTTGCGCATAACAGCAAAGTGCTTTTTTAAAGCTCTCCTCATATGTGCCGCATTGCCGAAATGTAAATACTCGAAATTATTAATGAACCTCGTTTTGATAAACAACACAACTGTGTATTCAAGCATTTGTTTGTACAAAACAAATTAAATATATTGCACAACGCACGATGACGACATACACTGTTAATATTTTAAAAGGTGTATGTACTTAAATACCTCACTATTCTATTCTTTGTTTCACAAGTAGCCAATTAAATAATTTGCCGCACTACTAACAATTGTCGCGAATAATAGAGCTCGATTATTAACAAGAATGGAAGCAATTTGGACTTAAACTCCGAGTGAAAAGGCCGGAAGGACTTGCCCGTTCTCGGTGTGTCTATTGTTGGTTTACACCTCGCGACGAAACAATACTTCACTTACACTCCCGTAGGTTAACGCATTATACCTAACAAAACAGACAAGAGCCCGCCCTATTTAAGTAAAAGGATTTAAAGACTCAACACCTCGCCTTTCTATTGAAATAAAATACTGCAAAGGGGAGAGACTGAAATGAATTCTCTCTCCTCCGGCGAGCACCTGTAATATCTGTTAACAAAATATAGCTAGCACAGCAGACGGAATCTATGTGGTGGCAGACTATTAACCTTGTTAGAAAAAGCCCCCTACCTTAAAGTTATGAGCAAAAATGGGAAATAACACGCGTGGTCAACATCCCGCTAAATGAAGCAAATTATGTCGCCCAAATTTTCCGTTTTCAAATACATAAAATAATAATACCAAGACAATATTGTGACCAAAACATATTAGTATTCTAAGATAATGTCGTATAACTTAAATATTTTGAGTAAAGTATTGACAAATTCATTTGATTGTATAATGCATTAAAATTGAATACTTGTAGTCATAACACGGGAAAACACACTCAATATTGATGCATTCAAATGTATTCACTAAAGATGTGTGTGTCGCTCTCCGTTTTTTGCAGAGAGCAACATTGCGCTGAAAGGTGAAGAAGTTAACGGACTATGGAGGAATAAGCGAAGAGGATCTCTGTACAAAGGCATGGGTGTTCTTTGTTGTGTGTCGCGGCCGAACTACCTCTGAGGGTGACAGGTCTCGCCCACGCGGCGGCCCAGCTTCGAACAAGCTCCCATCGCCTCGTCGGTATGCTAAACCAACCTGTGACTCGAACTTTTACCTAAGTGAATAACACTCAATGATTTGACGATTCGTATTGTGCGGTATTGTGCGCGAAAATGAATGGGTCCATTACATTGTTTAATTAATACATGAATTTAGAGAACTGAAACGCTCAGAGTGGATTCGAAATCGTACTATCACGTAATATAGTAGTTCAATTATGTAATTATATTTAAGTAATATATTAAACAAATAAGAACTGCATACATTCATGCATAGGTTTAATTATGTATTATGAATTGCCTGGAATGGGATCAATTGCGTTTAAGTAGTATAAAATACAAATAATTAGTGTTTCTTTGCACCATAGGTCATTGTAGTAATGGCTGTGTCGTGTTTATATTTTTCATTGAATGTTATTAGTAAATTAGGTTAACTTTTTAACGCCGTTATTATCTGTTAATTATTTATTAGATTGCCTATGATATTATTTTTTTTGTAGATAGTTACTAATTTGGTTTAAATTAATGTATTATTCTATAATGATATTGTCACAAATCACTTCATTGCTTGATAATAATATAGAAATCTATAGCGTGTGCTTTTAGACATCTATTTTAAATAACTTTACATGTCAATAAGTACCTAAAAATCATAGTAATTTCAAAACCAATCAGTGTCATTATCATAAGTCAATATTTTTCTAGTCATTTAAACCAAACACGTTTAAAACAATTATCAGTACTACATATAAATACAGAAACACTCTACATATTCTACCTTTTAAATTAATAGGTGGGTTACAAAAACACCAAATCATTAGGTCGCATTTAGATATTATAAGCAAAGATGTCGTATTTATTTATTTATGGCCTAGTCATTATTATGTGAATTAAACATGAATATTCTAGTCAATTATTGTAATACCTACCATAAATTGTAAATGAAAGAAAATGAACATTTATCTAATTGATAGATTACATAAATTATAATATTGGCTGTATTTGACAGATGTTCAAAATGAATACATATTGTATAGAAATAACATTAATCATATTATGAAAATACCGAATTGTTTTTCAATGCGAGGCGTCGGGTTTAAACAAAGAAAGGGTAACTAGTGATCCTACCCCACGGTCGGAGCGCGTATATTTTGCCTTCAAAGGAATGAAATAAAATATTTACAATGAGATAGGATGCCATATTTATGAAACGCGCATATCCGGACTATGGTCTCCTTCACACCTATTGGTATTCATTCCGTAGGTTCATGGCATAGATGGAATAAGCGCGCTCAAGAGACGTACATAGTTTTCCTTTAGATTTCAGAAACAGCCTACAAGCTTAAAAAACTATCATATCTGCTCTGTAGACATATGTTCTCTCTTTCGATATCAGAGTGTCGGAGATGTTGGTATTGTGGGAATTATGTAGCAAAAGTCGACAATAAAAGTATAGGTGGTGTCCAACTTTATAATCGTATTTAGATGCAAGTCACTGAGCAAAAAGGGTCTATTAATTATATAAAACATTGAATAGAACACATATGGAAATGGTATTAAAGCTACTTTTGCTCACTTCAGACACAGGTATAAATTGCCAATTTCAGACCGTTACGGAATAAAGTTTGACGCAACCTGTACATTACACAATTATATCTTTGCTTATTCTAGAAATTTGTATTGTAAAACTTTGTCCTTTCGATTCTAGTTAGACTTCCTATGAAAAGTCAGATTAAGAATAGTCTCTGTACTCTGTACTGAACAACACAGCAATTTCTTTGTACTTTGCCTGTTGGAATTCTTGAATAATGTTATTTGATAATCGCTGAATAACCACTTGCTAATTGAATCGTTTACTTATTTGATACCGTACATATGTACGGCATGAAATAAGTAAAGGTCTTCATATTATGCATCTACATACTATCATATTTTATTCTTGAGTCACTTGTGATAACACAATGATACTTGCCCGTTTAACCACATGGGTTATATTGTTAACTCATTACAAATTACGGACTAAATAAAACTTCCGATTTAGTGTTCAAATGTGCCTAAATGCCAAGTCAATCGCTGGGTGGCCGCGGTGCCGTTACGGTACCTGCTTAACGTGCCATGACTTTTAGTCAATATTCCTACTTTAACACAACTAGAGGACGAAGGTATCATAACTAAACTTCAAACTATATTTAGTCTTGTTTTGTAATGAGGCTTATAATCTTTATGCCAAAATCTTTTGGTTTATAATTTTAAAACCATTTATAAGTTTATAGTTTAAAAACCTGCATTATTATGTTTTATTAGTAGTCATTTTACTACCAAAATCATTCAAGTACACCTATTTGATAAAAAATTAGACATTTAACTACCTATTTATTTTTTCTATGTAAGAGTATCTTAGACATGAATATTCTAGTAAACTGTTGCCTAAATACGTCTATATCTTAATAATAGTTGTTGATAAGATGATAACAGTAACATATAATAATAATTGATACAATTATGTTACATTCTTATATAGAGTATGTTTACTTTTTTACGTAGAGCACACAACACAGGTACCTAATAAATAATATAATTAAATATTAAGTAGCGATTTGACTAGGAACACACTATATAATTTATAAAATAGGCACACGTAGACAAACTTTGTTATATATTATTTGTCAAGTGTACATTCTAGTCAATATATTAATTAATAGCCTAACGGTTCAATTTGTGTAATACAATTTATTATAATCCACTTACTAAAGTGAAGACTGTGATATACTCGTAATATAAAATTATTATTATAGAAGAAAATAATTATGCATTAGTAAAAACGTAATTGAATTATAACGTAATTTTAATTACTTTATGAATCCTGTTTCAATTTTAGGAAGTAATTCTAGATGCAAAAGCTCATTACGGGACTTACCTGGTATCATATCTGGCTGACATATTAACCAAGCGTAGTGTAAGCCACTCTAGCGCTGTGAAACATGTGTGTATTGTACATAGAGGCATCTCTGCATCCACGACTGCTAATACACTCCACATAAATATACTCGAGCAGTTTAGCCAACGTTATTTGCGGGAATGACTACTATCTACAATTTTAAAACCTGTTATATCTGCTATTAATAAATTCGTTGCTTATTATTGAATATCGGATCTACAAAACCCAGTTCATGCTGAAAAAGTATTTCCTATAGACTCTGCTTGACCATCACCGATACGAACTATCCAAAACTTTTCGGAATGTGTGGTTAAAGCAAACCCGAATTCGGCGAACTTAGTTCAAAAGTAAGCAGGTGCTATAAAATTGACGTCGGCCATATTTTACCTCTGATAACACTTTTGCTGTTTCGGTTTCGACGTTGTATCGGAAAAACCGCAGAAAGTTTTACGTAGTCTTTTATTTAAACAATCTGTTATTTTGTAGCTTTATTACATAATATTTTAAGATTGTTTAAATAATACATAAAACGTAATGTGAAGTATTTTTTAAAACGGAAATAAAATAAATAGTATGTAACATCTCAACTTTGACAAAAGAGAGCTTCGAGCCTTCGAATGATTTAGCCTTGGTGACCTTAATCTAGGATTAGGTTTTTTTTTCTCTCTTTATTAGGGAAAACCAACAATAAAATTGTACATTTGGTATAACTTACAACGCGTTTATAATACATTATCAATCATTGTACAATCCACGACATTTCCACGAATTACTCAATATAATAATAATAAACCGGTCAAGTGCGAGTCGGACTCGCGCACCGAGGGTTCCGGACAAACTTGTAGGTAAGTATATATAATTGTTTAAAAAAATATGGATGTAACTGAAAATTTAGGGTTTTCAAAATGTGCTATAAAACGTTACTTTATGCCAAATTTCAAGATTCTAGATTGACTGAAAATACCCTTTAGTTTTTACTTGGGCATTTGATATGAATTTCAATTTTATACCCCTGCGGGCTCATGAAGAAAGGTAATAAAAAATATGTTAATTATATTATAGGTACTGCTCTACTGGGGTATAAATGAAATAACTTTATAGAAAATACGTAAAACATTTACTGAGCCACTGTTACAGAATGGTGGTTGGCAAGCGACTGCCTGCCACGACGATGTCACATAATGCAAACGTCTATAGTTATCTTACATGTGTATTACAATGCATATACTTATATTACTACACCCCACATACACCCCTTTCTAAAAAAAAATTTTACGACACAAATTTTTATTACAAATCAATACAAAAGAATCCTTGTAAATATCAAGTTGGTAAGTCAGTTAACATATATTTCACAACTTAGGTTGTTACATATATTACATTTCATAGCCATTGGGCCTCTGATTTTGCTGTGGTATCACACTTATCACACTATTGGAACGTAACGCATTCAGTTCCCGACGTAATACTCGCTTACTTCTATTCGCGCACACCTTATACACTGCTAACGCACACGCTACGAAAATGATGACAACCATCACTGTTACCAAGATGCCCAACACTTCCAGTTTGTATTCCATATGCATCGTAGACGCATTATTTGCCCCATTCTGTGCAATAATAATCTCTTCCTCTTTTTTGTCCACTGAGTATGTTTTACCCATATTGATAGCTTCGTACTGATAAGAAACACAATGAGAAATGAGGAAAAATATATATATACGTTATGTATATGCTATCGGTAGTACAATCGATATGACAATGAATATCTGTGCGCATCTTTATACAATTTATATGCAATAACTAAAATGATGCGTTATTACTTATTACACTGAGTGCTGACTCTGCGTATACCTGCTTAATATCGAACTTACATACTACGAATATAATTAATTAATAAACCTGACTGGCTTTTTAATTTGCCTACCACTACGCGATGTTTTTAAAGGTGTGTTTACATTGGCGTGCTGATGCTCGTCCCCGCTGCTTTTTTCAATTACATTATTATCTTCTAAGATATATGCCGGTTTAAGCCTATCAATTGACACACTATTGATTTTATCGTTAATTAATATTTTAAAAATTTTAGAATTTCTTTCAATAACCTTGTATGGCCCACTATATGGTGGTGTCAAAGGTTTTCTCACTGCATCCACCCGGATAAACACATGTGTACAAGAACTTAAATCGGCATGTACAAACATAGATTGGCTATTGTCTAACTTTCTACTCTTAGGTTTAATCTTATTTAAAGTATCCTTTAATCTAATAATGTACGCCTGTGGATTATCTATTTCAGTTGGGCTATCTGTACAAAACTCTCCAGGCAATCGTAAACAATGACCTAAGGTAAATTCCGCTGCGCTTATGTAATCGCTATCCGCTTGACACGCAGCCCTCAACCCTAACATGACCGTGGGTAACTCAATATGCCACAATAAATTGTCTTTTAACCTACACATTAACGCCGTTTTCAATGTTCTATGCCATCTTTCCACTTTTCCGTTACACTGGGGATGATACGGAGTAGTTCGTGTTTTGTGTATCCCTAATAATTTCATTAAATCCCTGAATAATTCACTTTCGAACTGTCTGCCTTGATCTGTCGTGATTGTATCTGGGCAACCGAACCGACATATCCAGCCCTCATACACGGATTTTGCAATTGTCTCTGCTGTCATATCCGGGACAGCACATATTTCCGGCCATCGAGTACGCTGATCTATCATTGTCACGCAATACCGATAACCATGCTCCGTTACAGGTAACGGCCCTATTATATCTACATGTAAGTGGCTAAAACGGTCGCCTTCATCAAAACTACTAAGTTTAGATACCGTGTGTCGAACTATCTTACTTTTCTGGCAACTGACGCATGTTTTTACCCATGTACCTATGTCTCTATTCATTCCTGGCCAAAAAACTTTTTTACTAATAAGAGCTCGCGATGCTCGCACTCCCGGATGAGATAAATTGTGAAAATTATCAAAAATAGCCTTTCTGAATTTTACTGGAATGTATGGTCTAATATTGTCAGTCGATGTTTCGCAATAAATCATGTCATTCGAATTATTCATATTCATACGTTTTAGTTGTATACTGTTATTAACACCTGCGCTGATTAAATTTGCTAGCTCAGCGTCGCCCGCCTGCGCTTGAGCAATTTCTTGGTATTGCAACACGACCGGACACGTTATCGCCTCTATTCTTGAAAGCGCGTCGGCCACCGGGTTTTTGTTACCATGCACATGTCTTATGTCGCTTGTAAACTCGCTAATATACAATAGTTGACGGGTTCGCCTAGGTAATTCTTTGTTCGAACTTAACTTTGTAAATGCAAACGTAAGAGGCTTATGGTCGGTGTAAACTGTAAAATTCCTACCT